>JALAZF010000703.1:1200000-1800000 GCA_022829125.1 Lathyrus tuberosus
GGAGAACGACGATGTTGATGGAGGAGAGATTGATAGATTCATAAAGAGTCGTTTAGATACTAACGTTGGAGATGAGAATTGAGTTTTTGGGAATTTGGGGAATAATTGATCGGAATGAAACTGTGTTCTTATGTTCCCAATAGTTCCTAATATGTATAACTAAGTTAAAATAAGAGTTTGGGGAATCAAAGATGAGTTTTGTTTGGGTTTTGAGTCAACTAGATGTCAAACCCGTAGCTATGTTATGGATGATTTTTGAAAACTTCGAAAATTCATAACTTGAGTTTCGAGTATCCGTTTTAGGTGCCGTTCGAGGCGTTAGAAAGCTAGCGCAGCGAACTTTTTGATAAAAATATCTTCCAGGGAAGGAAATGATTATTTGTTGTTTAAATGGATTTGATGCTTTTGAAGGTTTATACGGTGCTTTGGTATGATCGAAAACGCAGATGTCATTGTCGTTGCGTTGTGGGTGCAGTGGTGTGATGTTTTGACTTCATGAGATTTCATGTATGTTATTGTTGAGATTTGAGTTGTGAATTAAGATTGATGTAGCGATGTTTAGTAGAGTTGCATCCGTACACATCAAGGATAATGCGATAGACGTTATGATACCGGTCGCATGTGTTGATTCAGGTGATTGTTGAGAGTTAAGTTCATGATTGTAAAGAAAATAAAGATGTTGTGAAAGGATGTGAGAAAATGTTTTTAATGTTTGTTTCCTCGAGTAGAGAAGGGATGTGATGAGAGTCACTGTGATAGACATGTTGTTTATTTTCATGTACAGAGACATGCACTTGGAGGATTTTGAATTATGAGATCAGATAGGTATGTTGGTATAAGAATTGTATGTGTGAAGTCGTGAATTTGAATTGTTTTGGATAAGACCAAAGGATTTGAGATCGTGTTAATGAATCGTTTACTTGGTAATGTTGTTTAGTGAGAACAAATTGAGGTTGGATATCGTCGGATTTTGAGTTAACTAGAATAACATTCTGAAGGTTGAAACTGCTAGTGTAGAGGTGTATACGGCTAGGTGCTGAGATATCTAGAAGTGCAAGTTAGATTATCCAGAATGGAAAGTTTGAACCGAAGAAGTGTTAGCGGTTGCTTCGATGTTGATTTTGCAGAATTGGGCAGAAATCTTTTAGTGGTTCAGTGTGATGTTTCTAAAAGAGAGTTTGTGTTGTAAGTGGGTAATGTAACCTTTGAAGACCAAGATGGAGGTATTCAGTAATCGCAGAAATTGAAGTGTTTAGTCGACTCGAGAGAGGTTATTATGTGACAGACAAGATGGTTAGAACTGTTGAAGAACTATGTTTTATGTGAGCGATTATTTTGGAAATATTTATGTAGTGACTAATGTTTAAATCATATGATATTACTTATGGTGACGATTATGAATCGTGAGATGGAGTTGATAGAGAAACTCGCAGGATTCAATTTAATTGGTGGTGCAATTTAAGATATTACCAAGAAGGAAATGCCGAGGTGGGTTGGTGGATCTATTGAGGAAAAAAATTAAGAGAATCAATGGATGAATTTAAAGTGATTAGAATGATTGGTTTTGATGTATTAAGGATAGAATGATGAATTTATGTTGATGACGATAGTGGGATTGGATTTATGAATCGTTTTCGTATTATTAGCGTGCTTGAAAATTAAAAGAATAATGTTTGAGAAAGGACGCCGAAGGAAGATAAATATTCTGTCAGAGGTGATGAGGATGTATTAGAATTTGATGAACTATTGTTTCGACGGTTGAATGTGATGGAGAAAGTTAATGGGTAGTATATCAGCAAGGTTATGAAAGTTGTGATATTCTGTAGAGTATTGTGTTCGATTGAAATACAGGATTTATAATTGACATTTTGGTAAGGAGCACAGATTGTGTTAGTACTAATTCGGATGGAATTCTTCTTATGAACCGTAGACAGATGATCTGAAGAAGAGAGTTATTTAATCCCGAGAGGGATTATTGAAAGTTTGGGTGCATAGACGAAGGAGTGCTTGAGATAGCCATTAGTAGTTGATTGAAATAAGTGAGAGATTTTCCCATTCGATGTGTTGGAATGGTCGTTTATGATACTTTGTATATTAAGAAATGTAGAAACCGCGATGTGGTTTGATTCTGATGAGAGCGTTGTATTCAAACTTGGGAATTTATGTAGATGGCTAAAACAAGGAAGTTACCTTAGTAAGGGTAGTGTATGTTTGGCCTTTTGGCAAGAATTGGATTTGAAGGCGTGAGGAGTGGATGAGAGAGTTGTATCTGGACTCGTTTCTGTTGGTGCGTTTTCGAGGACGAAAACATTCTAAGTGGGGGAGAGTTGTAACGCCCTCTTTTATTTATTTTATTATTTATAGAGTCTAATTAATTAATTTGACTAATTGTGGTGATGATTTATGAATTATTGTGTTTTGCGATGAATTGCGTGATGTTGATGATGGTGTATAATAATATAGTTAGTTAATTATTATTATTATTGAGTAATTAGAATAAAAGGGGATTAGTGGTATATTGTTATAAAAATAAAATATAAGTTGAGAAGGGTAGAATTGGAATAACTTGGGATATTAGGGGTCCTAAGGTTATTATTGGAATATCGGAAATATAATATAGGGAGAATAGAGTTAGATCGTAACATTGGTACGATCATTTGGGAAAAGGCTGGCTGAGAAGTGTGAAGAACGGAACGTAGAGCGAAGAGAAAGAAAGGAATGTAACATTCTGCAAACCCTTTGAGTTAGAGCCTCCAGTTACAAGGTAATGGGGGACTAACATTTTATAATGGGGTTGATAATGTATGTTTGGGGTTAGGGTTGTTTAGGGATGTTTTTGAGTTGATTATGAATTGATGTAATAGGGTTGTATATGTTTGTTGATAATGTTGTTAAATGTTGATTTGTGTTGAATTGATGAATGGAGATGAATTTTGATGGCATAATGTTGTTAGAATTGATGTTGGTTGATAGGTTTAGAGTGAAATAACAAAAAGTAATTGACCAATAATAAGTGATTTTCAAAATAAGCTATTTGAACATGTTGGGGAATGTTTGACATAATTTTAAGTTGAAAAAAAATGAGTTTAAGAGTGAAATTTCCGTAATGGGATCGCAGGAGACTGTAGAAGTGTATTGACCGACTTGTTTTGGACATATCTTGAGTTTCGTAAGTCCGTTTGAGGTCCCGTTTGAAGTGTTAGAAAGCTAACGCGATAATATTTATGTTTATGTGGAGAAATTAAGTCCAGGAGTTCTTCAATAGTAGTGGTTACCTTGTTTTTATACCATAAATGTTGGCGATTTCGGTCATGCGTTGGTCATTTTGTTTCGAGTGTAACTGGAGTGTCGTAAGTCCGTTTTGGGTGGCATCAGTTGTGTTGGAAAGAGGAATTAATGACATTTCCAACTGGAAAGTTTCGGAATTTTATCATAAGTATATAAGTTTTGGCATCATTTTGAAGTTAGACAAAATATTCTGCCCGGTGTGAGTATGTGTTCTTATGGTTTGATTAAACTGAACTGATTGGTGTATTAGGTCTTAAAATAAAATTCACATCCTTGAAATAGACTCTCTAAGCTTTCCGGAACATATTCATTTGCGTGATTCTGACTTTGTTTGATATTTTAAATAATTATTTGAATATGATTGTGTCGATCGTTGGTAGTTGTGTTACGCATTTCGGCGAATCAAATGATGTATAAAATGATGTTGGGAGTAATTATTTACTTGATGAAATAAATTATGTTATTGTTGATGTTTGTTGTTGAAGGCTTATGCCTTGGGTCTTTGTACCAATATTGATGATGTTATGTTAAAGTGTGATCAGGAGGATAGTGTACATGTGTTTCTAATATTATACATGTGATATTATGCGTCATATGTCATGCATTTTCATGGTGATTGGTGGGATGGATCGTTGCTCAGGAGGAGTGTACGCGATTCATCCGTACTCCTATATAGAGAATGGTGGGGGGATAGATCATTGCCAAGTAGAGGTGTATGTGATCTATCCGGGGTTCGATTGAATGAACCAACAAGTCGGTACCACATGCATGATTGCACTTGCATTTCATATGATGTTGATGTTAATTGTTGATGCTGCTAAATGTTATAAATTATTGATGCTGCTAATTGTTGATGATGTTGTAAACTGTTGATAAATATGAGTAATAATGTGTAGTTGATGTTGTATGGTTGTTGTTATATGTGGTGTTGATTTTGATGTCAGTTGTTAACTACACATACGTGATAAATTGCTATTGTTGCTATAATATGATAATATATTATTGTTGTTGATAACATGCATTATGTGTTGTTATTGGTGAAGGATCGTAAGTTGCTGAACATGATAATTCCTTACTATGTTATCATTTTATTATGAATTGTGAAATCTCACCCTTTCTGCTTGAATGTTACCTCTTACGTGGGTAACGTGCAGATTCAATAGAGTAGTTGCTGCTTGAGCTCAGAGTCTCTTCTGTCTTTGTGTAGGAGTCTGCTCTGATTCGTAACGGGATGGGTCTTGTTTAGTTGTTTTTATTCCTATTTTGTTACGTATTAGATTTTGAAACATATTATGAAGAAGTTGTTTATTTGTTGTAATGAAGGCCTTAGTACCATTTGAGTTGAAGATGGTGATGTTATAAAAAAAATATATATATTTTTCCGCTGCAGTTTGTATAAACGTTTATAAAGGAATTTTTATGGAATTAATAAAGTATTATTTTTATAGTTACTGTTATTATAAAGTTGAAAAGAATGTAATATCCCGTATTTTACGAAAACTCTGACAAGTGCTATTATAATTATCATTATATTATGTATTTGGGAAACGGGGTGTTACAATTGGTATCAGAGCAGGTCGGTCCGTCCGGCCAGGTTATTGAGTCCGTAGAGCCGTGTTGTGTGTATGCGATATCTGTGTGAAAACACTATCGGTCTTCTTTTGTCTTACTTCTAATTTTGCAGGAGGATGAGTCCGAAATAAGTGGGGGAGAAGCTTTTGCTTCTCTGAGATGTTGAGTGTGGAGTTGTCGTTGGTGCGCGGTTGAACTCTATTGTAGTTGGTAAAGACGGTTTGTACCCCGTCATGGTTTTCGGATGTCTATTAACAAATTGAGGAACTGATCACCCTCAATCTCTTGTTGATAGCATACGGGATTATGTTGGATGGGATAGACGTGTCTTTCGGCTTAAATTGTGGGATCGGATGACGGTTGTAGTTGATCCAAGTGCTTACGGATTGTTCTGATGAATAGATGCAGATTCTTGTCTCAAAGGAATAGTCGCTAAACGGTTGGGATGAGTCTGTGAAGATGAAGCTCAGATAGTTGCGATGTTTTCAGGGCTGCGTATTATTCGTAGAGTTAGTCGTGTGGAATTATTATGAAGCGTGATGTTATCATTTGAGAATGGTGGAATGTTGTAGAGTTTTGTCGTTGGAATTATATATATGATTGTTGAAGGTTGCGGGTGGGTTGAACAGGTCAAGTCGGGACTCGAGGATATAAAGAAGATTATGAAGAGGATTGTAATCTTGGCATCATGAAGGATGAAGATGTTGATAAGTAGCGGGTGATTCCAGTTATAAGGAGGTTGTGGAAGGGAGCATTGAGTTGTGAAGCGTGGAGAACGACGATGTTGATGGAGGAGAGATTGATAGATTCATAAAGAGTCGTTTAGATACTAACGTTGGAGATGAGAATTGAGTTTTTGGGAATTTGGGGAATAATTGATCGGAATGAAACTGTGTTCTTATGTTCCCAATAGTTCCTAATATGTATAACTAAGTTAAAATAAGAGTTTGGGGAATCAAAGATGAGTTTTGTTTGGGTTTTGAGTCAACTAGATGTCAAACCCGTAGCTATGTTATGGATGATTTTTGAAAACTTCGAAAATTCAAAACTTGAGTTTCGAGTATCCGTTTTAGGTGCCGTTCGAGGCGTTAGAAAGCTAGCGCAGCGAACTTTTTGATAAAAATATCTTCCATGGAAGGAAATGATTATTTGCTGTTTAAATGGATTTGATGCTTTTGAAGGTTTATACGGTGCTTTGGTATGATCGAAAACGCGGATGTCATTGTCGTTGCGTTGTGGGTGCAGTGGTGTGATGTTTTGACTTCATGAGATTTCATGTATGTTATTGTTGAGATTTGAGTTGTGAATTAAGATTGATGTAGCGATGTTTAGTAGAGTTGCATCCGTACACATCAAGGATAATGCGATAGACGTTATGATACCGGTCGCATGTGTTGATTCAGGTGATTGTTGAGAGTTAAGTTCATGATTGTAAAGAAAATAAAGATGTTGTGAAAGGATGTGAGAAAATGTTTTTAATGTTTGTTTCCTCGAGTAGAGAAGGGATGTGATGAGAGTCACTGTGATAGACATGTTGTTTATTTTCATGTACAGAGACATGCACTTGGAGGATTTCGAATTATGAGATTAGATAGGTATGTTGGTATAAGAATTGTATGTGTGAAGTCGTGAATTTGAATTGTTTTGGATAAGACCAAAGGATTTGAGATCGTGTTAATGAATCGTTTACTTGGTAATGTTGTTTAGTGAGAACAAATTGAGGTTGGATATCGTCGGATTTTGAGTTAACTAGAATAACATTCTGAAGGTTGAAACTGCTAGTGTAGAGGTGTATACGGCTAGGTGCTGAGATATCTAAAGTGCAAGTTAGATTATCCAGAATGGAAAGTTTGAACCGAAGAAGTGTTAGCGGTTGCTTCGATGTTGATTTTGCAGAATTGGGCAGAAATCTTTTAGTGGTTCAGTGTGATGTTTCTAAAAGAGAGTTTGTGTTGTAAGTGGGTAATGTAACCTTTGAAGACCAAGATGGAGGTATTCAGTAATCGCAGAAATTGAAGTGTTTAGTCGACTCGAGAGAGGTTATTATGTGACAGACAAGATGGTTAGAACTGTTGAAGAACTATGTTTTATGTGAGCGATTATTTTGGAAATATTTATGTAGTGACTAATGTTTAAATCATATGATATTACTTACGGTGACGATTATGAATCGTGAGATGGAGTTGATAGAGAAACTCGCAGGATTCAATTTAATTGGTGGTGCAATTTAAGATATTACCAAGAAGGAAATGCCGAGGTGGGTTGGTGGATCTATTGAGGAAAAAAATTAAGAGAATCAATGGATGAATTTAAAGTGATTAGAATGATTGGTTTTGATGTATTAAGGATAGAATGATGAATTTATGTTGATGACGATAGTGGGATTGGATTTATGAATCGTTTTCGTATTATTAGCGTGCTTGAAAATTAAAAGAATAATGTTTGAGAAAGGATGCCGAAGGAAGATAAATATTCTGTCAGAGGTGATGAGGATGTATTAGAATTTGATGAAGTATTGTTTCGACGGTTGAATGTGATGGAGAAAGTTAATGGGTAGTATATCAGCAAGGTTATGAAAGTTGTGATATTCTGTAGAGTATTGTGTTCGATTGAAATACGGGATTTATAATTGACATTTTGGTAAGGAGCACAGATTGTGTTAGTACTAATTCGGATGGAATTCTTCTTATGAACCGTAGACAGATGATCTGAAGAAGAGAGTTATTTAATCCCTAGAGGGATTATTGAAAGTTTGGGTGCATAGACGAAGGAGTGCTTGAGATAGCCATTAGTAGTTGATTGAAATAAGTGAGAGATTTTCCCATTCGATGTGTTGGAATGGTCGTTTATGATACTTTGTATATTAAGAAATGTAGAAACCGCGATGTGGTTTGATTCTGATGAGAGCGTTGTATTCAAACTTGGGAATTTATGTAGATGGCTAAAACAAGGAAGTTACCTTAGTAAGGGTAGTGTATGTTTGGCCTTTTGGCAAGAATTGGATTTGAAGGCGTGAGGAGTGGATGAGAGAGTTGTATCTGGACTCGTTTCTGTTGGTGCGTTTTCGAGGACGAAAACATTCTAAGTGGGGGAGAGTTGTAACGCCCTCTTTTATTTATTTTATTATTTATAGAGTCTAATTAATTAATTTGACTAATTGTGGTGATGATTTATGAATTATTGTGTTTTGCGATGAATTGCGTGATGTTGATGATGGTGTATAATAATATAGTTAGTTAATTATTATTATTATTGAGTAATTAGAATAAAAGGGGATTAGTGGTATATTGTTATAAAAATAAAATATAAGTTGAGAAGGGTAGAATTGGAATAACTTGGGATATTAGGGGTCCTAAGGTTATTATTGGAATATCGGAAATATAATATAGGGAGAATAGAGTTAGATCGTAACATTGGTACGATCATTTGGGAAAAGGCTGGCTGAGAAGTGTGAAGAACGGAACGTAGAGCGAAGAGAAAGAAAGGAATGTAACATTCTGCAAACCCTTTGAGTTAGAGCCTCCAGTTACAAGGTAATGGGGGACTAACATTTTATAATGGGGTTGAAAATGTATGTTTGGGGTTAGGGTTGTTTAGGGATGTTTTTGAGTTGATTATGAATTGATGTAATAGGGTTGTATATGTTTGTTGATAATGTTGTTAAATGTTGATTTGTGTTGAATTGATGAATGGAGATGAATTTTGATGGCATAATGTTGTTAGAATTGATGTTGGTTGATAGGTTTAGAGTGAAATAACAAAAAGTAATTGACCAATAATAAGTGATTTTCAAAATAAGCTATTTGAACATGTTGGGGAATGTTTGACATAATTTTAAGTTGAAAAAAAATGAGTTTAAGAGTGAAATTTCCGTAATAGGATCGCAGGAGACTGTAGAAGTGTATTGACCGACTTGTTTTGGACATATCTTGAGTTTCGTAAGTCCGTTTGAGGTCCCGTTTGAAGTGTTAGAAAGCTAACGCGATAATCTTTATGTTTATGTGGAGAAATTAAGTCCAGGAGTTCTTCAATAGTAGTGGTTACCTTGTTTTTATACCATAAATGTTGGCGATTTCGGTCATGTGTTGGTCATTTTGTTTCGAGTGTAACTGGAGTGTCGTAAGTCCGTTTTGGGTGGCATCAGTTGTGTTGGAAAGAGGAATTAATGACCTTTCCAACTGGAAAGTTTCGGAATTTTATCATAAGTATATAAGTTTTGGCATCATTTTGAAGTTAGACAAAATATTCTGCCCGGTGTGAGTATGTGTTCTTATGGTTTGATTAAACTGAACTGATTGGTGTATTAGGTCTTAAAATAAAATTCACATCCTTGAAATAGACTCTCTAAGCTTTCCGGAACATATTCATTTGCGTGATTCCGACTTTGTTTGATATTTTAAATAATTATTTGAATATGATTGTGTCGATCGTTGGTAGTTGTGTTACGCATTTCGGCGAATCAAATGATGTATAAAATGATGTTGGGAGTAATTATTTACTTGATGAAATAAATTATGTTATTGTTGATGTTTGTTGTTGAAGGCTTATGCCTTGGGTCTTTGTACCAATATTGATGATGTTATGTTAAAGTGTGATCAGGAGGATAGTGTACATGTGTTTCTAATATTATACATGTGATATTATGCGTCATATGTCATGCATTTTCATGGTGATTGGTGGGATGGATCGTTGCTCAGGAGGAGTGTACGCGATTCATCCGTACTCCTATATAGAGAATGGTGGGGGGATAGATCATTGCCAAGTAGAGGTGTATGTGATCTATCCGGGGTTCGATTGAATGAACCAACAAGTCGGTACCACATGCATGATTGCACTTGCATTTCATATGATGTTGATGTTAATTGTTGATGCTGCTAAATGTTATAAATTATTGATGCTGCTAATTGTTGATGATGTTGTAAACTGTTGATAAATATGAGTAATAATGTGTAGTTGATGTTGTATGGTTGTTGTTATATGTGGTGTTGATTTTGATGTCAGTTGTTAACTACACATACGTGATAAATTGCTATTGTTGCTATAATATGATAATATATTATTGTTGTTGATAACATGCATTATGTGTTGTTATTGGTGAAGGATCGTAAGTTGCTGAACATGATAATTCCTTACTATGTTATCATTTTATTATGAATTGTGAAATCTCACCCTTTCTGCTTGAATGTTACCTCTTACGTGGGTAACGTGCAGATTCAATAGAGTAGTTGCTGCTTGAGCTCAGAGTCTCTTCTGTCTTTGTGTAGGAGTCTGCTCTGATTCGTAACGGGATGGGTCTTGTTTAGTTGTTTTTATTCCTATTTTGTTACGTATTAGATTTTGAAACATATTATGAAGAAGTTGTTTATTTGTTGTAATGAAGGCCTTAGTACCATTTGAGTTGAAGATGGTGATATTATAAAAAAAAAATATATATTTTTCCGCTGCAGTTTGTATAAACGTTTATAAAGGAATTTTTATGGAATTAATAAAGTATTATTTTTATAGTTACTGTTATTATAAAGTTGAAAAGAATGTAATATCCCGTATTTTACGAAAACTCTGACAAGTGCTATTATAATTATCATTATATTATGTATTTGGGAAACGGGGTGTTACAATTGGTATCAGAGCAGGTCGGTCCGTCCGGCCAGGTTATTGAGTCCGTAGAGCCGTGTTGTGTGTATGCGATATCTGTGTGAAAACACTATCGGTCTTCTTTTGTCTTACTTCTAATTTTGCAGGAGGATGAGTCCGAAATAAGTGGGGGAGAAGCTTTTGCTTCTCTGAGATGTTGAGTGTGGAGTTGTCGTTGGTGCGCGGTTGAACTCTATTGTAGTTGGTAAAGACGGTTTGTACCCCGTCATGGTTTTCGGATGTCTATTAACAAATTGAGGAACTGATCACCCTCAATCTCTTGTTGATAGCATACGGGATTATGTTGGATGGGATAGACGTGTCTTTCGGCTTAAATTGTGGGATCGGATGACGGTTGTAGTTGATCCAAGTGCTTACGGATTGTTCTGATGAATAGATGCAGATTCTTGTCTCAAAGGAATAGTCGCTAAACGGTTGGGATGAGTCTGTGAAGATGAAGCTCAGATAGTTGCGATGTTTTCAGGGCTGCGTATTATTCGTAGAGTTAGTCGTGTGGAATTATTATGAAGCGTGATGTTATCATTTGAGAATGGTGGAATGTTGTAGAGTTTTGTCGTTGGAATTATATATATGATTGTTGAAGGTTGCGGGTGGGTTGAACAGGTCAAGTCGGGACTCGAGGATATAAAGAAGATTATGAAGAGGATTGTAATCTTGGCATCATGAAGGATGAAGATGTTGATAAGTAGCGGGTGATTCCAGTTATAAGGAGGTTGTGGAAGGGAGCATTGAGTTGTGAAGCGTGGAGAACGACGATGTTGATGGAGGAGAGATTGATAGATTCATAAAGAGTCGTTTAGATACTAACGTTGGAGATGAGAATTGAGTTTTTGGGAATTTGGGGAATAATTGATCGGAATGAAACTGTGTTCTTATGTTCCCAATAGTTCCTAATATGTATAACTAAGTTAAAATAAGAGTTTGGGGAATCAAAGATGAGTTTTGTTTGGGTTTTGAGTCAACTAGATGTCAAACCCGTAGCTATGTTATGGATGATTTTTGAAAACTTCGAAAATTCATAACTTGAGTTTCGAGTATCCGTTTTAGGTGCCGTTCGAGGCGTTAGAAAGCTAGCGCAGCGAACTTTTTGATAAAAATATCTTCCATGGAAGGAAATGATTATTTGCTGTTTAAATGGATTTGATGCTTTTGAAGGTTTATACGGTGCTTTGGTATGATCGAAAACGCGGATGTCATTGTCGTTGCGTTGTGGGTGCAGTGGTGTGATGTTTTGACTTCATGAGATTTCATGTATGTTATTGTTGAGATTTGAGTTGTGAATTAAGATTGATGTAGCGATGTTTAGTAGAGTTGCATCCGTACACATCAAGGATAATGCGATAGACGTTATGATACCGGTCGCATGTGTTGATTCAGGTGATTGTTGAGAGTTAAGTTCATGATTGTAAAGAAAATAAAGATGTTGTGAAAGGATGTGAGAAAATGTTTTTAATGTTTGTTTCCTCGAGTAGAGAAGGGATGTGATGAGAGTCACTGTGATAGACATGTTGTTTATTTTCATGTACAGAGACATGCACTTGGAGGATTTCGAATTATGAGATTAGATAGGTATGTTGGTATAAGAATTGTATGTGTGAAGTCGTGAATTTGAATTGTTTTGGATAAGACCAAAGGATTTGAGATCGTGTTAATGAATCGTTTACTTGGTAATGTTGTTTAGTGAGAACAAATTGAGGTTGGATATCGTCGGATTTTGAGTTAACTAGAATAACATTCTGAAGGTTGAAACTGCTAGTGTAGAGGTGTATACGGCTAGGTGCTGAGATATCTAAAGTGCAAGTTAGATTATCCAGAATGGAAAGTTTGAACCGAAGAAGTGTTAGCGGTTGCTTCGATGTTGATTTTGCAGAATTGGGCAGAAATCTTTTAGTGGTTCAGTGTGATGTTTCTAAAAGAGAGTTTGTGTTGTAAGTGGGTAATGTAACCTTTGAAGACCAAGATGGAGGTATTCAGTAATCGCAGAAATTGAAGTGTTTAGTCGACTCGAGAGAGGTTATTATGTGACAGACAAGATGGTTAGAACTGTTGAAGAACTATGTTTTATGTGAGCGATTATTTTGGAAATATTTATGTAGTGACTAATGTTTAAATCATATGATATTACTTACGGTGACGATTATGAATCGTGAGATGGAGTTGATAGAGAAACTCGCAGGATTCAATTTAATTGGTGGTGCAATTTAAGATATTACCAAGAAGGAAATGCCGAGGTGGGTTGGTGGATCTATTGAGGAAAAAAATTAAGAGAATCAATGGATGAATTTAAAGTGATTAGAATGATTGGTTTTGATGTATTAAGGATAGAATGATGAATTTATGTTGATGACGATAGTGGGATTGGATTTATGAATCGTTTTCGTATTATTAGCGTGCTTGAAAATTAAAAGAATAATGTTTGAGAAAGGACGCCGAAGGAAGATAAATATTCTGTCAGAGGTGATGAGGATGTATTAGAATTTGATGAATTATTGTTTCGACGGTTGAATGTGATGGAGAAAGTTAATGGGTAGTATATCAGCAAGGTTATGAAAGTTGTGATATTCTGTAGAGTATTGTGTTCGATTGAAATACGGGATTTATAATTGACATTTTGGTAAGGAGCACAGATTGTGTTAGTACTAATTCGGATGGAATTCTTCTTATGAACCGTAGACAGATGATCTGAAGAAGAGAGTTATTTAATCCCTAGAGGGATTATTGAAAGTTTGGGTGCATAGACGAAGGAGTGCTTGAGATAGCCATTAGTAGTTGATTGAAATAAGTGAGAGATTTTCCCATTCGATGTGTTGGAATGGTCGTTTATGATACTTTGTATATTAAGAAATGTAGAAACCGCGATGTGGTTTGATTCTGATGAGAGCGTTGTATTCAAACTTGGGAATTTATGTAGATGGCTAAAACAAGGAAGTTACCTTAGTAAGGGTAGTGTATGTTTGGCCTTTTGGCAAGAATTGGATTTGAAGGCGTGAGGAGTGGATGAGAGAGTTGTATCTGGACTCGTTTCTGTTGGTGCGTTTTCGAGGACGAAAACATTCTAAGTGGGGGAGAGTTGTAACGCCCTCTTTTATTTATTTTATTATTTATAGAGTCTAATTAATTAATTTGACTAATTGTGGTGATGATTTATGAATTATTGTGTTTTGCGATGAATTGCGTGATGTTGATGATGGTGTATAATAATATAGTTAGTTAATTATTATTATTATTGAGTAATTAGAATAAAAGGGGATTAGTGGTATATTGTTATAAAAATAAAATATAAGTTGAGAAGGGTAGAATTGGAATAACTTGGGATATTAGGGGTCCTAAGGTTATTATTGGAATATCGGAAATATAATATAGGGAGAATAGAGTTAGATCGTAACATTGGTACGATCATTTGGGAAAAGGCTGGCTGAGAAGTGTGAAGAACGGAACGTAGAGCGAAGAGAAAGAAAGGAATGTAACATTCTGCAAACCCTTTGAGTTAGAGCCTCCAGTTACAAGGTAATGGGGGACTAACATTTTATAATGGGGTTGATAATGTATGTTTGGGGTTAGGGTTGTTTAGGGATGTTTTTGAGTTGATTATGAATTGATGTAATAGGGTTGTATATGTTTGTTGATAATGTTGTTAAATGTTGATTTGTGTTGAATTGATGAATGGAGATGAATTTTGATGGCATAATGTTGTTAGAATTGATGTTGGTTGATAGGTTTAGAGTGAAATAACAAAAAGTAATTGACCAATAATAAGTGATTTTCAAAATAAGCTATTTGAACATGTTGGGGAATGTTTGACATAATTTTAAGTTGAAAAAAAATGAGTTTAAGAGTGAAATTTCCGTAATAGGATCGCAGGAGACTGTAGAAGTGTATTGACCGACTTGTTTTGGACATATCTTGAGTTTCGTAAGTCCGTTTGAGGTCCCGTTTGAAGTGTTAGAAAGCTAACGCGATAATCTTTATGTTTATGTGGAGAAATTAAGTCCAGGAGTTCTTCAATAGTAGTGGTTACCTTGTTTTTATACCATAAATGTTGGCGATTTCGGTCATGTGTTGGTCATTTTGTTTCGAGTGTAACTGGAGTGTCGTAAGTCCGTTTTGGGTGGCATCAGTTGTGTTGGAAAGAGGAATTAATGACCTTTCCAACTGGAAAGTTTCGGAATTTTATCATAAGTATATAAGTTTTGGCATCATTTTGAAGTTAGACAAAATATTCTGCCCGGTGTGAGTATGTGTTCTTATGGTTTGATTAAACTGAACTGATTGGTGTATTAGGTCTTAAAATAAAATTCACATCCTTGAAATAGACTCTCTAAGCTTTCCGGAACATATTCATTTGCGTGATTCCGACTTTGTTTGATATTTTAAATAATTATTTGAATATGATTGTGTCGATCGTTGGTAGTTGTGTTACGCATTTCGGCGAATCAAATGATGTATAAAATGATGTTGGGAGTAATTATTTACTTGATGAAATAAATTATGTTATTGTTGATGTTTGTTGTTGAAGGCTTATGCCTTGGGTCTTTGTACCAATATTGATGATGTTATGTTAAGGTGTGATCAGGAGGATAGTGTACATGTGTTTCTAATATTATACATGTGATATTGTGCGTCATATGTCATGCATTTTCATGGTGATTTGTGGGATGGATCGTTGCTCAGGAGGAGTGTACGCGATTCATCCGTACTCCTATATGGAGAATGGTGGGGGATAGATCATTGCCAAGTAGAGGTGTATGTGATCTATCCGGGGTTCGATTGAATGAACCAACAAGTCGGTACCACATGCATGATTGCACTTGCATTTCATATGATGTTGATGTTAATTGTTGATGCTGCTAAATGTTATAAATTATTGATGCTGCTAATTGTTGATGATATTGTAAACTGTTGATAAATATGAGTAATAATGTGTAGTTGATGTTGTATGGTTGCTGTTATATGTGGTGTTGATTTTGATGTCAGTTGTTAACTACACATACGTGATAAATTGCTATTGTTGCTATAATATGATAATATATTGTTGTTGTTGATAACATGCATTATGTGTTGTTATTAGTGAAGGATCGTAAGTTGCTGAACATGATAATTCCTTACTATGTTATCATTTTATTATGAATTGTGAAATCTCACCCTTTCTGCTTGAATGTTACCTCTTACGTGGGTAACGTGCAGATTCAATGGAGTAGTTGCTGCTTGAGCTCAGAGTCTCTTGTGTCTTTGTGTAGGAGTCTGCTCTGATTCGTAATGGGATGGGTCTTGTTTAGTTGTTTTTATTCCTATTTTGTTACGTATTAGATTTTGAAACATATTATGAAGAAGTTGTTTATTTGTTGTAATGAAGGCCTTAGTACCATTTGAGTTGAAGATTGTGATGTTATAAAAAAAAAAAATATATTTTTCCGCTGCAGTTTGTATAAACGTTTATAAAGGAATTTTTATGGAATTAATAAAGTATTATTTTTATAGTTACTGTTATTATAAAGTTGAAAAGAATGTAATATCCCGTATTTTACGAAAACTCTGACAAGTGCTATTATAATTATTATTATATTATGTATTTGGGAAACGGGGTGTTACAATTGGTATCAGAGCAGGTCGGTCCGTCCGGCCAGGTTATTGAGTCCGTAGAGCCGTGTTGTGTGTATGCGATATCTGTGTGAAAACACTATCGGTCTTCTTTTGTCTTACTTCTAATTTTGCAGGAGGATGAGTCCGAAATAAGTGGGGGAGAAGCTTTTGCTTCTCTGAGATGTTGAGTGTGGAGTTGTCGTTGGTGCGCGGTTGAACTCTATTGTAGTTGGTAAAGACGGTTTGTACCCCGTCATGGTTTTCGGATATCTATTAACAAATTGAGGAACTGATCACCCTCAATCTCTTGTTGATAGCATACGGGATTATGTTGGATGGGATAGACGTGTCTTTCGGCTTAAATTGTGGGATCGGATGATGGTTGTAGTTGATCCAAGTTCTTACGGATTGTTCTGATGAATAGATGCAGATTCTTGTCTCAAAGGAATAGTCGCTAAACGGTTGGGATGAGTCTGTGAAGATGAAGCTCAGATAGTTGCGATGTTTTCAGGGCTGCGTATTATTCGTAGAGTTAGTCGTGTGGAATTATTATGAAGCGTGATGTTATCATTTGAGAATGGTGGAATGTTGTAGAGTTTTGTCGTTGGAATTATATATATGATTGTTGAAGGTTGCGGGTGGGTTGAACAGGTCAAGTCGGGACTCGAGGATATAAAGAAGATTATGAAGAGGATTGTAATCTTGGCATCATGAAGGATGAAGATGTTGATAAGTAGCGGGGTGATTCCAGTTATAAGGAGGTTGTGGAAGGGAGCATTGAGTTGTGAAGCGTGGAGAACGACGATGTTGATGGAGGAGAGATTGATAGATTCATAAAGAGTCGTTTAGATACTAACGTTGGAGATGAGAATTGAGTTTTTGGGAATTTGGGGAATAATTGATCGGAATGAAACTGTGTTCTTATGTTCCCAATAGTTCCTAATATGTATAACTAAGTTAAAATAAGAGTTTGGGGAATCAAAGATGAGTTTTGTTTGGGTTTTGAGTCAACTAGATGTCAAACCCGTAGCTATGTTATGGATGATTTTTGAAAACTTCGAAAATTCATAACTTGAGTTTCGAGTATCCGTTTTGGGTGCCGTTCGAGGCGTTAGAAAGCTAGCGCAGCGAACTTTTTGATAAAAATATCTTCCATGGAAGGAAATGATTATTTGCTGTTTAAATGGATTTGATGCTTTTGAAGGTTTATACGGTGCTTTGGTATGATCGAAAACGCGGATGTCATTGTCGTTGCGTTGTGGGTGCAGTGGTGTGATGTTTTGACTTCATGAGATTTCATGTATGTTATTGTTGAGATTTGAGTTGTGAATTAAGATTGATGTAGCGATGTTTAGTAGAGTTGCATTCGTACACATCAAGGATAATGCGATAGACGTTATGATACCGGTCGCATGTGTTGATTCAGGTGATTGTTGAGAGTTAAGTTCATGATTGTAAAGAAAATTAAGATGTTGTGAAAGGATGTGAGAAAATGTTTTTAATGTTTGTTTCCTCGAGTAGAGAAGGGATGTGATGAGAGTCACTGTGATAGACATGTTGTTTATTTTCATGTACAGAGACATGCACTTGGAGGATTTTGAATTATGAGATCAGATAGGTATGTTGGTATAAGAATTGTATGTGTGAAGTCGTGAATTTGAATTGTTTTGGATAAGACCAAAGGATTTGAGATCGTGTTAATGAATCGTTTACTTGGTAATGTTGTTTAGTGAGAACAAATTGAGGTTGGATATCGTCGGATTTTGAGTTAACTAGAATAACATTCTGAAGGTTGAAACTGCTAGTGTAGAGGTGTATACGGCTAGGTGCTGAGATATCTAGAAGTGCAAGTTAGATTATCCATAATGGAAAGTTTGAACCGAAGAAGTGTTAGCGGTTGCTTCGATGTTGATTTTGCAGAATTGGGCAGAAATCTTTTAGTGGTTCAGTGTGATGTTTCTAAAAGAGAGTTTGTGTTGTAAGTGGGTAATGTAACCTTTGAAGACCAAGATGGAGGTATTCAGTAATCGCAGAAATTGAAGTGTTTAGTCGACTCGAGAGAGGTTATTATGTGACAGACAAGATGGTTAGAACTGTTGAAGAACTATGTTTTATGTGAGCGATTATTTTGGAAATATTTATGTAGTGACTAATGTTTAAATCATATGATATTACTTACGGTGACGATTATGAATCGTGAGATGGAGTTGATAGAGAAACTCGCAGGATTCAATTTAATTGGTGGTGCAATTTAAGATATTACCAAGAAGGAAATGCCGAGGTGGGTTGGTGGATCTATTGAGGAAAAAAATTAAGAGAATCAATGGATGAATTTAAAGTGATTAGAATGATTGGTTTTGATGTATTAAGGATAGAATGATGAATTTATGTTGATGACGATAGTGGGATTGGATTTATGAATCGTTTTCGTATTATTAGCGTGCTTGAAAATTAAAAGAATAATGTTTGAGAAAGGACGCCGAAGGAAGATAAATATTCTGTCAGAGGTGATGAGGATGTATTAGAATTTGATGAATTATTGTTTCGACGGTTGAATGTGATGGAGAAAGTTAATGGGTAGTATATCAGCAAGGTTATGAAAGTTGTGATATTCTGTAGAGTATTGTGTTCGATTGAAATACGGGATTTATAATTGACATTTTGGTAAGGAGCACAGATTGTGTTAGTACTAATTCGGATGGAATTCTTCTTATGAACCGTAGACAGATGATCTGAAGAAGAGAGTTATTTAATCCCTAGAGGGATTATTGAAAGTTTGGGTGCATAGACGAAGGAGTGCTTGAGATAGCCATTAGTAGTTGATTGAAATAAGTGAGAGATTTTCCCATTCGATGTGTTGGAATGGTCGTTTATGATACTTTGTATATTAAGAAATGTAGAAACCGCGATGTGGTTTGATTCTGATGAGAGCGTTGTATTCAAACTTGGGAATTTATGTAGATGGCTAAAACAAGGAAGTTACCTTAGTAAGGGTAGTGTATGTTTGGCCTTTTGGCAAGAATTGGATTTGAAGGCGTGAGGAGTGGATGAGAGAGTTGTATCTGGACTCGTTTCTGTTGGTGCGTTTTCGAGGACGAAAACATTCTAAGTGGGGGAGAGTTGTAACGCCCTCTTTTATTTATTTTATTATTTATAGAGTCTAATTAATTAATTTGACTAATTGTGGTGATGATTTATGAATTATTGTGTTTTGCGATGAATTGCGTGATGTTGATGATGGTGTATAATAATATAGTTAGTTAATTATTATTATTATTGAGTAATTAGAATAAAAGGGGATTAGTGGTATATTGTTATAAAAATAAAATATAAGTTGAGAAGGGTAGAATTGGAATAACTTGGGATATTAGGGGTCCTAAGGTTATTATTGGAATATCGGAAATATAATATAGGGAGAATAGAGTTAGATCGTAACATTGGTACGATCATTTGGGAAAAGGCTGGCTGAGAAGTGTGAAGAACGGAACGTAGAGCGAAGAGAAAGAAAGGAATGTAACATTCTGCAAACCCTTTGAGTTAGAGCCTCCAGTTACAAGGTAATGGGGGACTAACATTTTATAATGGGGTTGATAATGTATGTTTGGGGTTAGGGTTGTTTAGGGATGTTTTTGAGTTGATTATGAATTGATGTAATAGGGTTGTATATGTTTGTTGATAATGTTGTTAAATGTTGATTTGTGTTGAATTGATGAATGGAGATGAATTTTGATGGCATAATGTTGTTAGAATTGATGTTGGTTGATAGGTTTAGAGTGAAATAACAAAAAGTAATTGACCAATAATAAGTGATTTTCAAAATAAGCTATTTGAACATGTTGGGGAATGTTTGACATAATTTTAAGTTGAAAAAAAATGAGTTTAAGAGTGAAATTTCCGTAATAGGATCGCAGGAGACTGTAGAAGTGTATTGACCGACTTGTTTTGGACATATCTTGAGTTTCGTAAGTCCGTTTGAGGTCCCGTTTGAAGTGTTAGAAAGCTAACGCGATAATCTTTATGTTTATGTGGAGAAATTAAGTCCAGGAGTTCTTCAATAGTAGTGGTTACCTTGTTTTTATACCATAAATGTTGGCGATTTCGGTCATGTGTTGGTCATTTTGTTTCGAGTGTAACTGGAGTGTCGTAAGTCCGTTTTGGGTGGCATCAGTTGTGTTGGAAAGAGGAATTAATGACCTTTCCAACTGGAAAGTTTCGGAATTTTATCATAAGTATATAAGTTTTGGCATCATTTTGAAGTTAGACAAAATATTCTGCCCGGTGTGAGTATGTGTTCTTATGGTTTGATTAAACTGAACTGATTGGTGTATTAGGTCTTAAAATAAAATTCACATCCTTGAAATAGACTCTCTAAGCTTTCCGGAACATATTCATTTGCGTGATTCCGACTTTGTTTGATATTTTAAATAATTATTTGAATATGATTGTGTCGATCGTTGGTAGTTGTGTTACGCATTTCGGCGAATCAAATGATGTATAAAATGATGTTGGGAGTAATTATTTACTTGATGAAATAAATTATGTTATTGTTGATGTTTGTTGTTGAAGGCTTATGCCTTGGGTCTTTGTACCAATATTGATGATGTTATGTTAAGGTGTGATCAGGAGGATAGTGTACATGTGTTTCTAATATTATACATGTGATATTGTGCGTCATATGTCATGCATTTTCATGGTGATTTGTGGGATGGATCGTTGCTCAGGAGGAGTGTACGCGATTCATCCGTACTCCTATATGGAGAATGGTGGGGGATAGATCATTGCCAAGTAGAGGTGTATGTGATCTATCCGGGGTTCGATTGAATGAACCAACAAGTCGGTACCACATGCATGATTGCACTTGCATTTCATATGATGTTGATGTTAATTGTTGATGCTGCTAAATGTTATAAATTATTGATGCTGCTAATTGTTGATGATATTGTAAACTGTTGATAAATATGAGTAATAATGTGTAGTTGATGTTGTATGGTTGCTGTTATATGTGGTGTTGATTTTGATGTCAGTTGTTAACTACACATACGTGATAAATTGCTATTGTTGCTATAATATGATAATATATTGTTGTTGTTGATAACATGCATTATGTGTTGTTATTAGTGAAGGATCGTAAGTTGCTGAACATGATAATTCCTTACTATGTTATCATTTTATTATGAATTGTGAAATCTCACTCTTTCTGCTTGAATGTTACCTCTTACGTGGGTAACGTGCAGATTCAATGGAGTAGTTGCTGCTTGAGCTCAGAGTCTCTTGTGTCTTTGTGTAGGAGTCTGCTCTGATTCGTAATGGGATGGGTCTTGTTTAGTTGTTTTTATTCCTATTTTGTTACGTATTAGATTTTGAAACATATTATGAAGAAGTTGTTTATTTGTTGTAATGAAGGCCTTAGTACCATTTGAGTTGAAGATTGTGATGTTATAAAAAAAAAAAATATATTTTTCCGCTGCAGTTTGTATAAACGTTTATAAAGGAATTTTTATGGAATTAATAAAGTATTATTTTTATAGTTACTGTTATTATAAAGTTGAAAAGAATGTAATATCCCGTATTTTACGAAAACTCTGACAAGTGCTATTATAATTATTATTATATTATGTATTTGGGAAACGGGGTGTTACAATTGGTATCAGAGCAGGTCGGTCCGTCCGGCCAGGTTATTGAGTCCGTAGAGCCGTGTTGTGTGTATGCGATATCTGTGTGAAAACACTATCGGTCTTCTTTTGTCTTACTTCTAATTTTGCAGGAGGATGAGTCCGAAATAAGTGGGGGAGAAGCTTTTGCTTCTCTGAGATGTTGAGTGTGGAGTTGTCGTTGGTGCGCGGTTGAACTCTATTGTAGTTGGTAAAGACGGTTTGTACCCCGTCATGGTTTTCGGATATCTATTAACAAATTGAGGAACTGATCACCCTCAATCTCTTGTTGATAGCATACGGGATTATGTTGGATGGGATAGACGTGTCTTTCGGCTTAAATTGTGGGATCGGATGATGGTTGTAGTTGATCCAAGTTCTTACGGATTGTTCTGATGAATAGATGCAGATTCTTGTCTCAAAGGAATAGTCGCTAAACGGTTGGGATGAGTCTGTGAAGATGAAGCTCAGATAGTTGCGATGTTTTCAGGGCTGCGTATTATTCGTAGAGTTAGTCGTGTGGAATTATTATGAAGCGTGATGTTATCATTTGAGAATGGTGGAATGTTGTAGAGTTTTGTCGTTGGAATTATATATATGATTGTTGAAGGTTGCGGGTGGGTTGAACAGGTCAAGTCGGGACTCGAGGATATAAAGAAGATTATGAAGAGGATTGTAATCTTGGCATCATGAAGGATGAAGATGTTGATAAGTAGCGGGTGATTCCAGTTATAAGGAGGTTGTGGAAGGGAGCATTGAGTTGTGAAGCGTGGAGAACGACGATGTTGATGGAGGAGAGATTGATAGATTCATAAAGAGTCGTTTAGATACTAACGTTGGAGATGAGAATTGAGTTTTTGGGAATTTGGGGAATAATTGATCGGAATGAAACTGTGTTCTTATGTTCCCAATAGTTCCTAATATGTATAACTAAGTTAAAATAAGAGTTTGGGGAATCAAAGATGAGTTTTGTTTGGGTTTTGAGTCAACTAGATGTCAAACCCGTAGCTATGTTATGGATGATTTTTGAAAACTTCGAAAATTCATAACTTGAGTTTCGAGTATCCGTTTTGGGTGCCGTTCGAGGCGTTAGAAAGCTAGCGCAGCGAACTTTTTGATAAAAATATCTTCCATGGAAGGAAATGATTATTTGCTGTTTAAATGGATTTGATGCTTTTGAAGGTTTATACGGTGCTTTGGTATGATCGAAAACGCGGATGTCATTGTCGTTGCGTTGTGGGTGCAGTGGTGTGATGTTTTGACTTCATGAGATTTCATGTATGTTATTGTTGAGATTTGAGTTGTGAATTAAGATTGATGTAGCGATGTTTAGTAGAGTTGCATTCGTACACATCAAGGATAATGCGATAGACGTTATGATACCGGTCGCATGTGTTGATTCAGGTGATTGTTGAGAGTTAAGTTCATGATTGTAAAGAAAATTAAGATGTTGTGAAAGGATGTGAGAAAATGTTTTTAATGTTTGTTTCCTCGAGTAGAGAAGGGATGTGATGAGAGTCACTGTGATAGACATGTTGTTTATTTTCATGTACAGAGACATGCACTTGGAGGATTTTGAATTATGAGATCAGATAGGTATGTTGGTATAAGAATTGTATGTGTGAAGTCGTGAATTTGAATTGTTTTGGATAAGACCAAAGGATTTGAGATCGTGTTAATGAATCGTTTACTTGGTAATGTTGTTTAGTGAGAACAAATTGAGGTTGGATATCGTCGGATTTTGAGTTAACTAGAATAACATTTCTGAAGGTTGAAACTGCTAGTGTAGAGGTGTATACGGCTAGGTGCTGAGATATCTAGAAGTGCAAGTTAGATTATCCATAATGGAAAGTTTGAACCGAAGAAGTGTTAGCGGTTGCTTCGATGTTGATTTTGCAGAATTGGGCAGAAATCTTTTAGTGGTTCAGTGTGATGTTTCTAAAGAGAGTTTGTGTTGTAAGTGGGTAATGTAACCTTTGAAGACCAAGATGGAGGTATTCAGTAATCGCAGAAATTGAAGTGTTTAGTCGACTCGAGAGAGGTTATTATGTGACAGACAAGATGGTTAGAACTGTTGAAGAACTATGTTTTATGTGAGCGATTATTTTGGAAATATTTATGTAGTGACTAATGTTTAAATCATATGATATTACTTACGGTGACGATTATGAATCGTGAGATGGAGTTGATAGAGAAACTCGCAGGATTCAATTTAATTGGTGGTGCAATTTAAGATATTACCAAGAAGGAAATGCCGAGGTGGGTTGGTGGATCTATTGAGGAAAAAAATTAAGAGAATCAATGGATGAATTTAAAGTGATTAGAATGATTGGTTTTGATGTATTAAGGATAGAATGATGAATTTATGTTGATGACGATAGTGGGATTGGATTTATGAATCGTTTTCGTATTATTAGCGTGCTTGAAAATTAAAAGAATAATGTTTGAGAAAGGACGCCGAAGGAAGATAAATATTCTGTCAGAGGTGATGAGGATGTATTAGAATTTGATGAATTATTGTTTCGACGGTTGAATGTGATGGAGAAAGTTAATGGGTAGTATATCAGCAAGGTTATGAAAGTTGTGATATTCTGTAGAGTATTGTGTTCGATTGAAATACGGGATTTATAATTGACATTTTGGTAAGGAGCACAGATTGTGTTAGTACTAATTCGGATGGAATTCTTCTTATGAACCGTAGACAGATGATCTGAAGAAGAGAGTTATTTAATCCCTAGAGGGATTATTGAAAGTTTGGGTGCATAGACGAAGGAGTGCTTGAGATAGCCATTAGTAGTTGATTGAAATAAGTGAGAGATTTTCCCATTCGATGTGTTGGAATGGTCGTTTATGATACTTTGTATATTAAGAAATGTAGAAACCGCGATGTGGTTTGATTCTGATGAGAGCGTTGTATTCAAACTTGGGAATTTCTGTAGATGGCTAAAACAAGGAAGTTACCTTAGTAAGGGTAGTGTATGTTTGGCCTTTTGGCAAGAATTGGATTTGAAGGCGTGAGGAGTGGATGAGAGAGTTGTATCTGGACTCGTTTCTGTTGGTGCGTTTTCGAGGACGAAAACATTCTAAGTGGGGGAGAGTTGTAACGCCCTCTTTTATTTATTTTATTATTTATAGAGTCTAATTAATTAATTTGACTAATTGTGGTGATGATTTATGAATTATTGTGTTTTGCGATGAATTGCGTGATGTTGATGATGGTGTATAATAATATAGTTAGTTAATTATTATTATTATTGAGTAATTAGAATAAAAGGGGATTAGTGGTATATTGTTATAAAAATAAAATATAAGTTGAGAAGGGTAGAATTGGAATAACTTGGGATATTAGGGGTCCTAAGGTTATTATTGGAATATCGGAAATATAATATAGGGAGAATAGAGTTAGATCGTAACATTGGTACGATCATTTGGGAAAAGGCTGGCTGAGAAGTGTGAAGAACGGAACGTAGAGCGAAGAGAAAGAAAGGAATGTAACATTCTGCAAACCCTTTGAGTTAGAGCCTCCAGTTACAAGGTAATGGGGGACTAACATTTTATAATGGGGTTGATAATGTATGTTTGGGGTTAGGGTTGTTTAGGGATGTTTTTGAGTTGATTATGAATTGATGTAATAGGGTTGTATATGTTTGTTGATAATGTTGTTAAATGTTGATTTGTGTTGAATTGATGAATGGAGATGAATTTTGATGGCATAATGTTGTTAGAATTGATGTTGGTTGATAGGTTTAGAGTGAAATAACAAAAAGTAATTGACCAATAATAAGTGATTTTCAAAATAAGCTATTTGAACATGTTGGGGAATGTTTGACATAATTTTAAGTTGAAAAAAAATGAGTTTAAGAGTGAAATTTCCGTAATGGGATCGCAGGAGACTGTAGAAGTGTATTGACCGACTTGTTTTGGGCATATCTTGAGTTTCGTAAGTCCGTTTGAGGTCCCGTTTGAAGTGTTAGAAAGCTAACGCGATAATCTTTATGTTTATGTGGAGAAATTAAGTCCAGGAGTTCTTCAATAGTAGTGGTTACCTTGTTTTTATACCATAAATGTTGGCGATTTCGGTCATCGCGTTGGTCATTTTGTTTCGAGTGTAACTGGAGTGTCGTAAGTCCGTTTTGGGTGGCATCAGTTGTGTTGGAAAGAGGAATTAATGACCTTTCCAACTGGAAAGTTTCGGAATTTTATCATAAGTATATAAGTTTTGGCATCATTTTGAAGTTAGACAAAATATTCTGCCCGGTGTGAGTATGTGTTCTTATGGTTTGATTAAACTAAACTGATTGGTGTATTAGGTCTTAAAATAAAATTCACATCCTTGAAATAGACTCTCTAAGCTTTCCGGAACATATTCATTTGCGTGATTCCGACTTTGTTTGATATTTTAAATAATTATTTGAATATGATTGTGTCGATCGTTGGTAGTTGTGTTACGCATTTCGGCGAATCAAATGATGTATAAAATGATGTTGGGAGTAATTATTTACTTGATGAAATAAATTATGTTATTGTTGATGTTTATTGTTGAAGGCTTATGCCTTGGGTCTTTGTACCAATATTGATGATGTTATGTTAAGGTGTGATCAGGAGGATAGTGTACATGTGTTTCTAATATTATACATGTGATATTGTGCGTCATATGTCATGCATTTTCATGGTGATTGGTGGGATGGATCGTTGCTCAGGAGGAGTGTACGCGATTCATCCGTACTCCTATATGGAGAATGGTGGGGGATAGATCATTGTCAAGTAGAGGTGTATGTGATCTATCCGGGGTTCGATTGAATGAACCAATAAGTCGGTACCACATGCATGATTGCACTTGCATTTCATATGATGTTGATGTTAATTGTTGATGCTGCTAAATGTTATAAATTATTGATGCTGCTAATTGTTGATGATGTTGTAAACTGTTGATAAATATGAGTAATAATGTGTAGTTGATGTTGTATGGTTGCTGTTATATGTGGTGTTGATTTTGATGTCAGTTGTTAACTACACATACGTGATAAATTGCTATTGTTGCTATAATATGATAATATATTGTTGTTGTTGATAACGTGCATTATGTGTTGTTATTGGTGAAGGATCGTAAGTTGCTAAACATGATAATTCCTTACTATGTTATCATTTTATTATGAATTGTGAAATCTCACCCTTTCTGCTTGAATGTTACCTCTTACGTGGGTAACGTGCAGATTCAATGAAGTAGTTGCTGCTTGAGCTCAGAGTCTCTTGTGTCTTTGTGTAGGAGTCTGCTCTGATACGTAACGGGATGGATCTTGTTTAGTTGTTTTTATTCCTATTTCGTTACGTATTAGATTTTGAAACATATTATGAAGAAGATGTTTATTTGTTGTAATGAAGGCCTTAGTGCCATTTGAGTTGAAGTTGGTGATGTTATAAATATATATATATATATATATATATATATATATATATATATATATGTATATATATATATATATATATATATATATATATATATATATATATATATATATATATTTCCGCTGCAGTTTGTATAAACGTTTATAAAGGAATTTTTATGGAATTAATAAAGTATTATTTTTATAGTTACTGTTATTATAAAGTTGAAAAGAATGTAATATCCCGTATTTTACGAAAACTCTGACAAGTGTTATTATAATTATTATTATATTATGTATTTGGGAAACGGGGTGTTACAAATAGCACAGGGTCCCACTGGCCGTGTCTATTTGTTTACCTTGAAAATTAGCAAACAACCGCTGATCTCCTAATTTGCGAAAAATTAGTTTACTTGCAGGATCGATCATACAAATCCTAGGACAGTGTGATTTAAGAGTTTTGACAATTTATGTGAAAATCAAACCTTTTGTTTATTAAGTTCATTGTTTTCATAAACTGATGTAATTCGATTGAAAATGATAACGTTTTGTTTTTAAAAAGGAATAGCGAAAACGCAATAAAATTCAAGAATGAAATTTGCAGAAAAGTAGAATAAATTGCATGTAAATAAATTAGAACTTCATTGAAATGTAAAGAATAAACTGGCATTTTTCCAAACGTACATTTCTCAAGGATAACTCTTTTCTCTCACACGGGTACTTTGAGTATTTCTGAGTAACTTGTATAGATTTTGAATACACACACGGAAATCTAACACTATGTCTCCCTATTTATATACAGTCGAAATAACCGCCACTAACGGTCACTATTTCTAACGAAGACAAATGGCACTCTGCATGCCTTCGCCCCTTAGATGCATTCCACGCGTCTTCCTTTCAAAATCAAAATTCCCTCCTTTATTCAAATTTTGAACCTCCGCATCGAACATCTCTTCGTATTCTTCAGTCGAAACTTCTTCCAAACTCCTAGAAATATTTCTAAGTTTTTTGAATTTCCTCCTCGTAACAAGAGGATAGCATTTGACTGAAATTTCTTACGAACACGCTTCTGTCGAAACTTCATAAACTTCAAATATTCTCTTCCTTGGAAGGGAGACTCTGATCCCAACGTCAGGCGTCGAAATTAGGAGCCAACACACTCCAACATATAAGTCAACGAATGAAAAAAGTATAATAAATTATGATTAAAAACGTCCTTATTGCATACACGATAGCTTATATGCGATGAGTGGTAATTGGACTTACTTCGCATCGGCATGTGACAAGTTGAAAACAAGATGGAACATAATCAATTAAGAATTATTTTGATTGAGATTCATTTAACATAAACCAATCTTACTATATAAGAAAATCTAAGGCTCTGGAAAACTCCACAATACCCTTTCTTCTAATTTTGCCACATCCCCAAAATGGGGGCAAATTTGGTCCAAATATTTCAATTTTGAACTAAACTTACAATTCAACTAATTTAGTTACTACTTTTTCTATTTTATTTAACTTTATACAATCATTTTAAATAGGTTTTGATAAATCTGTTTTCAATCTAACCAATCAAATCCAACTTTTGTATACTTTATTTCAATTTTGAAAGTGACGTCTCATCACAACAAAACACTTCTGCGTAATCTTTTCATTTTCTCTCTCTACTTCATCTTCTCCATTCTTCCATCTTTTCGTTCTCTCTCTCTCTCTCTCTCTCTCTACTATGGAACTAGGGTTTGTTGTGCAACCATAGTTCACCGTATTCTCTCAAATTTTTATCATCTTCATCATCTGATTTTTCCTCCTTCTCTCTACTCCTCTACTGCTCTCTTCTCACTTCTTCTTCTTTCTTCTACAAAACTGGCTCTCTCTCAAATGGCGACACCCTTTAGAGATGTCGACACCCTTGAGATGGCGACACCCTTTTACGATTCGAGTATTTAGAGCAATTTCAGGTTTTGGGTTTTTATTATATTTGTGATCGTAGCAATTCCATGTTTAGGGTATTCGGTACATTTAGTTTTTTTCATGAAAATAGATCTGTAATATTCAAAACTTGTGTTATGCAGAAAATCAATATATGAGTTTTAAATGTGTTAAACAGTATGAATCATAAATCTGAAAGTATTTCCACATTAGTTTCTGCTATTGTTTCTTTTTTTAAACAACGAGTTAATCTTATTTTGAAGGATTTATGGTTTGTGTTTTTCCTCTACACGGTTTATGTCTCCATATAATGTTATGCTATTGTTTTTTTTTTATAAAAACAACAAGTTAATCTTATTCTGAAGGATTTATAGTTTGTGTTTTTCCTCTACACGCTTTATGTCTCCATATAATGTTTAATTTTATTCTGAAAGATTTAACTCAACACGGTTTACCATTTTACCTAGATAAACAGAGTTGAGTATATGCACTCTCGGGGATTTCTGCATCGTGATATAAAGCCTGGCAACTTTTTAATGGGTTTAGGCCGCAAGGCGAATCAGGTACGTAATCTATGACTTTCCTGTATTTATTGTAATTCAGGCGTATGTACTAGGAGTTTACGCTTGACTAAGTCGTTGTTTGAACGGGAAACATTGTTTTAATCCCATTCACTAAAATATTTTGTATTTTTATGGATCCTATGCCAAATTTCCTGGTTTTCTTATAATTGTTACAGGTATACATTATTGACTATGGTCTTGCAAAATTGTATCACATAAGCATATACCATACAAGTACATCATCTCTCTATAGCTACTTTAAAGTTTACAATTTTTTTTAAAAAATTTTTCCACTACTATAAGGGGCATGCAAAACGGTGCGCCACGGCCTCAAGTCATAATACCATCAGCAGTTCTTAGTGGTGCCATCGATAGTTTTGTGTTATGTACAACAAAATTGATAAAGGTAAATTGAAGTTAAGGTTTGTATATATGCTGATGTTTCTTTGTTCTATTGCAGATAATACAACAAAGATCAATAACCTTTCGGGCCTGATGAATTAATAATTGAAGTTTCTTATTTATTATTTTGTTTTGTACCATTTGTTCTAATAATTCACGCATTTTGCAACTCCGGCAGAATTACCGGAATCTCTGGCACACCGATCTTGTGAGAATTATCCAGGCCGATACTCCATGTAAGCAAACTGTTACTGTCAATGTCACTCTTCTATTTTTCGTTAATGTCTTGTAATTGTCATTACTCATTTCGTCTGTGAAATTGAATTCTCCGCATATTGCTATTTCGCGTTGTGGTGGTATGTGATATGAAACTTTATCTTACTGTAGTTGAGTGAATTAATTCATATGTTGTTGTTTTAGACCTGATCATGATTTCTTTTCAATATGTGATTTTGTTTTGAATTTTTGTTTTCTGTTTCTATTGTTTTAATTGATGATTTTGGATTTTAGATATTGAATATGCATTGACCATTTTGATTTTAATTTGTTTCCAAATGTAAATTTGCTGGTGTTGACCATTTTTATGGTGTTGCAGATAAAACTTGGTTAGAGTGCTTATGCATAGGATCCATAGCATGCAACAGAATCTCTTATTTCTCTTTTGGATAAGTGGAGAAAACCTGTTGAAGTAGTCGCATCAAAAAGATGGTTTCTCAGGGATTTCTCGCTACTCACCCTTTGTAAAATTCTCTTATTCATTGACATCATTGAGCTGAACAAGTGAGTCATAATGTTGGTTTAACATGTTATAGTGTTTTTGATTTATTCTTTTTAATTTACGGACAACTCTACGGACGCATGCGTTTCCTGTCTTTCTACTATTCTGCTCAATGTTGGACATTTTTATGACATTGTTCACCTCAGGCCCTTAGCTATATCATATCAAGTGCATCTGTTATCCAAGTAGATAAGTTGATAACCATCTAAAAATGCAGATTTTATTGTTCAGCCTGAAAATGACCTGCCAGATCAAGATGATAATAGAGGGAGGCCACGACACTTTTACCGTCTGTGAGAGACCCAAAGCTGTGGATCGTCAAATGTGCGGTATGACCCTCGCATATTTACTGTTGATTATGCTCTTATGTACCCTTAAATCAGAATTCTCCCTCTTATCTAGGTAAACATTTTACTCCTCTGATTTGTGTTGCCGGCTTACGTTTACGGATTACGTAATGTGATTAAAGATTCAATTAATTGTGATTGTTAATTACATTTGTGTATCCAAAATTTGTGATAGGAAATGATTTGGTTAGCTATAGAAAGTATTTAACATTAAAATGAAAACAAAGATGAAATCATGTCAAATGATTCAACATGTGCGGATTCGTAAATGATTTTGATTTGGATGTTTGTGTTGTGCCATTGATGGGTTGGATTATATTTGTGATTATTATTAATTATCATGTTTTTCATTTTCTTTAGTAGCCTGAACAGAAGTAATGCCAGGCAAAGATGAATATATCCATGTGATTCAATTAGAAGTAATGCCAGGCAAAGATGAATATATCCACAGATTCAATTAAGTGGCCTGATCAGAAGTAATGACACTCTATTTGTGTGCTTCTAGATCCATGTGTACTGTAACTACATGATAGGTAAGCAGAACATTATTCTTTAATGTGGTTTCGTCCTTTGCTATCACGACAAAAGCTGACAATAAACTAACTGAATCTATCCTTATAAGTTATTGCTATAGTCATTATTGGAAGCTTTGAACTTTAACAATAATGAATGTGCATGTTGTTTTTTATTTATTGATTGTTGAATGCAATCAATGAAGTTTGTATTTAGTATGCAAAACAACTTATATTGTTTGTTGTTTTATGGAATTTGGAAAATTCTTTGTTGTTTTGTTCTATTTATAGTATTTGGTTGTGAATCTAATCTCAGTGTAGATATTCTGTTTACAATGGTAGATATTCTGTTGACCATTAATGAATATCACACCATTATAAGCAGAACTCGGTTGACAGCGATAATACAGCGACTCTACATTGCAGTCAATTCCTTTGAGCCATCCTTACAATTTCCAGAAATCATTCATGTTTTCTCTCTGCATGAATCTGCATTATTTTCTCTATGTTGCAGCTTAGGGAGTTTGTTTTTGTGGAGTTAAGATTAAGTCATTCTGCCGTTTTTCTTGGAAGTTTTTACTTTTTAGTGTCTTTGTTGATAGTATAAGTGGATTTGATTTTTAGTGAAGTTCGCGCCTTGGAGGAGGACTGGTTGAGTTGTTGTTCCGGTTTGTGTAGCAGGGTGCAATTCTTTCCAGATTATTATGTTCAGCTGAACCTCACAAGCTAATTAACAATAATAGATTACTATAATGTTTTTTTAAAAAATAATTAGTAGGTTGAATGAGTAACTTTACCAGCAACAAGCAACAGATCGTAGAATCGAAGAACAAAATTTTTTAACATTTTCAGACTGTAAATCATGTGGGAATCAATTCTATTAACGGTGGCTGCTACCGCCGGCAACAACATCGGAAAAATCCTTCAAAAGAAGGGTACCATCATTCTGCCCCCCCCCCCCCCCCCCCCCCCCCCCCCCCCCTCCTCTCCTTCAAGTTCAAGGTAAAGTTCTTTCTTTTCTTTATTTTTTGAATTTCATGATTTCATTAAAGATCTCACCTTTTTTTATAACATTATGGTTTGAACCATATGGATGTGTCTGAAATTGGTCATTATTGTTTGTATTTTAAGAATTAAGATGTATTCATATGTTACCAATTGAAGATTGAACATTTTCTCATGCATGTATAGAGAATGAATTTAATTGAATAAAGAAAAGGTTTTGTGGCCTTTGATTTACTGTTTTATTGCTATATCATTGTGTTTTTCAGGTTATTAGGCCTTATGCTTTGAACAACACATGGCTGATAGGTTTTCTGATGGATATTTTTGGGGCATTATTGATGTTAAGGGCGTTATCTCTTGCTCCAGTAAGTGCTATGAAAAAAAATCAATTTAAAGGGATTTTTATAATACCCTTTAGCAATTAGCCTGCTCTTAAGGTTTTAAAAAACGGTTGCGGTCGCGTAAAGGTATTTGCGATTTCGGTCGGTACAGGTGTTGTGACACTGATTGCGGTCGTCGCAATGTGAATTAACTACAATTTGTTCTTTAACATAAAAAATGTGAATAACAATATCGGGATTGGCACCTGCGGAGACTGTTTTATCGTAGTTGTTTTCGCGGTCGCGGACTGTTTTTTAAATGTCTTAATAGTGTTTTGCTTAGGTTTTTCTTTGACATTGATGATTGATCTTGGTGGGTTTTATTTTCTCAAGTATAGGTCTCTGTCATCCAACCGGTTTCTGGCTGTGGACTAGCGATTCTGTCGGTCTTTTCTCATTTTTATCTCAAGGAAGTCATGAATATTGTTGATTGGGTTGGAATTATCTTGGCTGGTTTTGGCACAATAGGTAATGTATGTTTTAAATTACCAGTGAATTGTGTTTAAATGAGATTCCTTTGAACATGAGAAAACCAGATCTGTGCTGCAATGTTATTGTATTAAGATATATGATTTTGTATTCATGTCACACACTGACGACACTATTGGTTAATTGTTATGTGTTTGTCTATATTTAGGAGTTGGTGTTGGTGGCGAAGAGCAGCAAGAGGCGGAGGCTCTATATTATCCACACTCCCTTGATTTTAATATAATAATAACATAATGAATTTTTCAGTTGTGTTTGTTGATGCTACTTTGGTAGTAACAGTTTGGATTAGATTTTAGCTTGTAGAAGATTGAGGAAGTGTTTGAAATCCCTGTTTGCATTTGCTGCATTGTGCAGCAAGTATTAACATATGTGTCCCTTTATAAAAGACAACTATGTCTTCTTTCAATCTTTTAAAATAAACTTTTTGTATTCTATCATATGTAACCACTGGTGTAGTCGTACATATGGTATGGTATCAAACAAATATTGATTGTATTTTAGTAAGAATTATGAAAGGTGTTTTGTGAATTATGAAGAGCATGAGAAATATATTTTCTTAAATTATTTTCAACATTACATCGTTATTCTTAAAATATATATATGTTGCTAAAATATATGTATTTAATAGTTTTTCTTAATAGTTGTTTTTAAACACATATACAATTATCTTCCAATCAATTTTCTTTTTTGTATTTCATTTTTCTTATTATTTTTTTATTTTCCTTTTCCATTTAGTCATTTTTCTTAAGATTTAATTATTCTTTGATTTAATTAAAGAATGATTGATTCACTTAACTTATATATTTATTTTTTACTACTTTTTTTTTCCTTTCTTATAATTAAATTTAAATATTTTTATTTTATGATTATATTTAAATATTTACGGGAATTTGAAGTTATTGATAGAAAATTTGAATATTAACGGAAACACGAAGTTACTGATTAAAATATTGAATATTAACGGGAATATGAAGTTACTGATCAAAATATTGAATATTACTGGAAGCATGAAGTTACAGAGCAAAATGTTGAATATTAACGGGACCATGAGGTTACTGATCAAAATATTGAATTTTAACGGGAACTTGAAGTTACTTATCAAAATATTGAAAATTAACGAAAACATGAAGTTTCTGATCAAAAAATTGAATATTAATGAGAACATGAACTCACTTATCAACATATTGAAAATTATATGGAACATGACGTTTCTGATCAAAATTCTTAGTTGTAAAACATGAACATAAAGTTGCTGATCAAAATTTTGAAAACGGTTGTTTTTTTTTATTTGATGTTATGATTTTAATTTTTTTTTTAATTTACATCAAAATTTTTATATTTTTTGTATTTTTTTTCATAACATAACTGAGGACGTATCCGCAGTCCACATCGGAACCCGTGCGAACGCACGGGTAACCAGACCAAATGCACGGGTAACACATCAGTACCGTGTGAACTCACGGATAACACACAGTACTGTGTGAATACACGGGTAGCCAGGCCAAAATTATTGTGAACACACGGGTAAACGCAGTGACGACCGGGGCAAAATCGGTGTAAACGCATTGATATCTAATATTGTTATTTTGAAATTCTTTTTAATTTAACATACAATTTTTTTAAAGATAATATATGAATAATTGAAATATATATTATTGATGTCTTTCTTTTAAAAACTGGAAATTTGATACAATTTTTTTTTATTTTAAAAATATGTCATTCATTTAAATATTTATCTTTGATTCACTTATATTTTTATCTTTTACTACTTTATATATTTTTTTTTAAAATTAAATTTAAATATTTTCTATTTATTATTTGAATTTCATAATCTAACTGGTGACAATTCCGCATTCCACTACTCTTTTTACAATTTATAGTAAATATTTTATTTTCTTCTGTGCTTTTTTATTTTTTCTTAATGGTTTCATATACCTAACATCTTTATCTTCATAATTTGAATTTTTTTCTGTCTAACCTTTTGTGACTTATCTATATTTGATATTATATTTTTTTATTAACACAATCCTTTAAAAATTGTGAATTTAAAGTAAGAAGAAGGACAATGTAATTTTAAAGTAAGAAGAAGGACAATGTTTTAGTAAAATTAATTAACAAAGAAGATCAACAAGATGAAATTGTGAGAAAAAACTAAAAATAAAAATTGTGAAAGAAAATTTAAGTATAAATTGTTTTGTTATCAGGTAAATAATGACTAAGTTTATTCTTTAAAAGATAAACATAAATTGGATGTCGGAGTTTCGATGTTTCTGCACAAAGCAACTAAGGTGATTTAATTGAATTTAAGCGTAAAATTTTAAATGACCATAATTTATAAACAAAAGAATTAGTAAAGTACATTAAAAAAAAAAAAAACAAATAAAGCAAAGGCATAAATTTTTCGTTATGATTTGAAGACACACAATTATTGTACGGCCGTTTTAAGTTTTTGAACATCCATCAAAAGATTAGTCACAATTTAACAAGGATAAAAAAATAAAGATTTTATTTAATTAAGATTTTATCTGAAAAATTATTTTCTGAAATTTTATTTAATTATAAATTATTTTGATAAATGTGAGACCCTGTACGATAGCTTATTTTACATCTATTTTACACGTCCTCAACGGTTCTCGGTCATGTGTAACGTGTTTTTGTATTTTTTTTCTTACCAACCCTGTGTAGAAATATTTATATATAAGTTTGCATTGTGTTATAAAATAGTTATAGAATGCGAAACCAGTTTTTTTTTCTTCTTAAAAGACTTCTCTGCCTTGAAGTATGGTAACAGTATCGTGAGTTGTTTGACAAGCTAAGGACACATGAAAAACCTGCTGTTGTAGTTGACCAAAATTGTTGGTGGTAAGAATTAAAAAATATTAAATTTATCTTCAAAGATTTTAGAAGAAAAAATGAGTGAAATAGAAAAATACTTACATAGGAACAAACATAACACGTGTATTTACAAACATCTAATAATATTTTTTTATTAATTAAAAATAAAAAAATAATATTTTCTCTCTCCTGCATAATAACTACCACTCCATGAGTCCAATTAAAAAAAAATTAAATTTATAATAAATAAAAAAAATTTTCTTTTCATTGATTGTTTTTAACAATAAAGACTTAGGTGCATTTTCATACAAGTTTTTTTAGGAAAACAATTATAATATACAGTGATGATGATTCGATGGTTATGAACTTATGTGAAATGATCAAGTTATTTTTGAAGGTAAAAAAGTTGGGCTTACTGCGTTTTTTACTAATTAAACCGCTACTCTGCCTGCGACTCTATCAGCATAAGCCATGGTGCTACCTATCACAAAACACACTTTTTACGCTCAATTTTATCAACACGTTTATACCTTAGACCTTCATTCAAATTCAAATTCCAATTTTTTCAAACCTATCGATTGTTGTTTATTTATAACCTCAACACAAAGCGTTAATCTCCAATGTTAATTCAAATTAACTACACTCAAATGGATCATCATGAAAGCACCACTGATCAAGTCAAAGGTAAGACCACAGCTTCGTCAACCAGTTCTAATGGTAACAATGATGATAACAAGAAGATGTACAGAGGTGTGAGAAAGAGAAAATGGGGAAAATGGGTGTCTGAGATAAGGCTACCAAATAGCCGTGAAAGAATATGGTTAGGATCATATGATTCACCAGAGAAAGCTGCAAGAGCGTTCGACGCTGCACTTTACTGTCTTCGCGGTCGTCATGCAAAATTTAACTTCCCTGAGACACCTTTTCATTTGGATATCACTTCAGTTTCTAACGATCCACAACAGATTCGAGAGCTTGCTGCTAACTTTGCGAACAAAACACCTCCATTTGTAATTGATGGTAATAATAATAATAATGGAAATGATAATACAGATCATTTCAAAACTATGACTGAAATTGTTGGCTCTTCGTCTTCTACTACTAGTACTACTGCTATGCATGATAATGGTGGGAACACGATTGATTGGACATTCTTGGACGTGTTAGGTGGTTCAAGTAATGATGCTAATATTGTTGGGTCTGAAAATTATGGTGGCTTCTATTCTGATCTAGAAAAGATGAATTCGGGTGAGTTATTCGGTTTACCACAGCAACTACTACTATTTGAGGATAATATTCAGAATGAACTAGTTACTAAAGTTGAAGGTGATGATGATGTTTATGATGACCCTTATTCTCATCAATCATTCCTTTGGAACTGGGACTTTTGATCATTCTCCATTCTCAGTGCTTGCTACCGACCTCTATAATTTTGCTAAATACTTCTACTTTATTTTACGGCCACTATTTTTGCAACCATATTCTATATGGTTGTTTCTTAATAATAACAAGGTCTGGCTGGGTGTCATTTTCAGACCACAAAAGAAAACACAAACACACAAACAAATAAATAAATATACATAGACCCGGTTATTTTGTAATAAATGTCTGTGTTATTGTTGATCATTTTCAATCATACGTATCTACTTATACTGCGACAGTGTGCAGACCTTACCTTTTTTAGTGATAAATATGATTTTAAAGTGCGTTTTTGGTGCTTATGAATGCGATTGCAAACATTACAATTCAGGTAACGTGAGTATTTTAAAAACCGAATCACTTTTAAAAGCTGAATCACTCATCAAACAGATAGGATATTGAATCACCGATCGAATGACATAATTAAACTGAAGTAAATTGAATAATTTGGTTAAATAAACCGATTTTTATAATAAAATTATATAGTTATATATATTATTCCATAAGCCTCTAGATCATATATAATACATTTACAAAAAATGCTATGCTTATGCTAATCCTAAGACATGACACATGTGATCCTAAATTAGTGGGATCTAATTTAAAGATAGATAAATAAATGTACAATTAAACTAACAAGGGATAGTAAATATATATATAATAAATTAACAATTATGCAGAAGATATTTCTTAATCACTGCTATGAAAAATTCATTTTACAATAGTTGAAAAGGGATATCATTAGAGCTGTTAAATGGGCTGGGCTCGATTCGGTGGACCAACGCTTCTAAATGGGCTGGAGTGGGCTGACCCGATTACTTTATAGGCCATTAAAATTGAGTTTGACCCAATTTTTTTATAGGCCGTGCAGCCACATAGGTTAGACCCGCCTATTTATTTTAATATTATAATTTTAATTTGCAAATTTAGAAACAAAAAAAATACAATCATACATAACAAAATAATTACTCATCTAACCATTCAAAATAGATAACAAAATAAATTATAAAGTAGGCAATTTTGTGGCTAAGTCTTATGAACACTTGGTGAATCCAACAATTGACATATAGTTTAACTTTAAAAAAAAGCATTTAAATTTCTTAAAATGCAATTCATCAAGGCATTTAAATTGAAATATTAATTAGAAGAAAAGCATGCAAGATAAACATAAATAAAATACATATACCATTATCAAGTAGGAATGAATAAAATACATACTTTTTTAAAAAAAATTGATCACTCACTTTCCGTGATATAGCCTGTAGTCCGCCGCCGTCGCCAAGTTGAAATGAATTTGAGACGAACAATGAAAGGTTGTAATTCTAAAATAAACTAATTAATGTTAGAGAAGAAATTTAATTATTTTGTTTTGGGCTTTTACTAAAATAATTTTAACCCAATTTTCCTTCAAAATTAACAAATATAGTTTTCTAATTTTTTATCAAAACAATTTTTTTTATAAATATTTTTAACGGTTCAACCCGAAGCCCATTTGGTCGGTCCGACCCGATCCATAGAAAGCATCGGCCCGATGGGCTGGCCCAAAAAGATAGGGTTGTATTTTTTTAATATTTTTTTACGGGCTGGCCCGTGTTAAATTTTAGTTTGTATGGGCTGACCCAATGGACCAGGTCCATTTTGACAGCTCTAGATACCATCACAGTTGACCAACTGTTGTGAGGCAGAATGTGATTGTAAGTATGCTATATTCCAGTTTTATCCTTTTCGATTTTTATTTTAAACTTCAACTTCTCTTTTACTAACTTTTTTTATTAACTATTATATGGTGGTTTAGACAATTAATTCATTCAATTTTTTTATAAATAATTTAAATAAAAATAAAAAATAAACACATACAAAAAATATCGTTTATATTCTTAAACGCCTGCACCTTAAAAAAGCGGACAGCGTGCCCGTCTGGACGCTAGTATTTATATAAAGGTCACGAGTTCAAAATCCAGTGATAGTATAATATCTAATTAATTGACACGCTACCTATTGTTGGAATAATATAGCAAGCGTGAGTAAGTGGGGAAATAGTCCCACATTGAATATGAATGTGGTGACTTGAGGATTTATAATTGAGAGAACCCATATACCTATCACCTTAAGGTTTTGGGTGAGTATGTGGTGTGTCTCTCACAAAGGTGTTTATTCATACACTATGTATCAATGCTCCCTAGTGTAAAACTCCTCAAACACCTATTACAATAGTTATTGCAAATAACCATAGTGAAATACTATATTTTTTTAATTTTATTTTATTTTTTCATATATTACAAACCTGTGTTTTTTTTGTACCTGTATTTTATACATATATTACCTAAATATTTTTTAGGTCAAAGTTAAAAATATTATTTAGAAACAAATATATACTGTTGTACCCCCCCCCCCCCCCCCCCCCTTTTAAATGTCATAACATCTTGCATTGACATTTAGGATCAACCATATATGCATTATTTAACTAACCCACATTTTGCAGTTTGTTTCTCTTATGTTTGAAATTAGGGTTTACACAGATATTCAAGGCCTCCTAAGGTATTCTCTGGCTCCATATAATCATCACAAAGATTCACCAGTAGTTTGGAACTAAGACTCCAAGACTTTGAATCAAGTCAAGTCAAAAGGTGGAATTAGGGTTTTAACATGAGGAATCAATGAAGAATTCTGCCCTGTTAAGTCAATATTTGATTGGTTCATCAACCAATTGATCTTGCCTACATTCAAGAGGTCTCATTCAACAAGAATTCAATATCATTTGGCTCTCATCATGAGTAGATGGAGTCACAGTTTCACCTTGCCTCTAAATTAGGGTTTCTGTTAAGAGAAGTGGATCATTGACCTTGACTTTAATCAAGGGTTGTTCTCAAGCCCTGGGACATGACTCCATGTGATAGAAGACATCCCTAAAGACCATCAATAAGCCTCATATGTGATTGAAGAAGCAAGATCACCAGAGATCATTCAAGTGCATTCACAAGTAAGATTAAGGTTTGACTGAGGCTTTTACTTTTGAGATTTTGATCTAAGGTGAAGCATCCAAGTCCTAAGTCCTTCATGACATGTCTAATTTTTGAGTTAGGACATGAGAGATCAAGTTTTGAGAAGTTTCTTACAAAGAAAGCAATGTTTGGTCCTTGAAACTTTTCATATGTGGAAATTTCACTACTTATGCAAAAATTGAAATAGTCATAACTTTCAAACCACACATCCAATTTGAGTGACTCAAAGCTCAAATGGAAGCTCTTTCCATGATCTTCAAAGTGTATTAGAGGACCCTATTTCAGAATTTGTTTGGTTTTTAAGTTATGAGACTTGGAATACAATATGCCTTAGGGACTTAGTGAAATTTTCAACCTTTTGCTCCAATTTTGAACACTACTTTATGGCTGTTTTTCACCTAGTTCCAAACTCCAAACCAAAAATCTTTGAACATGAAAGTTGTTCCTTGTTCTTCAAGCTTTCCAAGCATGTGTAGAACTCTTCATTTGGAAGAACCAATCTCAAGTTATGATGCTTTGAAGTTGAAGGTTTCAAATTAGAAAAACTCAAAAACTTAGAAAATTTTCTAAGTCTTTTTTTTTGCCTAATCATGCGCATGACTTTGACCCAATTTTTCTCAATGTTATAAACCTCATTTCCAGTCACATTCCAAATTAAAGTTGCTCTATACAATGTCGACTTTACATAGGATCAAAAATTTCTAGAATTGGTGAAGTGATTACCAAGATGTGATGCACTAAAAATGGCATGTTGAAGTGATATTTCATACTTAGGAAATTCAAATTTCATTGCTTCATGGTAACTAAACTTTGTCACGTTTTTTACACATTCATGAGCATCATTGTAACATGTCATTAACACCAAAATTGCTCTACCACACGCTCTCTCTCAAAAGGACCAAAAACCAATTCATTTGAGCCATTGGTAGTAAAGTTATCGTGTGAACAAGTGAAGCCCATGAATATTGTTCCATGCAAACCATACTTCACAATTTGAATTAGACTTGAAACAAAACATGGGCAAATCTTTTCAGCAGCCCCAAGACCTACCCTTGGCGTGTTATCTTCACTTGGTGTTGTCCCAAATCTTTCCCTTTTGAGCTCACTCTCTTATGACTCATAAAAAGGGATGTTTTGAATTAATACATTAGTTTATGAAATGAAATGGTATAGCCTGAGCATTGTCAACATCATGCGCACAAGACCACATGGATAATCCCAAGCTTTACCTCTTTTGACACTCACTCCTAAGACACAACAAAAAGGAGGTTTGAAGCAATACATGAAATTGTGAAACATAACAAACCTAAGCTCTATCCTCTGTAGCCTTCGGACAGCATGTGAGGCGACATTTTCTCCAAGGTTGACCAAATTTGAAGGCTGAAAAGAGGTCCATGCAAACCCTAATCTGTTATCCTACGGACAAAGCATTTGGCCATTAGTTTTCCAAGATTCGGACCAAACTTCTTTGGCTATAAAAGGAGAACCATTCTCCTTTGTTCAGCACCAACATCTTTCACAATATACTCTAAAACACTACTGAGTTTCAAGTCTTGCAAGAGAAGAAGGGGAAGGAAGCTTGCTTTGGGAGCTTTTGTTGGTTCAGCAAGAAGGGAGTTTGTTCACATTTGAAGTTGCAGTGGACATATTCCACTTGGTAACTACACTCTCCATACTTAATATCCATGTGTTGCAGTGAGAGTCGGATAACAAGTTATTAATTAACTTGCATCACATTTCTTTGAATTCACCACCGACTTTGATTTATCCAAAGGAAAGGTTCAAGATCGAGAAAAACCTAAAGGGGGGAGATCTAAGGTTCGGGGGTTGGTTATACTAAGGGAAGGTATTAGCACCTTTAATATCTGTAGTACTCTGCATGAACCTCTTGTTATAGTTTGTGTTATGTTATGTTTGCTTGCTAAGAATAAAGTAAAGACCTAAGGGTATGTACACTAAGTTTGCTCGCCAAGACATCGCATCTTGTGCCTACGTATCTGACTAAAGAATCAGAGCAACCGTAGTTCACCTAACTAAGGGTGAAAGAGGAACCATTGACTATGGCCAAAGTTCCAAGGGGAAATGAGTGTGAGCTCATTTTAGAGTTTTAAGAAACTCTCTAAATCTAAGTTATGATGGGAAAAGTGAGTTCTCATGATGGTGAGAATCACATAGAGTTCAAAACTCTAACCTAATGCTAAGTTATAATTCAATGGCTCTTATGAGGCCAAGAAAAGGGAAAGGCTCTTATGAGGCCAAGGAAAGAGGGAGGCTCTTATGAGGCCAAGGTGGGATGATTTGTTTATTGACTTATGAGTCAACTGAGGAGGACTTTCCTTTGGAATAGTATTGAGGATGTGTCAAATGAAACAGGCAACCACAATCATAACAGAATAGTTGTCCACAAGACTTTGTCAGAAAATATGTACAAGTCCCACCAAAGGGGGAAATGAAGAGTTAGTATTCAAAGAAACTAAAAATTGAAATAGAAGTAGTCTCGTCTTAATCATGATTTAATTGAGAAATCGATAATCAATGATTCTTAACTTTCATCGACTAAAATGTGAATAAAACTGAAATAAAGAGAAAGTGGTCTCATATTGATCAAAGTTTTGTCACTTTAATGAGATCACCAAACCATGAAATTTGTTATATCATCGACCAAAACTAAAAAATGGAATCGAAATGAAAATAAAAGTTGGTCTCGTCTAAATCAAGATTTAATCGAGAAATCGATAATCTTTTAATCTTTTAATGAGACTTTCATTGACCAACAAAAATAAAAATAAAAATGGCCTCATATAAATCAAGACTTTTTAGTGATTTGAATTAAATCAACAAGTCATGATTTTTTATATATCATTGGCCCAAAAATAAAGAAAATGGAATCAAAAGGAAAATAAAGTTGGTCTCATCTAAATCAAGATTTAATCGAGAAATCGATAATCTTTTAATTAGACTTTCATTGACCAATAGGAATACATAAAAAAAGGTGGCCTCATATTTATCAAGACTTTATTGATTTGAAATAATCAAAGTCAAGATTTGTGTAATATCATTGGCCAACATAAAACAGAAAATGGAATTAATAAAATAGACAAGAAAAATAATAAAACTATTAAGAACTATTTTTAAAATAATAAGATGAAGTTGGAATAAATTAAGAAAGAAAAACAAAAGGAAAAGAAAAAAGGGGTGTTTGGATATAGTGTATGTGTGATCAAGAGGAAATCAAGTGGGCTTCTTGGCCCACCCAACTAGAGTGAAACGATCTGGTTCAAAACAAAACGCAAAACCCTTTGACTCAATGCTTTGGTTCCTGATATCATTTTTCTTTTCAAAACAAAATGATTCAAGCAATAAGCAAAGAAAGCCACGGTCAGCAAAACGAGGTGTGAGAAACAGTAACATTAGGTCATTCATTTTTTAGAAAAAAAAAACAAGCTCATGAAATGAATAGATCGCATGATGTTCTTCCTCATCGCAACAATAAAAAACTCGATGCGGTCCAACCTTCTCCTCTCAGCGCCTCCGTTCGGTCCTCAATCGTCATCCTCGCACCATAGTTTTTAGGTTTGGATTCGATTTGGTCTGATTTCGTTTCAATGATTCTTAAATCTCTCTTCTTCATCTTCCATCCCTTATTCTGATTTGAGGTTGGGTTCTGTGTTGGAATGGGTTTTGCATGGTGAGGCTTATGGTTGTCGTTGATTAAGGGTTGCAGAGAAATGAAAGTTTGGAAGTGAAGGTTGTTTGTTGTTGACGAATAAGAGGAGTGTTGGAGGAGTTTTGGAGATCGTGGTTGTTGAAGAAGAAGCAGGTTGGGTCGTGAGGAATTTCGGTGGAGGTTTGAATTTGGTGAAGAATGTTAGGTTAAGAATGGAGAAGGTGGAAGTGTTTTGCGGTTGTGGGTTGAAGGCGGAAATTTCTGTAGGCGTTTTTTAAAATGAAGAAGGTAATGGCTGGAACTGTAAGTTTTCATGAAGCTATGCCATGGTTTGATTGAAAGTTGGACTTAAAGCTTGTGGTTATGAAAAGCAAAAAGGTATGGAGTTATGGGTTATGTTTGTTGTGTTAAGAGTTGCGAACAACTATACTGTGATGAAACAGCGAGGTAAGAGTTGTGTTTGATGGTCCGTGAGTTTGGATATGGATGTGTTTAAGCTTATGAATGGGTTTCGTTGGTGGTGGTAGAGCGAAGGAGGGAATATTTCCAGGATCCATCCCTTTGAGGGAGAGGGTTTTGGTTTTGTAGAGGTTGAAAGGATCAAGGAAAGCATGTCTGGTCAAATGGTTGTGAGTGAGTCGATCCGAGAGAAAAAATTTCTCAAAAGAAAGTCTGTTCTTCTCTTTCTTAATACCCACAAGTCTGTCCATTTTCAAATCTTGCTGTGTGGTCATTTTTATTTTCAGGTTTTTTTGTTTGTTTTGCCGCAGAGCAGGGTTTTTGGAGTTTTGCTACAGGTGTTATTTTGGTGAAGGTTTATCACAGTTTTTCTTTGCGCAGTGATTTTGCAGGTATCAGTTTGGATGTTGCAGACTTAGCAGGTTTTGTAGCAGGTACACAGGGCCTTGTGGTGGATCAAAATTGATACAAGTTGGTAGCGTTGTGTAGGTTTGCTGAACAAAGTTTTGGCGTGGCAAGAATTTTGGCTGTTTTCATTTTGGTATTTTTGTGTGAATTAAAATGGACTTGGGCTTAGAGACATTTGGTTGTACGATGGTTTGTATAAAAAAAATGAGAAGACTGGTTTATAAAAAAATGAATGATATTGGAAATTTGAACAAACAAGATGGATTGTAATGGATGGATTTATGAAAAATAAAGATGAATTAGATTAAAAATGGGTAAAATGACTTGGATAATGGGCATGGATTAGAAAAATGATTAAATGGATAAAATGAATTGGATTTTAAAATGGATAATTGAAATAAAATGTGGATAATTGAAAATTGTTTAGAAATGGATTAGGAGAAATGGGTAATTGAATGAAAATGGTCAATGAAAACTGAATTGAAAAAATGGAAAAATAACAAAGTGGATAAAAGACGATTACGGGAATGGATATGCACTTCCACGCTTGAGCAACACCTAAACCTTGCTAATTGCACTTGACTACCACAACTCCTGAACTACATAACCAAATACTTGCACACAAATCTGCTTTGACCTCTGACAGCTCTATAACCTAACCAAAACTGATTCACAACCAACTAAAACAATATTTAATCTTCACGCTTTGGGTGTACACTGATGGAACAATGACTTGATGAGAACCAAAACCCTAATTCAGAATCTCTACCACAGCCTAATAACCTGATATTGATGCAAACCACTTGTTTGACCCAGATTAGGTCAAACTTCCACTGAATCTCAAACCACACCACACAGACCCTTGACCTGACGACCTTGTTTGGTCCTTGAGGAAGAACTTGTGATGAAAACAAATCACATTGGATTATTGAGGAGAGGAGGTCTCTTAGGAGTATGAGAACTTGATTGGTTAGTGATCTATCCAAAATCCTGGTTTGCCGATCCTGGAGTCTCTTGAAACAAACCCTGATTCACAAGTGAAACAAAATACAATAAAGGCTGATAAATTGGTTAGTTAACAACGCATAGATGATTGAACCCTAAATGTAGGTGCAAGATATTATGTCATCTAAGAGGTAAAATTTGGGGTACAACAGTTGCCCCTATTTAAATAGCTTTACCGGATGACAAGAGGAACGAAGATCTTCGGGACATCAAGGTGAAATGTATTTAAATATAGCAAACCGAAAATTTTGCCCTTAGATGGAATGCAGATGCTAAGGATAAGCGACGAATACGCAAATGCTAACATGCCATGAATTTCTAATATGATGATATGATGTCATGGTAGTGCGAAGATGCAGAGAGACCGGACACCAAGGATAAAAAGCAAACAACCACAGACGAGTATCACCGGGGAAGGATGAAGGTTAGTATCCATGAGGCAAACTCACTGGGGATACAGGCTAACCAACAAAATAGACTCAATGGGGAGACTCTGAGGAAACACTGGGGATAAAAAATGAAACTGAGGGGAAACCCTACAGGTCCTTACTGGAGATAGGATCCATAAAGGTATTCTCCACTAGGGAAAGATCCAGGGAGATGGACGACAGGTTCATATGTGACCGGACGACACTGGGAAATGAAACACATTCTTACTAGGCATGAAACCAGAAAGATGACATGATCTCCATTGGGGATCAATTTGAAATTAAGGATATACATCCTACAAGATATTTCTGGAGATTTCCTAGATTGAAGAGTTCAAACGGGATCTTCAAGAAAAACCAGAGATAAAATATGCGCGCCAGATAATGAGAGATGACTGGACTTTTTAGCTGGGAAGGGTTAATGAGTCATGAATGAGTTGGATTTTGTTTGGGTACCAGTATGAGCTGGATTTTAAATTTCGGTTTAGGTTCATATTTGACCTGGGTTCAAACAAAGGGTTCATATCTGACTTGAAGTTTAGGTTCAGATTTGACCTGGTTTCAAACAACGGGTTCACATATGACTCGAAGTTTAGGTTCACATCTGACCTGGTTCAAACAACGGGTTCACATCTGACTTGAAGTTTAGGTTCACATTTGACCTGGTTTCAAACAACGAGTTCATATTTGACTCGAGGTTTAGGTTCATATATGACCTGGTTTCAAACAATGGGTTCACATCTGACTCGAAGTTTAGGTTCACATTTGACCTGGTTTCAAATAACGGGTTCATATTTGACTCGAGGTTTAGGTTCATATCTGACCTGGTTTCAAACAACGGGTTCACATCTGACTCGAAGTTTAGGTTCAAACAACGGGTTCACATTTGACCTCAAATTTTAGGTTCATATTTGACCTGGGTTCAAACAACGGGTTCACATTTGACTCGAAGTTTAGGTTCAAACCTGACCTAGTTTCAAACAACGGGTTCACATCTGACTCGAAGTTTAGATCGTCAATAAGGGCTGACGGCAAGGAACAAAAATAGGGATCACATCATCAAGAAGTTTGATGGCAAAGAAACCAAAACAGGGATCACATCATCAAGAAGCTTGATGGCAAAGAAACTAAAGCAGGGATCACATCATCAAGAAGCTTGATGGCAAGGAAATAATACATATCCGAGGGTATAAAACCTGAACTCGGAATACCTCATCAAATAGATTGACGGCAAGAAAATAAAACATATCCGAGGGTATGAAACCTGAATTTGGAACACCTCATCAAATAGATTGATGGCAATGAAATAATACATATCCGAGGGTATAAAACCTGAACTCGTAACATCTCATCAAATAGATTGACGACAAGGAAATAAAACATATTCGAGGGTATGAAACCTGAACTCGGAACACCTCATCAAATAGATTGAAGACAAGGAAATAATACATATCCGAGGGTATAAAACCTGAACTCGGAACACCTCATCAATAGATTGACGGAAAGGAAATAACTCAAATAGGGATCACATCAAACAGGTTGATGGAAAGTGACTGATTAAAGGTAACATCATGGGTGACTGTAGAAGTATAAGTAAACCCAAGGACGGATAAGCTTCTTGTGAGAGAGATTGCCACTATTGTTGGGTATAAATTCCAAAGAGATGTTGATATCACAACACTGTTAAAGGAATAATTTTGTCTTCAATGAGGATCTGTAAAAGATTCTTCCTGCGAGACACATTGCGAAATAAATGCACGTTCAAGTTGGGCTCAGAAACCACACCTGCCAGGGATCAAAGTTCAATCTAGGAACAAGCTAGAAAGAAACGGTCAAACAAGACTCCAATTGAGGAATGAACTCAAATGGGGATTTATCTTATCCAAATGTGGAAAAGATAATTGAACCAACCATCATCCACGAGAATCAAACTCTGTGGGGAATTCAGAAAAGATGGGCACTTTATGCCTAGGGCTGACTTTCTATTGGAGTGAATAGACAAACACAATCAGCTGGGGAGATAAACGCCAAAGTGAATCAAAGACAGGTAAACACCAGGAAGATAGCAAAATGCTAAGATGTTATGCATATGAGTGCTTATGCCATGCTTATGCTTATGCTGACAAAACAGACAAAAGGAAATGAGATTGGAGATGAAATAAACATCTCGACAAGGATACCCAGCCAAACTCATCAGATTGGACCATTACTGGGGATGAATAAGTAGGATCATCAGATCTACTTCACTGGGGAAAAGAGTATTCCACTGGAGGTATAGCATCATGACTTCACTAGGATTGCCATTATGAGCTTGATTTTCTTACTGGAGGAGGAAGATCCATGGAGATTGGCCAAGCTCGACCGAAGTAACAATTTACTGGGAAGCTGGCAAAGGATATCACAAGAACAGGGTAATTCTGCATCCTGACTTGTACGATGATCACCATAATAAACAACAGCTCTTGCAACAAGTAATCTTCAAATCTTCTCTACCCCAGATTACATGGTATGTTGGGAGAAAATACCAAGAGGATTTTACAGAAGAATTAGCATACGAGATGCTTCGATATCTTCAAACTCTGTGAGAGATTCATGAATCTCGGCATAACTGCCCCATATTAGCGGTGTTTGCACAACAAAGTCTTTGAACTTGCTCTTCAGACTGGTTGATTTGTAAAGTAGATGCCCCAGACTGATTGACCTTTGAGAAATTTGTCAAATCTCGACCTGACTGCCCCTGATTAACGGTATTTGTGATACAAAATCCTCAGACTGCGGTAGAAACAACTAGGGAACAGCTTGCCCCTGTTGGTGGGTCATTGGAGTCCTTGCCTTGAAACAAACTTGTCATAAGATGACCTCAAGAAGGCTTGCCCCAATATTCTGAACTTTTGAAGAGTTCTGCCTCTGATTTAGTAGCTCTTGGGATGGTGGATTGGCAAATCCCTCCGCTTGATTGCCCCTGACTGAGCTTTCTTTATCAAGTCAAATTCCCTAGCTGGCTGCATTTGTCGGGATTTCTTTGACATTAAATTATTTTTGCAAACAAGTATTGTTCATTAAAAATTGGCAATTTCAATGCAAAATTCATGCATGTTTTTGAAAACAAAGTTTATTGATGAAACACACACAGTGGAATGATTAAATAATAAAAAACTAAGGTGATCTAGCCATTTACGGAATGACAGATGAAGTGATCAACACACACAATTTGCAAAGATCATTAGGAGTCAGGTTAATCAACCTTGCTGTAGTATGCTTTTCAAAACAACCTTACACTACAACAAAAGTAAGTTATAACATCGCACCTTAGACAGCGCTTTAATACAAAAGCGCTGCTATAAGTTAAAAACAAGGAATCTATTCATTTAAAAAAATAAAAGCGCAAAAAATATAAGACCTTAGACAGCGCTTTGGTCAAAAGCGCTTTCTAAGATCTTATAAATTTAAAAAAATATAAGACCTTAGACAGCGCTTTCGTAAAAAGCGCTTTCTAAAGTTTTATTAATTTAAAAAAAAAATTAAAGGAAAATATTAGACAGCGCTTTCATTAAAAGCGTGTCTAAGGTCTTAAAAATTAAAAAAAAATAAAATCGAAAGCGCTGTCTAAGGCCAACTTTAGAAAGCGCTTTGAAAAGCGCTGTCTAAGATCCACCTTAGAAAGCGCTTTTATGACAAGCGCTGTCTAAGGTCTAATTAAATTAAAATATATGAATAGTCAGTATTCATTTTCATATTTCCGCTCTTTCTTCTCCCCTGCTAGCGAACAGAGCTCAAAACCCTTGCGAACGAAAAACCTTCACCGTCAACCGTCCTCCACCGTGCCGTCGTTCGTTGTTGCCGTCGTTGCATTGCCGTCCGTCCGTTTCTGCTCACTGCCGTCGTTTTCGTTTCTGCTCATTGCCGTCATCGTTCATTTCTCTTTCTGCTCTTTGATACATTTCGTTCTTGCATTGCCGTTGTTACCGTCGTTAAAGGTACGTCGTTGTTGTGAAGAATAGGGTTTTGTTGCTTTACATTGTTGTTGTAGGGTTTTGTTGCTTTACAATGTTGTAGTGAATGATTATGTTTGATGAGTTTTGTTAATGAAGTTATGTTGGACTGTTTTATTAATGAAGTTTTGTAGTGAATGCGTATGTTTGAAGTTTTGTTAATGAAGTTTTGTAGTGAATGAGTATGTTTGATGAAATCTTCTAAAAAACTCTAAAAAACTCTTAAAATTGATGGAGTTTTGTTAAAATTGATGGAAATAGTTTAGTTTAGTTTTATTTTTTCCACCTCTTAAATCTTCTAAAAAACTCTTAAAATTGATGGAAATGTCCTCTGAATTTTAGAATTCAAAGCTTGTTTTTGAAGCCTCAAAATTCTAGAATTTGAGATGGTTGAGTTAATAAACAAATATAATGAACATAAACATTTCACTAAAACATAAGAAATTCAACCAGTTACATATCAAACACTATCAAACTTGTTCATTTCTTGATTAATATGGTTGAATTAATGTTATTTTGTTGACCTTAATAAGTAGGAAAACCATGGATAAAAAATGGATGGATGCCGATCGATTGTCCAAAGAGTACGAGAATGGGGTATTGGATTTCGTTAAGTTTGTTGTTCAACACACTGACGCTGAAGAGCTCAATCGAATAAAATGTCCTTGCTTGGGTTGTTGTTATGTGGGTAGGGTTGACGCAGATGGATTGAAATCGCATTTACTGATGAATGGAATTGATCGAAGTTATAAGTGTTGGATACATCATGGGGAGAAAATTAACGAGAATGTTGAACCGACGGGGAAAAGTAATACGACCTATGCTTCAGATGACAAAGACACGGAAACATACGATTGTGATCGAGTCGAAGAGATTGCAGAAGCAGTTGTAGAAGATCTTCATGATTGTCCCGAAATGTTTGAGAGGTTGGTAAGCGATGCAGAGAAACCGCTCTATCAAGGTTGCACTAAATTCACAAGACTGTCTACGGTATTGAAGTTGTACAACTTAAAGGCGGGCAATGGATGGTCGGATAAAAGTTTCAAAGAGTTGTTGGCCCTTTTGAGAGAAATGCTACCGGAGGATAATGTTCTTCCCAATCGAACCTATGAGGCCAAAAAAATGTTGTGTTCTATTGGCATGAGCTATGATAAGATACATGCTTGTCCAAACGATTGCGTTTTGTTTCGAAACGAATATGCATCGTTAACTGAGTGCCCTAAATGCGGTTTGTCTCGATATAAGAAAAAATTGTCTCCAGCCAAGGTCTTATGGTATTTTCCTATAATACCGAGATTTAGGCGCTTGTTTCGTAGTGAAACCGATGCAAGACACCTGACTTGGCATGTTATAATGGAACACTTTCTACCAATAGGTATACGTTCTATTTTGCCAGTGAAAGTAAGAAGCGCCATAACTAATTTGTGTTTTTTCTTTAGGTCAATTTGTAGTAAGGTAATCGATCCCGATATCTTACCAACACTACAAAAAGAGATAGTTATTACCTTGTGTGAGCTTGAAATGTATTTTCCTCCCTCTTTTTTTGACATAATGGTACATCTAGTTGTTCATCTTGTGAAAGAGACACAGTTGTGTGGACCAGCTTAAATGAGATGGATGTACCCTGCTGAACGTTATATGAAAATATTAAAAGGGTACGTGAAAAGCCGAAGTCGACCAGAGGGGTGTATTGTTGAACGATACATTGTTGAAGAAGCGGTTGAGTTTTGTACTGAATATTTGTCCAATGTTCAGTCGATTGGACTCCCCAAAGCTCATATTTTTGAAAAAAAGGATGGTAAAAAATTAATTGGAAATAAAATTGTGACAGTATCAAGGGATGAACGGGATCAAGTGCATTTGTATGTTCTGCACAATGATAATGAGGTTGAGCCATATGTTGAGATGCACAAGGATGTACTCCGAGGGTTAAATCAGAACAGAAATGAAAATTGGATAGTACGAGAGCACAATCAAAGTTTCATACAATGGTTAAAGGATCATATTTATTCGAAGCGCTCTTCAGATCCTGCTTCAGTAACAGAAAGGTTGAGATGTTTGGCATATGGTCCAAGTTTGCATGTGTATTCTCATAGCGCATACACAATTAATGGATACACATTTTATACCAAAGACCAAGACGATAAAAGTACTATGCAAAATAGTGGTGTCACCGTCCTAGCTGAAGCAATGCGCATATCAAGTATGAAGGACTTAAACCCCAAATATGCAAATCTGTCATATTTTGGAGTTATTGAGCACATTTGGGTGTTTGATTACGAGAAGTTTCAGATTCCAATCTTTGGTTGCAACTGGGTAAATAGTAGTGGCATACGAATGGATAAGTTTGGATTTTTGCAAGTGGATCTTAATAGGGTGGGGTACAAAGATGAGCCTTTTATTCTAGCATCTCAAGCTAGACAAGTGTTCTATGTCACTGACCCGACGAGTACGAAATGGTCTATAGTGCTTCTATCTAACAAAGTGGTTGATGATAGCGGTGTAGATCAATGTGATATTGATGTTGAGAATGAGTCATGCATTAGACGGAATGAGTTGAATACAAATGATCAAGATGAGGATCTTATAGCGGATGAGTCATATATCAGAAATGACAATAACGAGGGAATTTGGATCCATTCATCTGTCCGCATTGCTAAGACACAAGTAATTCATATTCCAACCAAGAAAAGAAAGAGATGTTAGTGAAAGAGGTAAAATTTGTAATATACTTGATTTCTTTATTATATTTGTTATATATTATGTCATATTTGTTATATATTAGTGAAAGAGCATTTTATTTTCATTTTTTACATGGTAATGTTATTTAGACTCCAACAAGATCCAAAACAAAGGATATAGCTGTTAATCTTACACTTGTTTAATCTTACAGTGGACATTGGTTGTTGGTCGCAATTAACCACAGCGGAGAGTCAACCCCATTATTACATAGAATTATGTGAAGGTATATTAATTATCACATGTTTTATTATATTAGTGATGCTACTTGATAAAACTTAGGATTTATCCATATTTTCTTTTAATTGAATTACAATCTTTGTGTTTTCAGGACCTATAATGTAGATTTGAAGCAATGCTTTGGTTGGATGCAAAAGTATTAGTATAAGTAATATGTGCATTTGTAGAAAAAATGTAATGATTTGTAATTATAAATAGGTGTATATATAATTTTGGTTTGTAATTTTAAATATATATATTGGTTTGAATTGCCAATTGTTTTGCATATATAATTTTGGTGTAAATTGCCAATTTCTGAAAAAAATTGCTGGTTGAAAAACAGGTAAAATTCTGGTTGAAAAAACCTGGTAAAAATTGTGGTTTAAAAAAATTTATATAAAATTTTTCGTATACCTTAGACAGCGCTTCTGGAGAAAGCGCTGTCTAAGGTAGGGCTTAGACAGCGCTTCTAACAAAAGCACTGTCTAAGGTAGGGCTTAGAAAGCGCTTTTGACAAAAGCGCTGTCTAAGGTATACCTAGAAAAATTCAAAAAGGTTGACCTTAGACAGCGCTTTTATTGAAAGCGCTGTCTAAGGTATACCTTATAATGTCAAAAAGCGCTGTCTAAAGGTACCATAGACATCGCTTTTCATTAAATATACCCCACTTTAGACAGCGCTTTTGGTATTACCCAAAGCGCTGTCTAAACCTATAGCAGCGCAGGTTTATACAGCGCTTAAAAGCGCTGTCTAAGGGCAAAAAAAGCGTTGTCTAAGGTCTTTTTTGTGGTAGTGTTACCTCAATTAGGTCTTTTAAGGGTTGTAACGTGGCCTGGTTCACGGTTTATGAAACAAAAGATAAAGGCTCAAAGTTTATTTGTCCCTCCCAATCTTCGTGATGAATTCCAATCCTACGCTCAGTTAACTTAGACTACACATCCAGATTCCCCTAGGATAGGAATTGAGCTGATGATAGTTGATGATGATTCAGACACCTGGGGTAGTCATTACTCCCTTGAAGAATTTGGTTATCCTTTATTGCTGAGGTTTTGAGACCTCTTCTTGTCTTCACTGAGGTTTTGAGACCTCTTCTTGTCTTTAGTTGAGGTTTTAAGACCTCTTCTTGTCTTTGTTGAGGTTTTGAGACCCCTTCTTTGTCTTTGTTGAGGTTTCGAGACCTCTTCTTTGTCTTCGTTGAGGTTTTGAGACCTCTTCTTTGTCTTTGTTGAGGTTTTGAGACCTCTTTTTGATTGTCACTTGATTTAAGAGAGCTGGCTTGGTGTCTTGCATGAAGCGCTTGCATTAGAATGCATAACCAAGTTAAACTGAGAACTACCCTGCCCCAAGGTTGAGATTATGGGTTTTTTTTTGTTTTGTAAAGAAAACTCCTACTTCTAGGCTCGAAGGGTTAACGAGGGATTATCTTCCTTATTTCTCCAGTGTTTGGGAATTGAAACAATGCCTTACATCCTCGGTAAAGTTTAATTGAAAGCATACCCCAGCAGTTATGGATATGATGTTTTCATCATCCTCCCTAATCTTTGCTTGAACAATAGTTTGGAAAAGAAATTGTCTATTTTTTTTTACAGTAAAAGAAAGAGAATGAGTGAATACGAATGGACTTAATCAAAAGGTGCACAAACATTTCATTAATCTTGCCAATTTGAAACGATAATAGCTTCTAAGCAAATACAGATTCAAACATGCAAAGAAAATACAACAAAATGCTAAACAGCCAAAAGTTTGCCGGCTTCGGGGAACTGGAATTTCCTTCTTGATTTGCCAAGCTGAGATAACCGTCTTCAGAGTTGTTTGTCGAGATCAATCTGAGAATCATCTTCACATCCACTCTCAGCAATTTCTTCCACTTCAGAGTCTGATGAATCTGCTTGATTAGGTGAAGGATTGTTGATTTGAATGCCTTGAGGCATGAATGAGAACATATTGGAGTCAAGCAAAGTCTGAACCTTGTCTCTGAGTACCTTACAGTCTTCAGTTGCATGCCCCTGTACCCCAACATGGTAGTCACATCGGGCGTTAGCGTCAAAGCCTGTCGAATATGAAGAAGGTGTTGGATCTATCTCCTTTGGCACTATCAATCCACCTTTGATTAAATCTGGTAAGAACTGACTGTATGGTATTGGTAATGGAGTGAAATTCCTCTTTGGCTTTCTTGGCCTTTGTCGTGCATGCCGACGCGGCTGACAGCGGTATGACCGTTGATACTGATGAGGTATTCAATTTGGAGAAGAATATTGTCTCTGTGGAGAGGATAGTATCTGACGTTGAGACCTAAAAGATTGCTGACTCTGAACACTTGAGTTGCATGAACGCTGAGGCTGAAGTGTCGAAGATTCCCAAGTGGAATTACTTTCTTTCTCCCATTCTTCCTGAGAACTGACAATTGATTCACTCTCACCAGCTAGGATGTTTCTGGTGCCCTGGATTTTTCCGCTCTTAAGACCGCTCTCAATGCGCTCTCCAGCTTTTACCAAATCAGAGAAGTTTGATGTCACCATGCTAAACAGCTTTTCTCGGTACGGGCCTTGCAAGGTATCCACGAACCAATCAACCAATTCCTTATCTAAGAGTGGTGGTTGAACGTGAGCAGCTACTTCTCTCCACCTCTGAGCATATCCTCTAAAGGATTCATTGTCTTCTTGAGATAAGTCTAGAAAATGCAGGTGGCTGGGAACCAAGTCAAGATTGTAGTTGTATTGCTTAAGAAAGGCATTGGATAGGTCTGACCATGATTGGATGTTGCGACTCTCTAGCTGCATGTACCAATTCAATGATGCCCCACTCAGACTGTCTTGGAAACAGTGGATCATAAGTTTGTCGTTACGGACATGTGAAGTCATTCTTCTGCAAAACATCACCAAATGCTGCTTCGGACAGCTATCCCCTTTGTACTTCTCAAACTTTGGTGTCTTGAACTTAGGAGGTATCACAAGGTCGGGTACCAAAGACATGTTCAAAGCATTCAGATAAGAAGAGTCACGACCCTTAAGTGCATCAAGATTTTCTTCCAAGGCATGACATTTTCCCATAATCTCAACATATTGTGGATCCTTAATTTTCACCACAGGGATTAACTCTTGGGAATCTGGCTCAGAGAACGCGAAGCTACGATATTCCACGACATCAACTGAAGAGGAACGTCCATCTCGGACAATGGCATGTTCTTGTATGGCCTGGTTCTCAACAAGAATCTGCACAGGCTGAGCTTGAACAACATCATTCATAGAAGTCCTCTGGATATTGTCATCTTTCTTTGCCAAGGAAGTCAAAGTTTCCACAATCTGATCCAATTGATTTTTCACCTCTTCAAAATCTGCTCTTGTCACAAACTGGCTCTATTCTCCTGAGTTCATGATCCTTCAAAAGCTACCTCAAGTCCAATGCTAGCTTCGGGAAGTCAATTGGGTTACAGACAAAGGACGGATGAGACTCAAGGCTGAGAAATGCAAATGCCATGACATGCGCATGCAATGCTAATGCGAGCCAAATGGTTTCAAGGAACCCAAAGGCGAGTTACAAACATTTTGGAAAACTGAAGAGTTTTGTTTCAAAATCCATGATCTTTATTGACTTTTACAAAGGAAAAGGCACTTGAATTCCTTGAAACCGAAAGGCTGTCATGAATAAATGAATATATGCACAAATACACATATACAGATATTCACAGATATGTACAAGCAAACAAGGGCCTAGGTTTGGAGATCACAAGCATAGAGCCATGGTCTACCCATCCTAAAAGGTGTGTACTATGGGTTTTCAATCTATAGAACAGGGTTCTAAAAAGTTCCCTGAGTCGACAATCCATCTTTTGGATATTATCGACTTCCCGAATGACTCGGTAATCAATAATATTCTCAAGAGAATCTCGTCTGAGTGTAGTATCGCGTGACAACCATTTCAGAAATAGACTCCCTCGTGGTCACCGCACTACATCCTAAAAAGCCAAGTGGGGTTAAAGGTAACTACGGTCCTCAATATCAAGGGCACCCTAGGTCGAGAGTAGCACGTTTTCACGAATAGACTCGTTCAACATGACTAGACTCTCAAGAGGGCCTCAACTGAGTGATGGTGTCTCAAGTCAACTTCTTTGGGAATCGACTCCCTCAAAGCCTCCTTGAATATACCATCGTCCTATAATAAGTGCTCTTAAGTCCGGGTTAGGACTTATCTCACCATTCAATAGTAGCACCCTGCACACAGAAGATCCCAAGCAAAACAAGTACACAGATATATACAGATATGTATAAGTATAGCAAACAAACAATAATAACATAAACAAAACAAGGTGGGCTTAACCCTCAAACTGTCCCCAGTGGAGTCGCCATTTCTGTTGCGGTGAGAATCGGATAACAAGCTATTAATTAACTTGCATCACATTTCTTTGAATTCACCACCGACTTTGATTTATCCAAAGTAAAGGTTCAAGATTGAGAAAAACCTAAAGAGGGGAGATCTAAGGTTCGGGGGTTGGTTATACTAAGGGAAGGTATTAGCACCCTTAATATCTGTAGTACTCTACAAGAACCTCTTGTTATAGTTTGTGTTATGTTATGTTTGCTTGCTAAAAATAAAGTAAAGACCTAAGGGTATATACACTAAGTTTGCTCGCCAAGACATCGCATCTTGTGCCTACATATCTGACTAAATAATCAGAGCAACCGTAGTTCACCTAACTAAGGGTGAAAGAGGAACCATTGACTATGGCCAAAGTTCCAAGGGGAAATGAGTGTGAGCTCATTTTAGAGTTTTAAGAAACTCTCTAAATCTAAGTTATGATGGGAAAAGTGAGTTCTCATGATGGTGAGAATCACATAGAGTTCAAAACTCTAACCTATTGCTAAGTTATAATTCAATGGCTCTTATGAGGCCAAGAAAAGGGAAAGGCTCTTATGAGGCCAAGGAAAGAGGGAGGCTCTTATGAGGCCAAGGTGGGATGATTTGTTTATTAACTTATGAGTCAACTGAGGAGGACTTTCCTTTGGAATAGTATTGAGGATGTGTCAAATGAAACAGGCAACCACAATCATAACAGAATAGTTGTCCACAAGACTTTGTCAGAAAATATGTACAAGTCCCACCAAAGGGGGAAATGAAGAGTTAGTATTCAAAGAAATTAAAAATTGAAATAGAAGTAGTCTCGTCTTAATCATGATTTAATCGAGAAATCGATAATCAATGATTCTTAACTTTCATCGACTAAAAAGTGAATAAAACTGAAATAAAGAGAAAGTGGTCTCATATTGATCAAAGTTTTGTCACTTTAATGAGATCAACCAAACCATGAAGTTTGTTATATCATCGACCAAAACTAAAAAATGGAATCAAAATGAAAATAAAAGTTGGTCTCGTCTAAATCAAGATTTAATCGAGAAATCGATAATCTTTTAATGAGACTTTCATTGACCAACAAAAATAAAAATAAAAATGGCCTCATATAAATCAAGACTTTTTAGTGATTTGAAATAAATCAACAAGTCATGATTTTTTATATATCATTGGCCCAAAACTAAAGAAAATGGAATCAAAAGGAAAATAAAGTTGGCCTCGTCTAAATCAAGATTTAATCGAGAAATCGATAATCTTTTAATTAGACTTTCATTGACCAATAGGAATACATAAAAAAAGGTGGCCTCATATTTATTAAGACTTTATTGATTTGAAATAATCAAAGTCAAGATTTGTGTAATATCATTGGCCAACATAAAACAGAAAATGGAATTAATAAAATAGACAAGAAAAATAATAAAACTATTAAGAACTATTTTTAAAATAATAAGATGAAGTTGGAATAAATTAAGAAAGAAAAACAAAAGGAAAAGAAAAAAGGGGTGCTTGGATGTAGTGTATGTGTGATCAAGAGGAAATCAAGTGGGCTTTTTGGCCCACCCAACTATAGTGAAACGATCTGGTTCAAAACAAAACGCAAAACCCTTTGACTCAATGCTTTGGTTCCTGATATCATTTTTCTTTTCAAAACAAAACGATTCAAGCAATAAGCAAAGAAAGCCACGGTCAGCAAAGCGGATTGTGAGAAATAGTAACATCAGGTCATTCATTTTTTAGAAAAAAAAAACAAGCTCATGAAATGAATAGATCGCATGATGTTCTTCCTCGTCGCAACAATAAAAAACTCGATGCGGTCCAACCTTCTCCTCTCAGCGCCTCCGTTCGGTCCTCAATCGTCATCCTCGCACCATAGTTTTCAGGTTTGGATTCGATTTAGTCTGATTTCGTTTTAATGATTCTTAAATCTCTCTTCTTCATCTTCCATCCCTTATTCTGATTTGAGGTTGGGTTCTGTGTTGGAATGGATTTTGCATGGTGAGGCTTATGGTTGTCGTTGATTGAGGGTTGCAGAGAAATGAAAGTTTGGAAGTGAAGGTTGTTTGTTGTTGACAAATAAGAGGAGTGTTGGAGGAGTTTTAGAGATCGTGGTTGTTGAAGAAGAAGCAGGTTGGGTCGTGAGGAATTTCGGTGGAGGTTTGAAGTTGGTGAAGAAGGTTAGGTTAAGAATGGAGAAGGTGGAAGTGTTTTGCGGTTGTGGGTTGAAGGCGGAAATTTCTGTAGGCGTTTTTGAAAATGAAGAAGGTAATGGCTGGAACAGTGAGTTTTCATGAAGCTATGCCATGGTTTGATTGAAAGTTGGACTTAAAGCTTGTGGTTATGAAAAGCAAAAAGGTATGGAGTTATGGGTTATGTTTGTTGTGTTAAGAGTTGCGAACTGCTATACTGTGATGAAACAGCGAGGTAAGAGTTGTGTTTGATGGTCCGTGAGTTTGGATATGGATGTGTTTAAGCTTATGAATGGGTTTCGTTGGTGGTGGTAGTGCGAAGGAGGGAATATTGCCAGGATCCATCCCTTTGAGGGAGAGGGTTTTGGTTTTATAGAGGTTGAAAGGATCAAGGAAAGCATGTCTGGTCAAATGGTTGTGAGTGAGTCGATCTGAGAGAAAAAATTTCTCTAAAGAAAGTCCGTTCTTCTCTTTCTTAATACCCACAAGTCTGTCCATTTTCAAATCTTGCTGTGTGGTCATTTTCATTTTTAGGTTTTTTTGTTTGTTTTGCAGTAGAGCAGGGTTTTTGGAGTTTTGCTATAGGTGTTATTTTGGTGAAGGTTTATCACAGTTTTTCTTTGCGCAGTGATTTTGCAGGTATCAGTTTGGATGTTGGAGGCTTAGCAGGTTTTGTAGCAGGTACACAGGGCCTTGTGGTGGATCAAAATTGATACAAGTTGGTAGCGTTGTGTAGGTTTGCTGAACAAAGTTTTGGCGTGGCAAGAATTTTGGCTGTTTTCATTTTGGTATTTTTGTGTGAATTAAAATGGACTTGGGCTTAGAGACATTTGGTTGTACGATGGTTTGTATAAAAAAAAAGAGAAGACAGGTTTATAAAAAAATGAATGATATTGGAAATTTGACGCACTTTTGTTATATGTCAACCTGTTGATAGGACGCTCTTTTGTTTTGATATTCATGTTTGCTGTCAAGGATTGAATGCTCTTGTTTTGTTGTTACTAATTTGAATGATGTATGAAGTATTGAAGAATTTAAATATGAAATGACTAATAAAATTTGAATGAAATGTGAAAGATTTTCTTCAAATAAAATTTCAAAAAAAAAAAGAAGAAAGAAATATAAGTAGACTAGTTTTTTTAGAAGATGAAAAGATAAGGTATAATAAACTAATGATATTTATATGATTTTTATAATTTTTTAATAGATATGGATATCCGCGGGCATGGATATCATTAAACCCGTATCCATATCCATTAACAAACGGGTATTAAACATCCATTTATTTTATCCATGGATATCCATTAAGCTACCCGCCCCATATCCGTGATGGAATTTATCCACGGATATCCGTGGGTACGAATTTTTTTACCATCCCTACTTGAGACTGAGATGTTTGAACTGCAAGCCTCTTTAAGTCATGCAACTATTGCCATGCTTTGTGTTTTAACTTCTTGTGTACAACCTACTGTTATGATATTGGTCCAAAATATGTGTGTTAGTCATGTTCATAACTGCTAAACTTGTCATTGAATTTGACACCGTTCGTTTGCGTTGAGTTGATTTGTTTTGGTATCTAACCATGTGCTTGTCAGCATTTTACAGCCTGTTGTACACTAGATCTTGACATGAGTGATTCCTCTTTGTATGCTAAAACTAATGTATTGGAATTGATAATCCCTTGAGGTTCTGTTTTGTGTAAAGATGCCATGTTATGTTCATCGTGTTATTGTGCTTAATGTTAAAACTCATGCTACTTTGTGTCCAAAACCTGTATGCAAACTTTCAATATGCCATCTGATGTATATTTAAGTTGTGTTACTGCTGCCTTGCTATGTGTTCAGTTCATATGTGCCAGTTTGTTAAATAAGCTATTTTGTCTTTAAGTCATAGAGCATATCCTCAATGTTTGCTGGTGAGTATGGTAACATGGCGCTGCTTTGTAATAACAGACTGCTCATGTACTTGTTGATTTTTGTCCCAAAAAATGAAAATTGATTGTGAATTCATTTTGTCATAGTATTGCATTCATGCACTTTCTCACCTCCAGTTATGCACACAAACTGTCATGCCATATAGTCTCTTTTGTTGCACCTTAAGCAATCTTGAATTATGCACTAAGGGTTGAGGCATTGAACTGTCAATCTTTTGAGTGTATGGCCTGATACTATGTCTACTTGTTGTTTTTTGTCACAAATTATACAACATGCTTTGCTGATTGTCGCGGTGAGAATCGGATGCCAAGCTATTAGGTTAACTTGAATCACAATTTTTGAAATTCACCACCGGTCTTTATTTTATCCAAAGGAATGGTTTAAAGAACGAAAAAACCTAAGAGATCTAAGGTTCGGGGGTTGGTTACGTCTAGGGAAGGGATTAGCATCCTAAACGTCTGTAGTATTCTACGGGAACCTCTTGTTTTATTTATGTTATTTATTACTCGCTTGCTAAGGGTATATGCGAAGGTAAAAGACCTAAGTATATTAAAAGTATAAATCAAAAGAAAAGTTAGAAATGCCTTAATAAAAAATGTCTTATTTGAATTTTTACTATTTTTGTTATATTAAAGAAAAAGGGTAGGATTAAAACTAAATTTAGAAAATAACTAATTCTAAAAATTATTTAAGAAGTAAAAATGAAATTAGCTCCTCTTGAATTATTTTCCTTTTAGATTGATAATCTGGAAAAAGAAGAAAAAATATATATATATATTAAAACTAAATCTAATAATTAACCAATTTTCTAGAACTAAATTTAAAACTAGATCTAAAATCAACTTGTTTAATTCTTTTAACTAATCAAAAGGTAATTAAATATATTTTTTTGTATTTTTAAATATAAAATATAAACAAAATATCAAGAAAAAAAAAAGTAAATATTTTTGACATTTTTCTTCAAATTTTTTAGAATTAACTAACAAAAAACAATTTATTAAAAGTAAGATAAAATAAAACTCTAAATAAATCTAATTAACTAATTAATTTTCTGATTAAACTAATTTAGCTGAAACAAATAAACTCTAAATAAGATCAATTAAATTAAATTTATAAAACAACTAATTAAATAAAAAATTAAAAAGAAAATCTAATTAAATTTAAAGGGGTGCATTTAGAAAAATGGAGTCCAACCCAACAAAGGGGGGGGGGGGGGGGGGGGGGGGGGGGGCTGCGGATCAAAAGGATGGGATTACCCGACCCGGTTCGTTTGAAAATAAACAAGGTTCACATTGAACCCTAACCAATTTCTTTCAGCGGCTAAAGGTCCTTACTCTCTCATATCTAAACGTCACTCAACATCTCTCTCTCTGAACTTCCTTGTTTCTCACTCTCTCCCTCTTCCTTCTCTCTCATTTAATCCTCTCTTTCTTAATTAAAACGATTTTCAGATTCACAAAGCAAACAACATACCTACAACAACATCAACGGAAGACAATGAGAAAAGGGGGTACCTATGGCGGAGGGTCGCGATTGGAGTAATCTCGCGGAGTTTCTTGCTGGAGGTCGATCGACGGTTGCGATTGAGGGGAATCTCCGAAGTTGTTCACGGCGGCAACGCGATTGAGAGGAATCAGCTATAACGTTTGATAGAGCTTTGTGCGTGGCGTCAGAGATTTGCGATGGTGATGTCGGCGTCGCGCAAGGGTGTCTGATGGTGATTCGGCTCGAGACTTTATGGCTGCTCCGATGATGCGCACGGTTGCGGCGGAGTGGTAGCGTGTGGATGTTGACTTTGAGGTACGAAATTTCTCGTGATTTTATTCCTCTGTGAACTGTGTTTCGGTCTGTGATGTTTGGGACTGTGTAGGAATTTTTCTTTTTTGTTTTGTGAGGTATGTGATGAATCTCTCTGCTCTTTGTTTGTTGCTGTGAATCCCCTTTTTTATGCTCAAATAGTCTTCTTTTATAGGCTCAAATGCCATTAAGTTTGTGATTTCCATGAATACTGCCTTGAAGAGTGTTCCCTTTTTTAACAGAACATGTTTGATCTTGGCCAAAACTTCTTGATTCTTTCCTTTTTGTTCAGCATGTTTTGGAAAACAATGATCTGTTTTTTAACGAAATTTGAACATGTCGGCTCTGTTTTGGAAACAAATGTTGACCGTTGATGATGGTCTCCATTTCAAACGAAACATGTTTACACACTCTTGAAAAAGTTTCCTTTTGTTGCTCAATCATGTTTGAGACATGTTTGCATTTGGTTTTAGAAACAATTTGAAATTTGTTTGGTTATGTTTGATGACTCACAAATTTTCCTTTTCAATTTGTCAGCATGATTGTTTGAAGATTTGCTTAATTAATATTGCCGACAAATAGTATCTCGTGAGGTTATTATGCTTGCTGAATTTCTTCTTCAGTAGCAATTGAAGTAATAAACACAACTTTGTCAAAGTTCAACATGAAACATCATCTTTTGTGGACTTGCAGTTGCTGCCTCCCTGACCGTCCTCTTCAGTGAACCAACGGTTGCAGTTCCGAGAATCTTTCGGTAAAGCTACAGAGACTTATTGTTAACCTTCACACTAGATTCTTCAATTATTTACACCTTTTTTTTTCTGCAGAAGAGCTTCGCTTGTGTCCGTCGTATTCTCACTGCTAATCTTGGTCAAAGAACTTTCTCCTCTTAATAATACTGGTGCGGCGACATTTGTTGGATACGTGGGAAGTCTTCCTTTTATGATGAAGAGGTACTTCTAGCTCAGGTCTAGAAAGCTCGCAGGCTTTTTATAGTAAGGTTCCAGTATGGTATTGAGTAAAGAAGCAGGACCCACATTAAAGAGCCGCCTCAATAAGCAAAGAATTGAAAAAATGTTCACAGCAAAATTCTCTTCCATTTAGGAGTTAGGCCTGCCTTTTGGGACGATAATCACGTGAAGCAAGTACAAGGCAGTTTTGATCTTTTATCTTTAGGGAACTTTGGCTTGTAAAATTGATTTGAAAGTGAAATCATTTGACCTTTGTAACCTTTGAGATTTGAATCAATTTGAATTTTGTATTTTGAACTTGATATGAGTCACTTGGAAACTTATATTGCATCAAGTTTGTACATAGCTCAAGGATGTAAATGAAACAAGTCATTGACTTTGTATGTTTTTTTCTTGCATCAAATGTAACTTAGAGTGAAGTTTTAAAATGTTGCATCATGCACTTTGGATACTTGAACTTGAAAGTGAAAACATATTGCAAATTGAATAACTTAACTTTGGACTTGAGGTTTGTACAAACAAGGAATCAATTCGAACTTGTAGAGAGACATGAACTTTTCTTTGAGAACCTCTGGCCTAACATTTGATTCAAGATTTTTCAAACTTTATCACTTCAAAATATATTGCTCAAGATTCACCAATCCAACCCTTTTTGAAATCCGAAGAACAAATCATGGTGTCACCTTATGAATAAGACCAAAATCTTCCTTGCATTAAACTTAATTTTCATTGCTCACACAATCAACGAAAGATTTGGATGATGACGAACCCGATACACAAACCATGAAGATATAACTTGCCACAAAAATCACAATCAGTCCATAAACGACCATGCTCAGTACCAATAGTAGGAAAAAACCTAAATCTCTGGGGCATACGCTGAGCTTCTGAGAAATCTTGAAGAGAAACGACCAGTAGGAAACCTTAAGAACCTTTTGAACCAGAATTCAACGGTCACGTCTTGAAACTCTGGACTGTGAGAAAAAGTACTATCTCCACTAGAAATTAAAATTCCTGCACCAATCTGTTAGTGATAAAGCATGCAAAACATGCAAAATGATGCACAGAGAGGTAGAAATCTTATGGTCAAAAATTGGGGTATGACACTGATGCCTAGATGTTTTGGTTTTTGTTGAGAACATGTGTGAACTTTGTTAAGGTTTTTAACCACTATTGGCAATTTAAAAGTGTGTGGTACTTAGGAGTTGATGAACCGTTTATCAAGGTCCTTTTGTAATGGCCTGAAGGCTCTGTTGAAGGCCTTGTGGTAACCAAGTCTTATTTTTCCTCATTGATGCTTGTTCTCTCATTTTGTCTTGACTAGGCTGTGCATTGATGATTGTTTTAGTTCCTAATGACATTATAATCAAGTAGCATTTGTATATTGGATTGACATTCATGACACTGTTACTGAACTGAGGCCTACTTGTGTGATGCTTTCATACCTTATTTGAACATCGACAACTTTTCTTCCCGCCTTCGTGTGAATTACAGAGTGGCAGGTAGTATTTTTTATGGGAAGACATTTCGTTTGGTTAATCCATTTTCTGTATTGGATGACATGAGCATTGGTCTGACATTGCATTGCTTTCTTCCTTAGTTCTTGACATACTTGCCTTGTTGCATCTAAGACACGCCTCTACATGGATTCAAGTGAATATGTCCTGTATTTGTTGCATTCCGGCCCAATATCAGTTTGGACAAATTGATGTTTGAACCTGTTCTACAATATGCTCAGACCTCCTAAGAGCCTTTATCCTCTTGGCCTCCTAAGAGCCATCTTTATCCCCTAGGCCTCCTAAGAGCCTTTATCCTTTCTTGGCCTCCTAAGAGCCTTGAATCTTACAACTTAGAACTAGGATAGTGTTTCTAAACTCTATGTGGGCTCATCACATTGAGTATCCACTTTTCCCCACCATAACTTAGACTTAGAGAGTTTCCTTAAACTCTAAAATGAGCTCATACTCATTTCCCCTTGGAACTTTGGCCATAGTCAATGGTTCCTCAAATTCACCCTTAGTTAGGTGAACTACGATTGCTGTGATTCTTCAGTCAGATACGTAGGCACAAGATGCGACGTCTTGGCCAGAAAACTTAGTGTACATACTCATAGGTCTTTACCTTTACCCTTAGCATAGATTTTTAGCAAGCAAACTGTCGCTCCCGAGGATTTGCATCCATGGTACAAATGCGAAAGTGGCGCGGAAAAACAGAGTCACCAGCAATGTGTATTTATCCCAAGAGAGGGAAAGGAAACAGTGCATAAACCTGAAGGGAAGGGAAAGAGCATGGTCTCACGACCAAGAGAAACGGGTAAGGGAGTCGGTTACGCGAAGGGAAGGTGTTAGCACCCCACACGTCCATCGTACTCGACGGGATCCACGCTTGTTGTCTCGATCAAAGGGTGTCGTCATCTGGAGCTCCACTGCTACAGGAAACGAGAAGGAACGGGAATGGAAAGGAACGAAGAAACGAAGAAGAAAAGAAAAAGAAGTGACTCGATAGGACATCGCTCGTCCTACGCCTACGTATTCCCTCGTGCAATGGGAAAGTCAGAGTCAACGTAGTTCGGACACGAACTAAGGGGGGAGGTTGCTCGCCAAGACATCGCCGTCTTGTGCCTACGTATCCTCAATCGGACTAGAGAGAGGAAATCAGAGCAGTCGTAGTTCGACCTAACGTGGTCGGTTAGCGTTTTTTATGAGCGATGTTAGATTCGCGTCCGGCAGTGAGGGTCGATGCCTGTTTGCGACGAGACGGAAGTAACGTGCCTTTTTCTGAAAATGATTTGAACTTAACAATCCCGAAGGATGAAAAGGATTTGAATTTGTTTTTGTGTTTTTTAGACAGAAGTGGATTGAAGTTAGCTCGTAACTTGCATTGCACCGAAGTCTATGATATAGGAACGAATGCTTAGCAAATCGTTTCAAAATGGAACTTCCACTAAACACTCTAGAAAAATGAGAGGAAACCCCTCATTCCTCACTTCCCACATGCAAGGTTCGTGCGCAATACACGTTAATTTTATTAAGTGTTTTAGAAGTGTTATGAGATGAGAAGAGAAGACTCAAAGGAAAAGAAAACACTAAGGGGAATTTTATCCTAATGTTGTCATGCAAATGGTGGCCCTAAGGTTGAGGTTGAAAGGGGAACTTCTACCTAAGTTAGCATGCAAAGGGAAGCCTAATGCTAATCCTACTCCAAGCTTAATCGGAAATTAAGTTGGACTAGGTAGCTCTAAGGGAGTGAATCCAAGAATTAAACAAATCTTGAGACTCAAGGGAGGAGAAAGAGTGAAAGAGAAGTGTGAGCAAGCCTTTAAGTTTTTGTATGATTGCAAATTGTGTGATATGCATGATATAAGATTTGTATGCATGATTAGTTTGTACATACATATGATTTCATACCTACTATGATTTAAAAGACAATGCAAATTGATTCATATCATCATTGTAATCATAAAAACGTTTTTCCCTATGTATGCATCGATTCATACGTGGCTTGTATCGACACATACCTTTGATAAACTCACAAAAAAAAACCGTTTTGCTTCAGTATGTATCGATTCATACGACACTTGTATCGATACATGATCCTTTGTAACTAGGGTATGTATCGACGCATACGCATCATGTATCGATGCATGATTTACTTCACATTCTGAAATAATTTTGCTTCAGTATGTATCGATTCATATGATACTTGTATCGACACATGTTCCTTTGTAATTGAGCTATGTATCGACGCATATGCATCATGTATCGATGCATGATTTATTTTACATTCTGAAAATTAACAGGTACAGTATGCATCGATGCATACAACCATGTGTCGACTCATGCATGTGTTATACTCACTATGTATCGACGCATACGACTCTTGTATCGATACATAGAGCTGTTTGTTGCTTTTAACCGTTTCTGTTTTCATATATAAGTGTCATGACAGTTCAGTTTGGAGGAAGAATTCTGGTTAGAGTGAAAAAGTGCAATCAAAGCAAAAGACAAGTTTGGTGTGCATGATTTTTCAAGAGCAGTGTTAGAAACCTGAAAGAGACTTTGTCTTCATCATCTTCTCAATCTCGTTAATTCAAGAACATCAACACATAATCATTTTTGTTCTTCGGATTAAGGGATCTTTGAGATAACGTTCAGTGGTACGATCATTGATCTAGCTGAGTTGAAGATACAAAGGGGGTTTCAAGGAAAAACCATTTGGTTTGTCCTTCAAGAACGGGTGTGTTCTTGAGGGTTTGTTAGTCACGATTGCAGAACAGATTCAGCCACAGCGTAGGGTTTGGAAATCTGGAGATTTCGCAAACAGGTCGTGGAACCGGTGAATTGTCTGTATTTCTTGCAGGAAAATTCTTGATCAAGCTCAGATCAAGTGAAGGTTCATACAATAGGAAGATCTTGGGGTTTAGATTTCTGGATTTGTATTGTAACCTTGTAAAGAACGAATTCAGCATTATTGATATAACAGGTCTCAATTTCATTTTGAAATTGAGAGGGAGACGTACCCACACGCGAGGACGGAAGTGGGGAACTTCCTTACCAAATCTCTGCGTATCGTATTCTATCTTTATCTCTTTACGCTTTCAACAATTTTGTGATTCGTTTGGTGTGTTGCGTATTAAAGTTTCAAGATACAATAGTGGTACGAAAATCTTTGTCAAAATCACCATTATTGTTAATCGTTGAATGCATACACGCCAAGTGTTTGACAAAATTGTTTGCTGTGTTTTTGTTCATTGGAAACAGTCTTTGTATGATAAGTGCATTTGAGTCGATTCATATCTGGTGTTAATATATCTTTGTCATCCTAATAAATCCAGCATAAACTCGTGTGTCCGGTTTTCTAGTAGCTGGTTCAGAATAGACGGAAGTCGATTCGGGATCATAATTTTTCCGCTAACTTGAAAGACTCTGATAAACTTTTTTAAATCCTTGAGTTTCAAGGAGGTGATCTATTCACCCCCCCCCCCCTCTCGATCACTAGCCACACCGTCTAACAAGTGGTATCAGAGCGCCGGTTCGCTGGTGCTTTATGGCTGCTTGTAACGATATGGATTCTGAACCAAAGGGGGCGTATAATAGAGCGCCTATTTTCAACGGTGAAAATTATGGCTACTGGAAAGACTGCATGCGAGTTCATATAAATTCTGTGGATAGGAATGTGTGGGCTGCCATTCAAAATGGTCCTTTTCAAATTACTATGAGAAATGAGGTTGGCGCCATAGTTCCTAAACCAGAAGATGATTACGATGAGAAAGATGAGAAAAAGTGGTCGAGTGATTGGAGAGCTCGAAATATGCTAATTTCAGCACTTAGTGCTGATGAGTATTATCGGGTATCCCATTGCTCGACAGCTAAAGAAATGTGGGATGCTTTAGAAATTGCCCATGAGGGTACTACTGAAGTAAAACAGTCCCGTATTAACACACTTAATCAAGAGTTCGAGCTCTTTCGCATGAAACAAGGAGAATCTATCTCTGACATGCAAAAGAGATTCGTTCATCTCATAAATCGGTTGAATGCACTTGGAAAACCTGTTTCCAATGAAATAGCCACTAATAAAATTCTGAGGTGTCTTAGCAGGGAATGGCAACCTAAAGTAACAGCTATTAAGGAAGCCAACGACCTCACGACGCTTACTATTACAACTTTATTCGGCAAGCTGGAAGAACATCAGCAAGAACTGGAAAGTCTCGAAATATTTGAGAAAAAGAGTAAAAAGGAAAAGAATAAAGACAAAGAGAGTGAGAAGAAGCCAATAGCTCTTGTGGCCTCTAACTCAAAGTCCTCACAAAAAGAGCAAAGCGACAATGATTCAAGTAGTGACGAAGATTCGGGTGATGAAGAAATGGGACTTTTTGTTAAGAGATATAATAGATTCATTCGAAAGAATGGAATCCAGCATTCCGACAAAAATCTCATTAAGTTTCGAAGACAATCTGTAGAGTCAAAACAGGAAGAGAATAAGAAGCATAGAGTAAAAGGATCATGTTTTAATTGTGGTAAATCTGGACATTATAAAACAGAATGCCCTATGAAGAAAAAGGACAAAGGAAAAGCTCAACCAAGAAGGTCAAATAAACAAAGAAGAGCTTACATAGCATGGGAAAGCGATAGTGACTCATCAAGCTCACAAAGTTCAAATGATAGTGATGAGACAGCAAATCTGTGTCTTATGGCTCACACCAAAAATCAGTCCTACCACAAGAAGAAAATCAACGATAAGAAAGTAAGACAAGCCTACTATAGTAATGTCTCCTCTATGTCTTTTTCTGAACTGAAAATCGCTTTTGAAAAACTGCATAACGAAGCTGTAGATGCTTTCAAAAGATTATCTTCTGATAAACAAATTTTTTCATTCTTGGAAGGTAAAGTATACAAAGCTGAAAAAGATTTAGAAAGCTTGAAAGCTAGTATTGCAGAAAATTCAAAAGATATTAATGTTAACGGATGTAGTAAAGTTAGGTATTGTGAAGCTTGTCATATTTGGCAACAAGAGGTTAAAACTCTTAAAGTCAAATTGGAAAAAGCTTTACAACCCAAGGTGACTTACGCCGTTGATTCTAGGTTGTTTAAGAAGTCATTAAATCCACCATATGCAAAATACTCCTTTATTCCAAAGGGTTTAATGATCAAAAATAAACAAATACATCATCGTGGCTTATGTCACTATTGTTGTCATACTGGTCATACCATTGAAAAATGCAAGTTTAGGAGATTTCTTGTTCCTAAAGGCATTTATCAATGGAGGCCTAAAGGCAACCATGTTACAACTTACCCACATGGACCCAATGAAAATTGGGTACCTGTTTCTCTCTTTTGATATTGTAGGATGAGTGTCTTGCATCCGTAGATAGAAGATGGTTTCTAGACAGCGGGTGCTCAAGGCACATGACGGGTGACATATCGCTTTTTATAGACTTCAAAGCAAAGAAGAAGGGATATGTTACTTATGGAGACAATAACAAAGGAGCTATACTTGGCAAAGGTAGTGTAGGTAATCCCTCTACCACTACTATTTCTGATGTCCATCTAGTTGAGGGGCTTAAACACAATTTGTTAAGTATTAGTCAATTGTGCGACAAGGGTTACAAGGTTTCTTTCACAAAAACTTGCTGCACAATTGAACATACTGAACAGAATATTGTGTTTAAGGGTGTAAGAGTAAACAATATCTATATGCTTGATCTTTTTGATGTACCTTTAACAAGCTCTAAGTGTCCAGTTGCCTTGAATGATGATTCTTGGCTTTGGCACAGACGCTTAGCGCATGTTAATTTCGATTTGCTTAATAAGGTTGTATCTAAGGATCTAGTAGTCGGTCTTCCAAAGATAAAATTTTCAAAAGACCATCTATGTGACGCGTGCCAAATGGGAAAGCAAACAAGGGTATCTTTTAAATCCAAAAATGTAATTTCAACTTCACGACCCCTTGAGCTTCTCCATATGGATCTCTTTGGACCTTCTAGGACAAAGAGTCTAGGCGGAAACTATTATGGTTTAGTAATCGTTGATGACTATTCTAGATTTACTTGGACTATATTCCTTCATAGCAAAGATGAAACGTTTTCCGCTTTTAAGAGTTTTGCAAAACTGTCCCAAAATAAAATGAATTCTAAAATAGTTACAATTCGAAGCGATCATGGAGGAGAATTTCAAAACTATCTCTTTGATAAGTACTGTGATAAGTATGGTATTGAGCATAACTTTTCAGCTCCTCGAACTCCACAACAGAATGGCGTTGTGGAGCGCAAAAATCGCGTTTTAGAAGAGCTGGCAAGAACAATGCTAAATGAGGGTGGATTGCCAAAATATTTTTGGGCTGATGCAGTTAGCACAGCCTGTTATGTTTTAAACAGGATTCTAATTCGCCCTATTTTAAATAAAACCCCTTATGAGCTTTTAAAAGGAAGAAAGCCAAACTTATCACATCTTCACGTATTCGGTTGTAAGTGTTTTGTTTTGAATAATGGTAAGGAAAAACTTGGGAAGTTTGATGCAAAAGCGGATGAAGGTATTTTTCTTGGTTATTCACAATCAAGTAAAGCATATAGAGTGTATAATAAGCGTTTACTTTCCGTTGAAGAATCTGTTCATGTCTCTTTTGATGAGTCTTATCTGAAAAATGTCGGAAAAGGTATTTCTTTTGATGACACAGGTATATCTACAGAAGACATACTCAAAGAAGTTGTTTCGGAAACTGATCAGTCCAAAACAGAAGACAATGAGGAGGAGGAAGATACCAGTCATGTAAAAGATAAGGAAGAAGGACAAACTGAAGTGAATGTCCTTCCACCAACTTGGAGATCTTCAAAAGATCATCCTATTGACAACATCTTGGGAGACATTTCAAAGGGAGTCATGAATCATTCTAGGATAAGTAATTTCTGCTCTCACTTCGCTTTTGTTTCACAAGTAGAACCTAAAAATGCCAAAGAGGCCTTGATTGATGAATTTTGGCTAATGGCCATGCAAGAAGAGCTTAATCAATTTAAAAGAAATGACGTTTGGGAACTTGTTCCTCGTCCGCGAGATCATCATATCATAGGTACTAAATGGGTTTTTAGAAATAAGCTTGATGAAAACGGAGTGATAACTAGGAATAAGGCACGTTTAGTGGCACAAGGGTATAACCAAGAGGAGGGCATAGACTATGAGGAAACTTATGCTCCAGTTGCTCGCCTCGAAGCTATACGTCTCTTGCTTGCTTATGCGTGTTCTAGAGATTTTAAGCTTTACCAAATGGATGTAAAGAGTGCGTTTCTAAATGGTGTCCTAAATGAAGAGGTATACGTCTCACAACCTCCTGGTTTTGAGAATGCTGAATATCCAGATTATGTTTACAAATTAAAACGAGCTTTGTACGGTCTTAAGCAAGCCCCTCGGGTTTGGTATGAAAGACTTAGCAAATTTCTACTTGATCATGGATATTCAAGAGGTAAAGTGGATACCACCCTCTTCATTAAACACAAGGGAAATCACATTCTTTTAGTTCAAGTTTATGTAGACGATATAATTTTTGGTTCAACTAACATACACTTGGTCGAAGAGTTTTCAAAAGTTATGCAGGGTGAATTTGAAATGAGTCTTATGGGGGAGCTTAATTTCTTCCTCGGTCTCCAAATAAAGCAGCTTGATGAGGGTACAGCTGTGAGTCAAACAAAATACTGCAGAGAGCTGCTCAAGCGCTTTGGAATGAACGACTCAAAATCAATAGACACACCTTTGCCTACCAACGGAAATCTAGATAAAGATGAACACGGTAAGAGTGTAGATGTCAAACAGTATAGAGGTATGATTGGGTCTCTCTTGTATCTTACTGCGTCTAGACCTGACATCATGTTTAGTGTCTGCATGTGTGCACGATATCAATCGAATCCTAAAGAGTCACACTTGAAAGCTGTCAAGCGCATATTTAGATATCTTCATGGAACATCTAAGTATGGGCTCTGGTATTCAAAAGGAAGCGATTGTAGCTTAGTAGGTTACTCCGATTCTGATTTTACTGGCTGCAAATCAGATAGGAAAAGTACTAGTGGTACATGACACTTATTTTCAAACTCTTTGGTCAGTTGGCATAGCAAGAAACAGGTGTCTGTCGCATTGTCAACTGCTGAGGCTGAGTACGTTGCAGCCTGTAGCTGTTGCGCTCAGATCTTGTGGCTGAAGCAACAACTACAAGATTTCGATATTCAACTCAAACGCATTCCAATAAAGTGTGACAACACCAGTGCTATAAATCTTACTAAGAATCCTGTTTTACACTCACGCACTAAACACATAGAGATTAGGCATCACTTTCTTCGCGATCATGTTGAAAAAGAGGACGTTGTATTTGAGCATGTTGATACTAAAAACCAACTTGCTGACATTTTTACTAAACCATTAGCAACGGAACCGTTCTTCAACATTCGTCGTGAATTAGGGATTTTAGATCTCTCCTCATCGATGTCTTAAGCATGTTGGTCCTTATTTATATATATCTCACTTTGGCTGTTAAGCTTTGTTTTTAGACATCACTCAGACTCCATAAGGTTTCATCAACAGAGGTAATATCATTCCTTTCTAAAATCTCTTTGGAACTTTGTGATTAGTGTATGGTAGAACAAATTCGTTAAGATCGTTTATATGTATTTCATTGCATATGTTGTTTGAACATTAACGTTTGATTTATGAATTGTACTTGAGCATCATTATCATGACATCATCTATACTGCATTGACTCAAGAGCTGTTCACAGGTTTCTAACTCAACAGGTAGTCACAAATCAGTTAAAACATGTTTTAGCATCAAGTATGTATCGATACAACAAGAACATGTGTCGACACATTAGAGTTTCCGATCGATACATTCGTGATATGTGTCGATTTATGTCTTTTCATTTTCAATTTTTTTAAAACTTGTTTCAGTATGTGTCGATGCATCCGTGCTTTGTGTCGACACATAGGACACTTTCAAAAACAAAAATTTCGCGATATGAATCGATCCATACCCTTTGTATCGATACATACTATTTCTTTTACAATAAATGCATGTTCAAATCAGCTGTGGATCGACACATCAGCTAATTTTAAAGGGATAATTCACTCTAACCTCTCTTCTCCTCTCATACCCACACGGCTAACCCTAACCTTCTCAAACATCTTCATCTCCAAAACCCTAATTCACATCTTAACCCCTCTATAATTCATCACCATGCCTCCCAGAATTATACCGGCTAGACAATGAGGAAAAGGAAAGGAACCCATTGGGACGTCTGGTCAGTCTCCACAACCTCCAGAAATCCCTCCCAGTGCTCTCACTCTTCTTCATCCTGCCATCGCTGAGGAGTTTGAGACCTCTTTCAAGACAAGGTTAGTTATGAAACCTCATGTCTTTGATAAAACTGATGCATCTGCCCTCCATCTCAACGATGTCGTTGATTTATTGAAGGCACAAACCCTTGGTACATTTTTGGCCATAAATGATGCCTATCATGAGGATTTTATTCGTATATTTTATGCTGGTCTGCAAACTGGTAGAGGCTATATGTTCAGATGCTCAATTGGCACCAAAACTTACACTTTTGAAGCCACTGATTGGGAGAAAGTGTTTCAAATTCCGCTTGGGGTGCCTGGACTGAAAAAATGGCATGACCAAAGTTATGATACGGAGTTTAAAATAAGGGACTATGTTGCATCTATTTCCAAATTGGATAGACCTCTCGGAGAGGATGAACCCATCACTTCTGGTATGATTACAAGCATACCTAGAATACTTCACTGGATTGTCTCGCACATCTTGCGTCCAAAGTCTGGTGGTCATTCTAGGTTGGATCGATCAGACATTCATCTTGTGTACCTTCTTCACAAAAAGGTCCCACTTAATTGGCCAAACTACTTTGTGAAACGCATGTTTCTTATGCGTAACAGTATGAAGAATATCACACTTGGATATGCTGCCCAAATTATGCAAATCATCAAATACTGGAATGTAACCATCCCTTTAGTACCCCTTACATCTTCCTCTTCCGCCCAAGAGTTCAACACTGCTACTTTATCTCATATGGGATACCGGTGGGACAAGGAGCGTCAATGTTTTTATTTTCTGGACAGAGGATCCAAAACAAGGGTGTACAATTTTGATGTGCCATCTGAACAAGTGTTTGTGCCTGAAGACCAACTGGATGAAGAAATGCATGAGGCCAATGACGAGAATCAGCCTGAAGCAGATGCTAATGCTGGCTGGGGTGATTGGGTGCCACAAAGGTGGTCTCCAACAAATTATGAACCAGGTCCACGTGTTCCTCCGTTCTCTGGCGCTGCCTCCTCTTCAACTGCCCCTGAGTACTTGACTCAAATGTTTCAGCAAATGGAGCTTGCAAATCAAGCCCGTCATGAACAGGCGCTTGCTTGGCATGTGCAGCAAAATGAGTGGCATAAGGAGCATCGTGAGTGGCATGATGAACACACAAGGATGTATCATAATCAGCATGCTTGGCACACGGAATTGGTTAAATGGCATCAAGTCTTTTACAATGAAATGTCTGGTTTTATGGACGATTGTCGTGCACATCCTGGTATCATGGACAGATTCAGAAGTGTTGAAGTTCAGAACCGGTTCCGGCGATACAATTTCATGGGCCATAATCCTGATGAGATGCCTCCTCCGCCGCCTCCACCAAGCTTCAGAGATCCTGATAGAGAGGATGAGGAGTCCTGTGGAGGCCATAACCCTTTTTAGGCTAGCATCATGTCATTTCATTACATTTCATTTCATCATCATGTTGTTTCAGTTTCCTTGCTACATTGTTCAAACTTCATTTGTTTTGGTTCTGCTTATGTAAACTCCAAGTACTTTCTTAAAATTTTAATGCTTATTTCTTTTAGTTCTGTTTACTTGTGTTAGTCTTTCCATGTCTTATCATTCTCTGTGAATGATTCTGTTATGTTAAGCTTCATTCTTGGTGATTGTGAGCTTCTATATCAATATTGCTGTCTATTGTTACATCAATTTTGCTGTCTAAGCTTTGGGACTATTTCACCAGACTGTCTATCTCTTCTTTTTGATGTTGACAAAGGGGGAGAAGAAAGACAACAAGATGTTGACAGCCATGCACAAACTCAGGGGGAGTGCTCTATCACATCTTGCAAATTTGCCATCATCAAAAAGGGGGAGTTTGTGAGCAAGCCTTTAAGTTTTTGTATGATTGCAAATTGTGTGATATGCATGATATAAGATTTGTATGCATGATTAGTTTGTACATACATATGATTTCATACCTACTATGATTTAAAAGACAATGCAAATTGATTCATATCATCATTGTAATCATAAAAACGTTTTTCCCTATGTATGCATCGATTCATACGTGGCTTGTATCGACACATACCTTTGATAAACTCACAAAAAAAACCGTTTTGCTTCAGTATGTATCGATTCATACGACACTTGTATCGATACATGATCCTTTGTAACTAGGGTATGTATCGACGCATACGCATCATGTATCGATGCATGATTTACTTCACATTCTGAAATAATTTTGCTTCAGTATGTATCGATTCATACGATACTTGTATCGACACATGTTCCTTTGTAATTGAGCTATGTATCGACGCATGTGCATCATGTATCGATGCATGATTTATTTTACATTCTGAAAATTAACAGGTACAGTATGCATCGATGCATACAACCATGTGTCGACTCATGCATGTGTTATACTCACTATGTATCGACACATACGACTCTTGTATCGATACATAGAGTTGTTTGTTGCTTTTAACCGTTTCTGTTTTCATATATAAGTGTCATGACAGTTCAGTTTGGAGGAAGAATTCTGGTTAGAGTGAAAAAGTGCAATCAAAGCAAAAGACAAGTTTGGTGTGCATGATTTTTCAAGAGCAGTGTTAGAAACCTGAAAGAGACTTTGTCTTCATCATCTTCTCAATCTCGTTAATTCAAGAACATCAACACATAATCATTTTTGTTCTTCGGATTAAGGGATCTTTGAGATAACGTTCAGTGGTACGATCATTGATCTAGCTGAGTTGAAGATACAAAGGGGGTTTCGAGGAAAAACCATTTGGTTTGTCCTTCAAGAACGGGTGTGTTCTTGAGGGTTTGTTAGTCACGATTGCAGAACAGATTCAGCCGCAGCGTAGGGTTTGGAAATCTGGAGATTTCGCAAACAGGTCGTGGAACCGGTGAATTGTCTGTATTTCTTGCAGGAAAATTCTTGATCAAGCTCAGATCAAGTGAAGGTTCATACAATAGGAAGATCTTGGGGTTTAGATTTCTGGATTTGTATTGTAACCTTGTAAAGAACGAATTCAGCATTATTGATATAACAGGTCTCAATTTCATTTTGAAATTGAGAGGGAGACGTACCCACACGCGAGGACGGAAGTGGGGAACTTCCTTACCAAATCTCTGCGTATCGTATTCTATCTTTATCTCTTTACGCTTTCAACAATTTTGTGATTCGTTTGGTGTGTTGTGTATTAAAGTTTCAAGATACAATAGTGGTACGAAAATCTTTGTCAAAATCACCATTATTGTTAATCGTTGAATGCATACACGCCAAGTGTTTGACAAAATTGTTTGCTGTGTTTTTGTTCATTGGAAACAGTCTTTGTATGATAAGTGCATTTGAGTCGATTCATATCTGGTGTTAATATATCTTTGTCATCCTAATAAATCCAGCATAAACTCGTGTGTCCGGTTTTCTAGTAGCTGGTTCAGAATAGACGGAAGTCGATTCGGGATCATAATTTTTCCGCTAACTTGAAAGACTCTGATAAACTTTTTTAAATCCTTGAGTTTCAAGGAGGTGATCTATTCACCCCCCCCCCCTCTCGATCACTAGCCACACCGTCTAACAAGAAGGAGAAGAAAAAGCGAGTAAAACAAACGAACAACAGCTACAACAGCGCATCTGCAACAACACAGCGGTAAAAAGCAGAACACAAGCAAAACAGCTTACAACGGCATACGATTCAGCACAAAGATAGGTGTAAAATGTCAACCAGCAGCACATATAACAGCATACATGCATATAGACGGCAGTAGAAACAGGGTAGCATGCGATTCACTTGAATACAATTCAAACATGGCAAAGCAATCAAACACCAAGCATTACATTTCACAATTAAACATGATCACAATCACGTCATACACCAAGGTACACAATACTTGAATTCATCATGAAAGAATGCACATCAATTGGTACATGAACAAGTCAAAACAAACATGCATCTCATGAAATTAAGTGCAAGCAATCATATTCAAACAACAAACTCCAGCAACATTAACCACAAGTCACAATCAACATGCTCAAGAAGTGTGTGCTATGTATTCATTGCACCAAGAACGCGACATCGCAAACATAAACATTTATCGAATGAAAACCAAAAGTCGCATGTCGGAAAATTGTGTTCATACAATGGTGTGAGGTGTAACAACTCAAGAATGATCCACAAATCATCATCATATCAATCTATAAAGTTTAAACATGAAAAGGATCTCAAACCACCAAGAAAATGCAAGAAAATCAAGTTCTGCTTCAGTGGTAACCGGTTACAGCATAACTGCTATCCGGTTACATAGTTCGAAATTGCACAAATTATGCAGAAAATACACAGTGTAATCGGTTACAGCATAACTGATAACCGATTACTCTGGGACAGTAGTGAAAAAATTCAGTTTCAAAAGCACTTTTCAGCAGCAAATCACTTATGTAATCATGGTCAATGATCATGTAATCAACAATGCACGAAAATCAATTTCAGAAATAGCATTCAAACATCATTTAAATCCAATAACCATCAACATCCACAATTAAATTCACACAAATGAATCAAAACACATCAAAATTCATGGATCTACATTGTGAAAGTTGCAATTAAGCTAAAATGAGTATGGATCTGAAATTAACCAACCTACAAAGCTGAGATTTGCTTTGGTGAGTGTTGTAAACAGAATTTGATGAATCCAAGTAGAGAAATCCAAGATCCGCAAGCTTCTTGCACTCAAAAGTTGAAGATCCAAGCAAATGAGCAACAAAACCTCCAAAATCACTTTCACTAATCACTTCTGAAATTCCAGATCTAGATCCAAACGAAAATCACCAATGAAATGCAGCAATGAAGTGGTAATGAGAGGCTTTAGCTCAAGAATTAACAAGTTCCAATGAAGAACTTGTTAATCTTTGAAAGAGAGCTTTGAGTGTGGTTGAAAATGGAGGTTGAGAGTGAAAAAGTGAGAGAGAATTGAGAGCAAAATTCTGAAAAATGAGAGTGAAAAATGATCTAGGTTAGAGAGGTTTGGAATGAATTGATTTAAATAGAAGCTAGGTTAGGAATTCAAATGTGGTTTGGAGTGAGGTTTAGTGGGTGGAAATTGGGGTGAAAAGTGGATTAGGAAATGAAATAAGGAATTAGAGTGGAAAAATGATGGAGAGAATTTGAATTTTGGGTGGAAAATGATGAAAATATCAATTCTAGATCCTTCCCCCACGTGCACATGCCAAGCACATGATCACCAATGATGCAAACAGAATTTTCCAAATTTTTCCCAGAGTAACCGGTTACAGCACATCTGCTAACCGGTTACTCAGTTCAAAAACTGAAGAAATGCGTAGAAAAACCAAAGGGTAACCGGTAATCAGATACGCTGTAACCGGTTACACAGTGCAAATTTTGAATTTTGGCGCCTTTTGGTGGGAAACTGGAAAAAGTGACTTCTGATAGCTGCTTTGAAACCGTTAAACCTCTGAAACTCAAAACTTTATATTGCTACTGAGTAACACCTGAAAAGAAACACAAATTATTGTTGACACCTGAAAATATCCTGCTGAATTAATAATGTCTGATACCAGATCGCTTGATCTGAAAATGACTGTTGAAGCTTCTGATTATAAAAATGCCTAATGAGCAAAAAAAAAGTAAAAGCTCCAAAAGACCTTGAAAACCATCTGCTTGACCCTGAATACTGCTGAAAATAATGCCGGAGTTGATAACGCCATGAGCTGCTAGAAAATACCTTGATCTCATGCCCAAAAGAAACATGCAAAAATGCAGAAATGACGATGCAAATGAAATGAAGCATAAGCCAAAAAAGGTTAGCAACACCTAGGAAAATTTTGAGGTGTTACACAAACATAACATAACACAAACATAAACAAGAGGTTCCTGTACTGGGGATACAAGGATAAACGAGAACGTTCGCAGGTGAACTCGAAAAGGTAGATCGGCCAAAGGCGGACCACGCTGGGGAGATATAAAGGATACGAGACCATGCCGAGGGTGGGCTCGAAAAAAGAAAGACCAAGCCGAAGGTGAGCTTTCAAAGAAAGGCTATGCCGAAGGTAGACTCTCAAACAAAGGATACGAGACCATGCCGAAGGTGGACTCGAAAAAGAAAGGCCAAGCCGAAGGTGGGCTTTCAAAGAAAGGCTATGCCGAAGGTAGACTTTCAAACAAAGGATACGAGACCATGCCGAAGGTGGGCTCGAAAAAGAAAGACCAAGTCGAAGGTGGGCTTTCAAAGAAATACTAAGCCGAAGGTAGACTCTCAAACAAAGGATGCGAGACCATGCCGAAGGTGGGCTCGAAAAAAGAAAGACCAAGCCGAAGGTGGGCTTTCAAAGAAAGACTAAGCCGAAGGTAGACTCTCAAACAAAGGATATGAGACCATGCCGAAGGTGGGCTCGAAAAAAGAAAGACCAAGCTGAAGGTAGACTTCCGAATAAAGGACACGTGACCATGCCGAAGGTGGGCTCGAAAAAGAAAGACCAAACCGAAGGTGGACTTTCAAAGAAAGACTAAGCCGAAGGTAGACTTTCAAACAAAGGATACGAGACCATGCCGAAGGTGGACTCTCCTAGGGAGAACAAGATAACAGCGGGTGCGAGGACGGCCGAAGGCGAACTCGAGGAAAGAAAAAGACCAAGCCGAAGGTGGACCTTCAAAGAAAGACTAAGCCGAAGGTAGACTTTCAAACAACAATATGTAGAATCGACAGATCTACAAAGATGACTCCGCCAGGGAAAAGAGAAATCTAAACTAACAACTCTGCGGGGAGCATAGGAAGAACCAACCTGAAGGACGAATCCACTGGTTGTGGTGTAGTGTTAACCAACATCTTCTGAACCTTGTTACTTTATGCTGGGGAAAGAAATTTGATAAAGGATATCAAACCTGGCTTATGATTCGAATGCATATGTTTGAATTTTGCCTTAATGCTCCATATCAATGGAATGCTACGCTTTTGGGAGGATGCCATGCAAAAATGCTTATGCAATGCAAAAGAGGCGTCTCAGCAAAATAAATGCTGAAGACAAAGGCAACTCCACCGGGGATGACAAACTAAATTGTCCTCTGAAATAAAAGACCCTGCTGAGGAAGACTTCACTGAACGACTTCCTGGTCACAAACTCTGCTGGAGATGAAAACTCTGAGAGAAATTCCACTCTGTTGGAGATGGATAGAAACAAATATTGAAGATGGAACCCAAAGAGAAAATCTCTCCGCTGGGGATTACCAATGACTTTTACCTGGATCTGAAAGAATGTCAATAACAATTGGACTTAAAACCTGCTGGGGATTTCAACTGTTGTTGAACCAACCACTGAGAAGATCACCACCAAACTCTGCTTGGGGAGACAAGTCAGTAATTCCAAACCTGTTTGGGTATTACCGAACTCAACCTACTGTTGGGAGATGTCCCTGCTTTTACCCTTCCGGGGAATATTAGTAATTTTTACCCTGCTGGGGAGTACTGGCCATGACCAACTAACCTGCTTGGGGAACGGTAGCTGCTAACATCCACCCTGCTAGAAGATAACATCAAGTTTACTCGTCTGAAGGGATTAACTCATACCGTTACTGGTGAGAAAAACATTTCTCGACTAGCTGAGGAGAATGAGTGCTCAGGCCCTGCGGGGAAAATAACATCTTTGTCCAAAGAAGATATTCTATAAGTCTCTTGCTGGGGATGCTTCAACATTAACTTCTGAATGCTTGCAGAAAGAGTAATAAATCAACCACAACTCTAGCTGGGGAATTAATCTTCTGTACTCTGCTGAGGAAGATAATCCTTGACACTCTGTGTGATACGGTGGAGAACTGACTTTTTAATTTTGTTTTCGCAAAACATGTTGCGGTTAGCAAGAGTCGCCACCGACTTTTCTTTTATCCAATTTATTTAGGAAAGGTGAAAAGAACAGGAAAGACCTTTTTGAAAAGATTTTGAGTTCGGGGGGTAAGTTATGAAAAGGGAAGGTGTTAGCACCCCTTTTCATCCGTAGTTATCTACGGGCTCTTAATTGCTTGGTCACTTTAACTTGCTTTTTTTGAAATGTGGTGTGTGTTCAGAAAATATTTTTGTAAAAGTTGACTTTGTAATAATTCGTGTAAGAATGTATACAAAGTGTTTGTTTTTGAAAATATTTTTAAAAGTGTGAGGTGTGAAAAGTGTTTGTTTTTTTTTTAGTTGTGAGCAAGCATTTAAAAGTTACTTACCCTTAATATATAAGGCCTTTATTGTACTTATCCTTTTCCTTGAGAGATAGTACTATCCATACCATTAGTGAGTAGGTAGTCCTATCTATTGGATGTGAAGGGACGGCGAAGGGTCATCGAATGGTCATAGAAGGCAACATGTAAGGATACCTTAGCAATTCGAAGGAACTATCATCATTTTTCCGTAGGGTCATCGAGGGACCAGATCATTTTTTCGTAGGCAACTCGAAGGGTCATCTAGGGACTATGATCTTTAATCGAAGGGACTATGATGATATTATTCGTAAGCGTCTTTTGCTAAAGTACCCTTACTTTCGAGGGACATGACCAATGTTCGTAAGGCAACTGAGAGAGGCTACCCTAGAGGTGCAAGTGTGATTGAGTGGATTAGTTTCAATTATTTATCTTGAATTAGGGTTTTCTAGATTGTTTTTTTAGTTTTGCCATACAAACCCTAATTACTACACAGTTGTAAAATAAAATAGCGGAAAGTAAAGTGCGGAAAGTAAAGTGCGGAAAGTAAAATCCCTACGCTATTACAAGGCTTTGGGAGAGATACATAAGTATAACAAACCTTGCGGGAAATAAAACTACGGCTATTACAAAAAGAAAAACTGTACGACCTATACAATTTTTCTAGGAATTTAAATAGAAAATAAATAAATAAATGAAAAGAAAAAAAATGTCAGAAAAACTTGATACGAACCCTTATTAGTTAAAAAATGGAGAGAGGAAGCGGATCTCGTGCGGTTGTGTACGGACGACGAAGGAGCGACGGATCTCGTACGGTTGTACGGACTGTACTATTGTACGGACTGTACGGACAGCGGAGGAGCGGCGGCCTGAGGTAGTCCGGTGAGCGGCGGATCGGAAGGATATAGTTGATCTTGAGAGGTTTTGTGATTTTTTACTTTTTAGTTGGAGAGTTGTGATGAATATTGATGAAGGATATATGAGTTTTGATGAACAATTGAAAGAGAAAAGTGTTGTTGTATGTGTGAGTGAAATTGTGAGACTGTGGATTTGGTTCCTCTCAAAACTGTGAAAATAGAGGACTATTTATAGCATGGGAGAATTAGGTTAAAGGGCAAAAAGGGGAATAAAATTGACAAAAGATCTTCCTTGGTTAGCAAGCTGACCAATCAGAAGCTGAGTATGACACAAACTGACACAGATTGACCAATAGGAAACAAGTACTCAAGAAAGGAAATATTTTTTTGTATTTATTATGATTTTTTTATCCTTTTTGGTAAAAAGTGCATAAAATCAAATAAATAAATATTTTTAAAAATGCCTTAAAATAAAAAACGAAAATTAAAAATAAATAATAAAAAAAATACAATTGTGTGATTTTAAAATGGATATAAAGTTAGTAACAAAAAAAATAACAAAAAAGTCAGATAATGGGATTCGAACCCGTGACCTTATGCTTCCAAGCTTTTACTCTTTACCAATTGTGCTATCTTGTTTATTCGAAATAAAAATGCACTGGAAAGCATATGAAGGTCAAACAACTATTTGTTATTTAAACAATTTAAAGTAAACTGTTACCTATTTTTGAATAAAAATTACTATTAAAATATTAGTGAAATTGAACCAAAAAAACTTATAAAATCAAAGTTAAAAATAATTTAAATGTTAGAAATAGGGCGGGCAAATTTTGGGGTACAACAGTTGCCCCTGTTCAATCTTCTTAAACCTGAGGAGTTAGATTGGCATGTCTGCCATTCGTGATCTGAAGGTAGAAGAGGATTGAACACTTAAGTGCCCAGAAATTTGCACTCACGGGTGCACGAAGTAACGCTTGTTGGTTGATTGTATTTCTTGAATGGGCTTAAAGATGCCACTCAGAAAGATGACAGGATGGAGATGGTCTTATAGACGCCATCCAAAGTAACTGCTGATAGGAGTATCAGAATTAGTCTAGGTTTGATTGTATCTGAGAAATATACTAGAATGAGTCTGTGTCCAACGGTATCTAGCAGACGTGTTGGGGAATGCCATAATGATTCTTATGCCTTGATTGTATTTGTATGATGTTCTAGAATGAGTCTATGTCTTGACTGTATCTATAAGGAGATCAGAATGAGTCTTTGCCTGACTGTATGTGAAAAATTAGTATTAGAGTGAGTCTTCGACCGACTGTATCTAAAAGATGTACTGGAATGAGTCTACTCCTGACTGTATCCAAAGGAGTGTCAGAATGAATCTTCGACTGATTGTATCTGAAGGATGATAACTGTTGACAATATTTGTCCGTTTGAGAACTAACCTGAAAAAAACCAAGTTAGTTTTATGCAATGTCATGATATATGTAATGCATTGCGTAATGATGCTCTTAAAATAAATGAGAATGTTATATGCGTTTTGTATGCATATGCTATGATGTATTGTAAATGATGTATGGGCATGAGATGTCGTTGAAAGTAGCGATGGCTTTGAATAGTAACATCTGATTAGGGAAAATAAATCCCTGACTGTTGTTGGGGATGGAAAAATAAATCTTCAGATCCTGTTTGGAATGACTCTACTGGGGATAGCATCCTTGAATAAATTATGCTGGGGGAGAGAATTCTATATACTACATAGAGGGAATAATCTCCGATGGGGATTAGCATTTCATAGGCTGCGTTGAGGAAATTTCTGCTGTATGCTGGGGAAGTGATCAACTTCTTTATCTGCTAGGGGACCCATTGGGGAGACGATCATGCCAAGCTATCCATCAAATATATGGAAGTGGACTGCTGGAAGATGCCCCAATTTCTGTCTGAGGGCATACTAATTCTGTCGGGGAATATATCTCTGTTGGGGATGAGCTTGTGAAGATAGCTCTATAGAGATAGTTCCATGGAGACTGCTCTGTGGGGGATATTTCCATGCAACTGGCTCTATGGGGGTTCGTGGACATCTTGAACATTATCCCAACTCCTAGAGTCCTTAGTAAATGCTATTCCTGTTTTCACGTATATTTTTGGTAAACTTCAATCATATTCAAGTGCATATATTCATTCAAAGTACCCATTGGACATTTACGCAAACAAAACAAGGCAAGTAAAAACAATTTTGAATTTGAAAATAGACTTGTATTGATTTTAAAATTGGCCTATAAACAGGCATTTTTGTACAAGGAGACAGAAATCCTAGTAAGAGGAAATTGTCGTAAAATTGAAAAGGTACAAAGTGATAAACAAAGAAAAACAGCTATGTGGAAATGATCCCATTGAGTTTCAACTCTGCTATTGCCACTATATCTTCAAGCATCTCATCCCTTGTTGTCGGAATGAAGATGACTGGATTGATTTGCGCCATTCGAACTTAATAAAACTAAGCTGGAAGCAAATAAGTGATCCAACGGGACATGGTCGTACGCTTTAATCCCTAACTTTTGCCTGGACCGCTTTTTCAGGTTTTCAGTCCACCGGGATACCCTTTTTTGCCCAAGCCGCCTTTTCAGGTTTTCGAATTGTCGGGTGTACAGTACTTTTGTATATATATCCCTAATTTTTGCCCGAACCCTTTTGGTTCGCCGGGATGTCCTTATTTTTGCCTAGGCCAGTCAACCTAGCGGGTCTCTTTTTATGCGTAGTATCTTTTGACTATGTCCGCGTTCACAGGGTGCGGGAAATCTTCACCGTCCATAGTAGTAAGCATCATAGCGCCACCAGAAAATATTTTCTTTATTAGAAATGGACCTTCATATGTGGGAGTCCATTTTCCCCGGGGATCACCCTGTGGTAGTATGATACGCTTTATTACCAAATCACCGGCCTGGTACACTTGGTGCTTGACTTTCTTGTTAAAGGCCTTGATCACACGCTTCTGATATATGTGGCCATGACAAACAGCCGCGAGCCTCTTTTCATCAATCAAATTTATTTGGTCAAGTCGAGTTTGAATCCATTCGTCTTCATCTAAATCTGTGTCTTTCATAATCCTTAGGGAAGGAATCTGAATTTCAACAGGTAAAACTGCCTCCATACCATAGGCTAGAGAGAAAGGGGTTGCCCCTGCGTTCTTCAAACAAAATGGCATTACCTTGTAACAAAAGGTGCCCTACTGTGTAACGAATGTAGTCTTCTCCATGTCTTCAGGTGCCATCTTGATTTGATTATAACCTGAGAAACCATCCATGAATGAGAATATCTTGTGTTGAGCAGTGTTGTCTACCAGAACGTCAATATGTGGGAGAGGGAAGTCATCTTTGGGGCTTGCCCTATTCAGATCCCTGTAGTCCACACATATACGAACTTTACCATCCTTCTTAGGCACTGGTACCATATTTGCAACCCACTGAGGATATGATGTGATAACTAGGAAACCTGCATTGAACTGCTTCATAACCTCGGCTTTGATCTTTTCAGACATCTCAGGGCGCATACAACGAACCTTCTACTTTATCGGAGGACAACCTTCCTTCATTGGTAAACAGTGAACCACGATATCGACATCAAGTCCTGGCATATCTTCATAAGACCAAGCGAAAATCTCAGCATAATCACGTAGCATCTGAATCAGTCTTTTCTTGACACGGTCTTCTAATCCAGCACCTATCTTGATTTCTTTCCTATCCTCCTCAGTACCTAGATTTACGACCTCGACTGGCTCTTCGTGCGGTTGTATGATCTTTTCTTCTTGCTCTAATAGTCTAGCAAGCTCTCTAGGTACTTCACAATCTTCCTCACCTTCGTCCTCGGCTTGGTAGATCGGATTTTTGAAGTCATAATTGATAATAGCAGAACCGTTATCAATGGGATCCAGAGTGGATGTGGATCTGCAATTTATCGCGTGGGTGTGTGTAAGAACACATAGCTATTTTGATGAATATAAAGCAAAAGAAAAGACAAAGAGCACAAAATTTGAATGCAAAATGTCTATTGATTTATTGAATGAAAATATGCGATGAAATGACAACCCTAACAAATGGGCCATTGTGCCCCGGGCAAGGCATAAGGCTTAAAAGTTTTATTGTTCAAATTACAAAACCAAACTTCGAAAATAAGAAAAACATAAAATCGCATTTACTCCTGACTAAAGGAGATAGGAATAATATCTTCAGTCTTCCAATTGTTGAGCCCACTGCCAATGGTAGGAAAGATCCAACTGTCTAGATCACAGTCACTATCAGCATCTTCCACAGCATTGACTTGATCTTTATGAACTCCTTTGTTGGTGATACGAATAGCACGAGCACGACGTACAGCTCTCTGAGCCTCTGAAGTGAAGCCCAAACCAAATTTGTCAGACTTGTAAGGGATGTCAGGAAGCTGACCCCAAATGGTGCCACCACCTTCTTCGACCACAACTCTAGCATCCTTTGGGGAAGCCATTGCAGGAGATACTCTAGTGACTTTGGGGACAGTAGGAACTGGTTTAGCAATAGGAACAATCTGAGGAACCAATTCAAATGTTTGACAAGGAGTCTCGAGGAATTCGCCATCCATCTCAACATACTTGAAAGTATTCAAATGACTAACCATGTACTCTTCTTCACCATAGACGGTGACAATCTTGCCTTTCACGGGATACTTCAGCTTCTGATGTAAGGTAGAAGTCACAGCGCCTGCCCCATGTATCCAAGGGCGCCCAAGCAGACAAAAATAGGCAGGACGAATGTCCATTACATAGAAAGTAGAAACAAAGACTTGAGAACCCACTCTGATTGGAAGATCAACCTCTCCGTGCACTAATCTCTTTGAACCATCAAAAGCTCTCACCACAACATCGCTGGGTCTCAGCACAACCCCTTCACACTCAAGCTTGTCTAGAGCAATCTTCGGCAATACATTCAATGAGGAACCCGTGTCCACCAGTACATGAGATAGAGTAGTGCCCCTACACTCAATAGAGACGTGCAGGGCCTTATTGTGGTTCCTTCCGGCGGGAGTCAGATCAGCGTCAGAAAATCCTAGACCATTATCAGTTGTCAGGCTAGCGACACAATTTTCAAACTGGTCAACAGAGATTTCCTACGGCACATGCGCAGATTTCAAAAACTTCACCAAAGCCTTAGCTTGGGCCTCGGAGCACAACAACAGAAATAGCATAGAGATCTTGGAGGGGGTGTTCTGGGCCTGGAGATCTTTGATGGTTTGCTCGAGAGCCATTTCTTCTGAAATAAACAGCGAGAAGATGATAGACCTGTCTTAGAAACCTGCTATGCAATGATTATGAGATGTAGATGCATATGCAATGATTTTAAGGACTTTAGAGTTTATCTTTGCAAACAAACAGAAACAAAAGGAAAACTTTTATTAGTAAACTCAAAATTCATTTTTTTATGCCTCTTGGGCTACAATGAAAGGAAATTTCAAAAATCAAATTCAAAAACGCCTAACACCTAGGACTCAAGACTCAAGTCTCCCACTGGCGCTTCCTCTTTGTGCTGATGTAAGCATTGATGCTCTGCTTCTCATGAAGTAATTTCGTCAACTCCAACACCTTCTTCTCACTAGCATAGAACTGAGTCTCAAAGGTGTCCCTTTCTTCTTTCATCTGAACCCAGGACTTCTGCAGCTCTTCAAGATCGGTAGGCATATCTGGATGGAGAATGACTTGAGGAACATCTCCCTCAAACTCAGGTTCAACAATCACTGGTCTGACAACTGGATATGGCATAATAAGATCTCGAGCACGAGTGCGCACCCATCTGAGGTAAGCCTCCAACGGAATGGAGTTCTTCAGTCCCAAGGTCCTGCTTTCAATCTTATACACCTTATTCCACGCGCGTATAAACTGTTGACGGTAACCTTGAGGATCATCTTCATAATCGAACACAATACCCTGAATAAGCATATCATGAGGACCATCCCTTCGAGCATAACCAAACTGGCGCAAGGCTAGGGAAGGATTACAGGTGATGCCTCCCCTAATGCCAAGGAGTGGTACATTAGGGAATTCCCCATAATGATCAATAAGAGTGAAGTCTTCAAGATATCGGGCACACCAATAGATATCTGAATGGGAGAGTGACATTATCCTTCGAGACCACTACAACCTTTGTTCATTCTTCAACACTGACCGGGGAAGGTGCAAAATAAACCACCTGGATAGTAAGGGTACGCAACACATGAGAGTCCCTCGCTCCTTGATAGTACGAGTGTGAAGCGAGTGCAGAATATCCCCGAGCAAGGTAAGTACCGGGTTATGAGTCAGAAATATTTTGATAGCGTCCACGTCTATGAGTTGGTCTGGATTAGGGAACAACACCAACCCATAGATCAACAAAGCCAATACCTCCTCAAAAGCATGGTAACTCATAGCGCTTAGGAACAATTGAGCCTTCTCAATCAGGAACTTAGCAAGAAACCCCTTGACTCCACTCCTTGTTTCCCAATTAGACACAATGTCTGACCTCTTCAGATGTAAAGCAGCTGCAATGACTTCAGGATTTGGAACGTCTTCTAGACCGGTAAAAGGCATCTGATCGAGAATAGGTATTCCAAGTAACTTAGAGAACTCATCCATCGTGGGCACCAATTGGTAATCCGGGAAGGTGAAACAGTGGTGCTTAGGATCGAAGAACTGGAATAGGACTCTCATCATGTCTTCTTCAAAACCCGAGGTAACCAAGTCGAGTAGAAAACCATGTCTTTTGGTGAATCGAGAGCCATCGGGAACCTTTGAGACCAATTCTTTAAGCTGAGAAGGAACCCTTACAAAGTTGACTCGGATGAAATTTCTAGGAACGGAAGCCATGGCCTGCAATGACGAATAAAGATAAATTCCTTGGTGTCATACCCTAATTTTTGACCTTAGGATTCCATTTTCATTTCGCATCGTCTGCATAGCATATCACATCATTTCAAGGGCAACCATCCATGCATAGCTAACCAACTTACCAAGCTTGTGTTTGTTTGTTTTCCTTTATGAATTAGGTGTTGCTGCTAGAGGTTCAAATGTTATGAAGTATGTGTGCGTGTGCTCATGTGGATTCTGGTCCCTTGCAAATTGTGTTGGATTCTTCTGAAGATGGAGGAAGAATATGCCCTCATTATTATGACCCCTTAGACAACTCGCAAAAGCATCAAACAAGATCAGAAAACAATGGAAATAAAGAAAAGGAATCAAGAAATATATCAAACAAAATCAAACCGTTCCAAAACAAGTCACGAATAATTCAAGTCAAAAACGGAAATGCATTCATGCTACATTCAAAGCAAAGAATCAATTCATAATGTTTTTCAAAATAGCATCCGACACAAACTGATATGCTCGAACTGAAACGGCAATATCTTCATCACAATCACACGAAAATCAAGCAATTTATCTTCTTTCCAAAGTAGTGTTCTCGGGCGCTTTAACGTGGCTATGTCTATAAAAGGGCAGCAAGCTTACACACATGAAAGGAGGGATCAAAATAAAAAAATATATAAAAAAAAATCTGATACTCCCCCTCTCACAACCGCCGATCCACTCTTCCTTCTCCATCCCTGCACTCAAACTCTCACGCCTTCCAAATAACACTCCACCCTCCATGGAGAAATTTTGATCATGTTCTTCTTTCAACACAAACTCCAAACCATACTCACCATCAACCTCTTTCCCACACCATAATAAACACATTCAAAGAATTCCATACTCCATAAACAACCACCACTCCATGTGAAACATCAAGCCGCCGTGAAACTCATATAAAACCTTCATGAATCTTCCATCCTTGCACCATCGACCACCACCTGTGATTCAATAATATTCAACAACAACAACAACTTAGTTGCGGTGTGTTCGATTAGAAGCAACAACAAAGTCTTAATTCAACACTAGCGCTACTGAAGCAGCTTCGCAATTGCACGGAGTTAGGTAACATTTCTGTCACGATTTCGTTAGTGCATCATGGCTTATATTATTTATTTTTTGTGTTGTTTCTGCTGAGTTTTGTCTATACTGAATATTTCAAACATGTATGCCGTGGATTTTTATTTTTGAATGTAATGATGTTGGTTTGCGCTTACTATTTGACATCGCGGTAATATATTGAACAAGTTGTCATGCTTATGTGTTTGTGTTCGCATCGTGGCTGAGATTTACAGAATGGTTATATGAATGATATGTGTTGTTGCTGCCTGCGTACAATGTCGAATTCTAACATGTGTGATGAATGTACGACATCAGATTTGGGTTGGGTTATGCCGTGCACATGGAGTCTATTTTTTTTATGAGCTGCCATTTTAATCTTATAAATGTCTTGCAAATTGTATAGAGTAGCCGATGTTCTAAATTTTTCTTAGAGTTTATGAGAAAAAAAGGGAGAAAGCATTCTACATGTTTGCTATCTAATTTTGTTTTCTATGTAGTTTGTGAATCCAAAAGTCTTGGTTTGAGATTGTTGGATCAGTTTGTGCGGTAATTACAATTTTCGAACCAGTTTGACTCTGTTATTAATTGTTCCAGTTTCTATTTGACTCATTGAAACTCTCATATATTAAAAAAGATCATGTATGTTGCTATTTATTCTTGTGGTGTGTTGGTCTTGAATTATAATTAGCATTGTTGTTACATGATTATCATTGCTTTCTCATCACTGTTGGCGGTATCGTTTTTGCATGGATTATCATCGTTACTATTATTATGCTTTTGTTGTGAATGGCTGAAAGTGAGCTTTTTGTTTTCTTTACATCCTAAATTGGTTTGTGTGAAATTTACTTTTATTTTAGATTTTTTTAATTCCTAGAATTTAGTTTAATTAAATTTTAATTAAAAAATTCAGTTTTTAGTTTAATTAATTTGATTAGAACCTAATTAGAGTTTATCTTGAGTTTAAATCTAATTTTCAATTATATTTAAATATTTAGTTTTAAGTATATTTGATTAGTTTTAGTTAATTTAGTTTTAATTAAAATTTTAGGTCTTTCCCATTTATCCTAACCTTAGGATCGGAGTCACCGCACTCCATATACATGCGTTCCTACCATGGACACTTAACCTCCATTTCAACTTAATTTTAACTTTAGAGTCACCGCACTCTATGCAGTGTCTTGCCATAGACGCTACCTCCCCCTGGAACCTTGACCACCGTCAAGAGTTCCTCACCCTCTTTGAGGGGAACTACGAATACTCTGATTCCACTCCCGTCAGGATACGTAGGCACAAGATGCGATGTTTTGGCGAGTATACTTAGATACTAACCCTTAGGTCTTTACCTTAACATATACCTTTAGCAAGCAAGCAATATAATAACATAAATAATAACAAGAGGTTCCCGTAGAGTACTACGGACGTTTAGGATGCTAATACCTTCCCTAGACGTAACCAACCCCCGAACCTTAGATCTCTTAGGTTTTTTTCGTTCTTTAAACCTTTCCTTTGGATGAAAATAAAGATCGGTGGTGAATTTCAAAAATTGTGATTCAAGTTAATCCAATAGCTTGGCATCCGATTCTCACCGCGACAGAAATGGCGACTTCACTGGGGATTTTTCGAGGGTTTCCCCTAACTTGTTTATATTTATGTTATTTATTTACTTGTTTGCATATATATCTCTATATCTGTATATATACCTGTTCTGCTGGGATTTTCTGTGTGCAGGGTTGCTAATTTGTGTGGTGAGACAAAGTCCTACACCCGGACTAGAGTGAAATTAAGATAGGAAAATGGTGAGACTTCAATGATACTTTGAGGGAGTCGATTCCTGAAAAAGTAAATTGAGACTTCACCACTCAGTCTAGGCCCTCTCGAATAAAATATTTGTCCAACGAGTTCATTCGTGAAGACGATATGGTTTCGATCTAAAGGCCCTCGGGACTGGGGACCGTAGTTACCTTTAACCCAACTTGGCATATTAGGATGTAGTGCGGGGACTATGCAGGAGTCTATTTCTGCAATAGTCGCTACGCGATACTACACTCAGACGAGATTCTCTTGAGAATATTATTGACTACCAAGTGATTTGGAAAATCGATAATATCCGAAAGATGGATTGTAGACTCTGGGAACTTTGTAGAACCCGTTCGGCAGGTACAAATAAACCTCTAGTACATACCTTGGGAAGGGTAGACCATGGCTCCATGCTCGTGATCTTCAAACCTAAGCCTTGCTTGTTTACCTGTATATGTGTATATGTGTGTTTATGCATCCATCCATTCATGCATTCATGAATAACCATTTGGTTTCAAGAAACTCAATTGTTTTTTCCCTTGCAAAATCAAAAAAAAAATCATGGATTATAAAATGAAACCTTTTTCCGAAATGTTTGCAACCTACTTTTGAGTTCCTTGAAACCATTGCATTGCATTGCATATCATTTGCATGCATCTGTTTGTCCAGCAGCTCATTTCCAGCTATCTTTATCGCAGTGTCACCTGTGAGTTGTCAAGCTGATTCCTCGACATCGATACCAGACTAGAGCTAACTATAGACGCATAATGGCAGAGCAAGAAGCACACAATGCTGAGATGCGAATGGAGATCGACGACCTTAAGTCAAGCATGGCAAAGCTCACTGAAATGCTCCAAGTTCTGATTGCTAGAGGAGAGCAACCCCAAAGGACTGTCATCCAAGAAGTTTCAACTGCTGATCCTCAACATGTTCAGGTGCCACCTTCAACTTGGCCAGAGTTTGGTTTACCTCCCAACTACTCTCCACCTCTTGCATCTACTGCTATGATTGGTCAGACTTCTAGACCAGTGTTTCAAGCTCCAGTTTTCTCCGAGCCTAGACCTGTGGTTCATGCCCTTGCCCAGACTACTCGACCTCCTTTTGAAAACCCTCTCTATGAGTACAATGCTGACATTGCTCAGGGTGAAGACCATGAAGATTTTGTTGAACCCGCGATTGTCCGTGAACATTTACAAACCATAGACAAGAGACTCAAAGCAGTAGAGGGTACTGATTTCTTCAACATTGATGCAGAAAACATGGGTTTGGTTTCTGACCTTGTTATGCCTGCTAAGTTCAAGGCTATCGATTTTGTGAAGTACAAAGGTGATTCTTGTCCAAGAGCTCATTTGGTCATGTATACCCGAAAGATGGCTGCTCATGCCAAGAATCAAAAGTTGCTTATCCATTGTTTTCAAGATAGTCTGAGTGGAGCTTCTCTCAAATGGTATATGAATCTTGAACAGAACAGCATTCACTGTTTCCAGGATCTTATTAATGCCTTCATGAAGCAATATAAGTATAACCTCGACATGGCTCCTGATCGTCGTCAGCTTCAAAACATGTCTCAGAAGGATAAAGAGTCTTTCAAGGAATATGCTCAGCGCTGGAGAGAGTTGGCTTCCCAAGTTGAACCTCCTTTGGCAGAGAAAGAATTAACTGGACTGTTTATGGACACCTTGTCTCCATTCTACTGGGAGAAGATGATTGGCAGTGTTTCATCCAGCTTCACTGATTTGGTTACTATTGGTCAGAGACTCGAGGAAGGACTTAAGAATGGTAAAGTATCCAAAGCTGCTGAATCTTCTAATGGTGCTAAGAAATTCTATGGGAATTTCCAGAAGAAGAGAGAAGATCAGACCAATGTTGTTATGTTTGAAACCAGAAGGCCTCGTCCTCGACCACAGTATGCTGACCACCCTGATATTGCCGCTGTTACTCCTGTTGTTGCTGCTCCACGACCAACTCAAACCCCTCAACGTCCGACTGTTGGACAAAATCAGTACCGTAATAGGAATAATTTTGATCCTATTTCAATGACATACACTGAACTTTATCCTGGGCTAGTTCAAAAAGGTTTGATTACCACAAGGCCTTTGCCTCCTCCTCCAAATCCTCTTCCAGCCGGTTATAGGGCCGATCTTCATTGTGAATACCATCAAGGTGGCGCAGGCCACGACTTGGAACATTGCTTTGCATTGAAGGCTAGAGTACAAGAGCTTATCAGAATTGGTATTCTCTCCTTTCGTGACACCAATCCAAATGTCAAGAACAATCCTTTGCCAGAGCACGCTAAGTGAAGCTTCAGTTGACTTCAGCAGACCTCAGTGTTTCAGACAGGACAGCTCACTCCTGTTTTTGATTAGTCACTAGACTTTTGTTTCTTGTTGTTTACATTTTCCTTATCTTGTATTAGCTGTTTGCTTTCAAATTATGTTTGTACTTTCATAATTAATAAAATGAGCATTGCAACTTTTGGATTCAATTCATTTGTTTTTGTTATTTACATCCTTACGCTTTATCTTTAAAAAAAAAAAAAAAACAAAAACAAAAACAAAAAAAAAAATTATCTCTTTTCCACTTTCCGTCTGATTATGCAAAGATTGGAGGGAGGATGATGAAAACGTAAATACCCATAATTGTTGTTGGTATGCTTTCAAATCAAAACTTTGCTGAAGATGTAAGGCATTGTTTCAATTCTCAAACACAGGAGAAATAAGGAAGATAACCCCTCGTCAACCCCTTTGAGCCTTGAAGTAGGAGTTTCCTTTCTTTACAAATAAAAACCCACAATCTTAACCTGGGGCAGGGTAGTTCTCAGTTAACTTGATTGTGCATTCAAATACAAGAGTTTCATGCAAGACATCTTTCAATAAAAAGGTTGCATTCTCAATTTTTCCTTCGCACGCAACAAGCAAGTGTCGAAGATGTCTTTCAAGTCAAAAGTCGATGATGGTTCACCGTAATCATTAAGCCAAGCAGTCACTTTCTTTTAAAAAAAATAGGATAAAAAAATCAAAAAAAAAAAAAGAAAAAGTCTGCTAAGTCGAAACCTGTGAAGGAGACTTAGGCAGACAAAAAACTGGGGCATCCCGCTGACTGTAAGATTCATGAGAAACAGTTCAGGCAAAAGTTAGGGATAATAAAAAGGAGAAATCTTTAAATCCTTACCATGAAATCCTCAATGAAAAAACAACCAAGAGTTATAAGGAAGTAGTGACTGTCACCTCAAAAGTCCCTTAACTTCTGAACCATCATCATTATCATCAATGCAATCCCTAACCTATGGGAACCTGAGTGCAAAGTCTGAGTTAACTGAGTGTAGGACTGGAGATCATCACGAAGATTGGGTGGGTACAAATAAACTTTGAGCCTTTATCCTTTGTTTCTTAAACCGTGAACCAGGCCACGTTATAACCCTCAAAAGACCTAATTGAAGCAAGGTTATTTTGAAAGCATACTACAACGAGGTTGCGTAAACTGACTCCTAAAGATCTTTGCAGATCATTTTTTTGGCATCACGCCTTTTTGCTTTATCTTTCACTTTTAAACGTCTTGAATCACCGTGTTCTGACCAGTGACCCTGTTGTTTTACCTATTTCCAAAAATGATTTTGATTTCAAAAGTTGCATGAACTTTGCATTTACTATGAACACTTTTGTTTGCAAACTAACTTCCTCTTAAGGAATTTTCAAACATTTGAGAAACTTGGTCAGTGATCTAATCAGGGGCAAGTTCCTTTCATATTCTGTTGAAGAATCAGTTCAAGATTTGTTATAGTGCATGTCCTTATCAAAATTGGTTTATTCATAAAATTTTTCAAGACTCATACTGGGGCAAGTTTTCCAAGTGCACAGTAATTCAGTCATTTTCAGCATCAATTAAAACTGAAGCAATTATCAGTTCATATACAACAGTCAACTAATCTGGGGTAGTTTACTTGAAGAATCCCCATGCAGCTTTCCATTCTTCCTACATGGATCGTCAACTTAATACAGTTTACCAGTGTGGCAGATTTGTGCTCAGTAGCATCTTTAGTTCCAAAGCAGAATGGCAGTGATCTCTGTGTTGAGGAATCAGTATTCCAGTTCTTCTCCACAAAAGAGTCGAGTCTTGTCTTCGACGTCTGCATTACATCTTACATTTGTATTTGATCATATATCATGGCATAATTCATATACATACACATAGCATGAGTGATTCATCCTCATTTGCATTCTCCATAGGCCGCGTCGTTATCCACGTCTTACCTAGTGGTCAAAGTCCAACTTACTTGGCACCTACCAAACAGATTTTGTTGCGTCTATTCAATGCTTTCTTGGATATCTCCTTGGTCATGTTCATTCAATGCCTTCTTGGACGTTGTGTTTTCTTTACATCCAATGCCTTCTTGGATTTCACCTTTTGTCTCATTTGCGTCTGATGCCTTCTCAGATATTATGATTATACCTTTCATTCAAAGCTATTATTGGATGATTGTGTCCTTTTGCATTCAATGCCATTCTTGAATGTAGTTTTTGTTCACATTCATCTAAAGCCATTATTAGATATTGTGATTGTACCTCTCATTCAAAGCCATTATTGGATGACTGGTTACTTTATCTCACATTGATCTAAAGCCATTATTAGATATTGTGATTGTACCTTTCATTCAAAGCCATTATTGGATGACTAGTTTCTTTGTCCAATGCTTTCTTGGATCCCTACCATTGTTCACTTTGTCTAAAGCCATTATTAGATACTGTGATTATACCCTTCATTCAAAGCCATTATTGGATGTTTGGTTTCTTTACCATCTGATGTTCTTCCGAATGAGTCCCTCTTTCTGATGTTCTTCCAGATCGAGTCTTTGTTCACTTTGTCTAAAGCCATTATTAGATTATTGTGATTGCACCTTTCATTCAAAGCCATTATTGGATGTCTGGTTTCTTTACCTTGTTCACTTTCATCTGAAGCCATTATCAGATATTGTGAGTTTACCTTTCATTCAAAGCCATTATTGGATGTCTGGTTTCTTTACCTTGTTCACTTTCATCTGAAGCCATTATCAGATATTGTGAGTGTACCTTTCGTTCAAAGCCATTATTGGATGACGGGTTTCTTTGTGTCCGATGCCTTCTCGGATTACATTATTTTGTCTCATTCTCATCTGTTTCCTTCTTAGATATTGTGAGTTTACCCTTCATCCAAAGCCATTATTGGATGTTTGGTGCTTTTTTTCATCCAATGCCGTTCTTGGATGATGTTTTCTAGATACTTTGCTTTGTTTCAATTCATTTCTGACACAACTGTAATACTTTTCCCCTGTGGTACCATTCCCCGCAGGATCTTTGTCTTCACATTCATTCCATACCATATCATTTCATATCATAAGCATGTTATGGCATCTTAGGGCCAAAAATTGTGCATGTTTGTATTTAAGTCTCCCCTATCTCGTCGAAATGAAGATTTCAATCTCCATATCTCCGGATAGAAGAAACTTAAATAGGGGCATCTGTCATACCCTAATTTTTGACCTTAGGATTCCATTTTCATTTCGCATCGTCTGCATAGCATATCACATCATTTCAAGGGCAACCATCCATGCATAGCTAACCAACTTACCAAGCTTGTGTTTGTTTGTTTTCCTTTATGAATTAGGTGCTGCTGCTAGAGGTTCAAATGTTATGAAGTATGTGTGCGTGTGCTCATGTGGATTCTGGTCCCTTGCAAATTGTGTTGGATTCTTCTGAAGATGGAGGAAGAATATGCCCTCATTATTATGACCCCTTAGACAACTCGCAAAAGCATCAAACAAGATCAGAAAACAATGGAAATAAAGAAAAGGAATCAAGAAATATATCAAACAAAATCAAACCGTTCCAAAACAAGTCACGAATAATTCAAGTCAAAAACGGAAATGCATTCATGCTACATTCAAAGCAAAGAATCAATTCATAATGTTTTTCAAAATAGCATCCGACACAAACTGATATGCTCGAACTGAAACGGCAATATCTTCATCACAATCACACGAAAATCAAGCAATTTATCTTCTTTCCAAAGCAGTGTTCTCGGGCGCTTTAACGTGGCTATGTCTATAAAAGGGCAGCAAGCTTACACACATGAAAGGAGGGATCAAAATAAAAAAATATATAAAAAAAAATCTGATACTCCCCCTCTCACAACCGCCGATCCACTCTTCCTTCTCCATCCCTGCACTCAAACTCTCACGCCTTCCAAATAACACTCCACCCTCCATGGAGAAATTTTGATCATGTTCTTCTTTCAACACAAACTCCAAACCATACTCACCATCAACCTCTTTCCCACACCATAATAAACACATTCAAAGAATTCCATACTCCATAAACAACCACCACTCCATGTGAAACATCAAGCCGCCGTGAAACTCATATAAAACCTTCATGAATCTTCCATCCTTGCACCATCGACCACCACCTGTGATTCAATAATATTCAACAACAACAACAACTTAGTTGCGGTGTGTTCGATTAGAAGCAACAACAAAGTCTCAATTCAACACTAGCGCTACTGAAGCAGCTTCGCAATTGCACGGAGTTAGGTAACATTTCTGTCACGATTTCGTTAGTGCATCATGGCTTATATTATTTATTTTTTGTGTTGTTTCTGCTGAGTTTTGTCTATACTGAATATTTCAAACATGTATGCCGTGGATTTTTATTTTTGAATGTAATGATGTTGGTTTGCGCTTACTATTTGACATCGCGGTAATATATTGAACAAGTTGTCATGCTTATGTGTTTGTGTTCGCATCGTGGCTGAGATTTACAGAATGGTTATATGAATGATATGTGTTGTTGCTGCCTGCGTACAATGTCGAATTCTAACATGTGTGATGAATGTACGACATCAGATTTGGGTTGGGTTATGCCGTGCACATGGAGTCTATTTTTTTTATGAGCTGCCATTTTAATCTTATAAATGTCTTGCAAATTGTATAGAGTAGCCGATGTTCTAAATTTTTCTTAGAGTTTATGAGAAAAAAAGGGAGAAAGCATTCTACATGTTTGCTATCTAATTTTGTTTTCTATGTAGTTTGTGAATCCAAAAGTCTTGGTTTGAGATTGTTGGATCAGTTTGTGCGGTAATTACAATTTTCGAACCAGTTTGACTCTGTTATTAATTGTTCCAGTTTCTATTTGACTCATTGAAACTCTCATATATTAAAAAAGATCATGTATGTTGCTATTTATTCTTGTGGTGTGTTGGTCTTGAATTATAATTAGCATTGTTGTTACATGATTATCATTGCTTTCTCATCACTGTTGGCGGTATCGTTTTTGCATGGATTATCATCGTTACTATTATTATGCTTTTGTTGTGAATGGCTGAAAGTGAGCTTTTTGTTTTCTTTACATCCTAAATTGGTTTGTGTGAAATTTACTTTTATTTTAGATTTTTTTAATTCCTAGAATTTAGTTTAATTAAATTTTAATTAAAAAATTCAGTTTTTAGTTTAATTAATTTGATTAGAACCTAATTAGAGTTTATCTTGAGTTTAAATCTAATTTTCAATTATATTTAAATATTTAGTTTTAAGTATATTTGATTAGTTTTAGTTAATTTAGTTTTAATTAAAATTTTAGGTCTTTCCCATTTATCCTAACCTTAGGATCGGAGTCACCGCACTCCATATACATGCGTTCCTACCATGGACACTTAACCTCCATTTCAACTTAATTTTAACTTTAGAGTCACCGCACTCTATGCAGTGTCTTGCCATAGACGCTACCTCCCCCTGGAACCTTGACCACCGTCAAGAGTTCCTCACCCTCTTTGAGGGGAACTACGAATACTCTGATTCCACTCCCGTCAGGATACGTAGGCACAAGATGCGATGTTTTGGCGAGTATACTTAGATACTAACCCTTAGGTCTTTACCTTAACATATACCTTTAGCAAGCAAGCAATATAATAACATAAATAATAACAAGAGGTTCCCGTAGAGTACTACGGACGTTTAGGATGCTAATACCTTCCCTAGACGTAACCAACCCCCGAACCTTAGATCTCTTAGGTTTTTTTCGTTCTTTAAACCTTTCCTTTGGATGAAAATAAAGATCGGTGGTGAATTTCAAAAATTGTGATTCAAGTTAATCCAATAGCTTGGCATCCGATTCTCACCGCGACACTTGGTCCTTGAAATGGTTAGTGAAAATGATATGTTATGATGTTATGATGTCATGTACATGTTAATATTAAATAAGTAGTACACACAAACAAGTCATACAAGAGCCTTAGGTTTAAAGGCTTGTATGAAGTCCATAGGCAAGTACCCTTCCCATACCAAGGTTTAGTTGGTTCAACCTGTCCTAAAATAGTAACTGGGTTCTAGGAATCTCATATCACGGATCTTTCTCGCAGGCTTTATTTTGGTGCGACACTCGAGCGGCCAACCAAAACATCCCGAAAGTCCAATCTCAATGAGCGTAGTCTCGAGTATCAACCAACTTTGGAACATGCCAAACCGGCTATCTCACTACCTTCTAATGGCCAAGGCTAAGTTCAACTAGGGTTCTAAGGGAAAATTAGTGCTTAATGACATCACGCGGCAGCCTAATGTTATCCCCAATCCAAGCCTCGAGGAACATCAGTACAAACCAAAGTGTTACACTAACGATGGCTACCATATCAACTGTAGCGGTACATGCCGTATAATCTCCTTGGTCTCTTGCCACTTACCAAAGGTCCTAGATCCGGGTGTAGGATCATTTACCCAAGTAATACCCCCCAAGACAAAACCCTTAAAAGTAAAGCACACAAAACAAATAATTAAAGCAGTTAAAGTGATCTAAACCCTAAGGTAAACCCTCTTTTAAGCAATTCCCCAGCAGAGTCGCTAGTTCTGTGATACGGTGGAGAACTGACTTTTTAATTTTGTTTTCGCAAAACATGTTGCGGTTAGCAAGAGTCGCCACCGACTTTTCTTTTATCCAATTTATTTAGGAAAGGTGAAAAGAACAGGAAAGACCTTTTTGAAAAGATTTTAAGTTCGGGGGGTAAGTTATGAAAAGGGAAGGTGTTAGCACCCCTTTTCATCCGTAGTTATCTACGGGCTCTTAATTGCTTGCTCACTTTAACTTTATTTTTTTGAAATGTGGTGTGTGTTCAGAAAATATTTTTGTAAAAGTTGACTTTGTAATAATTCGTGTAAGAATGTATACAAAGTGTTTGTTTTTGAAAATATTTTTGAAAGTGTGAGGTGTGAAAAGTGTTTGTTTTTTTTTAGTTGTGAGCAAGCATTTAAAAGTTACTTACCCTTAATTTATAAGGCATTTCTTGTACTTATCCTTTTCCTTGAGAGATAGTACTATCCATACCATTAGTGGGTAGGTAGTCCTATCTATTGGATGTGAAGGGACGGCGAAGGGTCATCGAATGGTCATAGAAGGCAACATGTAAGGATACCTTATCAATTATAAGGGACTATTATCATTTTTTCGTAGGGTCATCGAGGGACCAGATCATTTTTTCGTAGGCAACTCGAAGGGACATCTAGGGACTATGATCTTTAATCGAAGGGACTATGATGATATTATTCGTAAGCGCCTTTTGCTAAAGTACCCTTACTTTGGAAGGACATGACCAATGTTCGTAAGGCAACTGAGAGAGGCTACCCTAGAGGTGCAAGTGTGATTAAGTGGATTAGTTTCAATTATTTATCTTGAATTAGGGTTTTCTAGATTGTTTTTTTAGTTTTGCCATACAAACCCTAATTACTACACAGTTGTAAAATAAAATAGCGGAAAGTAAAGTGCGGAAAGTAAAATCCCTATGCTATTACAAGGCTTTGGGATAGATACATAAGTATAATAGACCTTGCGGGAAATAAAACTACGGCTATTACAAAAAGAAAAACTGTGCGACCTATACAATTTTTCAAGGAATTTAAATAGCAAATAAATAAATAAATGAAAAGAAAAAAAATGTCAGAAAAACTTGATACGAACCCTTATTAGTTAAAAAATGGAGAGAGGAGGCGGATCTCGTGCGGTTGTGTACGGACGACGAAGGAGCGGCGGATCTCGTACGGACTGTACGTATACGGATTGTACGGATTGTACGGACAGCGGAGGAGCGGCGGCCGGAGGTAGTCCGGTGAGCGGCGGATCGGAAGGATAAAGTTGATCTTGAGAGGTTTTGTGATTTTTTACTTTTTAGTTGGAGAGTTGTGATGAATATTGATGAAGGATATATGAGTTTTCATGAACATTTGAAAGAGAAAAGTGTTGTTGTATGTGTGAGTGAAATTGTGAGACTGTGGATTTGGTTCCTCTCAAAACTGTGAAAATAGAGGACTATTTATAGCTTGGGAAAATCAGGTTAAAGGGCAAAAGGTGGAATAAAATTGACAAAAGATCTTCCTTGGTTAGCAAGCTGACCAATCAGAAGCTGAGTATGACACAAACTGACACAGATTGACCAATAGGAAATAAGTACTCAAGAAAGGAAATATTTTTTTGTATTTATTATGATTTTTTTATCCTTTTTGGTAAAAAGTGCATAAAATCAAATAAATAAATATTTTTAAAAATGCCTTAAAATAAAAAACGAAAATTAAAAATAAATAATAAAAAAAATACAATTTTGTGATTTTAAAATGGAAATAAAGTTAGTAACAAAAAAAATAACAAAAAAGTCAAATAATGGGATTCGAACCCGTGACCTTATGCTTGCAAGCTTTTACTCTTTACCAATTGTGCTATCTTGTTTATTCGAAATAAAAATGCACTTGAAAGCATAGAAGGTCAAACAACTATTTGTTATTTAAACAATTTAAAGTAAACTGTTACCTATTTTTGAATAAAAATTACTATTAAAATATTAGTGAAATTGAACCAAAAAAAACTTATAAAATCAAAGTTAAAAATAATTTAAATGTTAGAACTAGGGCGGGCAAATTTTGGGGTACAACACTCTGGCTGGGGAAAATAACAATCTGCTGAGGAGGATGAACTTTTCAATGTCGAGGAGAGTAGCTCTACTGGGGAAGGACAAACCTGTTACCCTGCGAACAGAATCAACAGAAAGTTCTATATGCAAAAAGGCTACTTCTATCACCATTACAACGACCGTTGCCTAAGCAATTTCCACTGTTTTCTGATATGCTTCGCAAAGCTTAACATTTTCGCATGCAATGTTTTATCAAAATATCGGACGTTTTCACAAACAAAACAGCAAAAGTAAAAACACAAATGGAAAGCTTTTGAGTGAAATGAAGATTTTATTGAATGAAATTGACCTGTAAATAGGCATTTACATCTGGAAGAAATTCCTGAAAAGAGGTAATTGCAGAAAGAGAAATAAAAGAAAATACACATGTCGGCAATGTGGGGAACAGATATCCACCATGATTCAATTCAGCTATGACCCAGTATGCCTTGCTTATCTGCAGATGCTCTGGCCTTCGAAAAGACTGACTGGACTGATTCCTTTCCTTAGAAATCTCCATGAATCAAAAGTGTTCACAGATCGAACGCAACACGTAGCCTCTTGCTTTTAAATCCCTAACTTTTGCCTGGATCGCCCTTTTCGGGTTTTCAATCCACCGGGATACCCTTTTTTTGCCAAAGTTGCCTTTTCAGGTTTTCAACTTTGCGGGTTTATTATTTTTTCCTTTTTATCCCTAACTTTTGCCCGAACCCTTTCTTTTTATGGTTCGCCGGGATGCCCCTTTTTGCCTGGACTTTCTTTTTGTGTCCAGCGGGTCTTTTTTATGCAAAGTATTTTTTGACTACGTCTGCGTTTACAGGGGCCGTAAAATCTTCGCCATCCATTGTTGAGAGTAATAAGGCTCCACCAGAGAAAACTTGCCTTACTACATATGGTCCTTCGTAGTTTGGAGTCCATTTGCCCTTGTGATCTGTCTGAGGAGGGAGGATCCTTTTCAAAACCAATTCACCAGCCTGAAAACACCGAGGGCGCACTTTCTGATCAAAGGCTTTCTTCATCCTGCTCTGATACAACCGACCATGTGCAATGGCTGCCAATCTCTTCTCTTCAATAAGGTTCAGCTGATCCAGTCTGGAACGCACCCATTCAGCTTCATCAAGTTTCACGTCTGTCAGAATTCTTAAAGAAGGAATCTCAACCTCTAATGGTAGAACTGCTTCCATACCATATACCAGTGAGAAAGGGGTTTCCCCAGTCGATGTCCGTACTGAAGTACGATAACCGTGTAAAGCATAAGGCAACATCTCATGCCAGTCTTTATAGGTCACTACCATTTTCTGCACAATCTTCTTGATGTTCTTATTTGCTGCCTCAACAGCCCCATTCATATTCGGACGATAGGGAGAAGAATTGTGATGTTCAATCTTAAACCTCTGACATAGCTCCTTCATCATCTTGTTATTCAAATTTGAACCATTATCGGTAATGATTCTCTCCGGGACTCCATACCGGCAAATGATGTCCTTCTTGATAAATCTGGCTACCACTTGTCTGGTGACGTTGGCGAACGAGGCTGCTTCCACCCATTTCGTGAAATAATCGATGGCAACCAAAATGAAACGATGCCCATTGGAAGCAGTCGGCTCAATCTTTCCGATCATATCAATGCCCCACATAGCAAAAGGCCAAGGTGATGACAATACATTCAGAGGGGTAGGCGGAACATGCCCCTTGTCTGCATAAATCTGGCATTTAAAACATTTCCAGGCGTATTTGAAACAATCAGATTCCATAGTTATCCAATAACACCCTGCTCTCAACAGTTTTTTGGCCATAGCATGCCCCCTGGCATGGGTACCGAAAGATCCTTCATGGACTTCTTCCATCAACAGGCTTGCCTCGTGTTCATCAACACAACGTAGCAAGACCATGTCAAAATTCCTTTTGTATAACACATCGTCTTGTGTCAGAAAGAAATTTCCCGCCAGCCTCCTCAGAGTTTTCTTGTCTTTGGTGGATGCACCCTCTGGATACTCCTGACTCTTTAGAAAAACCTTAATATCATGATACCAAGGTTTGCCATCTGACATGTCTTCAATTGCAAACACAAAAGCTGGCCTATCCAAGCGCATGATTCTGATCGAAGGAGTTTCATTCCAACGATTCACCTGATACATTGAAGACAACGTTGCCAACACATCGGCCATCTGATTCTCTAACCGGGTATATGATGGAAATTAAGTCTGTCAAAGAAAGGTAACAACCTCCTGGCATAGTTGTTATAAGGCACCAAGTTCGCTTGACGAGTTTCCCATTCACCTGTAATCTGATTAACTTCCAACGCGGAATCACCATAAACATCGAGGTTCTTGATTCTCAAATAAATTGCTTCTTCTAACCCCATGATGCATGCTTCATACTCCGCCTCATTCTTGGTACATACGAACGCTAATCGGGCAGTGAAGGGTATATGAGAACCCTGTGGAGTGTAATGACTGCCCCGATTCCGTTACCGTATGAATTAACAGCCCCACCAAAAACCAGCTTCCATTGGGACCCAATCTCTGGCCCTTCATCAGGTAGAGGCTCTTCACCATAATGTGCTCATCAGGAAATTCGAACTTCATCGGTTGATAATCCTCAATTGGTTGTTCAGCGAGATATTCTGACAAAACACTTCCCTTAATGGCCTTTTGGGAAACATATTGAATATCGTATTCTGTCAGAACCATCTGCCAACGGGCTATTCTACCCGAAAGCGCCTGCTTTTCAAACATATACTTGATCGGATCCATCTTCGAATTCAAGAGGGTTGTATGGTTTAACATATACTGCCTCAAATGCTTAGCTGCCCAAGCGAGTGCACAACATGTTTTCTCCAGCATCGAGTACCTCGACTCACAATCAGTAAACTTCTTACTCAGGTAGTAGATGGCATGCTCTTTTCTACCTGACTCGTCATCTTGACCGAGCACATACCCCATTGAGTTATCAAGAACCGTAAGATACATAATCAATGGCCTTCCTGGCACCGGCGGCATAAGGACCGGAGGTTCCTGCAAATACTCTTTTATTTTTTCGAACGCCTTTTGACAATTCTCGTTCCACCTGACCTCTTGATCTTTTCTTTGCAACTTGAATATCGGTTCAAACATGGCTGTAAGATGAGAGATGAATCTAGAAATGTAGTTAAACCTCCATAAGAAACCACGAACCTCTTTTTCTGTTCTTGGTTCAGGCATTTCTTGAATGGCTTTTACTTTAGCAGGGTCAACCTCGATACCTCTTTCGCTGACAATAAAACCCAGTAACTTTCCAAATCTCACCCCGAAGGTGCACTTGTTTGGATTCAACCTCAGTCTGAACTTTCTCAACCTTTCAAACAATTTTTGAAGATTCACTAGATGTTCTTCCTCCGTCTGTGACTTCGCAATCATGTCATCAACATAGACCTCGATCTCTTTGTGAATCATATCATGAAAGAGAGTCACCATCGCCCGCTGATATGTTACCCCAGCATTTTTCAATCCAAAGGGCATCATTTTATAACAGAATGTTCCCCACGGTGTTATGAACGTCGTCTTTTCCATGTCCTCTAGGGCCATCTTGATTTGGTTATACCCAGAGAAGCCATCCATGAAGGAAAACACAGAATACTGAGCGGTGTTGTCCACTAACACATCAATGTGAGGAAGCGGGAAATCGTCTTTTGGGCTTGCTCTATTCAGATCTCTGTAATCAACGCACATCCTGACATTTCCGTCCTTTTTAGGTACAGGCACAATATTAGCAACCCACGGAGGATAATTTGTTACAGCAAGAAAGCCAACATCTAACTGTTTCTGAACCTCTTCTTTAATCTTGACAGACATCTCCGGTTTCGTCCTTCTCAGCTTCTTCTTAACCGGAGCACATCCTTCTTTGAGCGGCAGCCGGTGTACCATGATGTCAGTGTCGAGCCCAGGCATGTCTTGGTAAGACCAGGCGAAGATATCCACATACTCTCGGAGCATTTAAAACAATCTTCCCTTGACAGAGTCTTCCAAAGCAGCCCCAATCCGTACCTCTTTCTTTGCGTCCTCGGTTCCTAAGTTAACAACCTCGATTTCCTCCTGATAAGGCAGAATGACCTTTTCCTCTTGTTTTAACAGCCTGGCTAATTCCTCTGGTAAGGCACAATCTTCATCAGTCCCCTCTTCAGCCTGATATATGGGATTATCGAAGTCATATCGAGCCATAGATGAATCATGATGGGTGGAATCTGAACAAGAAAACCTGCATGATTGATGATATATGTTTATTATGGATGCATCAAACAAAACACATTGCCATTTTGCTGTGATTTTAATGCAAAAACAAAAAACAGAAAAACAGGGATCAAAACATTTGAATGTGAAAACGTCCTTTATTAATGATAAAGAAAAGCATACAAAAACATTCAAGCCCTACAAACAAGAATCACTACGTCTTGGGCAGAACGTAGGATTAACAGAGATGACAAACAGAAGCAATTACTCTGGTCCGGTCACTTGAATGACTCTCTCCGACGACCAGTTGAGAAGGCTTTGGCCTGGGACACATGGGCGGATCCAACTATCCATATCACAATCACTATCCTCATCCTCCTCAATAGCATTGACTCTGTCGAAGAAAACACCGGCACTGGTGAAACGAACTGGACCATAGAACTTGGGAGGCTCTTCAGGACGCCTGGGTGGCTTATGACCCAATCCATGAGTATCCCACTTTTCCTGGACATCAATAATCTGACCCCACTTTTATGAACCGCCGGCTTCAACCACAGCCCGAGCATCTTTGAAAGAAGAATTGAAATCTCCGGCTGGTGTACCACCGTAGGCTGAACCACTTCAGATTGGATACCTTCCTTGAGAGGCTTCTCGGTGATCTTCACTGCTTCGAAACCCTGACATAGAGTTTCATTTATTTCACCATCTACCTCCACATACTTGAAAGTAGATAGCTGGCTTATCATAATATCCTCTTCTCCACAAATCGTCACCACATGCTCGTCTACCATATACTTTAACTTCTGATGCAATGTAGACGTCACAGCCCCAGCACTGTGAATCCATGGACGACCCAACAGACAGCTGTAGGCAGGTTGGATGTCCATGATATAGAAGGTAGCATCGAAAACTTCCGGACCAACCTTAATCGGTAGCACAATCTCACCGAAAACAGACCTTTTCGAGCCATCGAAAGCGCGCACCACCAGATCACTAGGTGTGCATATCAACCCTCGGGTGTCCAGCTTTAACAAGGCTTTCTTAGGCAGAACATTCAAAGAGGACCCAGTATCCACAAGCACATGAGACATCAACGATCCACGACATTCAATAGAAATATGCAAGGCATTGTTATGGTTTCTCCCAGCTGGAGTCAAGTCAATATCAGTAAAACCCAAACCATTGCCTGCGTTGACATGGGCCACTACCCCCTCCAACTTATTAACAGAGATCTCTTGGGGTACGTAAGCAGCATTCAATACTTTCAGCAGAGCATTTCGGTGTGCCTCGGAACACAATAACAGGGACAAGATAGAGATCTTGGACGGAGTCTGATGCAACTGATCAACAACCTTGTAATCGCTCTTCCTGATTAATCTCATAAATTCTTCTACATTCTCGGAGAAGGAATTATCAAACGGCCCTGCCGTGGAGTCATTCACTACTGGTGGTTGCACATAATTACCTACAACCTGCTTACCTTTGTCTTGTTTAGAACTACTAGCTTGATCATTTGAAGGGATAAAGACCCCACCACTTCTCGTGATAGCCCCTGCCTCAATATTGTTTTCCATACAAGAGTTCACTACGGAAGTTCCCACCAGTTCTTGTTTCTATCCATTGACAAACACTTCGGCTCCATAATTCCAAGGAATGGCCTTGGTACTCTCATATGGCACGGGTCCGGGAGCTGTAATAATCACCGGTGCTAGTCTGACTGGCCCTGAAATGGTGATTGTTTTAAAAGGGATGGTAATGGTAGCAACCTCATTTTTCCTGCTAACAACTTCTTTCTGTTGGGTACATCGATCAAACTGCAATCGACCTTCATCTACCAGCTTTTGAATTCCTGACTTCAACAAATGACACCCATTCATTTGCGACATATAATCTGAACAATTCTCATCACATCCGGGGAACACCCCACCCCTTAGTAGCCTCTCCTTTACCACCATCAAAGGAGTCCTTAATTCATTAACATCCATAATCAAATTCAAAGACTCATTCTCCTCTAACACAGCATTAACCCTAGGCCCACCATGGTTCGGTATTGGATTTTGGATGACATTTGGCCCATCATTTGAAAAGTTGATGGCCTTCGAATCCACCAAGTCTTGGACTGCGTGCTTAAAAGCTTTACAGTCTTCAATATAGTGTCCGGGTGCCCCAGAATGAAAGTCACAGTGGGCATTAGGATTATAACCCAGAGGTGGATTACCGGTGGGAGGAGCTAGAGTCCTTTTCTGGATTAACTGCAACTGTAGCAAATGCTAAAACAACTGTGAATATGGTAGAGGAGGAGTATCAAAATGTCGGTTCTGTTTAGGCCTTGGCTGATATTGACGCGGAGCCTGATTTTGCTGCTGCTGAGGCGGAAGCGCTGCAGGAATTATCACTGAAGCTACCTGCTGGTTATAACTCTGATGCTGCTTTCCTTTACCTCGGTGAGACGACACAGAATTTGTTTCCTCCTTCTTCTTATAATTAGCATAGGGTTTCTTCCCTTGACCTGACGACGACCCATCACTACCTGCTACTTTCCCCGCTTTGATTCCACTCTCTAACATCTCCCCGACCATGATCAAATCGGCAAACTTGCCTGACGCACATGGTAACAGTTTCTCATAATAACGTCCCGGCAAAGTATCCATAAACAAATTCAGCATTTCCTTTTCCAACATAGGCGGTTGTACCCTTGCCGCTAGTTCACACCATCTCTGCGCATATTCCTTGAAACTTTCGTTATTTTTCTGAGACATATTCTGTAACTGGGTCCTGTTGGGAGCCATATCAGTTTAATATTGGTAATTCTTGATAAAGGCCTCAACTAACTCTCTCCAATTACGGACATGGCATCTCTCCAGTTGCATATACCATTCCAAGGATGCCCCAGACAGGCTGTCCTGGAAGAAATGCACCAGCAATTTCTCATATTTAGAATACACGGCCATCTTCCTCGCGTATGCCCTGACATGAGTCTTGGGATAGGTGGTACCATTGTATTTCGCGAAAGTGGGCACCTGAAATTTGTGCGGAATTACAACACCAGGAACCAACCCCAAATCCTCCAAATCCATTCCTACAGAATTCTGATTCACCACTCCCCCTAGTTGCTCTTCAATCAGTCTGAACCTTTGATCATTGTCGGCCTGAGGACTAGCATCCCCGCCTGGTATGGAGAAAATGTCATCTTGTTGGTCTTCGAAACGACGACCATGAACAGCACAAACACTTCCTCCTCCCACAACAGAAGGAATCACAAGCTGCTCTCCTCCGCCCGGAGGGATCATAACACCAGGAATGGGGATCTCTACACCCACAGGACCTCCCTAAGCACCGTTACCAACAACGCCATTATGGACTCCGCCATGAAGAACCCCGTCTTCATCTACCCTTGCCACTAAGGGTTGGACCAAAGTCCTCAATTGCCCTTGCCCTTGGGCAACACCTTGCATCATCTCCATGAATTGGTCTATACGGGTCTGCATGGCAGCCATATCTGCTTGCATCTTCTCCATAATTCTCCTCTGATTTGATCTAGTAGAATACCGGTGAATTGGCTGGTTATCAATCCTGCCTGTAACCAAATAAAGTTTAGAAAAGCCCGAAACGAACACTTGCTATGAAAAAATAATTATGATTATGAAAATGCAAATGAACATGTTTGAATATTTGCAGGGCGATCCACCCCTTGATTCCAGTTTAAAGACAAGATAGGATGAAACTGCTGCTCATATAAATCAGATAAACTCTCTGTCAGAGATTACAACCCAAAATAACAATAGTAATTCTGAAATAAAAAGAAACAAAGATCCCAGCCAACAATTATGGTGATGACCCGAGATACAAAGAAAAACAAACTACAGAGTGTCACCCACTGCCTGAGCTAGAACCTTCACCCCTAGGCCTCTTCACTTCAGCTCGTATCTTCAGCTGTACTATGGTCGCTATGGCCTCATTCAGTCGCTCTTCAACTGCGTGTCTCTGGAATGTCCTTGATAAGATCTCCTCGTCTTTCTTCTTGAGCTTCATCTTCAAACTCTCGATCTGATCCAAGAACTTATCTTCTTTCTGCTTGTTGGCTGTTATTGCAGTATCTCGGTAGGCGTTGAACTTGTGAATCTTTGACCAAGCTTTAAGCCAGATCTTCCTTCTTGGATTTGAGAATCCTGCTAACACTTTTTAGAGCTTGCCCTACCTTTTGTATGGCTGTGACCTCTTCAGCTAGCTCTTTTTCTTTCTTAGCGAGCAATTCTGTTTTCAACTTAGCGACATGAACGACTTCACCTCGCTCATGTTACAACTGGTAAATTTCTCTTTGCAGCTCACCGTTCTCCTCTCGAAGCTTCTCATTTTCAGCCCACAATTTGGTATACTTCTCTATCTTCACTGTGGTTGGTGGCTCAATCAATAGAGGGTACAAAGGAGGCTCTATTGGGAAAGGAAGAAGCTTCTCTTCTGCCCTTCTCTGGACCCACTCCACATACGGAGAGAAAGCTTGGTTGTTACACTTCCCAAAGAAAGTCTTTCCTCTTTTAAAACCTTGCTTCCAAGCATTCACGACTTTCCTTACCATCTCTTGGTCTGCAGTACCATTGAAAAACAAGGATTCTCTGGTGTCTTGTTCCTCAGGGGGAGTCTTCAATGCATACCCAAATTGTCTGATAGCAAGGGAAGGGTTATAATTAGTTTCGCCTTTCCTCCCAATTAAGGGTACATTTGGGAATCCTCCGCAGTTAAAAATGAGCTCAATCCTTAGCAAACTGTGATTAAACCAAACGATGTTGTCAGCAGTCAATCCCATCAACCTCTTAGACCACTTCATAGAATCCCTTGCATCAACAAAAGCCTCAGCTTTAGGGAGATGACTGAAAAGCCAAGTAGATAGGAGCGGCGCGCGGTAACTTACAGTCCTTCCTCCTCTCTTTTCGTTCTTGTAGTGGACTGAATGATACACATCACCAAGAAGAGTAGGCACGGGATTTCTCAGGATGAAAATCTGAATTGCATGCATGTCAACAAGCTCTGGGATGTTGGGGAATAGGACAATCCCATAAATGCAAAGAGCTAAAATAGCGTTGAAAGTAGACCAATTTCTCTCCTTAGCACATGAGCTGGCTTGGTCAAATAGAAACTTCAAAGGGAGGCCCTTAAATCCTTGCTTGTCACTGATATTGTTACTCAGAATGGATTCCCCCATGTGAATGGCAGTCGCCATCTCTTCCAGTCCGGGCTGTTCTTCAGAAAAGAAAGGTATCCTTGGATCGACAGAGATTCCCAAAATAAATGAGAACTCCTCTAAAGTCAGAGCTAATACATAATCCGGAAAAGTGAAACAACGCAAATGAGGGTCATAGAATTGAAGGAGCGTGTGGATGGCATCGTGCTCTTCTTGTGAAATATTTTGGACAACCTTCAATATCTCCCCATATTCCTCCTTGAACCTGGCACGGATCTCAGGATCAATCATACTAATCAGCTTGTGAATCAACTTCAGAGTCGGATCTGGGAACGTGTATGCCACATTCTTCTTCCTCTGAGCTTCCATGACGAGAACACCTCAACAACTGGAATCAAAGGTAAGATGCAAGCCCTGAAAAATGTCAAACATGTTAGAATGCAAGAAATGATGCAAATGCAAACATGGGATAAAGGTATCACTGCTCTGGACATGTGGTGTGCTGTTAACTGAACAAGAACCACAACCCAGAAAACCATAATTCCAGAACATCGGACCACTGAGATAACCAGAAAACCAGGTAAATAACTACACATTGTCGATAAATCTAGAAAATTGGGTAGGTTGAAGGTTTCGGTTACCTGCAGACCTGCAAACACCCATCCCCTCTCACATGTGGGTTCTAGAAAACGGGATCCTCAGTCTCAGATTCTCGATTTGAGAAGCAATAGTACATTCATCCCTCGGGGTACAATACTATCGCCAAACAAAGAGGTCGTCCACTGATTCCCCCAAAAATAAGGTCATCCTATGCAAGTTCCCAGCATTGGGTCCTCGGATCGACAAGTGTAATGGGTTTGCCATTTTTGGTCTGCCATTATCACATGTCGGGAGGAGAGGCGTTGCTGAGTCCTCGGAGAAACGGTCTCCATAGTCGACAGCTCTCTAGATCAATATTCTGAAATGCGCAAGACACGCACATCAGAATATCTCCCAAGATAGCCTCGTCAGGATGTGAATTTCATGAACACCAAACGCACCAAGACGGCACGTAGGCCCCACTACTCTCCACTCTAGCCCTAAGTGTATGCTCAAGCCTGTGTATTGGGCTTATCTCTCAAAGAATCCCAACCTGCCAAACAGAAAATCAGCACAGCACAGCACAGTCCAGCATAATAATGAAATGCAATGCAATAAATGCGGTAAATGTAAAACAGTAATACAGTAATACAATAATACAATAATACAATAATATACAACAAAATAAAGCACCACGGATAAACACCCAATGAAAATAAACAAACAAGCGCTAGGATTGACTCGCAAAAAGGGATGGACCAGCAAGAGGTCAACCTGTCCCCAGCAGAGTCGCCAGCTGTCGCTCCCGAGGATTTGCATCCATGGTACAAACGCGAAAGTGGCGCGGAAAAACAGAGTCGCCAGCAATGTGTATTTATCCTAAGAGAGGGAAAGGAAACACTGCGTAAACCTGAAGGGAAGGGAAAGAGCATGGTCTCACGACCAAGAGAAATGGGTAAGGGAGTCGGTTACGTGAAGGGAAGGTGTTAGCACCCCACACGTCCATCGTACTCGACGGGATCCACGCTTGTTGTCTCGATCAAAGGGTGTCGTCATCTGGAGCTCCACTGCTACTGGAAACGAGAAGGAACGGGAATGGAAAGGAATGAAGAAACGAAGAAGAAAAGAAAAAGAAGTGACTCGATAGGACATCGCTCGTCCTACGCCTACGTATTCCCTCGTGCAATGGGAAAGTCAGAGTCAACGTAGTTCGGACACGAACTAAGGGGGGAGGTTGCTCGCCAAGACATCGCCGTCTTGTGCCTACGTATCCTCAATCGGACTAGAGAGAGGAAATCAGAGCAGTCGTAGTTCGACCTAACGAGGTCGGTTAGCGTTTTTTATGAGCGACGTTAGATTCGCGTCCAGCAGTGAGGGTCGATGCCTGTTTGTGACGAGACGTAAGTAACGTGCCCTTTTCTGAAAATGATTTAAACTTAACAATCCCGAAGGATGAAAAGGATTTGAATTTGTTTTTGTGTTTTTTAGACAGAAGTGGATTGAAGTTAGTTCGTAACTTGCATTGCACCAAAGTCTATGATATAGGAACGAATGCTTAGCAAATCGTTCCAAAATGGAACGTCCACTAAACACTCTAGAAAAATGAGAGGAAACCCCTCATTCCTCAGTTCCCACATGCAAGGCTCATGCACAATACACGTTAATTTTATTAAGTGTTTTAGAAGTGTTATGAGATGAGAAGAGAAGACTCAAACGAAAAGAAAACACTAAGGGGAATTCTATCCTAATGTTGTTATGCAAATGGTGGCCCTAAGGTTGAGGTTGAAAGGGGAACTTCTACCTAAGTTAGCATGCAAAGGGAAGCCTAATGCTAATCCTTCTCCAAGCTTAATCGAAAATTAAGTTGGACTAGGTAGCTCTAAAGGAGTGAATCCGAGAATTAAACAAGTCTTGAGACTCAAGGGAGGAGAAAGAGTGAAAGAGAAGGAGAAGAAAAAGCGAGTAAAACAAACGAACAACAGTTATAACAGCGCATCTGCAACAACAGAGCGGTAAAAAGCAGCACACAAGCAAAACAGCTTACAACGACATACGATTCAGCACAAAGATAGGTGTAAAATGTCAACCAGTAGCACATACAACAGCATACATGCATTTAGACGGCAGTAGAAACAGGGCAGCATGCGATTCACTTGAATACAATTCAAACATGGCAAAGCAATCAAACACCAAGCATTACATTTCACAATTAAACATGATCACAATCACGTCATACACCAAGGTACACAATACTTGAATTCATCATGAAAGAATGCACATCAATTGGTACATGAACAAGTCAAAACAAACATGCATCTCATGAAATTAAGTGCAAGCAATCATATTCAAACAACAAACTCCAGAAACATCAACCACAAGTCACAATCAACATGCTCAAGAAGTGTGTGCTATGTATTCATTGCACCAAGAACGTGACATCGCAAACATAAACATTTATCGAATGAAAACCAAAAGTCGCGTGTCGAAAAATTGTGTTCATACAATGGTGTGAGGTGCAACAGCTCAAGAATGATCCACAAATCATCATCATATCAATCCATAAAGTTTAAACATGAAAAGGATCTCAAACCACCAAGAAAATGCAAGAAAATCAAGTTCTGCTTCAGTGGTAACCAGTTACAGCATAACTGCTAACCGGTTACACAGTTCAAAATTGCACAAATTATGCAGAAAATATATAGTGTAACCGGTTACAGCATAACTGCTAACCGCTTACTCTGGGACAGTGATGAAAAAATTCAGTTTCAAAAGCACTTTTCAGCAGCAAATCACTTATGTAATCATGTCCAATGATCATGTAATCAACAATGCACGAAAATCAATTTCAGAAATAGCATTCAAACATCATTTAAATCCAATAACCATCAACATCCACAATTAAATTCACACAAATGAATCAAAACACATCAAAATTCATGGATCTACATTGTGAAAGTTGCAATTAAGTTAAAATGAGCATGGACTTGAAATTAACCAACCTACAAAGCTGAGATTTGCTTTGGTGAGTGTTGTAAACAGAATTTGATGAATCCAAGTAGAGAAATCCAAGATCTGCAAGCTTCTTGCACTCAAAAGTTGAAGATCCAAGCAAATGAGCAACAAAAACTCCAAAATCACTTTCACTAATCACTTCTGAAATTCCAGATCTAGATCCAAACAAAAATCACCAATGAAATGCAGCAATGAAGTGGTAATGAGAGGCTTTAGCTCAAGAATTAACAAGTTCCAATGAAGAACTTGTCAATCTTTGAAGGAGAGCTTTGAGTGTGGTTGAAAATGGAGGTTGAGAGTGAAAAAGTGAGAGAGAATTGAGAGCAAAATTCTGAAAAATGAGAGTGAAAAATGATCTAGGTTAGAGAGGTTTGGAATGAATTAATTTAAATAGAAGCTAGGTTAGGAATTCAAATGTGGTTTGGAGTGAGGTTTAGTGGGTGGAAATTGGGGTGAAAAGTGGATTAGGAAATGAAATAAGGAATTATAGTGGAAAATTGATGGAGAGAATTTGAATTTTTGGTGGAAAATTATGAAAATATCAATTCTAGATCCTTCCCCCACGTGCACATGCCAAGCACATGATCACCAATGATGCAAACAGAATTTCCCAAATTTTTCCCAGAGTAACCGGTTACAGCACATCTGCTAACCGGTTACTCAGTTCAAAAACTGAAGAAATGCGCAGAAAAACCAAAGGGTAACCGGTTATCAGATACGTTGTAACCGATTACACAGTGCAAAATTTGAATTTTGGCGCCTTTTGGAGGGAAACTGGAAAAAGTGACTTCTGATAGCTGCTTTGAAACCGTTAAACCTCTGAAACTCAAAACTTGATATTGCTATTGAGTAACACCTGAAAAGAAACACGAATTATTGCTGACACCTGAAAATATCCTGCTGAATTAATAATGTCTGATACCAGATCGCTTGATCAGAAAATGATTGTTGAAGCTTCTGATTATAAAAACGCCTAATGAGCAAAAAAAAAATAAAAGCTCCAAAAGACCTTGAAAACCATCTGCTTGACCCTGAATACTGCTGAAAATAATGTCAGAGCTGATAATGCCATGAGCTGCTAGAAAATACCTTGATCCCATGCCCAAAAGAAACATGCAAAAATGCAGAAATGACGATGCAAATGAAATGAAGCATAAGCCAGAAAAGGTTAGCAACACCTGGGCAAATTTTGAGGTGTTACACAAACATAACATAACACAAACATAAACAAGAGGTTCCTGTATAATACTACAGATATTAAGGGTGCTAATACCTTCCCTTAGTATAACCAACCCCCGAACCTTAGATCTCCCCCCTTTAGGTTTTTTATCGATCTTGAACCTTTCCTTTGGCCAAATCAAAGTCGGTGGTGAATTCAAAGAAATGTGATGCAAGTTAATTAATAGCTTGTTGTTCGATTCTCACCGCAACAGAAATGGCGACTTCACTGAGGAATCATGAATTTTGAGGGTTAAGCCCACCTTGTTTTGTTTATGTTATTTATGTTTGTTTGCTATACTTGTACATATCTGTATATATTTGTATACCTGTTTTGCTTGGGATTTTCTGTGTGCAGGGTGCTACTATTGAGTGGTGAGGATAAGTCCTAACCCGGACTTGAGAGCACACATAGATAGGATAGTGGATATAGTCAAGGAGACTTCGAGGGAGTAATCCCAAAGGAGTTGACTTGAGATTCCACGCTCAGTTGAGGCCCTCTCGAGGGTGGTATATGTTGAACGAGCAATCGTGAATGCGTTGCCACTTTTGACCTAGGTGCCCGTGATACTGATGACCTTTAGTTACCCCTTTTACCCCACTTGGCCTATTTAGGATGTAGTGCGATGAATTTGAGGGAGTAATCCTAAATGGTTGCTACGCGATACTACACTCAGACGAGACTCTCTTGAGAATTTTATTGATTACCAAGTAATTGGGAAGTCGATAAAATCTGAAAGATGGGTTGTCGACTCTGGGCACTTTTTAGAACCCTGTTCTACAGTTGATAAACCCATAACACATACCCATATAGGAAGGGTAGACCATGGCTCCACGCTCGTGACCTCCGACCCTAGGCTCTTTGTGTTGCATGTATATATGTGCCTATTTGTCTATGTGTGTTTTGTGTTGCATACATTCATCCATACATCATTTCCATGCCATATTCAAGGAACTCAATTTTACTTTGCAAACTCTATAGGATGGATTTTGGAAGAAAGAAAAAGCAGAAATACACCTTCATTAGTCCAAAGTTGGAAAATTTGAAAAGTCTGGGTGAGCCGATCAACGAATCATCAACGTTCCGAGGCAAGTATGGGAAGATTTTCTCCTTGATGAAGTTAAAGATGGTAGATGGGATGCTTCCCACTCTTGTGCAATTTTATGATCCTTTGTACCACTGCTTTACTTTCCCAGATTATCAGTTAATGCCTACTCTTGAGGAGTATGCTATCTTGGTTGGTATTCCCATCACTCCAAATCCTCCTTACTCTGGTTTGGAAAGGACACCTAAGGAGAGGGACATTGCAGAGGCCGCTCACCTCAAGTTGTCAAATGTCAAAGCTAACTTGGTTACTAGGGGAGGAATTGTCGGTTTGCCTGCCAGGTTTCTAATGGAGAAAGCTCATCACTATGCCAGTATAAAGAACATGGGGGACTATGAAGCTGTTATGGCTCTACTTATTTATGGGTTATTTCTGTTTCCCAACATCGGCAACTTCGTCGACATGAATGCAATCAAAATTTTCATCCTTGGAAATCTAGTTCCAACTCTGCTTGCCGACGCTTACCATTCAGTACATCTGAGGAACTCCCATGGAGGAGGGATGGTAACCTGCTGTGCTACATTGTTATATAAGTGGTTTATTTCTCACTTACCTTGTTCGGAAACCTTTTGGGATCTCAAAGATGGGCTCCTTTGGTCAGAGAAGATTATGTCCCTCACAAATACTGATTTGGAGTGGTATAATCCGACACTCAAAGGCATATACATGATTGATAACTGTGGTGGCTTCTCTAATGTACCTCTTCTTGGTACAAAAGGGTGCGTAAGCTACAATCCAGCCTTGGCCCGTCGTCAACATTGTTACTCTATGGAGGCCAAACCAAGTAACATTTATTTGGAAGGACTGTTCTTTGAAGGAAACAAGGATCCTGTGCTCAAGGATAAGATCATGAACGCTTGGCGTCATGTACATAAGAAAGGGATGTTTGCTTTAGGAAAACCCGAGTGTGTGGCTTCAGAGTCTTATACCCGTTGGGTACAGGAAAGGGATGTTGATTTGAAGATTCCCTATAACCGTCATGAACCCATTCCACTAGCTCCTCGTGACCCTGTTCTATTTTTCACAAGCAGTGAGGACGAATTGAAGATTTAGTTGGCTCAGGCAGAACGAGAAAGGGACGCATGGAAGAAAAAATACCAGATCCTCGACTATGAGATGAATGAACTCCAAAAGATCCATAGAAGAGAGAAAGAGGAATCTGTCAAGAAGAGGAAGGTGCAAGGGGATTTATTTTCTCCTGGCACATCATTTGTACCTACTGCTAGTGTTCCGTCCCCATAAGGACCATGGAAGCCATATGTGGACAAAGTTGCTCTTGAGAATAAAAGGTTGCAGAAGGAGGTCCAGAAGCTCACAATGAGGTTGATGGGAGAAGACTGATCAAAGGGCCTAATACTTAGTTTCTTCTTATGTTGTATTTTTGTTTTCATCTCTTTTGTAATCCAAAAAGACCATTATTAATGAAATGAGATCCTCTGTTATTCTTACAAATTGTTCCTTATCCAATAGTGTTTGCAAAAATACAATTTTGAGTTCCTTGAATTGTGCATGTCATTTGCATTGCATCTCACGTTCTTCGTTAAACTATCAAGAGACTAACTTATTTTTGCAGATTTTGTAGACATGGACGCTGCAGGAAAAAGCGTCTGGCCTTACTTCTTTGAACTTCCAGAGTTAGAGCAGTTGTTGTGGTTGGGGGACATGGTTGAAGACCAATCAGCCTTCGCTGATAGATATGGGTGTATCCTTCCACTGATGAGAGTCCCGGTAACTGAAGGGCCCCTTGAGGTTCTAGTACAGCTATATCATCCGGCATATCGCTGCTTCGTGTTCCCTAAATTCCAGTTGGTGCCAACTTTAGAAGAATTCTCTGCTATGATAGGGATTCCTGTCAGGGAAGCTTCTATCTTTTCTGGGATTGAGGAAATGCCCTCCGCCAAAGACATCGCCAGAACGACAAGGATCAGATTGTCTGACATCCAGGCTAATTTGACTAACAAAGGAGGAAGGCGCGGACTTCCCGCCCAATTCTTGCTGGAAAAGGCTCTTTACTTCAGGAACAGAGGGAATATTGCGCTGTTTAAGTCAACTTTCGCTCTACTACTCTATGGTTTGTTCTTGTTCCCAAATGCAAAGAACTTTGTGGATGTTCAAGCCATCTAGATATTCACGATCAACAATCCAGTTCCAACGCTGCTAGTAGTTGTCTACCACGCCATTCAGACCAGGTATACAAGAGGTTGTGGACAAATCGTCTGTTGTGTGGCCCTTTTCTACAAATGGTTCATTTCCTATTTGCCAAAGACACCAGCTTTCTGAGAGGTTGAGGAGTGCAAAATCCGGTCCAAAAAGCTGATGGAATTGAAGCATACTGACATTGAATGGTATGATTCAACCGATGAAGGAATTATTATAATCCATAGCTGTGGGGATTGCCCCAATGTACCCCTTATAGGGAGGAATGGTTGTATCAATTACAACCCTGTCCTTGCCCGCCGTCAGCTAGGTTATCTGAAAGAGGGAATTCCGGATAATGATGATATGCAGATGATGTATTACGAGTAAGAGGAAGGGTTTGAGATGAAGATGCGATTTGAGTGCTCCTAGCGCCAAATCAACAAGAAACTATGGAAAGTCGAATGCTCTATCACCGAGGCCCACTTACAATGGTCTCGTGACATAGCTCTTGTGATGAGGAAGCCATTTCCTCGCCATGAATCACCCACAAAGGCAAGGCAGAGGATGTTAGAAGATTTAGGAGAATTGGTTCTTGCAAGAGAGAAGACCAGGGAGCGTATCAATGAACTGATAAGAAAGATTAATGGAGGGGAAGGGTCATCAACTAGTGGATCCAATCCTTAGTTTCCTTGATGTTGTTGTTGCTGTTTCTTTTGATGTTTATTTCCTTTTTTGTTATTGTTATTTCCCTTTTGTTGTGGTTGTATTCCCACTTATGTACTTGGAGTATGAAGATGCACTGCTCCTAATGTAATGTTCGCCAAATTTCTTAATAAAGAAGTTTATTTTGATGAAGATTCCATTGTCTACATTATTTGCAAAATCTCTTTGGTTTCTTGATAGTTTAGCTTGCATTTGCATCCTCATTTGCATCATGTCATAACATGTGCATTCTCTTCCTTGTCCTTATCTTATGTCACCATTGACCTCTCCAGAATCATCACACTGAATCCCAGACACAACTACAACACTCGGGCCCAAGCTCGATTAAAGATGTTAGAAGCATACGGAGAAATGGATAGAGTCAACAACGAATTGAATGAGATACGAGGAGGGATGGGACAGATCCTCGAGGCTATCAATGTCATGAAGGCAAAAATGGACACCCAGGCCACTGTGGTTTCCGAAATCATCACTACAATGGTAGAACCTCATGTTATCTCGACCGTAAACCCTATCTTGGGCATGCCCTTTGATTTTATCCGTGCCACAGTTCCTTTATCTACTCAGCAAACGGTCCCTCTGGTCAATGAGACTCTGCAGGCTATTCCCACCTTTGCTCCACCAACATTACAAGCACAGGTACATCCAGTTTTCCAGAATCATCATCCTTATGATAACATTGATGTGTCAGAAGAAGGGGATGATCGGCACGAAAAATTGAAAGAGAGTGTCGAGACAATGCAGAGAAAAATGAAAGCGATGGAGGGAAGTAATGCATTTAGCACTGATGTTAAGGATATGTGTTTGGTTTCAGACTTGGTGATTCCACCCAAATTCAAACTGCCAAACTTTGAGTTGTACGCAGGTGCCACATGTCCCAGGTATCATCTGATCATGTACTATCGAAGGATGGCTGCACATGTACGTAATGACAAATTGATGATCCATTGTTTTTAAGACAGCCTAAAGGGGGCTGCTGCTAAGTGTTATTTAAGCCTGGACCAGTCCCAGGTCCGTTGTTTCCAGGATGTGACCGATGCTTTTGTAAAACACTACAAGTACAACATGGATCTGGCTCCTGACCGCAGGCAGTTATTGAGTATGACCCAGAGCAATACTGAATCTTTCAAAGAATATGCACAACGATGGAGAGAAATAACATCTCAAGTTGAACCACCCTTGAACAAGAAGGAGTTGGCTGATTGGTTTGTAGACACGGTGAAGCCAGAATTTTTTGAGAGAATGATCAGCAGTGTCAGTGCTAATTTCGCTGATATTGTTGCAGTTGGTGTGAAGGTGGAGGTAGGATTAAAGAGTGGAAAGGTAATCAGTTCTTCGAGCAGTTCAACTGGTATATGTGCCAAGAAGGCTCCTAGTCACTCTCACAAAAAGAAGGAAAGGGAAACCAATGCCATCATGGCAGGAAAGAAACAGAACCCTCGATAGAAACAGCCAATGTTCCAACAACAGCCGAGTCCAAACTTCTCTCAGCAACCCATCTACCCAATGCAGTATGCTCAGCAACCTTACATAGCAGCTGTTGCGCATACTTTGAACCACCAAGCAGCGTAACCTATCAACAGCCAGCTTATCAGCAATGGCTGAAAAACCATAATTATCAACAGCCAAGACAACAGGTTCCACAGCAGAATGCTCCTCACAGAAGGAAAGGGGCAACGCCAACGTTTCCACCTATACCGATGTCCTATATGGAGCTCTACCCTTCCTTAGTGGAGCAAGGGCTGATCTTTACTAGACCTTTAGGACCACCAACTGAGAACTCTATGCCATTCTTCAATCCAAATTTGAATTGTGTTTTTCATCAAGGATGGGCTGGCCACGATTTGGAAGGCTGTTTAGCATTGAAAAATGTAGCGAAAAGGTTTATGGAGAAGAATATCCTATCATTTGCGGACAATCAGCCGAATGTGAAAAACAACCCTTTGCCTACCCATGGGGCTACTAATGCCATTGAATATGAAAATGATGAGGTGTTGGTTTTGGATGCAGCGAAGATCAAAACTCCTAATAAGGCCTTTCATGCTAAGTTGTTTAAAGCTGGGTTAGTTAAAGTTTCCATGATGCTTGTGAGGAATGTAATATCAGTATCAAAGGCTACCGTTTAGTTCAAGACGATGTTCAGAGTTTGATCAACGAAGGTTTTCTACAAGTATTCAGCAAGGAAAAGGAGAGTAAAATTGCGGTAATTGAACCTGTGTTTAACCTACCGAAGCCAAGAGAGCAAGTTCCTGTGTTCAACATACCCGCGTCTGGTTCTGTGGTTCCTGTATTTAATAAACCAGTACCAGGTTTCATCAATCCTGAGTCTGTTGTTGCTTCCAAGCCATGCCTTATACAACATCCTATTCCATTCAGATTCAGAGGGATAAAAGCAGTACCATGGATTTATGAGAATATTATGGGTAGCAAAAGACGTGAAGAAGTGGTTTCAAGGAACGAGGTGGGAACCGCTGTTGAAGAAGTAGTTCCAAGGAATGAGGTGGGAACTACTAAAGATGTGATAAACATAGTTGGAACAGGAAAAATAGCCCGAAGCGGCAGAGTTTACACTCCTTCTTTCAAAAAAACTGCACCCAAGGAAACGGCTGCTCCCATACCTCCTAAAGACAAAGGAAATGAGGTAATTTCTCAAGAAGAAGACGAAGAGTTCCTAAGGATTATAAAGAGAAGTGATTACAAGGTGGTAGATCATCTCCATCAGACTCCATCCAGGATTTCAATCTTGTCTCTGTTAGTCAATTCACCTGTTCACAAATCAGCTTTACAGAAGGTACTGGCCCAGCCACACGTGGCCCAAGATATAACCGCTGGACAATTCGACCATGTCATTACCAATGTTACAGCTTGTAACACTCTCAGTTTTAGTGACGAGGAGTTGCCTCGAGCAGGAAGGAAACATAACCTTGCTTTACATGTGTCAGTAAAATGTCAAGAGGATACATTGGCCAGAGTTCTTGTGGATACCGGCTCATCTTTGAACCTCCTACCAAAAAGAACCCTTGTAATGAGACCTGCTTCACTTATTGTTAAAGCTTTCGATGGCTCGAGAAGATTAGTGATGGGTGAGATTGAGCTGCCTATCTTGATTGGTCCCCAGGTGATCAATATCCTTTTTCAAATCCTGGACATCAACCCTGCCTACAGTTGTTTGTTAGGTAGACCATGGATCCATGAGGCTGGTGCTGTGACCTCCACTCTACATCAGAAAATGAAGTTTGTGGTCGAGGATAAATTGGTTATTATACACGGTGAGGAAGACCTGATGGTCAGCAATTTGTCCTCTTTTCGTTATATTAAAGCAGATGAAGATGCTCTGGAAACCTCCTTTCAGACTCTTGAGATAGCAAATGTCGTTATGCTTGATGATAAGGAACTAGTGGCCTCTAATTGTCCATCCTTTGCCTCTTTCAAAAACATCCAATCTGCCCTACAAAAAGGTATACCAGAAGGCTGGGGCAAAGTCGTCGAAGTTCAAGAAAGAGAGAAGTACCAAGGGTTGGTTTACAAACCAACTCTTGAGGAAAAATCTGCTCCAACAATGGGAAGACTAAAGACAATCCAAGAGGTGTTTGTCAGTGGAGGACATCATTTCCATGCCATTATTGAAGATATTGAAGATGAAGACATCAACCATTTGGTTTTTCAGTGTGACGCCGCTTTGAGCAATTGGGAGTCCATTGAGATCCCTATCTTGTACCCTATGCCAGAGTAATTTGTTTGCTTTTGTTGATGTTTTCAATTCCATAGCCTTGCCCGAGGCTATCGGATTATTTTGTATGGGCCACCACTTTTAATTCTTATTAAATCAATGAAAGTGATGTTTTGTTAAATTATGTGTCTTTATTTTAGTGTTTTTTTTTGCTTTTAAAGAAAAATGGCAATCTTTTCAAAACTACGAAAAAACCTTTTTTTCTTGCATTCAATTTTTTGGATTTTAATAAAGTAAATCCCTCCATCATGCAGACTGAATCCCAAACCCGTTGTATTCAATGACCTTGCTCTCACTATTAACTTTGATTCACCTATTTATCAAGCTAAGGATGAGGAAGATTATGAGGTCCCCGATGACTTGGCAGAAATGTGTGAGTATCAATACACGAATCTTCAACCACATGAAGAACAGGTTGACGTCATCAATCTTGGTACCGAAGAAAGAAAGAAAGAGGTCAAGATTGGGGCAACACTTGGGGCAGAAATCAGACAACGGTTAGTATTACTTCTTGAAGAGTATATGGATGTGTTTGCTTGGTCTTATCAGGATATGCCTGGTTTGGATACAGACACCGTAGTTCATAAGCTACCACTCAAGCCCGAATGTCCCCTTGTGAAACAGAAGCTTCGTAGAAGTAGACCTGACATGGCTCTCAAGATCAGAGATGAAGTTAAAAGACAACTGGATGCTGGTTTCTTGGCAGTTTCGAAGTATCCCGAATGGGTAGCCAATATTGTGCCAGTAATGAAGAAGAATGGTAAAGTGAGGATATGTGTAGACTACAGGGATCTCAACAAAGCCAGTCCAAAGAACGATTTCCCTCTACCACATATCGATACTCTTGTGGATAATACAACTCGATTTGCAGTTTTCTCATTTATGGATGGCTTCTCAGGCTATAATCAGATCAGAATGGATCCGGCCGACATGGATAAAACCATATTCATCACCCCATGGGGAACTTATTGCTACAAAGTCATGCCCTTCGGTTTAAAATCTTCTGAAGTTATTTAAGAGACTCCAGAAGTATCAGCTGAAGTTGAACCCTGCCAAATGTACTTTTGGTGTCAGATCAGGGAAGCTACTCGGTTTTATCGCCAGTCAAAGAGGAATTGAAGTAGATCCTGACAAGGTGCGAGCCATTCAAGAGATGCCAGCTCCGCAGACTGAATCTCAAGTAAGAGGGTTTATGGTCCGTTTGAATTATATTTCCAGGTTCATCTCCAATATGACTCCTATTTGTGAACCAATCTTCAAGTTGCTCCGCAAAGATCAAACTGTAGAGTGGAATTATGATTGCCAACAAGCTTTTGAAAAAATCAAGAACTATCTACAAGAACCACCTATTTTGATTCCTCCTGTACCTGGAAGGCCTCTCTTCATGTACATGACTATTATAGAAGGATCCATGGGCTGTGTCTTGGGCCAACATGATGAAAATGGTCGCAAAGAGCATGCCATCTATTACTTGAGCAAAAAGTTTGCTGATAGCGAAAGCCGTTATTCGCTGCTTGAGAAGACCTGTTGTGTTTTAGCATGGGCCGCCAGACGTTTGAGGCAGTATTTGATATGTCACACTACTTTGTTTATCTCGAAAATGGATCCAATAAAGTACATCTTCGAAAAGCCTGCTCAAACAGGAAGACTTGCTCGTTGGCACATGCTATTATCAGAGTATGATATCTAATATGTTGCTCAGAAGTCTATCAAAGGAAGTGTTTTATCAGAGTATCTTGCTGATCAGCCCGTTGAAGATTATGAACCTCTCAAGTTTGATTTCCCTGATGAAGACATCATGGTGGTAAAAGATTGTGATGAACCAGGCCCTGATGAAGGTCCTGAACCCGGTTCTAGATAGAAGATGATGTTTGATGGTTCTTTCAATTACAAAGGACATGGTGTGGGTGTTGTGTTGATAAGCCCTGATGGTGGTTACACTCCTTTCACAGCAAGATTAGACTTTGGATGCACAAACAATGTTGCTGAGTATGAAGCTTGTATCTTGGGTTTAGAAGCTGCAATTGATCTCATAATCAAGATTCTAGAAGTCATGGGTGATTCTGCTTTGGTTATCTATCAAGTCAAGGGTGAATGGGAAACTAAAGATGAGAAACTGATCCCATACCGTGCCTATATTGTGGAAATGATCAAATACTTTGATGAGATTACCTTCCGTCATGTCCCTCGCTCAGAGAACCACATAACTGACTCCTTAGCCATGTTAGCTTCAATGTGGAGAGTTAACTTTGTTAGTGAAGCACCACTCATCAGTATTGAGCGGAAGACCGAACCAACTTATTGCCAGTTAGTTAAAGAAGAGACGGATGATAAACTGTGGTTTCACGACATTATGAATTATCTGAAGACTCGAGAGTATCCTGCCAATGCTTCCAGTCATGATAAGAAAACTTTTCGGAGGTTGTCATCCAAATTCTTCCTCAGCAATAATGTGCTTTACAATAGGAATCACGACATGGTCCTGCTAAGATGTGTTGATAAACGAGAAACAGACCTGTTGATTCAAGATATTCATGAAGGAGCCTTTGGTACTCACGCTAGTGGGCATGCTATGGTTAAGAAAATTTTGAGAGCCTGTTATTATTGGTTGACTATGGAAACTGATTGTATCCAATACGCCAGAAAGTTTCATAAATGTCAGATCTACGCTGATAAGATGCATGTGCCTCTGACATTGCTGAATGTGATGTCATCTCCTTGGCCTTTCTCTATGCGGGGCATGGACATGATTGGGGCAATTGAGCCAAAAGCTTCTAATGGTATCGATTCATTCTAGTGGTCATCGATTATTTCACCAAGTGGGTTGAAGCTGCTTCTTACGCCAATGTGACCAAGCAAGTGGTTGCCCGTTTCATCAAAAATAATATCATCTATCGTTATGGAATCCCTAACAGAATCATAACCGACAATGGGACAAATCTGAATAACAAGACAGTGAAGGAGTTATGTGACAATTTCAAGATTGAGCATCACAACTCTCCACCCTATCGTCCCAAGATGAATTGAGTTGTCGAAGCTGCTAACAAAAACATCAAAAAATTCCTACAGAAAATGGTCAAGACTTATAAGGATTGGCATGAAATGTTACCATTTGCCTTGCACGGAACAGAACTTCGGTTCGAACTTTGACAGGGGCAACTCCCTTTTCTCTGGTATATGGAATTGATGATGTCATTCCCATTGAGGTAGAGATACCGTCTTTGAGAATCCTGATGGAATCCAAGCTTGATGAAGCAGAATAGGTTCAAGAGAGATATGACTAATTGAATCTCATTGATGAAAAGGGACTGACTGCTATGTGTCATGGGTATTTGTATCAGAAGAGAATTAAGAGGGCATTTGACAAAAAGGTCCGTGTTCGAGAATTTCGAGAAGTAGAACTTGTACTCAAGAAAATCCTGCCATCTCAAAGGGATGCTCGCGGAAAATGGGCACCTAACTTTGAGGGTCCATTTGTGGTAAAAACTGTGTTCTCGGGAGGCACTTTATTCCTCACAATGATGAATGGTGAACAACTCGCAAACTGTGAATGCTGACTCAGTACGAAAATATTACGCCTAAAAAAAGCCCGCTAAGTCGAAAACCAGAAATGGCGACTTAGGAAAGAAAAGGGTATCCCGGTGGGTCATAACCTATGAAGGAGACTCAGGAAAAAGTTAGGGATCAAATAATAAGAAAGAGCTCGCTAGGTTGAAAACCCGAAAGGGCGGCCTAGGCAAAAAAGAGTGTCCCGGTGGACTGAAAACCCGAAAGGGCGGTCCAGGAAAAAGTTAGGGACAAAGGCGTTTCACTGTGTCAGATAGGGTTGTCACCTACATCCAGATATTCATGAAGAAATTCAAAGTTTAATTCGCCCTCATCAGCAGCGAAGATGTTTTAGGACTCTTAGTCATTAGGGATAGTAGTGGTCATTGAATATGATGTAACCTTTTCCCAAAATTGCCATTTTTCAATTGTAATGATCCATGGAACTTCGCTATTGGCAAGTTACCATTCTAATAAAATCAGATTTTGATCCATTCTTTGTTTGATATTTATCATTACTCTGATATTTTCCTTGTTATGCAAAATTTAACTTATTCATTAATAACGGTTTTGAAAGCGAAAAATGTTTTAAAAAACCTTTTGAGAAAACACAATGAAAATATACATCTTGCTCTGGCATTAGGGACGATTTAATGAAAACATTTACCTCCCACAAAAACTCTAGTTGCGACGAAAACACTGACAAATCATCTGGTGTGAACTTGTTGTTAAAGAGAGATTGGCAATACTTCCCTGAATTAAAACATTTTAGTAATGACTGACCACCGATACAAAGGACTTCTCCCCAGTATCTTCACAGATGCTTGTTGAAAATGTGATTCCCCAGTGAAGTAAAGACATTCCCGGATTGACTTCCAAAACCTATGGCCTTCGGACTTCAGTGTGATGGATGCGTCATCCTTCCTTTCACTATTTCCAGTCTGTCGTCTCTCGTTAGAGTTGTCTCTTGCATATCATTAAGCATTCACATCATACCATGCATTGTGCATCTTTGCATTTGGGTGTTTTGCTTGTGGAGTCTTTATCTCTCTTTATCTCCATTTGCTGGTTTGAGGACTTTGTCGGTGTTTTACCTACGTCTGGTCTTCACCTTCGTGCGCTAGATTCCAGCTCTTTATGCGTTTTTCCCCAGGAATTATAATCTTCATTTATGCAACCCCGGTATTGACCTATCAGATACCTAATCTCCTCATGTGGATACCATAAGTCCAGTAATCTCTGGCATTGTTTATTCCAGGTCACCTATGAACCTAAACCTCAGGTCAATTATGAACTCGTTGTTTGAACTCATGTCACCTATGAACCTTAAGTCTAGTAATCACTGGCATTGTTTGTTTCAGGTCACCTATGAACCTTGGTCAACTATGAACCTTGGTCACCTATGAACCAAAATCTCATGTCAACTATGAACCTTGGTCACCTATGAACCAAAATCTCAGGTCAACTATGAACCTTGGTCAACTATGAACCAAAACTTCAGGTCAACTATGAACCTTGGTCACCTATGAACCAAAACATCAGGTCAACTATGACCCTTGGTCACCTATGAACCAAAACTTCAGGTCAACTATGAACCTTGGTCACCTATGAACCAAAAGATCAGGTCAACTATGAACCTTGGTCACCTATGAACCAAAACTTCAGGTCAACTATGAACCTTGGTCACCTATGAACCAAAACATCAGGTCAACTATGAACCTTGGTCACCTATGAACCAAAATCCCAGGTCAACTATGAACCTTGGTCACCTATGTACCAAAATCTCAGGTCAACTATGAACCTTGGTCACCTATGAACCAAAATCTCAGGTCAACTATGAACCTTGGTCACCTATGAACCAAAATCTCAGGTCAACTATGAACCTTGGTCACCTATGAACCAAAATCTCAGGTCAACTATGAACCTTGGTCACCTATGAACCAAAACTTCAGGTCAACTATGAACCTGGGTCACCTATAAACCAAAACATCAGGTCAACTATGAACCTTGGTCACCTATGAACCAAAACTTCAGGTCAACTATGAACCTTGGTCACCTATGAACCAAAACATCAGGTCAACTATGAACCTTGGTCACCTATGAACTAAAATCTCAGGTCAACTATGAACCTTGGTCACCTATGAACCAAAATCTCAAGTCAACTATGAACCTTGGTCACCTATGAACCAAAATCTCAGGTCAACTATGAACCTTGGTCACCTATGAACCAAAACTTCAGGTCAACTATGAACCTTGGTCACCTATGAACCAAAACATCAGGTCAACTATGAACCTTGGTCACCTATGAACCAAAACTTCAGGTCAACTATGAACCTTGGTCACCTATGAACCAAAACAGCAGGTCAACTATGAACCTTGGTCACCTATGAACCAAAATCTCAGGTTAACTATGAACCTTGGTCACCTATGAACCAAAATCTCAGGTCAACTGTGAACCTTGGTCACCTATGAACCAAAATCTCAGGTCAATTGTGAACCTCGATTCTTATCCAACTCATACGAGTTCCTTAACCTTATCCCCAGCCAAAAACGCCGTCATATTTTATTGTCTGGCGCACAAGTTCTTTTTTACCTTTTCGGGCTTTTTCTTGGAGATCCCGTTTGAACTCTTCAATATAAGAAATCCCCATAAAATCTTTGTAGGATGTGTATCCTTTTATTTCAAACTGATCCCCAGTGGAGATCATGTCCTCCTTCTGGTTTCATGCCCAGTAAGAATTTGTTTTATTTCCCCAGTGTCGTTCGGTCACCTATGAACCTGTCGTCCATCTCCCTGGATTTTCCCCAGTGGAGAATATCTCTCTAGCTCCTATCTCCAGTAAGGAACTGTAGGGTGTTCCACTTTACTTTTCTATCCCCAGTCTTTCCTTAGAGTCCTCCCCATTGAGTCTCTTTTGTGGGTTAGCCTATATCCCCAGTGAGTTTTCCTCATGGATACTAACCTTCATCCTTCCCCAATGTACTCACCTGTGGCTATTTGCTCTTTATCCCTGGTGTCGGGTCAGTCTGTATCTTTGCACTATCATGACATCATATCATCATACTATAAGTTCATGGCATGTCAACATTTGCATGTCTGTCGCTGGTCTTCAGCATCTGCATTCCATCTAAGGGCAAAATATTTGGTTTGCTATATTTAAATACCTTTCCACCTTGATGTCCCGAGGACCTCCTTTCCTCGTGCCATCCGGTAAAGTTATTTAAATAGGGGCAACTGTTATACCCCAAATTTTACCCCTTAGATGTCATAACATCTTGCATTGACATTTAGGATCAACCATATATGCATTGTTTAACTAACCCATATTTTGCAGTTTGTTTCTCTTATGTTTGAAATTAGGTTTTACACAGAGAGATTCAAGGCCTTCTAAGGTATTCTCTGGCTCCATATAATCATCACAAAGATTCACCAGTAGTTTGGAACCAAGACTCCAAGACTTTGAATCAAGTCAAGTCAAAAGGTGGAATTAGGGTTTTAACCTGAGGAATCAATGAAGAATTCTGCCCTGTTAAGTCAAGATTTGACTGGTTCATCAACCAATTGATCTTGCCCACATTCAAGAGGTCTCATTCAACAAGAATTCAATATCATTTGGCTCTCATCATGAGTAGATGGAGTCACAGTTTCACCTTGCCTCCAAATTAGGGTTTCTGTTAAGACAAGTGGATCATTGACCTTGACTTTGATCAAGGGTTGTTCTCAAGCCCTGGGACATGACTCCATGTGATAGAAGACATCCCTAAAGACCATCAATCAGCCTCATATGTGATTGAAGAAGCAAGATCACCAGAGATCATTCAAGTGCATTCACAAGTAAGATTAGGGTTTGACTGAGGCTTTGACTTTGGAGATTTTGATCTAAGGTGAAGCATCCAAGTCCTAAGTCCATCATGACATGTCTAATTTTTGAGTTAGGACATGAGAGATCAAGTTTTGAGAAGTTTCTTACAAAGAAGGCAATGTTTGGTCCTTGAAACTTTTCATATGTGGGAATTTCACTACTTATGCAAAAATTGAAATAGTCATAACTTTCAAGCCATACATCCAATTTGAGTGACTCAAATCTCAAATGGAAGCTCTTTCCATGATCTTCAAAGTGTATTAGAGGGCCCTACTTCAGAATTTGTTTGGTTTTTAAGTTATGAGACTTGGAATACAATATGCCTTAAGGACTACTTCATGGCTGTTTTTCACCTAGTTCCAAACTCCAAACCAAAAATCTTTGAACATGAAAGTTGTTCCTTGTTCTTCAAGCTTTCCAAGCATGTGTAGAACTCTTCATTTGGATGAACCAATCTCAAGTTATGATGCTTTTAAGTTGAAGGTTTCAAATTAGAAAAACTCAAAAACTTAGAAAATTTTCTAAGTCTTTTTTTTGCCTAATCATGCGCATGACTTTGACCCAATTTTTCTCAATGTTATAAACCTCATTTCCAGTCACATTCTAAATGAAAGTTGCTCTATACAATGTCTACTTTACATAGGATCAAAAATTTCTAGAATTGGTGAAGTGATTACCAAGATGTGGTGCACTAAAAATGGCATGTTGAAGTGATATTTCATACTTAGAAAATTCAAATTTCATTGCTTCATGGTCACTAAACTTTGTCACATTTTTTACACATTCGTGCGCATCATTGTAACATGTCATTAACACCAAAATTGCTCTACCACATGCTCTCTCTCAAAGGGACCAAAAACCAATTCATTTGAGCCATTGGTAGTAAAGTTATCGTGTGAACAAGTGAAGCCCATGAATATTGTTCCATGCAAACCATACTTCACAATTTGAATCAGACTTGAAACAAAACATGGGCAAATCTTTTCAGCAGCCCCAAGACCTACCCTTGGCGTGTTATCTTCTCTTGGTGTTGTCCCAAATCTTTCCCTTTTGAGCTCACTCTCTTATGACTCATAAAAAGGGATGTTTTGAATTAATACATTAGTTTATGAAATGAAATGGTATAGCCTGAGCATTGTCAACATCAAGCGCACAAGACCATATGGATAATCCCAAGCTTTACCTCTTTTGACACTCACTCCTATGACACAACAAAAAGGAGGTTTGAAGCAATACATGAAATTGTGAAACATAACAAACCTGAGCTCTATCCTCTGAAGCCTTTGGACAGCATGTGAGGCGACATTTTCTCCAAGGTTGACCAAATTTGAAGACTGAAAAGAGGTCCATGCAAACCCTAATCTGTTATCCTACGGACAAAGCATTTGGCCATTGGTTTTCCAAGATTCAGACCAAACTTCTTTGGCTATAAAAGGAGAACCATTCTCCTTTGTTCAGCACCAACATCTTTCACAATATACTCTAAAACACTACTGAGTTTCAAGTCTTGCAAGAGAAGAATGAGAAGGAAGCTTGCTTTGGGAGCTTTTGCTGGTTCAGCAAGAAGGGAGTTTGTTCACATTTAAAGTTGCAGTGGACATATTCCACTTGGTAACTGCACTCTCCATACTTAATATCCATGCTCATGTATATTACTGACATCATCATATCTCTTTATAAACTGCTTGTGTAATGTGTTTTGATGTTGCTATCCATTCATCCATAATGTGACAATAATGTGTATTTGAGTTTTTTGTCTTTGGCATAACATGATGAGTTAAGGCAAGTATGTTTGTTCTGGTTAACATACTGAACATGTAACTGTTACTTGGTATCCATATTAAGTCTTGTATCAAGACTTTAGTTGTTGTAGCTCATTAGTAGGTAAGGATGTTATCATCCTCTTTGTCACTAATCCCTAGCATTTTGGGGTTGAGATGTATTGAAATTCATTTACTTACTGCTGAAGCCTAGAAATGTTCTAAGCCTGTCCTTTGTTATATGTCAACCTGCTGATAGGATGCTCTTTTGTTTTGATATTCATGTTTGCTGTTAAGGATTGAATGCTCTTGTTTTGTTGTTACTAATTGCTGAGGTGCAAATTTGTTTTCTTAAACTCATGTTGATGCCTTTGGTTTGGCACTGATTTAGTAATGTGATGATGGTAGCGGTATGCTTCTGAAACATCTCAAAGCATACTTGGCAGTAGGGTAAGTTTGTTTTGTTTAGGGATGTCTTGATTTTTCTATTCATCTTACTACCATGTATTTGACTTACCTTGATGCTTGCTTTGTATCCAAGTGGTTTGCTTATGTGTTGATGTTTGTTGAGTGTTGTCTTTGAGCATTGAAGTTGTGTTTGACTCAGTCTTTCATAAGGACTATCTTTGGTATCCCTTCATATGTTTACCTACATCCTAATATACACATAAGCCATGACATGTCATGATCATTGTTTTTGACCTAAGTTGACTTATGTACTTGAGACTGAGATGTTTGAACTACAAGCCTCTTTAAGTCATGCAACTGTTGCCATGCTTTGTGTTTTAACTTCTTGTGTATAACCTACTGTTATGATATTGGTCCAAAATATGTGTGCTAGTCATGTTCATAACTGCTAAACTTGTCATTGAATTTGACACTGTTCCTTTGTGTTGAGTTGATTTGTTTTGGTATCTAACCATGTACTTGTCAGCATTTCACAGCCTGTTGTACACTAGATCATGACATGAGTGCTTCCTCTTTGTATGCTAAAACTGATGCATTGGAATTGATAATCCCTTGAGGTTCTGTTTTGTGTAAAGATGCCATGTTATGTTCATCATGTTATTGTGCTTAATGTTAAAACTCATGCTACTTTGTGTCCAAAACCTGTATGCAAACTTTCAATATTCCATCTGATGTATATTTAAGTTGTGCTACTGTTGCCTTGCTATGTGTTCAGTTCATATGTGCAAGTTTGTTAAATAAGCTACTTTGTCTTTAAGTCATAGAGCATATCCTCAATGTTTGCTGGTGAGTAAGGTAACATGGTGCTGCTTTGTAATAACAAACTGCTCATGTACTTGTTGATTTTTGTCATAAATTATACAACATGCTTTGTTGATGCCTAGATGTTTTGGTTTTTGTTGAGAACATGTGTGAACTTTGTTAAGGTCTTTAACCACTATTGGCAATTTAAAAGTGTGTGGTACTTAGGAGTGGATGAACCATTTGTCAAGGTCCTTTTGTAATGGCCTGAAGGCTCTGTTAAAGGCCTTGTGGTAACCAAGTCTTATTTTCCCTCATTGATGCTTGTTCTCTCATTTTGTTTTGACTAGGCTGTGCATTGATGATTATTTTCGTTCCTACTGACATTTTAATCAAGTAGAATTTGTATATAGGATTGACATTCATGACATTGTTATTGACCTGAGGCCTACTTGTGTGATGCTTTCATACCTTGTTTGAACATTGACAACTTTTCTTCCAGCCTTCATGTGAATTACAGAGTGGCAGGTAGTATTTTTTATGGGAAGACATTTCGTTTGGTTAATCCATTTTCTGTATTGGATGACATGAGCATTGGTCTGACATTGCATTGCTTTCTTCCTTAGTTTTTGACATACTTGCCATGTTGCATCTAAGACACGCCTCTACATGGATTCAAGTGAATATGTCGTGTATTTGTTGCATTCCTGCCCAATACCAGTTTGGACAAATTGATGCTTGAACCTGTTCTACCATATGCTCAGACCTGTTCCCTTTGCTTTTGATGTGTGCTTACATTACAAATATCAAGACTTGTATGTTTAAACTAGTCCAAATTAACTCACAGTAGCAGGGATACTTGGTTTGTGTTTTGTTTGACATTGTTTGGTTTTTTTCATTATTTGATAGTTCATAAGATATATTGTTTGGTTACTTGCGTGATCAATTGCCTTTCCTTTTCTATTGATAATTGCTTCATATTTTGAATAATTGTTGGTATGGCCTGTTGATCTCTACTTGAGTTTGCCTTACTGAGAACTTACCATGTGGTGTTTCTTGCAAACTAGCCATGTGCCAAGTTTCACACGTGCATGAAGGGTTATAAGCTTATGGGTTATGTTCATTACCGGATGTAAGAGCCATCCCAGTGGCAAGAGCATGCGCGTATTCACCATAAGGACTGGGGTTCAAATCCCCCTCGCCCAGTCCTTTTGTTTTTAATTTCTAGAAAAACACGCCTTTTTCCTATTTATATTGTTCTAACCATTTGCTTGTCATTACGCGCTCATGGTTGGTTTGGTACATATTTTGAGTTGCATCCACCATGTCACGGGTTCAACACCCATGAGAGTCCTTTCCTCACATTTTTGTTACTTGTTCACTTTGTGTTTTATAGTTTATGCTTTGATTTTCATAAATTCATAACTTGATCATTTTCTATTCTTTTTTACTCATTCTTTTTGCCAATTACTCCTTAATGAGTCCACTTTTTGAACATAAAAAGAAATTGGTGGAAATGAATTTTTTTGAGGTATTTATTCATTATTGGAAGTAGAATACCTTTTTAAGGGTTTTTTATGGATACCTTGACTTCTTTGATTATTCTATCATGTTATCTTGTTCATGTTAACCTAGTGATGCCTAATGTATTTGGTTCTAACCTTGTATGACATTGTAAACTTCGTTTCACTTGAATACTTTGGTATTTAATGTTGTATCTTCATGTAAATGTCCATATAAAATTCTTGTTTCATAAAAAACTGTTATCCCCCTCTCCTTCCAAAGGAAAGACTCTCTATTGACTTTTTAGTCATAGAAAGCTTGTCACCCTCTAGGCCTCCTAAGAGCCTTTATCCTCTTGGCCTCCTAAGAGCAATCTTTATCCCCTAGGCCTCCTAAGAGCCTTTATTCTTTCTTGGCCTCCTAAGAGCCTTGAATCTTACAACTTAGAACTAGGATAGAGTTTCTAAAATCTATATGGGCTCATCACACTGAATATCCACTTTTCCCCACCATAACTTAGACTTAGAGAGTTTCCTTAAAATCTAAAATGAGCTCATACTCATTTCCCCTTGGAACTTTGGCCATAGTGAATGGTTCCTTAAATTCACCCTTAGTTAGGTGAACTACGGTTGCTCTGATTCTTCAGTCAGATACATAGGCACAAGATGCGACTTCTTGGCGAGCAAACTTAGTGTACATACTCATAGGTCTTTACCTTTACCCTTAGCATAGATTCTTAGCAAGCAAACATAACGTAACACAAACATAAACAAGAGGTTCCTGTAGAATACTACAGATATTAAGGGTGCTAATACCTTTCCTTAGTATAACCAACCCCCGAACCTTAGATCTCCCCCCTTTAGGTTTTTTCTCGATCTTGAACCTTTCCTTTGGATAAATCAAAGTCGGTGGTGAATTCAAAGAAATGTGATGCAAGTTAATTAATAGCTTGTTATCTGATTCTCACCGCAACATATACCATTGTCGTATATTACAAACATAAAATTAAGGCAAAATCATATATTTACAAACATCAAAGTCAAAGTCATACATTAGCGCCCTTTTCAAGTAGCGCATTGAAAATAAATGTCCAACGTTTACGAATATCGTTTAAGTCATTGGGGGAAAAAGTTGTCTTGTCGTTAAACGTCTTCAAAAAAAGTACCAAGAAAACTTAATATCACATGATTTCAAACATAATAGCAAACTTAAGCTAAAAACATGTTATTGTAAACATTTCATGACATAATATATACATGATCCCAAGAATCAACAATGTCGGCAGACATAATGTTTAACATGTGTTTCATTACATAATATCCACACTCGTATCCCTCTGCTTGTCTTCTCGTCTACAAATTTACTCATTTTATGAATATATAACAACACATGCATGTAACTTTATATAAATGAATTTCACAAGTAATACACCTACCTTGCGCTGACAAAATGAGAGTTTCTTTCTAGAATTGTTCATATAATGGTGTCGCTCCACAACCCTGTATTAAAAATAGTTTAAAAATATTACACGATAAACTAATTACAAAGTCAAAGAAAATATTACTAAAACTCTCATAAACATAAAGTTACCTAGTAATAATTTGTTTCATCTTAGGTTTAAGTGGATGGCATAAGGAACATATAATGTAGTTACCATATTCGTCCAAAGAGATATGATGATTAATTGAAAATGTTCATTGAATTAACACATGGCATATATAATTATTTGTAAATCGAATACCAATTGGATCGAAGAATCCATAAATATCCGATTTATTTAATTATATACAAACATAGGAAATGTACCTAAATGGCTAAATAAAATTAAAAAAATAAGTGACGAATTAGTTCTATACAAAACAATGAATATACCATAATGAGATATTCAATTCTATATACTTATGTGCATCAAACTTGTAGTATCCCTATGTTCAGTCACCGCTTTCTAATGACCATATCCTTTATATCTTTAGGATCAACATAGAAACAATCTAACTCTCGATCATGTTCTACCTCCAGAAGAATTAGATATGTCTTGTCAATAAGGTGACATAATATTTTGGTATATGATTGTTTAGAAGAAGCCAATAACTCGTTATTTATTCCATTATTGGTAGGGGCGGGTGAACAACTTCTTTTTGTGCTTGCACCATGTCGTGGCCAGCAAAAAATCAAAGTCGCCATCCTCCTTTATATGTACTAAGAGACGGAAAACAATGATAAAATCTAAAAGCTAAGGATGAAAGACTAGGTTTGGGAGTCGGTTAAGTGAGTGGAAGGTGTTAGGCACCCATCATCTCTATTGTACTCAATAGGATCCTTCTTTGATTCTAGGGTTAGTTGTTTGCCTAAGGTGTGTTTGCTTATTACTTAAATATTTATTTATTTACAACGTTATTTAATAATTTACAAATAAAGATAAGAAACATAGAAAAGTTTTTTATAATTGTACTTGCTAGAGTTTACAACTCTATGTCTACGTACCCTCATATTAAATGAAGAATCAGAGCATCATAGTTCTTCTTAAAAAAATGTTTGTTGGTTGTTTTTATCCCTTGAAAATAATTCTCATGCAACAGGGCAGAGAAAAGTTTAGTTAGAAAAAATGCCTCAATGTAAAAGTTTAGTTTGAAAAAGGTCTTACAACTTAAAGGAGTGGTGATGATTTTATCTCATTGATTAATTTATTGTGAAAATATCTCTTTAATTTATTTAGAAAATAAATTAATTATGATAATATATTTAAAAAAACCATCTGTTTTATCCCTTATACCAAATCCTAATTTTATACTTTTTGGATCCTAAATTTTTATCCCAAAAATATATCTCATTTTATCCCATTAATTTTATTTAAAAAAATATCCCTTTAATTTATTTAGAAAATATATTATATATATATATATATATATATATATATATATATATATATATATATATATATATATTGTTCTGGACTGGACCAATGGCCAGACACGGCCCAATCCACTTCTGCTCCGAAGCGGCCCAAATTGTCTAAGTCCAATCCACGAAGGGGCAAAAGTTACCTTTCTGCCCCTCCAACCGGGCAGGGACTGCATCGCATATCCCCGAAAACTATGCCCGTTACGCACGGCTCATCCACTCCCCGAACAGCTATGGGTAGGTGCCCGGGACTATGCCTATGCCCGACATAACGGCTAGTTTTTGGCACCCTGCCCGACATGACGGTTAGTTTGGGTAGTTACCTATTCTTCGGGAAAACGGTTATCTCGTCCCGAAAATAGGACCGTTGGCCACGCGTTGGGGGCTCTATATAAACCCTCTCACTTGAGAGGGTTAGGTATCAAGTATTCACCCTACGAACTAACGCTTTGTACTTGCCCCTTTTCTCTGACCCTTTCTTACTTGAGCGTCGGAGTGCCTTGCACGTACACCCCCTCCTCCTCTCCATACGACCAGTACCTCAGACGTACTTGGTGGCCCACTTCTACAGGATCTGATCCAGCCTTCACGATCAGTGGCGCCGTCTGTGGGAATCATTGTTCTACCCATCTTTCTTTCCCCAGACTCCTCCTCTCCATACGACCAGCATCCCAGGCGTACTTAGTGGCCCACTTCTACAAGATCTGATCCATCCTTCACGATCAGTGGTGCCGTCTGTGGGAAACATTGTTCTCCCCATCTTTTTTTCCCTGGAAACCGAAGATCAAAACAATTTTCAAAGATCATCATCATCACGGCCTCTCAAGATCACGCCAAAAGTGCTATACAAACCGCTGTCCTCCCCGTCAACAAGACCGACGTTGACGGCCAATCATCTCTTCTCCGAGATGCCTGTTTTCTGAGGGACGGAGCCACAACTTCTCCTTCCCCCACTCCTGATGACCGCAACAACGATCTGCCTTCATTGGACGTCCAACCCATTCCCGTTCCGCCCAACACCGACCCGGCCGTGGCAGCCCTCCTGGAGGCGATCAACAAAACCAACACCCTGATCCTGCAGCAGAACGAGAGGATCGGGGCGTTGGAAGAGTCTAGCCGTCCAAGATCCCCTTCTTCGCGGAGGAACCAACGACGATCAAGGAGCCCGCAACCCCGAAGAGATATTGACTGGAGACTGCGCCAAGAGCCTGACCCTCGCGCCACCCAGAAGCGTGACCAGGTTTCCCCGCGTGACCAGCACTCTCCCGGCCACGAGAGGATTCGAAGGAACGAGCAGTCTCCCCCGGTCAAGTCTAAAGGCCGGGCCCGTTCACCGTCTCCCCGAAGGAATCGCTCACCTTTTCCTCGAAAGAACCACTTGAAAGTGCGAGAAAGACACAAGAAAGGGGGGTTTGAATTGTGTATTTACTCTTTTTGTAACTTTTCGCATCTTGTTAAAGAGACACTCAAGAACCTTCAATTTTTGTTAAGAGATTCTGATCTCTTAACTATGGAACATGAGAACCATATTGGTTCTGATCATAGGATACGATACACAGAACTTGCAGTGCGGAAGCTTATCAAAGATAGGTTGTAAGGTTCTGACTTTGCTTAATATGAGGTTCTGATAGACAATGCAGAAACATAAATAGAGATACTAAGCAAGAGAGTAAAGGACACACGATATATCCTGGTTCACCACGCGGGCTTATCCAGTCCACCCTCCTCAGGTGATTTTGCCTTGAACGCAAGACTTAATCCACTATAATTAACTCATGATTACACTTGCACGAGCCATGCCGGTGACTAACAACTTGCACAACCGCACTGTGACAAACAACACAATGAACCGTTCTGGGATTCAACTTAATGAATATAACGAACATTGACCTGCAGGTTCCAATCTCTTTAAGATCTACTGCTAGGCTTTCGCAGCTAGACGTTCAGGGATTCAATTTAATGAATATAACGCTACTGCCCCTATTTCAGGATTTTCCACAATGACACCCAACCATTGTCATCTCAAGTCTCTGATCACCACGTGATCTACTCAAGGGCCTCAACTCACAGCTGAACCGTTCAGGGATCCCATCAGGATATAATGTTCACTTGAGGAGTCTCAATTCATTTAGTTGAATTGGCAAACTGGAGATTACAGATTGTGCTTCTTAATAAGCAAGTTTCTCCTAAGTTTAAGTACAAAGAACACACACATGTGTTCAAGCAAGTTTTAAGCATTCAGCTCCTTGCTTTCCTAAGAAACTACAAAGATGTATTTAGATATTACAATTGTTGACATCTTGTAGATCTTCCTCTTCTTCGTCTTCTGGTTGAGCAAGCTTTGAGCAGCAACTCCTTGCTTCAGATCTTCAATGTAGTCTTGACGAGAAGGTAGGTTGATGACTTGACAGATCTTCAATGTTGTCTTCTTCATCAACAGCTTCTATTTGATTGTTGTTGTTGTGTTGATTTGTTTTCTTGAGTTTCAACAACAATCGCCATTAGTGAAATAATGATAGCTCTGAATATGTTAAGTGTTACAATGAGAACTCATCATTGTTGCTATCTTCACAATGACTTGGTCAATTTTGTAGATGAACATTCAGTTCGTGATTCTACAAGTGATCGACACATCAGAAGCAAAAACTCTTTCCATTAAATAGCCAGTAGAAATATAGTCCTTAGAGAATACTGTTGGCTATTTGGAAAAGAGACGTTGTGATATAATGAGTTGTACTGACACATCTTCTTTTTGCAGAGGAAGAAGTGACCGGACATCTTTTCTTAGGCAGTGTGTACATTTGACTCAAAACGGTAATATTTAGACTTTAAAACTTCAGTGACTTCTGATGTTAATTTGATGAAGCATGAGTAGAGTCTTCATAGCAGAATATCTGATGCTTCAAGTCTTCAGTCGATTGAAGAAGTCCATTAGGAATCAGTCTTCAGAACTTCAGTACTTGGTCTTTAAGAACGTTATCCTTTTCTGCTTCAAGTCTTCAGAGCCTATTATTTGAAACCTTGATCTTCAGAACTCATCAGTCTTCAGATTCTTTCTGCACTTGGTCTTCAGCGCCTTCAGCCATCAGAACTTCAAGTCATAGGAGTCTTCCATAATTTGGTTCTTTCAGAGTGTACTTCTTCAGAAGCTTCGCTATCTTCAGAATCTCATTCACTTTCAGAGAGCATCCACAAGAGCATTGCAACAGCAATCTTGGCTTCCTTGGATCTGGCTGATTATGACTAGATAAAGAAGCGTTCTTGCTTCTCGCGACTTTAGTCACACATAGTAACTTTGCATATGTATATATTCAATCATAGTACATTTAGCTGGTGTATGTTGGTTCTGATATCATTAGTTCTTATGATATGCACACAACACATTAGACCAAAAAATGGTTCTTTCACAAATACTTATTGTTATCATCAAAACATAGATTAACTTGTAGAGACAATTCTTGCTCTCACAATCTCCCCCTTTTTTATGATGACAAAACCAAATATTTTGATTGAACATTTTATACAAGGTAATCACCAAAACAAACAAATTCAGAGTTTGGAACAGCAGCTCCCCCTGAATGAGTTATCCTCAAAGCTTTATCTGAGATCATCTAGGATTTTATGTAATCCAAAGATATACAGAGTAACAACTTGAGTTGTCAGAACAGGAATAGAAAAGAGTTACTTCTCTATCTTGTCTTTAGGAAAACGAAGAGTCTTTAGCATTTGGACTAGTTCATCAGAACTTCCATCTTTAGATCTTCAGAACTCAGTTTTCTTTGTTGTCGTATCAGAGATTATTATCTTCAGAGACGTTTGAAGCATTTCTACTTTTCAGCAGATTCCATTAAGCATAAGATCAGAACAGTTCTTGACTGATAGTCGTAGCCTTGCTATCTATCAGAGACAGACACTGTCTTTAAAGGAAACTCCCCCTGAGTTTCAGACTTTGTGAAGATTTGGGATTTTGCAATTTGATCTTCAGGGCAGTCTCCCCCTAATTCCTATACATCAGATATTGGGATCTTCAGAATTATAATTCTGGATGATAAGATTTTAAACACCAATGTAGATCATGACTGTTTTGACTTTTGAACACAGGTCTTCATCTCAGAACCTTGTTAAAGTCATACTTAGTAGTTTATCAAAGCTTGATTTCTGATCAGATACCAATTAATGGTTTAATTAAAGTGATCAATCAATGCTTGATTCTGAATCTGATACTCATGATTTAATTTTAATCTGTTACCATGTGATGTGCTAAGTCTTATACCAGAGTATGTTGAGTCTGATACCAAGTGAAGAATTTCTTCTCATACGCTTGAGAGGTATTTCATTAGTGTGCTGATATTGATACCAATGAAGGTATTTTGACAGTAATCCACAACTTTGCTCTGATTGATGAGTCTGATACTAATTCTGATTACTAATTATTGATTTAGTCTGATACTAAATCGTTTTCATTTAGAATGGTTCTTGGTAAACATCAGAACGGCTTCTTCTTGGATCTTCAATCCGGATCTTCAGACAGTTCTTGACTTCTGATTTGCACAGATCTTCTGAGTGAGCATCTTGAGATGTAGACTTTGTCTTGACTGCTTTCAGAGTTTTCTTACTTCTTTTCTGAGCTAAGTGAGATAAGGATTACGATAAATCTGATTCTTCTGGCTTAACCTATTTCTTAGAATGCCTAGTGAACTTGTTTAGAGTTCCTCGGATAATATCAAACAACAAACGTTAGTAGTAACACATTTTTACGTGAGTACTTGTTTAAGTTCCACATTCTTTCAGATTTCCTTCTTTCAATCAAAATCAATATATTTCTCCCCCTTTTTGACATCATCAAAAAGTGTCAGGGCATATGAGCAATTAAGTATATAATCTCTTATATGGAGCAATTAAACTTTATTTCTCCTATTTGAGTATATTGAATATTTGACATGATAAGGAGCATAGAGTCATAGAGTCATTTAAACATTTAGAAGCATTTTGACTTATTTTAGTGAAACACATCTATAATCAGTATGTATTTAATTGAATCAACTGATTACTTAATTGAAGGTTTAAAGCATATGTAGAGATTAATTATAGCATTTCATTTGTGAATCAACATAGCATAGAATTAAAATGCAGAGCATAGGTTGAGCTTAATCTAGACAAGTTCAAAATAATCAAAACATAGATATTTCATTTTATAATCTTAATAAGAGTACATAGAGTAGAAAACAGCATATCAAGGCAGAAATCTTATAACTTAATTTCTATTTAGGAATTTCCAGATAGATTTGTAAGATCTATGGGTGAACATTCAGTGGTTTCTCCTAAGTGGTTTAGCCTGGTAACCACATCTTGAATTTCTAGGACTTGAGATATGACTCTTCCATACAGGATGCTGAGAGAGGGTTTGTTTTTAGACAACAAAATTTTTTCTTTTAAATGATTGAACATAGTTAGGGTAAGGTTTATCTTTCTTCTGTAGATCAGACAGAAGATGAATAGTCTATCTGAATGAGTTAGCACTTGTTCTCCTATCTCTCTAGGTCAGAGGTTTGTTTCCATTATTCTATGCCAGACCTTAGCTGAGGGTTTGAGTGTGGAGACGCAGATGGAGGGACCATTTCCACAATGAATATTGTAGATAAGATCATTGAAGATTTTCCTTTCCTTGTAGTCTTCAGTGGTGTCACCGTTTTCATCGCACTTGATTGCTTTCGCAATGACTGAGGGTTTAATTACCACTAGAATTTTAGAGACAACTAATTGAATGATGTGTTGGTTATATTTGTTAGAAAACACATTAGCATTTGCCCAGAATTCTTTAACAAGATCTGTGTAAATGAGACCTGGAAGCATCTCAAGATAGCCTTCCCAGTTCTGACATCTTAATTCGGAAGAAGTTCTAGTGAAGCCAAGTTCCTTGAGAGAGCTGGTACTCACGGAGAATTCATTCAGGACTCTTAACTTAGCAATTTCACATTTAGTAGGTTCAGGACGAGAGGTGGACATCCTGGAGAAAATACTAAGGAAGGGTACTGACTGGGATGGTTTGGAATGATGAATAGAGGAGAGAACGTGGTGCCTTAAGTAGGCAACGAATGAAGAGTCAATTAAATGCTCGTGGCTACAATCATTAGGTTTGTCATTTTCTAGAAATCTTAGGTTTTGAATTAGGACTAACACAGAGTCTGACAGATTACCAGTCTTGAAAAAGAGACAAGAGATCACGCGTAGGATACTCTAATTGATTTTTGACGGCAATCAAAGATTCGCAATAAATGCGTATCTGAGAGTATTAACATTCTCTAGTGTTGAAAACATATTTTCTTCTTTCAAGAGATTTGTCTTATATGTTTTATAAGTGCACTTATATAGGAGTAGGCATAAAGAAATGACGTAATACATACTTCATTAGTTTAATGTGTAGTTACAGAATGAGCATGTGATCTTGATAAACTATTACATACTAATATCTTAGCCTAAGTATGACAGATAGTCTTCTAGTTTTATGAGAACCATCTGCTGTCGAAGGTTTCACAAAAATTCCTATTTAGAGCAGTGTCTGGTCCACACCGAATTCTGCAAATCGTTTGCACAATACCAGCTTTGAAAAGAACTTCAGACAGAACTCTTCCGTAGGGAATGAATGAATTATCCATTGTTCTTGATATAAGAATTGATTCCTTTAGATGATCAAAGATTATTTGAGATAGATCAATAGGAATTGGCCTAAGGAGACACATGATGAGGAGCTTATCATCATGGTACAGGAAGTCTTTGTTTGAGCTGCGAGGCTTGATATTAGTTAAGATGAATTTGAACCATCCTCTGGCAATTGGCACAAGTTTTTCAGGATTTGTAGGTTCAAGGACCGATCCTTTATCAAACATATATTGCATTTCAGCATCAGAGGTACATCGAATAGATGCATGGTTGGGAGTGACCCCTCCTAGTGGACAGTTAATGGCTTCAGAGATTTTTGTGACGTTGATGGTGACTGGAATACCATAAATGTTAGAGGAGATAGTCAGACCATTTCTGCTAACGGAGGCATTAATCCAAAAGGATTTCAAGAGGGTCGGATAAATTGAGCCTCCAAGCATATGAACGTATCTATTCCATTTTTGGAAGTGGATACTAAGATGAAAGTCACTATTAGTATCTATTGGATTTGGTCGTTTTTCATTGATGACTTCAAGAAGATCATCATTGCCATAAAATGTTCTTGGAGTCATTTTAGATTGAGGATGAAAGGAAGGTTAGGACTAAGGGATAATGATGAATTCTTTCGGAACAACTATGGTTTTAAATAGACAAGTGGAGGAGTTTGAGCAGGATAAGTCAGTAGCTAAGAATGACTTAAGAAGATTGGAATACCTAGGAAAAGTCTAAAGAGTGAGGACAACTAAGTAGTTTGTAATTCTAGGGAAGATAAAAAAGATATATATGCACTTTATTCTTAGCAGGAGTTAGGTGGATGCAGTAACTGCTTTTATGAGGTCATTAATTCTAGACAACACGCTTTCGAATTTCAAGATTTGAAAGGCGTATAGTCGAGAATGCAGGAAAAGAGGGTTTTCCACTGTTCCCAATACTTAAGGGGAATCCTGACTTGTCAGAGCATAATTATTCCGGCTTAAGGTCAGTAGCTTAGGTGAAGAGCTATTTTGGTCAAGGTAGCATGTTTCCCTATTCCGAGACTGAACAGATATCATTCAATGTGAGTAAACCAAGGAGATTTAGATGGATACAGAAGTGTGCAGCCATTTAATTGAACATTCAGGTTTCTTAAACTAACTAGGTCAGATAAAGGGGCTCTAGGGGAGAGAGAGAGAGAGAGAGAGAGAGAGAGAGAGAGTTAGGTATGGAACAGGAGTACTAGTTTGAGTGTGCTAATGGGTTATAGGAAGAAATTAAGCAGGGTGAATGACATGATGTGGAGAATCTTACATGTGTGGCGGTTTATACTATAGCTATTTCTAAGTAGACAAAAAAAATTTCTAATGACTTTCTCGAAACTTAACACATCATAATCAAGGGGGTTTGATAAAGTGATTCTGGTTGTTATTATGAAAGTAAGTTATAAGTGAGGGAAGGATGGTACCTTGAAATTTTTACAGACTAATCTGAATGCATTCTCATCTTGACTCTGATCTTTCCTTTTCTGAGTGAACTACTGAGGGTTCTTGGATTTTTCAAGATACGCTTGTGTTCTGAAAAATGAATATTTTCTTGGAATGTGATCCTGATTGGACTACGGCTTTCTCTCTTTTCTTGTTCAACCTTGTCCATCAACTTTCTAGGTTATAGCAACCGAGATTAGGACTTAACATGATCAGAGTGATCACTTCATCCGAACTTAGCTAATTACATGTAATCCTTTTGGTAAGGCGATGTAACGAATGCTCTGAAAGAAAAATTGACACTAATATGCATGGGAGCAGTACTGAGTGAACAGTAAATTCCATTTGATGACCCCATTCATAAGCAACAGATTACATTTGTTTTTTTATTGCTTCTCACTTCTCATTTCCTTGATCCATAGAACCTGTTTGGTTCCGATAAAGTTCTTAAGTTATGGATCAGTATCTTAAACGACAAACTTTGAGAATTGGTTGAGTTCTCCTTTCATAGCCTGAATTCAGTTTGCGTTTGTGAGAGTTTCTTTTCTTTGAAAGATGGTTGATTTCACAAGATTAGTGGGAACCTTTGAGAGGTTATTCAAGGAGGAATTGACATATCAACATCTGACTTTGTTCCTCAAGGTTGTTTCAGAACTTGCTCAGAATCAAAACATCATCACGCCCCATGTGTACATCACTAGACATGGTTTGTATGAACCTTCTTGTTCTCACAATGCTGATCAACATATTTGGAGTTGTTCACACATGTCTATGAGTTAACTGATTTCTTTAAAAGAACATCATTAACGTCATCTTTTAAGACATCAGTTGGAGAGCCTAGATATCTGGAATGATAGCATCTAATTTCATAGCTCAAGTGGTTCTGAGAACACTTGATCTAACAAAAATCAGATTATCAACATTTAATTTTTACTAGGATGATTTCAAGTTGTTGGAGGTTGATCACTGAACCAGTTAAAGCTTAAGAGTTCGTTCAGAATCAAGTAGTTACTGAATCTTTGGGATTCAGTTCTTCATTGAATCTTTTGATCATTCCAGATTCAAACATTGAATCATTTCTAATAATTTGAATTTTCAGATTCTGATTTTAACAGATTTCTTTCTGAAATTCAAAGTCTTAGAACAACAATCTTTCTTCTTTACATGAAGAGATTCAGAATGAGTTTTAAACGAGAAAGTCAAGGGTGGACCTAATCCGTTTCTTGAAAACATCTCAAAAACTCATAAAGAATAATGCTTCAGCAAACAAGATTTCTTGCTTTCTGATGATTCATCTTTTAAGCATATACGTGGTTTTATCCACACGTATTTTCCAGGATGAGCAATCAACAGATACTACCTTTTATCTGATGAATTTATCTTATCAGCTGATTCTTCAATTTCAGTGAGGCTTCATCTAGAATCTGTAAATTACTCACGAAGTAATCAGATTGATTACAATTTTGTACATAGTCAACTGCTGAACTGTTACAAAAATTGTAAGTGGATTTCAATCTCACCAAGAGTACTTCTACGCACCACATCTGGATCGTTTTCTGATACTGTTAAGTGTTTGATGTAAATCAATAACATAACCGGAGCTCTGATACCAATTGAAGGTGCGAGAAAGACACAAGAAATGGGGGGTTTGAATTGTGTATTTACTCTTTTTGTAACTTTTCACATCTTGTTAAAGAGACACTCAAGAACCTTCAATTTTCATTGAGAGATTCTGATCTCTTAACTATGGAACATGAGAACCATAGTGGTTCTGATCATAAGATACGATACACAGAACTTGCAGTGCGGAAGCTTATCAGAGATAGGCTGCAAGGTTCTGACTTTGCTTAATACGAGGTTCTGATAGACAATGCAGAAACATAAATAGAGATACTAAGCAAGAGAGTAAAGGACACACGATATATCCTGGTTCACCACGCGGGCTAATCCAGTCCACCCTCCTCATGTGATTTCGCCTTGAACGCAAGGACTTAATCCACTATAATCAAATCATGATTACACTTGCACGGGCCACGCCGGTGACTAACAACTTGCACAGCCGCACTGTGACTAACAACACAATGAACCGTTCAGGGATTCAACTTAATGAATATAACGAACATTGACCTGCAGGTTCCAATCTCTTTAAGATCTACTGCTAGGCTTTCGCAGCTAGACGTTCAGGGATTCAATTTAATGAATATAACACTACTGACCCTATTTTAGGATTTTCCACAATGACACCCAGCCATTGTCATCTCAAGTCTCTGATCACCGCGTGATCTACTCAAGGCCCTCAACTCACAGCTGAACCGTTCATGGATCCCATCAAGATATAACATTCACTTCAGGAGTCTCAATTCATTTAGTTGAATTGGAAAACTGGATATTACAGATTGTGCTTCTTAATAAGCAAGTTTCTCCTAAGTTTAAGTACAAAGAACACACACATGTGTTCAAGCAAGTTTTGAGCATTCAGCTCCTTGCTTTCCTAAGAAACTACAAAGATGTATTTAGATATTACAATTGTTGACATCTTGTAGATCTTCTTCTTCGTCTTCTGGTTGAGCAAGCTTTGAGCAGCAACTCCTTCCTTCAAATCTTCAATGTAGTCTTGACGAGAAGGTAGGTTGATGACTTGATAGATCTTCAATGTTGTCTTCTTCATCAAAAACTTCTGTTTGATTGTTGTTGTTGTGTTGATTTGTTTTCTTGAGTTTCAACAACAATCGCCATTAGTGAAATAATGATAGCTCTGAATATATTAAGTGTTACAACGAGTCATCGTTGTTGCTATCCTCACAATGACTTGGTCAATTTTGTAGATGAACATTCAGTTCGTGATTCTACAAGTGATCGACACATCAGAAGCAAAAACTCTTTCCATTAAATAGCCAGTAGAAAGATAGCCATTAGAGAATATTGTTGGCTGTTTGGAAAAGAGACATTGTGATATAATGAGTTGTACTGATGTAGCACCCCAAAATTTGCTCTCCTATCTTTAGTACTAACTGGCTTATGTTTCATTTCATTTTTGCATTATCATGTGTGCATATCATTGGTTCTTAGCATGGGGTCAAGGTGCCTGAGGCATTTCAAGAGGAGAAGATGTTCTTCAAAGGGTCAAGCAAGATTCCTTATATTGTCCAAGAGATCTCAAGTGGATCACTCTCTCCTAACCAGTGCAGAAATTAGGGTTTTGAGATTCTTGGGTTTATTGCTCCAATGGGCAAGCTTCTTGGGTTTTTATCATCACCAAATGGCATATCTTATCTTTTTTGGAGAGGATACATATCATATTCAGAGGAATTTGGATTTGGAGACTGTGTTATTTCCTCCAAGACTGAGGGTACCAAAATTAGGGTTTGCTATAAAGTCAGTTTATTTCTAATTTTTTGGGCAAGACTTGATTCCATGGTATTCCTTGGGTCCCTAAGTATCTAGGAATGGAAGATTGTCCATCAGTTTGGTTCATGAGAAGTTCAATTGGCCAATGGATTGGGAATCATGAGAATTAGGGAAAAGTTAACAGTGAGAGGGGAAGTCAACTGTGAAATTTTGAGGTTCTCTTCAAGGTTTTCAAGGTCTCACATCCTCATATGGCCTTCAAGGGTCAAGTTTCATACCATTTATCAAGAATTAAGGGTTGGTACAAAAGTTACTAAATATGGAAATGACCTATAATTTGAAAGTTTCCATTTTGGGCAAGTTTTACACTATATTCAACTTGACTTTTCATCATCAAGGAAGCTTCAAATGAATTTTCCTCAAACATGAAAGTTGAAGATCTTTTTCTCCCCTTTCCAACAAGTACTAGATGGTCTCCGTATCATTTTTGAAACTCAAGTTATGATCAAAAGAAGGCAAGGTGGTTTTTAGGGTTTCCTTATGGTTCCATTTTCATAACTTTTGCATTTTGGGACATAGTGACCTATATTTGGTTCCATTGCTTCATGACACATGCTAAAATCAAAGTACCTCCCATAAGGATCATTTTTAGCCTTTGAATCAAGAGATTTCATGACTTGTACATCACTTATTTCACATTATGCAAAATTGCAAGATTATTGAAAACTCATGAACCAAGACATCTCAAGGCCCAAATCCAATTCAGGTGTGATTAGCAATTGTTAAATAAGTGATCCATCATCAAAGGCTTGGGTGTGATGTATGGAGGAGGGTGTATTTCACATTATGCAAATTTCCAAAATCACCCAAAACTCATTAAGTGAGGAATTAACAAGGCCCAAATTCTAATCAGTGGAATAACCTAATATATTTAAGCTTACTCATGCGCTGGTTAGGGGGAGAGGCACGTGATATTGGTCAGATTTCAAGTTTCAACCCTAATTCTTCTCTCCTTCGCATCTCTCAATCCACTAGGTTTTTTCAAAAAGTTCTTTCACATCCTTCTTCCTGGGGATCCATAGAGCACGAAGCAACCATCGTTTGAAGCTAACAACAAGGATACGGATTGCTTGATCTCAGGTTAGTGATAATTTGCATGCTCTTAAAACTCTTTTTTTTATGTGCATAATGATCTATGGTTGTCACTGATGATGCCTATGTATTTTATTTTGAGTTTGGACGTTCAGATTGTTTGTATGATGAGTTTGAAATTTTTGAACCATAACTTTTTTCATTCGAATCTCTTTGTATGATGGTTGTTTGTGAAAAATAGTGTGATATTATTGATCCTGGTGAAATTCTGGTTAAGAAGGTATACTCGTTTGCGTGTTCTGGTGAGTTTTTGGTTGCAGGTGGCCGGAAGTGACGACCGGAGCTAGGGCTCCGGCGTCTGGCTTGATCGCCGGCGAGGCTAGGGTTTCCATGGGGAAGACGTAATCGTGACCGTCCATGGCCTTCATCGTGTGGTCCACAGCGTGCCACATCTTTTAATTTTGTTTTTATTTTATTGTTTGAGTGTGTGATAGTCCACGATTATTATCATGTGCCTTGCATCACGTCCTCTCATCTTAATTAAAATTTGTTTTGTTGACTCAATCTGAGGCGTAGGATGAATCATGTGGTTAAATGTTTGCCAACGCATTAATGATTTCATGTGCCCCTCACGTGTGATTTTTTTATTTTCTAGGTAATTGTGTATGTGCGTGCGTATTCTAATTATGGTGCACTTTCAATCATGGCCATTGATTTTGTTGATTTGTGATTATGTTGACTGATCATGGAGCGTTCGTTGGATTGATCTTATGGTGAGTGTTGGGTCAATCAGTTGACTGGGTCTTTATATTTCCTTTTTAATTTCGCTGATTTTTTTTTGGTGTGTGGGCTTGATATCCACACCCCCTCCTTTGGGCCCATGTTCATTTCCAACGTGGTTGGACTGCTATTCATACCCCCATGCTCATTTCAATTCATTTTACTTTATTTAATTATTGCATATCATTTTAATTTTTTTTAAAATAGTTAAGTGCATCCAAAAAATTCCAAAAAATTCATGAATCATGTTTAGCATTTTATAAATTTTTCTCAAATTTTATTTTATCATTTTATTTTATTTTTAGCATCTGAATTAATTATTTGAATAATTTTTTTTTGAATTTGTTTCATTTTGCACACTTTGCATTGTAGAATTTATTTCTCATCACCCATAAAACATTTTAAGTCCATTCTTTTTTCATTGCTTCATTAACGTATTGATGTTAATTAAAAAAAAAATTCTTATTTTTAAAACTTTTTCATATTGCATTTTAGTCCCTTTCTTCTGCATGTTAGTTCATAATTCTCATTTGACTTTGCATAATTGTTTGAGTGACCTATCTTGGGAATTTTGGCATGAACTTTTGACATGTTGTTTGCCACTGGTTGAGGTGTGTTAAGTTTTAATTTAGTAATTTTAGAAGATGCTTTGTTAATTGTTTGATTGCTCTTTGTTTGAGGTCTTCTTGCATGCACATCTTTGATCATGTCTGATTACTTGTTTGAGATGGCACTTGTGCCATTGTTTGGGTTTGCTTCTTTGACTTCATAATTCATGTTTAGGTCATCCACATTCTGTCTTGATTGAGTTTCATTTGGTTTATAACCATTTCTCTTTGGTTTGTGATTTGTTTGGGTTTCATTTGTCTTATTGTCACTTATGTCTGTTTGTACTAACCTTTTATGCAGGGGCTGAGGTAAGTTATTTGAGGGTGTGGATAGTTATCCATGTCCACTCTCACTCTTTCTTCCTCTCATATTTTCTTTTATTTAGGCTTAGGTTGTTGTCAAACTTCCCCTTAGGGCCATCTTTGCATGATAACATTAGGATAGATTTCCCCTTTAGTGTTTTTTCTTTTCTTTTGAGTCCCTCTTCTCATCTCATAACAGCTCTAAGATACTTAACAAGGTCAACTTACCTTGCACACGAGCCTTAAACATAGGAAATGAAGATTGAGGGGTCCCCCTTCTCTCTTCTAGAGTGTTGAGCATACGTCCCATTGGGGACGACCATGAGACGCATTCGTTCCCGTGTCATAGACTTTGGTTCAAGTTGAGTTATGAACTAACTCAAGTCACTTCTGTCCTAAAAAATACAAGCAAACTTCAAACCTTTTTATCCTGCGGGATTGTCAAACTAAAGGCTATTTTCAAAAAGGGCACGTTACTTTCCGTCTGAGTCGCAAACAGGCATTCACCCTAACTGCCAGACGCGAGCTTAACGTCGCTCATAAAAAACACAAAAAGAACTTGGTCTGAACTACGTTGACTCTGAATTCCCCATTGCACAAAGGGGGTACGTAGGCCTATGACGACGACGTCCTACCGAGTCTGCCTTTGTCTTCCCCTCCCCCATTTTAGTGCAGCCATAGATGTTAGGATAACTCACCCTTAGAATAGACAACAAGCGTGGATCCCATCGAGTACGATGGACGCGTGGGGTGCTAACACCTTCCCCTCGCGTAACCGACTCCCGAACCCGGGCTATGGTTGCGATGACCATTCCTTTCCCACTTCCTCAGGTTTATGCGGTGTTCCCTTTCCCTCTCTTGGGATAAATTTACACGGCTGGCGACTCTGTTTTCCGCGCCACTTTTGCGTTTGTACCTGGATGAAAATCCTGGGAGCGACAACTGACACATCTTCTTTTTGCAGAGGAAGAAGTGACCGAACATCTTTTCTTGGGCAGTGTGTACATTTGACTCACAACGGTAATATTTAGACTTCAAAACTTCAGTGGCTTCTGATGTTAATTTGATGAAGCATGAGTAGAATCTTCATAGCAGAATATCTGATGCTTCAAGTCTTCAGTCTATTGAAGAAGTCCATTAGGAATCAGTCTTCATAACTTCAGCACTTGGTCTTTAAGAACGTTACCATTTTCTGCTTCAAGTCTTCAGAGCCTATTATTTGAAACCTTAATCTTCAGAACTCATCAGTCTTCAGATTCTTTCTGCACTTGGCCTTCAGCGCCTTCAGCCATCAGAACTTCAAGTCATAGGAGTCTTCCGTACTTTGGTTCTTTCAGAGTGTACTTCTTCAGAAGCTTCGCTATCTTCAGAATCTCAATCACTTTCAGAGAGCATCCACAAGAGCATTACAACAACAATCTTGGCATCCTTGGATCTGGCTGATTATGACTAAATAAAGAAGCGATCTTGCTTCCCGCGACTTTAGTCACATATAGTAACTTCGCATATGTATATATTCAATCATAGTACATTTAGCTGGTGTATGTTGGTTCTGATATCTTTAGTTCTTATGATCTGCACACAACATACATTAGACCATAAAATGGTTATTTCACAAATACTTATTGTTATCATCAAAACATAGATTGACTTGTAGAGACAATTCTTGCTCTCACACCACTCCCCTTCTCCCCATAGGAACCGCCGCCGTGAGCGTACCCTTCGGTCCCCGTCATTCACCAGTTCTAGCAGCAACGATGAGCCTCGCGGCCCATTGTCCCAGGAAATCTTGGCTACCCGTCTCCCTAAGGGCTTGGAGAAGCCCCCGTCTCTGGGCACGTACGATGGGACTACTGACCCTGACGAACACATCGAGAACATCGATGCGCTATTGGACTACCGTGACGTACGGGGCGCCATCAAGTGCCGACTATTTCCGACCATGCTCCGAAAAGGGGCAATGACATGGTACAAGCAGCTGCCCGAAGAGTCCATTACCTTGTGAAGGCAACTGGGCAGAATGTTCTCGCGGCATTTCACAGCTTCTCGCCGTCACCCTAAGACTGAGGCCTCCCTCGGAGCCATAATCCAAGGGAAAGACGAACCTCTCCGCGCATATATCAAGAGGTTCAACAAAGAAGCGGTACAGGTCCCTACAACGGACGAGATGAAAAAGTTTCTGCTCGAGCAAGGGCTCCGTCCGGGCTCCGAGTTCTCTAAAGCCGTCAGTCTCGCACCACCGAGGAACCTAGATGCCCTCCTCCTCAAAGCCCAATCACACATTCAGTACGAAGAGAAGGTTGCAGCCAGCAACGTCCGAGCATCACGCCATCAGGAGAACGCTCGGACCTCCAGAGGTGAGGAAGCCTCAACATCTCGTTGAGGCGAACGAAGGCGCGAGGACCGTCCTCGTGACTCCCGCGACAACAAGGGGCCCTCCGGGCGATTCCACGACTATACCCCCCTGACCGTCTCCAGGGAGAAGATACTATCCAAGTGTGCGAATTCCAAATTCAAGCAGGCAAGGGTCCGCTTCCCCAAGCAACTTCCGGCCAGACCCAACGTGGAAAAATCGAAATATTGCCGTTTCCACAAGAGTCACGGCCACACCACTGAAGACTGCATCCATCTGAAAGATGCTATTGAGATACTAATCAGGGACGGCCACCTGAAACAATTCGCGAAGAAGAAGGACACTCCTCGGCAGGACGCCCAGGAATCCAAGAAGATAGAGGAGGAAGTACCCTCCTCGGAAGAAGCCAACAGCTAGGTCGCTATGTCCATATCGCGACCAGAGGACTTCTACGTCCCAGACGGGCTCAGCGCCCCTGCTTATTTCGCGGCCCACAGCCCGTGGGAGACATTTCCCTCCGCCATGGTTATCTCTGGCGGGGGCTTCAACAAAGTCATGGTGGGCTCCGTGAAATGAAAATTCGAGCATTTGGTCAACACAAGCTCTAATAAGGTGACCACGCTCGATCAGGCCCAGAAGGGCTCTATCCCCATCTCTTTCTACCGGGAAGAGCTCCTCGGGGGATCCCCAAACTCGAGCTTACCTTTGCTTGTCAGAACCCGAATGGCAAACTTTGACGTTCGCAGAATCCTCGTCGACCAGGGCAGCTCGGTCGACATCATGTACTCCCAGCTGTTTTCAACACTTCAGCTGGACGAATCACACCTTACCCCCTACGTAGAGTCTGATTTGCAGGGATTCAACAGATCAGTGACCAAGCCTTGGGGATACGTCGAACTGATCGTAACCTTCAGATCAGCTGAGATGGCCAGATCCGTTAAGGTACAACTTCTAGTGATCGACTGCCCGTCGCTTTACCAGTGTATATTCGGAAGACCAACCCAGGCCGAGTTGGTAGTAGTGCCTTCAACGGTCCACCTCAAGATGAAGTATTACACTTCAAAAGGGATGGTCGCCACCCTCCACGGTGATATCGAGGCTGCGCGACGATGTTTCGAAGCAGCAACAAAGGGGCTCCACGCCATTGCGTCCAAGCCAAAAGCATCGAGCAAGCCAGCATTGCCAAGCAGCTCCGAGGAAGCCAAGCCTCTGCCCCATGTCGACTCCATCGACCTCGACAGCCGCTTCCCTGAAGAAGACCAACAGGAGGAATGAGCAGCTTCAGCCAACCCATCCACATCATCCAGCAGCAGCTCCCATCCGATGCACCCGATCCCGGATGGCAACTTTGAGATCGTTCTGTTCGTCGACGACCCTCAGCGAAGAGTGAAGATTGGAGCAGACCTGCCCAACATAGCGAGGAAATAGCTCAAAGCATGCCTCTGTGAGAATGTTGACCTCTTCGCCTGGAGTGCCACCGAGATTCCCGTCCTGGATCCATCCGTCACATGCCACCTGCTGACAATTGACCAGGCCATCAAGGTCGTAGCACAACGTAGGAGAAAGCAGTCTCTGGAGAAAACGGAGGCTGCAGAAAAAGATGTAAAGGACCTCCTCGAGGCCAAATTTATTTGGGAGGCTAAGTACACCACTTGGCTGTCCAACGTTGTACTCGTGAAAAAATCTAATGGAAAATGGCGAATGTGCATTGACTACACCGATCTTAATAAGGCATGCCCAAAAGATGCATATCCCCTCCCCAATATTGATAAACTTGTTGATAATTCTTCCGGTTTTAAACTTTTATCGTTCATGGATGCCTACTCGGGCTATAATCAAATTCCAATGGCAATGGCCGACAAAAAATACACGGCTTTCATGACCGAATCGGGCAACTATTACTACAACGTAATGCCCTTCGGCCTGAAGAACGCCGGAGCAACCTACCAAAGAATGATGAACAAGGTCTTCCGGGGAGAAATAGGCGACATGCTCGAAGTCTACATGGACGACATGATCGTAAAATCCCACGAGGAAACCGATCATACTGCCCATTTGAGAAAGGTCTTCGAACAAGCCAGAAAATACAAAATGCGTTTTAACCCGGAGAAGTGCACGTTCGGTGTCCGAGCAGGCAAGTTCCTTGGCTTCTGCTTAACGGAACGAGGAATCGAGGCCAATCCCGATAAGTGTTGAGCATTCTCCGAGTTTCCTATGCCCAAGTCCAAGAAGTCCATCCAGTCCCTCAATGGGATGCTCGCGTCACTATCTCGTTTCGTGGCCAAATCTGCCCAGCACGCCCTACCATTCTTCAAACTCCTCCGCAAGGAGGCAACGTTCGAATGGACCGAGGAGTGTGACAAGGCTCTTCTCCATATGAAACGGGAACTCTCGGAGCCACCAGTCCTCTCTCTCCTGGACAATGGCGAAACGTTGTACCTATACCTCACTGTAGCAACTGAAGCAGTGAGCGTCACTCTCATCCGCGAGACTCCTGACAGACAGAATCCCATATATTTCACGAGCAAAGCACTACAAGGACTAGAGCTAAGATACCAATAGATAGAGAAAGTGGCTCTGGCCCTCATCAATGCAGCCAGAAGATTAAGACACTACTTCCTGGCTCACACGATCGTGGTTCGAACAGATCAACCCATAAAATAGCTACTAGGACGACCAGACATGGCCGGTCGAATGCTCAAATGGTCGCTTGAACTATCCGAATTTGACATCTGGTACGAAGGCAGGAAAGCTCTCAAAGCCCAGGCTATGGCCGACTTCATCGCAGAAATGACATTCGCAGACTCCCCCGCGAGCGAAGCACGTAAATGGACCATTTTTGTGGACGGTGCCTCAAGCTCGGAAGGGAGCGGCGCGAGCATCATACTGGAAAGCAATGAAGAAATCATCGTCGAAGTATCACTCACCCTATCCTTCCCAACCTCGAACAACCAGGCTGAATACGAGGCTTTCCTCGGCTAACCTGAGCGCAGAAGAAGTCGTCATTTGCACAGATTCACAACGCGTGGCCCTTCAGGCCCGAGGAGAATATCAAGCCAAAAATGACAACCTGACTGAATACTTAGCCCTGGTCAAGAAGGAAATGGCGAAGTTCGCAATAGTAGAAGTGAAACATGTTCCCCGCGAACATAACGTGCGAGCAGACGTTCTATCCAAACTAGCCAGCACAAAGAAGAAAGGCGGAAACAAATCCGTCATACAGGAAGTACTTCCTCGACCCAGTATCGAGAAGGCCTCCCCGACCCTCGACGTGCAGGTGATCGGCGACAACAACTGCTGGATGACCCTTGTTTATAACTATCTCGCCAAAGACGAACTTCCGTCCGACCTAAAAGAGGCCAGCATAGTTAGGTGAAGAGCCTGCTCTTATGTCTTGGTCGAAGATAAACTCTACAGGCGGGGATTCTCCATTCCACTGCTCAAGTGTGTCGTGGAAGAAATGGTCGCACACATCCTGCGCGAAATCCACGAGGGAATCAACGCCCAACATCTCGGCGGAAGGTCCCTTGCCCAAAAGGCCCTCCGAGCAGGATATTACTGGCCGACCATGCTGCATGACGCTAAAGAACACGTGAAGAAATGCGATAAATGCCAACGGCACGGGGACATGCACCTGGCTCCACCTAACGAGCTCAAAGCAATGTCCTCCCCGTGGCCATTTGCCTGGTGGGGCCTGGACATCCTAGGACCCTTCGTAGTAGGATCGAATCAGAACAAATACCTAATAGTGGGCGTAGACTACTTCACGATATGGATAGAAGCGGAGGCTCTAGCCAAAATAACCGCCCTTAACATACTGTGTTTCTATAAACGAAACATCCTTGCACGTTTCGGCATTCCCCAAGCAATTGTAACGGACAATGGGACGCAATTCACAGACAGGAAGTTTCAGGACTTCGTCGCCCAACTGGGCACGAAGCAGCACTTCGCATTTGTCGAGCACCCCCAAACAAACGGGCAGGCAGAAGTAGCTAATTGAGTCATCCTTCGAGGCCTCAAACGAAGGCTGGACGAAACAAAGAAGGCTTGGGTCGAGGAACTGCACAGCGTATTGTGGGAATACCGCACAACCCCACACTCTATAACCGGGGAAACACCTTTCCGTTTAGCATACGGGACCGAGGCTGTAATTCCCGTCGAAGTTCACGTACCCTCTAGGCGGACAGAGTCGCCCCTGGACGAGGAGATGAACGACGAATCATTAAGAGAAGAGCTCGACCTCGTCGACGAAATCCGAACCGGGGCAGCCCTCCGCGAAGCCTTACAAAAACAAAAAATTACCATCAGGAACAACGCCAAGGTGATACGACGAGAGTTCGACGTGGGAAGCCTTGTTCTAAGAAGAAACCACAAAGACTCTCGCGAAGGAAAACTAGCAGCCAACTGGGAAGGACCCTATCGCGTCCGAGCAAAAACGGAAAATGGGGCCTACTACCTAAAACATCTCAACGGGGAAGAACTTGCTCGACCATGGAATGCCAAAAAGCTAAAACAATACTATAGCTAAGGCCCTAATTATCGGTTTGACCCATCACGACGACGAACGTCGGCTACCGATCACTATGCACGCCTAGGTACAAGCGTCGTATACCAGCAAAGCAGAATCCCGCTCAGTAACAAGTCGAGTAACTGCTCGACGGCGGTCCTCGATCAAGCATCGCCGTCGTCAAAGTACCATGACTGGAAGAACCCAGCTCGCGATGGGACGTTCACGCCGCGAACTCAGGCCTCAAACGCGACCTGAGCTCCGCATCCCCGCCAGGACATTCCCCTAGCTCTCCGCGGGCTGATCCTCGACATTTCCTTCAAGAAGGGCGTCGGGCATAACGATTCGACCATCCTCAACATGCGCCAGATAATGGGTACCCTCGACATAGAAGTCAAGCTCGGGGTTCACCACCCGCAGTTGAGCCACGACGTTTCTGAAGGATTCATCCACGACGACAATACTGTCATCCTCGGCCATCAGCATACGGGTGACCAGCTCGGATCTCGTCTTTAATTCCTTCACATCTTCCGGCTCATCTTAGCCCGGGGCAATGGCCGCCCTCAACTGCTGGACCAGCTCCTCGGCAGCTTTCTTCTCCGCTGCCAGCGTAGAATTCTCCTTCTTCAACCTGGCCACCTCCTCCTCAACCTTCTTTCGAGCATCGTCTGCACCCTTGACTTCTTCTTTGAGGGACGCCATGGCAGCCCGAGCAGCATTAAGTTCGGACTCAGTTGCAAAGTCCCCTTCAGCATAAACGGCTGCCATCTCCAGCATCCTAACCAAAGCTGAAGCGTCTTGAGCCACCAACGCCCTCTTGCTCGGGTGGTCCATGCTTTCCAAGCGAAGAGACTCTGTCGGAGGCATGACCAAGGAGTTTCCCTCAAAGAATCTCCTATCAAGGATGCAAGGAGGAAGCTCGAACTCCCCTTTCTCTGGTACCCGAGTGAGATCCACAGCGTCAGCAACCCTTGGCCGCTTGGATCGTCCGGTCAATGGAAGGGGAGATCCCCGGGGAGTCGGAGTAGGAGAAGAGGTCCCCGCAGCAGATTGAACCGGAGTGGGAGCACGCGCACCAGTGAATCGAGACTTAAGGGGAACCACTCCGGCCTTGTTCCTCGCAAGAGCATTCTTCACAACCCTCTCAAGGGCCTGAGGCATCTTACCTGCACAAACAAAAGTCGAACATGTTAGACACGAGGAAAGAAATAATGCGAGCAAATCTAAAATAACTAAGACTACCAAGCAGCTTCTCGACTTCCGCAGGGGTCTTGCACTCCAGGAATGCCTTGGTGTTAATAAACCGGTATTCGACCCTCTGACTACCTTCCTCCTCGAAGATCGGGTTACCCTTGTTCGTCCAGCATTCCGCAAGCAGGAAGGAGTTGACGTACTTCACCAACACCTCGTACGCCACGACATCCTGCCCGTGTAGCTCGTGCGGTTGGAGAACGTAGTCACTGGGCTTCTTGGTGAAATGGTCAGGTGCCCAATGAATAGGGAACTTGTAAATCCTCTGCCCAATAAATTTCCCTGCCTCGTCGCGCAGGTCGTTACCATCCTCATCAACCTCGATCTCCCTGACATATGTATTATCCTGGGCAGCTTCAGACGGGCTCAAAAACATAGTACCGCTCCTTAAACGTCTGTATTAACTCCGAAAATGGTTTAAATAATTTGCGAGGCTGCTTCAAAGATACCCAACCATACTGCCTCCCTGACAGCTGCCTTTGAAGATGGAAGACGGTGAAGAATAGAGGAAGAGTATCCCCTATGGCGAGGTGCTCGCACACCAGCTCGAATGCCCGGATGAAGGCCAACGAGTTCAGGTGCAGTTGCGTGGGGGCCAACTTCAAGTGCACGAACACCGACTGCCGAAAATCGGTGAACGACAACCTTAGACCCAGCTCCTTGAATGCGTACTCATACATTGCAAAGCGGTCCCCGTAGTTCGTGCAGACCCTGTCGTCCTTAGAGGGAAAGTGCACCTTCCACTCCCCCTCTGGTCCGACCTCCATGAAGACATCCCCTAAGTACGTTGCAAAGGTAGACACATGCTCAGCAGGTTCGGCCACCTCCCATTCCTCCGCGGAACCCTCAACGGAGTCCTCGTCCATAACTTCCAACTCTTCTTCCTCCCCGACCTCACTGGGGGTACTCGAGGTCGTCGAACTACTACTATTCGAGGAACTTGTTTCTTCCTCGGACGAATCCAAGATAATTTCTCCATCGGGCCCCGTCGCCATGTCGTTCACCTGAAAAGCAGAGAAAAATGTGAATTCGACAATAAATCAAATCCACCCTTCCACCGCTAGTCAAGTGAAAGGGCGCGCAAAGGGCTGAGGACAACGTCCCCGGCCTAAGCCCTAACATCAAAAGAAAAACTGAAACCTCCCCGCGAGGAGACGCTCGAAACGAATCCTCCCCAAGTGAGGAGCTTCCCCGCACTCATACCCAGTTTCCGTTTTAAGCTTCGCCGAAAACCGCAAAGCTTCATCGGAATCTGGGAATGTTCAACCAGAAAATTCATCACCCACTCAGAAGATGAACAATCACGGCGGTTACACATGCATCGCCGTCGCAACGACGCTGTGAACCGTCCTCCTCACCAAAACGTACTAGCACATCCGACGACAGGTCAGAGGTGGAGAAATGGCACGACCACCGTCCACCACCAACAATCACCGGAAACTAATCTATTTCATCCTCTAACCTAGCCTTAACCGCATGCAATCTAGCATTGACCACCCAAAAAGAGTTAAAACAAGCTCAAAATCGGAAACTTACTCGATTTAAGAAGACAAAAGTGGCTGCTCGAAGCTTGGAGCGGTGGTCGGAGTAAGCAGACGGTGGTGACGGGTAGGAATGCTGAAGGAGACGAAGAGAAATCAGAGTGAAAAAGTCCCAAATGAGACGGATTTCCCCCTTTTATACAGAGGGGCATGTGCAGTAGACGCGCTCGTAGGTCATGATGGCTATCAACTAGCCATCATTGCCTAGTAACTGCTACACGGAGCTCTAGGCACACGTGGTGTCCCAACGTTTCCAATTCTGACTAACCGTTAGTCTCCCCGGACACCGGGCAACACGGTCACGGTCATGAATGCCACGGACACCAGAGGTCACGAACACCACCAGTCCCGGGCGTCTCGAGGCGGCCCTCCTCGTCATCTAACGACGACCTCACACTATCTCCCCGGAGCAACGAGCTGTCCTTAAGTCATCACTCCCATGCTCGGGAGCAACGACTTGGGGGGCTCCTGTTCTGGACTGGACCAATGGCCAGACACGACCCAATCCACTTCTGCTCCGAAGCGGCCCAAATTGCCTAAGTCCAATCCACGAAGGGGCAAAAGTTACCTTTCTGCCCCTCCAACTGGGCAGGGACTGCATCGCACCTCCCCGGAAACTATGTCTGTTACGCACGGCTCATCCACTCCCCGAACAGCTATGGGCAGGTGCCCGGGACTATGTCTATGCCCGACATAACGCCTAGTTTTGGGCACCCTGCCCGACATAACAGCTAGTTTGGGTAGTTACCTATTCTTCGGGAAAACGGTTATCTCGCCCCGAAAATAGGACCGTTGGAGTGCCTTTGGGTAGTTACCGAAAATAGGACCTTTGGGTACTTTCCCCTTTTCTCTGACCCTTTCTTACTTGAGCGTCGGAGTGCCTTGCAGGTACACCCCCCCTTCTCCTCTCCATACGACCAGCATCCCAGACGTACTTGGTGACCCACTTCTACAGGATCTGATCCAGCCTTCACGATCATATATATATATATATATATATATATATATAACAAGTTTTATCCCTTATCTCAAATCCTGATTTTTATACTCTTTAGACCCTACGAGTATATCCTAACTTATTTAAATTATAATCATAATTATAAAATAATAATTAACCCTAAGTATCTTAACCTTAACTAATTATATATTTTGTATTTTTTTAACTTTGTTATTTTAATTATTGTTTATTAAAAAAAATTATAATATTTTTATCCTAAAATATAGATAGCAGACTAACTTATATATACATACTTGCTGATAGTGATATTTGAGAAAAAAATGAAGAAGTTTTTCTTGCTTTACTTTTTTTATTTGTATTATTATAGTAATTTTTTAATTAAAGAGATAGTGTTTTGGATTTGATTTAAAACAAATTTTGGTTATTAATTAAAACTTGATTTTAGTTATGTTTTAATTCCAGATTTTTCTAGAAAGTTCAATTTGAATTTGATTTCGATTTTGTTTAGAGTGATTTAAGTCTGGATTTTTGTTTTTAAAAATACATATTTTTTGTTATTACATGTTATTGGGTTTTAAAAAAATTAATTCAGGTAATAAAAGTTGAATTACTATTGATACAAATCGATTTATATTTTTGATTTTGCAAAATTTGTTTCATGTAATTTAATTGATAGGTTGTTAAAAAATTGATTAAAAATGACTTTTAAAACATTGCTTTATAATATAAGTTTTAAAAAATTTATGGTATTAGTTTTTTTTTTTTTTATAAAAAAGATTCTAATATTAGTTTTAAAAAAGAGATTTATGATGTTTGTTAAAAAGAATTGTTTAAAAATTTTAAATTAATACAATTTCTATATAACTTTAATTAACAAATTGATATGATTTTTTTTTAAATTAAGAATAATTTATAAAAATAAATAAAAATCGATTTGAATGTGAATTAGAAAACAACTAGGTGATTATATATATATATTTTTTTTTGTAATTTTTTTTAATTGAATATTAAAATATTATGACCTAAATAGTATAAATATGCATTAAAAAATTAACAGACAAATACATAGCATAATACCAAATCACACAAAACATCGAAATTCATGAAGATCGAATATGCAGATGAATCGAAAGTTTAGACGACAAACATTGAGTGACGTGACCGATTTAAACTATCTCCTCCATTCTTTCCCTTTCTTTTATACTTTTCTCCCTTTTTAGTGTAAGATCCATTTCCCCTTGTTGTTGTTCTTAGATGTGAAGAACAACAACTTTTTAAATTGATTTATTTGTGAATTGTGGAGGATCTAATTAGCGTGGAAAAAAAACCCTATTTATACTAATAATTAGGTTAACAAAATAGGAAAAAAAAATTAAATTGTCTAATCAAATCAAATATCTTGTAGGATGAATATCACAAGAAAAAAAGTCCAAATTCATTGTTTGATCACCAAGATTTAAAAAATTCTAAAAATAACAAATCAGATTTAAATATTTTTATTTTTTTGATTTTTTGGATTAAAATTGGTTAAATTATATTTTTAATTAAAATAATAATTTTTCAAAATTGCCTAAAAAAGAAAAACGAAAATTAAAATATAAACTCAGTTTTTCTATTTTTTATTTTAGAAATTAGTCATGTCGATCCTTTCCAATACAATGAAAATATTATGGAATAATCTAAAAAGGAATAAAATCTCTAAATATTTTTTTTATATTAAAAATTAACTCAGGTGAAATGCTAAATGACATTGAATTATTATCCTAAAATAAAAGGTGAACAAAATATTTTTAAATTTTTTATTTTATGATTTTTTTGACTAATTTTTAATAAAATAGGTGAAAAAGTGAAAAATAATTTTTTTTAAAAATACCTATTTAAAAATACGAAAATTAATTTAAAAAATGATCAAAAATATTATTTTTATGATTTTGTGTAGTAATTAAGTGATTTGGAAGATGCAATTTAGAAATATTTTAGTTTGAATACTAATAAATGACACTTTCTCCTTTTTCTTATTTTTTCAATTATAATCTACTATTACCTAATTACATCAGTAAAATAAAGCCTAATTCTAGAATAATTTTAAATCTTAAATTATTTCTGCAACTATTTTCAATTCTAATTTCAAAACTATTTCTAATTCCAATAAACTTAATTCTATTCCAGAACTAGTTAGTTATAGTAATAACAAATCTAACATAAAATTAAAAATAATCTAATTCTAATATAAAATTCTAATTCTATATATAAAGTCTATCAATTATCTTAGGGTAGAAATAAAAATAAATATTAACTATCTAATTAATAATAACAGTAATAATGTAAGAACCATTAATAATAACTTGATAATCAATAATTTTAAAATGGTGAAAAAAGTGCAAAAAAAAAAAAGTAATAAACCAAGTACTTGGGCTCGAGTGGTAAACGAACTCCTACTAAGGGACAAAGGTTTAGAGAATACCGAGTTCGATTTCTGGAAAATTTTACCCTATACCCCTACAATTATCCCCATACCCCTACAATTTTACAAAAATTCCAAGTTTACCCCTATAATTATTATTTTTTTATTTTTTATTTACTGCACAGTCAAATGAGATAATTTTATTTTTAGAAATACACGAAACAAACCGGATAATATAAAGTAAAGAAATTCGAAATTATTTTTTTTGCAAACTGGATAACTTGATATAACTACATCCGATTAACAAATGTATAAATCAGATAACTTGCTATTGTTAGATGTCGTGTTGTTTTTTATTAAAAGGATAACATGAAGTAAAGTTATCCGGTGTAACTACATAGCAATGTCCAACCATAAAAATCTCAAGAGCAGAATACACACAGCATCACTGAACTCGTGTAACAGAGAAAGCCAACCATAAAAATCCAATCATAATCAATTATCACTTTCACCCTATCAACATAGCAATGTCCTACAAACATTCACTCAAATTCACAAACCAAAATTCAAACAGAAAACTCATTCACAACAAACACGACAACTCAAAAAACTAAAACAGAGAAGAAACCGAGATCACCGGAATAGGAAGCACTAGCCGAAAAATAGCGCTCCACCGTGAAACGCAAGGCCAGCCACGCCCAGAATTGTGAGCCACAACCACTGGCACGAATCGAATCTGTGAATGACAACCACCCTTCAGCGACACCGCGCAACCATCGCCGGCACCTTCAAGTACGCACCAGTACCATCGAAGACGAACTTGTCGTTGGTAACTTCCTTATTCCCTTCCAACACTTTGTTTCCATTGCTTGTGTATAGTTTTGGTTGATTGAGATTTGTAAAGAGATTAGAGAGGTTAGCTTGAATATTGAATTTAATTGATGTTTGTGTTGCACTGTTTGTGAGAGAGGAAAAGAGAGTTTTGTAGTGAGGGGATTTTTTATTTCACACCGGATAACTTTGCTTCATGTTATCCGGTTCATAAAAAACAACACCGGATGTAACGATAGCAAGCTATCCGATTTATATATTTGTTAACCGGATGTAGTTACATCAAGTTATCCGGTTTGCAAAAAAATAACTCTGAATTTCTTCACTTTATGTTATCCGGTTTGTTTCGTGTACTTCTAAAAAAAATTATCTCATTTGACTGCACAGTAAATAAAAATAAAAAAATTATAATTATAAGGGTAAATTTGAAATTTTTGTAAAATTGTAGGGGTATGGGGATAATTGTAGGGGTATAGGGTAAAATTTTCCGATTTCTGGTGGGAACAATACTTAGCCAGTGTTAGTACCTCTCGGCACGAGCTCTGGATTACTAGGACCCCTGAAAATCAGAGTGCGAAAAACAAACAAAAAATTACAAAAAATAGGAAGGTGGAATTCAAACACAAGACCTTACACACTCTTGGAGTCCTTACACCTTTCTCTACTACCAAACGGGTCATTCTAATAATTTGAGATGGAATGTCACTAAAAACAATAATAATTTAAATCTTAGTGAATTATTTAACTTTACTGATTAATTATAATTAACTTCTAACTAATAATAATAGCCACTAAAAAAAATAATAGACCTATTCTAAATATTTTTCTAGTAAGTTAGTCTAAAGTAAGGATAATATGCTCTACTAATCAGTTAATTAAATGAAACTATATATTAAACAAGAATTAAAATTATACTCTGAAAGGTTAAAAAAAAATAGCAACTAAACTATGAAGACATCAAAACTCCTAAAGAGTCAAAATTCTCTCCCCTTTGACTTTTTAGGTCATTAGATTTGACCAGATGACTCATATGGACTCTGGGTGTGTTAGTGATCTAAACCTTAAGTTAGTTGATAGGAAAAGAAGAAGTGGTCAAAATTTGGGGTACGACACACCACGCACAACAATTCTTGCAGGCAAATGATCATCGTCATCTTCATGTGTACATTGTGGGACGGTTTCACTGATTCCATATTTAAATAGTAACACAATATATATCATACATTTTAGATATTAGCACATGGAAGAGTAAAAATAACAGAAACACAATAAAATCAACACAATATATATATATATATATATATATCATATATTTCGTATATCACAACATTCTCACATACTGCATATGACTCTTTTATGTATTTCCTGTGAGTTTCCTGCTCTGCTGCTAACGCATCTTCAAAATCTTCTTTTGACTTTCCAACTTTCTCGAAAAATATTCAGTCATTTCTTTTTGCACTTGTCTGGTGCTTTGTCTAGATGTACCAAACCACACTTTCAGGCCGATGCCATCTCCAACACCACGCACATGGAAGAGTAAAAATAACAGAAACACAAAATAAAATCAACACAATATATATATATATATATATATATATATATATATATATATATATATATATATATATATATATTTCGTATATCACAACATTCTCACATACTGCATATAACTCTTTTATGTATTTCCTGTGAGTTTCCTGCTCTGCTGCTAACGCATCTTCAAAATCTTCTTTTGACTTTCCAACTTTCTCGAAAAATATTCAGTCATTTCTTTTTGCACTTGTCTGGTGCTTTGTCTAGATGTACCAAACCACACTTTCAGGCCGATGCCATCTCCAACACCACGCACACGTCCACTATGCTCTTTTGTTCCGATTGCATCTATTAATATATCATGTCGTGGTTCTGGAAAAAAGGAACCTTCACGAGCTGACATGACCAACGAATCCTACGCAACACGATAAAATATACATTGTTAATTACCAAATTAATTTAAATAACACATAACACACACACAACAAATCCTACTTATAATTTTCTTAGCGCCTAATCTTGAGGCATATGAAGTGTAGTCTTCATTTGGTATTTGTCAAATCCTCTTTCACTTCTCATTTGGATGGTGGAGATGGGTTACGATCGCGACTCATAGAGTCATCATCTCCTTGTTGTTGTATTTTTTTTAGCAATCATTATTTTCTCAAGTTTTATGTATCCCCCACGAGAAAATATATGGGGATATTTGTTTTTTGTCTTGTTTTGCTTTCCTGCTTCACTTTTAACCCGTTTTAAACATAGAAAAACAATATTATATTGCATGGTCGTACAACGTTGTATCTTCTTCTATGAACTTAGCTTGGAGGATCTATTTGAGTGTTGTTGTTGTTAAGTGGAGAGTAGAGAGGGTGCAGAGGCTTAGCTCTTGTTAAAGCAAAACTTCAATGTGAAGTTTTGCTCAAGAATGGAAGATAGAGCTTTGAGTATGGGTGAGAGAGAGTGAATTACAAAGTGTTGAATGTGAATTGAGAGTGAGTTTGCAGAGTGAATTATTCCCTTTGATTATTGCAGAGAGGTTTGCTTATATAGAGATTCAAGTGGAGGGAAGTCATAACCGTTTCGGGCAGTTAGAGCAAGTTAGTTAGGTCAGCTGTTAGTGTTAGTTGATCTCATGAGCAAATTAGTTAGGGTCGTAACACTGTTAGTTTGCTGTTAATGAATTTGAATTTTGACAGTTAGAAATTTTGTTAGGTTAGTTGAATTATTATAATGAAACTGTTATGTGAATTGGTGGAATCAGTTACTTCTATGTTGATTAGTAGCAATGAGAAAAATGTTGGTGAATCAGTATGGAGAATCAGTTAGCTGATGTTAGAATTAAGGTGTTAGCTTGAATTTTTATGGAATATTTGAGTTGTTAATGAGGATGGAATTGGTTAGTTGGAAATGTAGGTTTATTATACTAGTAGAACTGAGTTAGAATTTGGAAGTAACTTGGTGGATGTTAGTTGAATTCAAATAACAATTAGGAGTTAGTTATTGTAACTGTTAAACCAGTTGGGTTTTGGTTAGCTTGTAAAAAGGATAGTTAACTATTAGTGGATATTTGTTAGAACTGTTAGACATTTGGAATGTGAGAGTGTTAATTGGATATGTTATTGGAACTAAACTAGTGTGTTAGGAGTTAGAAAAAAATAGTTAAGTTTACATTGTTAGTTAATTAACTGTTAGTGAATTATTAGGACTGTGATTGGAATTTGAGTTGTTATATTGAGTTGGTTTAGGGAAGATGTTAGCTTAGGTTGGAAGAAACTTTGATAGGTAGAAATGGTGTTAGTTGGACTGTTATAACAATTGGAGTTTGAAGTTAATGTTAGTTAGGATCAATTAGTAGAAGTTAGTGTATGTTTGAACTGAAACTTTGACAGTTAGAATAGTTAGGTTAGTTTACTGTTAGGGTTCTTGTTAGTTAGGAAGTAGTTAACATCTTTGAACTGTTAGATATTACTTAACAGCTAGTGCTACAAATGAAATGTTTGATGACAGTTAGTAGTGTTTGATGGCTAGAGATGTTTAACTGTTAGCTCAATGGTTGATGAATCACAAGAAACATATATGCTAATGATAGTTAGACAATTAGTTAGGATTTCAAAATTATGTTAAACAAAGAAAAAAAAGGAAATATTGATGTATGATGATTTGAATGAAAGCGTCATATTTGATTGCTGATTTTTGTCAATTAGTATGCTAACTATACGTGTGCAAAATATCTGGTTATAAGACCCAAATACATAGTCATATCCAAATCCATTTTAAATATCCAGATATTATGAAATGGTTATCAACCGAATTATTTATAAATGGTTGGTTATCCATTCATCTTTTATTTTTGGATCCGGTTATAATCCAGTTATTAACCAAAAACCCAAAATGCACCCAATTTCAAATATCAGCTTATTTTCACTTCTAATCAGCTTATTTTCACTTCTAAGGTGGCTTACTTCATCTTCATCCTCAAGAACCTCAAGGCATTTTTCTTCTCCATTGCATCAAGTTTTCAAGTAAGCCCATTTTCCCTAATCACTACTAAACTTTTTTCCTTAATCAAAGCTTATCTTCAACCTTTTTCTTTTACTTCAGTTTCATGGCTTAGCTCAAATTTGTGAAGAACCCTAATCCTAAATTCCACTGCAAATTTGCTCTATTGTAAGTAAATTCTTCTATCCACCAAAAGTGTTGAAGATTAGGTTAGAATTTGATATTGTGGATGAATAATAACATAATAAATCTTCCTATGAAATCTGATTGTTATAAGAAATTGCTTCAAGGGCATAGAACTTTCCTTTGAAGTTTTGATGGGTCATAATCCCAATTATGTTTGGTTAACCCTTAGTTGCAATGTAGATTAAGAAATCCTTGTTTAGTGAATTGTGGGTCCAATTTCCTGAATTTTGATTTGATACACTCTATTTTTGACCGCATAATGTAAAACAACTTTTGCTAGAGCTGTTGTTCCTAGCGGTGCTTCAACAGGTAAACGAGAAATTTGATTTTGAGTGTGTGTGTGTGTGTTTGTGTTGGTTTTAGTGAACTGTTAGGATGATTTGAAGAATGTTTGGATTCCATTAACCATTCCTTTAAGTGTTGTTAGAGGATTCCATTAAGCGTTCGGTATTTCGGAGATCATGGCTTCTGGTATCTTAACCGGAGCCGTTTTATTAGTTTTGGGTGTTACCGGGTTGATGAAACTGGCTTACAAACTCATTCCCTTAAGTGTTGTTTGTTGAAAAGTATTTCGGGGGTGTTTTATCGTATCCACAGGGATTGAACGTATATTGTCGTCGTTCAATAGTCAAAAGTGTTTCAAACTTTATAGTAACAAAGGGTTTGGTTTTTCGTTTCGAATTGTTTGCATAAAATTTAGAATTCAACTGTAAAAAGATTTGGTTTTAAAGATTTGTAAAAGCATGCCAAGATAAGTATCCGATAATCCGTTTCGTACGTATCAACTCAATAAAGCGTGTGAACTCGTTAACAATAAATATAACCACATATCCTCTCAACAAGTTTCTCTCGAACACTTGTTGTGAGATTTATCATATTGATCATTTGATGATCTCTCACTCAAACTACCAATATGATAACATTCAAGTTCAATATTTATGAACATCAACTTTCAAAACTATCTCTAGCCTTATGATTATTGATGGATTGAAACTTAGGTCAAGTTTTAATACATATCTCTCAATCATGAACTAAAACAAAATATAAACCATGTAAACAAATTTTTTCTTCTATATTTATTATAAACAAAGTTCACAAACTTACAATCAAGATCAATACATACAAAATGATGGATTACCTTCCACTAATCTTGACACAAGATGTGTTTAGCTACCCATTGTCATGGTAGCTTGATCAACAAGTAATGGACAAAGCTTTTGTTGCATCAATCTTCAATGGATCAAGGATTGAAGCATAAAAGCTTTGGATTCTAAGAAAAATAATAAAAGATGAAGTTTTTGAGCTCTCAAGACGATTCTAGGTTACAAAGATCTTTCTAAAAGTTGTTATATCCAAAAATATCTAACAAACACCCTAAATACCACTTTCTGTCCAAACAAATTCGCCAGGCGAGCTACAAAATTCGCCTAGCGAAAACTTTAAGATCAACCACGTGATAGAACAGTGCAGAGAAATTTGGGAAAATATCTTGAATTCGCCAGGCGAATTCCAGCCTCGCCGGGAGAATCCCTTTCGCCATATCTTCTCCTGGCGAATCTTCCAGCGAAGCACTACCAATAGCTACTGGAATTGAAATTCTCACTCGCCAGGCTTTCGCCTGGCGAATCTCTCCTTCCGCAACCCATTCGCCTGGCGAATGTACTGTTTGTTGCAGACATGCGACTTTGCTCGTTTCATCGTGTTTTCTTCCAATTTTTGCCGCGTCCCTTTTACGAAAAATGCTGCAAAACTATCAAAAACATTAAAGAGACCAAAAATAGACATTGATTCAAAAATCACTTAAAAATAAGCTGTTCCGCATTCAGCATTTGGAAAAATGCTTAAAACTGCAGAAAATTGATCTAAAATTCATTTACAACCAGACACTTATCAAACTCTCCCCAACTTGCGTCGTTGTTTGCCCTCAAACAAAAGTAAGTTCCAACAATCACAAGCAAGATTTCCAAGTACTAAATCAACCGAAAACATCAATGGTTCAAACTCGACACATACACGCACAAAGTATTTTCACAAAGTTGCATAGAATCAAAACATGATTATAAATTAAGTTCTAAACACAATATCATACAATGCAAAATCAAGTACTACAAGTTCAAGTTGAATCACCTAAATTCACTTATTATCAACACACTATGTACATAATTTCACACGGGACAAAACACTCTCACAAGCAATCGTGCCACGTCCGGAATCATTCATGCATTCATCTCACAAAGTTATCAAAAATAAGTAGAAACAAAGATCACTAAGGACTTTTATGGTTGTAATATGGCTTGGGTTAAAAACAAGGGTCATATCTAAACGACCATTGAACAAAAAACGGGTAATAACAATGAGGAGCATTTCTTTTTCAACTTTCTCCACTATGCCAAAAAAGACCTTTAGCAGCGCTTTTTTTGGCCTTTAGCAGCGCTTAAAAGCGCTGCCAAAGGTGGCGCTGCTAAAGGTATAGACAACGCTTTTTTTCCTGCAAAAGTGCTGCCTTAGGTCCCCTTTAGGCAGCGCTTTTCCACTAAAAGCGCTGTCTTTTGTTCCCCTTTAGCCGGCGCTTTTTAAAAAGCGCCGCCTAATGTGTATTATTTTCCAACTTTAGGCAGCGCTTTTTTTGGAAAAAAACGCTGGTTTTCCCCCATTAGGCAGCGCTTTTTAAAGCGCTTTCTTTAGTTCCACTTTTGGCAGCGCTTTTCTAGTAAAAGTGCTGTCTTTTATACACGTAAATTGTTTTAAAATTTATTTGTTTTGCATGCGTTTTTTGTCAAAAGCGCTGCTAAAATTCCTTTTTTTAAGAAAACTTTTTTTTTAAAAACCTTATAATAGACCTGTATATTAACAAACCTGTATAACATAATTTTTTTATCAAAACTTATCATAATTATATACTTCAATTCACAAGCCTTTATTCAACATAGACCTACATAATTATATACTTCAATCACCATATATAGGCCGTATATTTCATAATTAAACACAAGACTTTATCAATTAACCATTCTAATATTCAACTTATGGTCGGCAACTTTCAAATTAATTAACCATTCTAATAACAACTATTCATACACCAAATAACCATTCTAATAACCATTCCACTTCCAAAATAAAATAACCATTCTAATAATCATATACAACAACTTCAATCACCATATATAGGCCTTATATTTCATAATTATACACAATACTTTATCAATTAACCATTCTAATATTCAACTTATGGTCGGCAACTTTCAATTTAATTAACCATTCTAATAACAACTATTCATACACCAAATAACCATTCTAATAACCATTCCACTTCCAAAATAAAATAACCATTCTAATAACCATATACAACAACTTCCAAAACTATACAAAGTATATACAACAACTTCCAACTTCCATACCTTATATGATTCTTTGTTCAATAAGATATTGACACCAATCCTCCTTAATTTCTTCCAATTGTACTTTGGAGTAAGTAGCACACTTGAATTCATCAAAATACTACATAATATAACATAATATGCATGATTTAGTTAAAAGTAATTAATTATATCAAATATCCGATAAATATTAAAATAACTCATAAGTTATAAATCCATACCATGATTGGAATCTCTATTTGATCCAAATGAATGATTTCTTTCATAAACCTCAAAACGAAATAACCGCAATCTATACCATTTTTTTGACGAGGACACTACACGGTGAAAAAAAATAATATTATATATCAGGATATATAGTCTAACTTGTTTTACCAAGTAGCATCACTATTATAAGCAAAATTGTGAAAATATACCTCCACTCTGATCCATGTAATGTTGGTTGACTTACTCTTTGATACTTTGGCTCCTCTTTGTGATCGAAATATTTGTATAGCTCTAACATAATATAAACGAATATTTAGAACAATCTCACTTAAATAAATTAATAAACAAATACACACGAATATTTAGAACAATTTCACTTACGTATCAATCGTCGTCTTCATATCCGGGTATTTATCTACATCACCATCTAACGAATCCACATAATACACTATTTCTCTTATCGGATTTATCGCAACCAACAACCAGTGTCCACTGTAAAATAAAACAAAAGTATCGATATAGTAATTTTATACGCAACATCAAAAAACGAAAAATGATAATAAATAAAGTAAGAATGTAAATCTAACCCGTTGCCAGTATTATATGGTAAAAGATACAACTTTCATGTATCTATGCTGGCCATAAATCTTTCGACTAAGTGAGATTGTACTGAAGTTGGATTCATCGCAATTAACGGTGCATTGATACAATTGGCAGATAAGAAACCGAATCTTTCTGACAATTGATGTGGGCGCACCAATTTCTTATACAAGAACCTTAAATAAAAACATAATAAACATTATATTATTTGTTGAAATGAGAAAATAAATTGTTTAAATAATTAAAGAGAGTTAATCGGAATACCTGATGTATTTGTGCATAACACCGATGCCTAATTCAAAATGATTAAAAATTTGATCCAAATCCTCTTTAGAAATTGTTTCTGAATAGGAATAACCGAAAATACCTTCCTCCATAGGTACTGCACGAATACCTCCGTCCATCAAATTCGATGTTTCTACAAGTGTTTCAAGAGATGGCCTAAATCGGGATACAATTGCTTTTTTTCCCCGTCCTTGTAAGAGTCTTTTTTTGGTTGGACGTGTTGCCTAATTCTGGCTGCCTATTCTGGCTTTCTATTATTTGTAACTCTTGGGCATGAATCTAAAAATCATATAAGTTAGTAAAACATTTGAATATAGAATTAACACTTCTAATGTGTATATATTGAAAATTTTGTGCTAAATTAATTTCATAATAAGCATATATAATTACCTCGGCAAGTTTCTGTTGACAATTGATACTACCTTTGTCACTAGTATCATTAAACTCTGAACCACGCCTTTCTGACATATATTTTTCCTTGTCCTTTTGTAATTCACGGACTTGAGCTCTTAATTCTTCCATGGCTTCCATCACTTGTGTATTGCTAGGATTTTGGCTCTTTGAACGATTATAAAAGGATGATGGAGTGACTCCAAAACCCTTACCCCTCACACGACCGGAATACTCAGGAACATTTAACACTCGAGTAAGTATGCTTCTGCAATCCTGGTCTTCACCTAGAGTTGCAGACTGAGACAGAGTCTCCTGGAATTCATATGCATGAATATCGAAAAATATTAGCGGGGATTAAAAAGCATAAATATTATATATATGTCAATAAGTGGGATATAAAATGCATAACGTTATACTTGTTGAATATTTTCCGCAACAACTCCATCCTTGCCCACACGAGCAGCCTTCCACAAAACATGTTCCGGAACACATATTTCTTCACTTTTCTCTTATTCTAACTACACATTAAGACAAATAATAAAATAAATTATAACACATGGGAAAGAAACAAGTAAATCAAAGCATTTATATATACTTACTATTTTTTGCTGTAAGCGTGCATATCCCAAACGCCCCTTCCTGTATGGATACACAAGTTTTGATGCTCTTTGGCGATTTACGCCACTCAACTCCTGGAATGCTTCGGTTCTTCTTTTGGCTACAAAAGTTGTCCATTCTTCAGGTGAAATCAAATCCACATACTTCACTGGACGTTCTGCTTCAATAAAATTTCGTTCGGCATCCCTAAGATACTTGTTTGATAGAAATGCTCGAAACCCTCTGTGTCTTTTTCCGGCTAATTGAATACAATACTTCTTTCGGTCATCACTAATATTAAAAGACCTCTATAAAAACAAATAACATAATTAGTAATTTAAAGACATAATCGGCAACAAAAACAAATAACATCAATATGGTACTTGTATCTCACTCCATATCTTTTCTTTGGCGGGTTTCAACGATGCATTTCTCCAATTATCACAAGTAATTGGAATATACGAACGAACAAGTGTACCAATGTAACTTGTCAACATTGCTCTGTTAGGCTCAACAAGTTGGTTCGTATCACTCCAATAAACGTCATACTTTATTCCTTTATCTCTAGCACGAATGATGTTCTTCATGATAGTTACTCCTCGCGTAATATCTCCTTCCGCTTCTTGAATTGTTTCATGTCCATCATTTTTTGAAGTATCATGTGAATTTTCCACTTTACTAGCCATTTCACCTGTAATTAAGAAAAACATCAATATAAAATGACACAATTATATTAAAGAACTTATAAAGCTAAACAAACTTAGTGGGATTAAGTTCAAAGTCATTTTAGACACAATTATAAACAATGAACATGTGAGTGACATCGATACAGATACGCAAACGGATAGGCAATCAAAAATTAAATCAAAAATCAACTAACAATACAACTAATATCATTTTCAATTAAATAAAAAATCAATCAACTAAATATAAAAAACTAATATCATTTTCAATTAAATCAAAAACTAATATAAAAAATCAACTAACCATACAACTAATATCATTTTCAACTAACAATACAACTAATATCATTTTAAATCAAATCAAATCAAATATCAACAACTAATCACATTTTCAATTAAACACTAACAAACTTCTACAAACCAAAAAATCAAAACCTAACATCAACAACTAATAATACAACAAATTTATATCACAGAAACAGCAGAGAAACAATCAACAATGCAGAATATTAGGCATTTCCTTTATTGGAGAGAAAATCAGAAAAAAGGAGAGTAAAAACCTCAAACGGCGGACAACGGTAGCACGGATTGAAGTCACGAACGGCGGACGACGGTAGCTGTGAGGGTAGCCTCGAACGGAATAAAGTCACGAACGGCGGACGACGGAGGACAGAGGGAGTTCGTTTGTAGAAGAAGAAGAAGACGAAGATACAGTGTCACGAGAGATTAGGGCGAAAATAGAAACGGTCGTAATAAAAGTAGAGGGAGATCAGAATCTGTTTTAATTTTAATATTTTAAAAGACCTTTAGCAGCGCCTTTAGAAAGCGCTTTCTTATGTTAATCCTTTAGCAGCGCTTTTGGGGTAAAAGCGCTTTCTTATGTGAGATTAATGAAAGGCCTTTAGCAGCGCTTCCCAAAAGCGCTGCCTAAAGCGTGTTGTACGAAAGCCCTTTAGCAGCGCTTTTCAAAAGCGCTGCCTTATGTTACACCTCATAAAAATCTTTCTAAAGTTCACCTGCCTTAGGGTTTTAGCAGCGCTTTTCAAAAGCGTTGTCTTATGTCCCCCATTTAGCAGTGCTTTTTTCTTTCATTTTTTATTTTTGTTTTTAGCAAAACATGTAGCAGCGCTTCTGCCAGAAAGCGCTGTCTTTGTTGTGCTGCGAAAACTCATTTTTGGCGTAGTGCTCATTCTTTTTCACACTTTATTCCTTCCTTTCACAATGCATTCTCTTCTTTTGATTTACTTTTCTTTTTGTTCTTTTTCTTCCTTTTTGTTTTTTATTTCTTTTTCTTAGAATGCATTGTATCACCAATTTCTTTTTCTCCTTTCAAAGTAAACCATTCTCCCCAACTTCAACAATGCTACAAGCTTAGCTTAAATGCTCTTCAAAACAGGTTAAAATTCGGGTTCATGATTCACAATAAAAAAAATTCTTTTTAGGCTCAAAAGGAGTTTCAAATACTCACACACTCACAAGGTTACTTGAAGTGTATTTGGAATGGTGGTTTTCCTCATAGTACTCAAAAATTTGCCTTTATCATTTCTAAGTTTCCAATCATTTAAAACAACTCACGAGATTAAACATGAACAAAACGAGTGAAACAACGATTACTTGACTCTATTTTTGGTGAACAATGGAAAGCATCTCACTTTTGTGGTTTTGTCCTAATTGATTCACAAATGAACAAGTATTTACAACACAATGCATTACCATAATTTTGTATAAAGCACTAACTCACAATCATACTAAAATTCTACACAACAAACATTCACACTTTGATTGTGCACAAAATTAAGAATTCTATCATCACCATCAATGTTTAATGCTAACAAATCACTCTTTCTTCTTGTGCTAACACACAAAATTTTCAAAAATTAAGGGCAAACATCACTTTCTTTGCGCAAACACACATAAAATAAAAACAGAATTTAAACTAAAACAAAATTTAACACCAAACTGAAATATTATAAGTACTGGTGTAAACACACCAAAATTGTACTCGTCGAAGCGACAAAATGCTACAACAGAAATTTCGCCGAAGCGACCCAAAAGTACTTACTAATATTATAAACCTGAAAATAAAATACATGAAATAAATAACAAAACAAAATAGAAATCCTTCACTTTGTAGCCTCCTCTAATTAATCAAGTCATTAAGATCAATTAATCAAGTCATTAAGATCATCTTGCAACTCGTCACCTCCATCATCATCATCATCATCATCATCATTATCAGCTCCACCTTCTCCATCAGCACCAACAGCTCCAGTTGCACCTCCCCCTGAAAATAAAGGACGCCTGCCCACAGGCCAGTTTGCATAATTATCAAAATCTGTCAGAGTAGGAAAAGGAACAACTTCCTGCGGTGTGGTTTGAAATTGGTACAACTGTTGCATACAATTGAAATTAAATTTCGATGATCTTTGGTATGCCTCTACCATATCCCACGAGTAATTGAATGCCGCTCGCATTCTAGGATCCCATGTTGAATAATCAAGAGACTCAGTTTGCTCACTAGCTTGCTCACTAGTTTGCGAGTGGGATGATTGACTAACACTTGCACCCTTCCTCTTCTCAATCAACTTATTCTTACAATACCGCTTAATATAATCATCATTGATAAGCCCCCTCCTCTTCTCACTAATCACGTCGGGCATCATGATCCACTTTTTAAGACAAAGAGCGGTTACAAAACAAGGAAAAATGATAGGGGCAGCAACATGTACCTCGGGTCTTCGCATGTTCTCGATAAAATTCTTCATTTCTGTCAAAATAATCCGAGCTACATCAACCTTTTTATCTTCCATGATGTAATATAAAAGGAGGGCAACATCAACCGGTATTGAGGAACGGTGCATCTTGGGTTTGATGTTATGGAGGATGAAAAGAAGTGCGGCTTGCACATCCGGAGGCATGTCTTCCCTCCTATACCGGATGGCTTCTCCTTGGGCGTTCCTTTCCACACATTTTCCTTTGAACAAAATGGTCCTGGAAATTTATCGTGATCTAGATAAGTGTCAAGTTCCTTAGTGTAATCATCCTTCTCAAACATCCCTAAATAACTTGGTTTTTCAAACAGGTCATTTATGTTTGTTAGTTCTTTATTGTGTAGGGTTGACATTAATTTTGTAAAACAAATAATAACAACAATATGTTAGGTAGGATATTTTATCTTGCTAAAGAAGAACAGGTTTAGCAGGAAGTCCTATTGTGCAATGGAACATGTTGAGTTGAAGTGGTTTCAACATCTGAAACAACATGTCGTATTAAGATGTCCCATGAAGGTCCATTCGACATCGCGCCAGAACCAAAGTGAATTAAAGATTCTGTTATGTCTTAACAGATGCAGAATATTCAGGGAATAATATGCAAATTCTATGTGCCGCTGAATTAAAAGGTCTGAAGATTCAAATTGAGAAGAATACTGGAAAATATACACTTTCTAAATATGGAGATATTTTAGGAAGTTAAAGATTGAAGTCCTATTATGTAGCAGAAGTTTATGCTGATTTGTAGCAGCTTATTTGCTATGTTGTGATGGCCCAAATCCAGTTGGGAATAGGTTATATATAGATGCAGTGTAATCTAGAATTGTAACGCAACCAAAGATGAAAAAGTTCTAGTATTAAGGTTGGTTCCTGTACCACACAACATGTGAGTTGGACAGTTTGTTAGTGTGATCCTCGAAGCTGTTAAGTAAGAGGAGTATTGTCCTTGGAGGAAGCTTTTAAGTAACTCTAAGTTGTGCCTTGGAAGTGTGTCTTCCTTGTTGAATTGTTGTATAGGTAAAGAGTCGTTGATGCAGTGGCGGAGTGTTGACTGCTAGACATCATTGCGATGATTAGGAGTGAGAAGAGTTTCTCATAGCTAGAGAGGATCTAGGTAGAAGGGTCATTGGTAGTGATTAAGTGATAAGCTGTAAACAGAGAGTTTAGCTTTGAATTGATACTGCTGATAGTGGACTTCATCCCTGGCTTAGTAGCCCCCAGAGTAGGTGTGTTAAACCGAACTGGGTTAACAATTCTGTATGTTATGTTTTTATCTTTTCAGTACCAAGCTTATTGTTATATACCTTGCCATGTGTGTTTATGTCATACCAGATGTCGAATGGCATGTTATATGACATCTGAATTCTGCACATGTACCAGAATTTCAATTGGTATCAGAGCAGGTCATTCTGTTCTGTATCTGGATGAGATCCGAGGGAAGATACTTTCTGGTTCATGGTCAAGGTAGAAGCTTTCTACTGAAAAGTTGTTTGGACTTGGAGAAGTTCATATAGTTGTGAGAATGGTCCCTAAAGTGGAGGATGGACTATTCGTGACAGGCAGTGGCATGTGCTGAAGACTTGGAGTTTTGGTTGAATAGCTGATGTGTGGTGGTTCTGTTAGGTTTGATTTATTTTCAAGCCTGTGGTATTGTGGTGTCACCTGGATTACGATGCTAGGGCTGATATGTAACACCTAAAGGTTTTGAGGAGTTTGTGTTTTGATCCGCTGCGTATCTATCTGAAAACTACTGAGGTTGTAACTGAGAAGGTTGTTCTTCTCTGAATGTATATCCTATGGTGATGGGATATGTGCAAGACTGCTTCAACCTACTTTATCAACGATACTTGAAGATTTTTTTCAATTCCACTCATAAAGGCATTGGTAAGTGAAGTTGTAAGGAAGAGATCTGAAGTAAGTAAGAAGTAATTTACTTTTGCTTCTATTCCTAAAAGGCTAATCTCCAGTCTTTGATCTCTTGTTGTGTTCCTTGAAATGATGTCCTATCTTGTGTTAGAACATCACGTCAGAATTGTGCAGAATCCTATGGTCTAAAGGAATGGCAGAGCAGATGCTCTGGGTGCTAAACTAATGTGGTTTGATCACATGGGTTTAGAACCTACTCCTGATCTGGAAGAGGAGGCATCTGGGTGGTATGTCTAAGAAGTTTCTTGCCCTGGAACTTATCTTAGATGTGTGAGTTGGTCAAGGTGTGATCAACATGTTATTTACTCCCGAGGTCAGTTTATTTCTGGTCCTAGCTGCAGGAAGTATTTTCTCTAGCAGACTTCTTGGACATGAAGGTAAAAATACTCATCAACTGATCAGGAGTATTCCAAATTATCATATGGGAGAATGATAGGGAATGATTGCCTTTGGAGAGTTGGATGAAAGAATACTGTGTTCTTGTGATTAGCTGTGATGTGATGGATTATGATGGTTGTTTCTGGTCCCGAGGCTTAAAGGGGGAAGCTTGGAGATTCTGTTTTTCTTAGTGCAGCTGGACTCTGTTCATGATGTCAAGACTAGTGTCTTAACATCTGTTGACAGAACATTCTGTTCAGAATGTTATGGTTTTTGTCTCCTGAGATCACAAGCCTCTACCTGATTTATGTACTAATGTGAGGGTCAAGCAGTAAGTGAATGTGTTCAGCAGGTGTGTTGAACAGAGAGTGCGCTCTTGAAGACATGAAGATGAGTCTCATGTTCTCCATTCATTTATGTTGTTCTTCTTGCAAAGGAGTACTGGTGGCTATAGATAGAGAAAAGTTGATCAGATCGGGATCATGTGAGTTTTAGTACAAGAGAGGATTGTGTTCAACTTGTGAGTTGAACAAAGAGTGAGCTCTTGAAGACATGAAGATGCGTCTTATGTTTTCCATTCTTTAAGGTACGAAGAAGCACATGTTATTTTTGATAGGAGGAGAGTGTCAAAATCTTAAGCAGCTGAACGTGTGATGTTAAGGGGGAGATTGGTATTATGCAGCTTTCGATGTTGGCACTTATTTTGCAAATTAGGAATTTGCATACATGATGATTAAGTGTGTTGGGATGTGTCCTGTGCAGTTGTGATCTTTATTGCATATGTTTATTTGAAAGGAAACAGAATTGAAACATAATTTTATTGCACTGCTGAAAGCATACAAGATTAGAAAAAGCTACAAACAAAGAGTCTAAAGATTATCCCAACCCCCCGAATCTAGAAATGTTTTCCAATCTTCGTCCCATTCATTATCAGAAGCTTGTAGTTGCACTGGAGGTTTTTTGATGGCCTTCATCCTTGTCTCTGATGTTTTTCTTGTTCTTGTGGCTCCTGAAGTTGCTTCAGCTGTGGACAGTGTTTTGTTCTTCAACTTCTGTGGATCTGGGTTCTTGACTTCCTGCACGTGTCTCTTTCCTGCATCCTTGTTAGACTGACTCATGGTTCTATCTGTGATGTACTTCTAGAAGCAAGGAGGCTTGGTTTTTTTTATACTGCATAAAGAGTCTTTGTTCGTATCGCCTGACCAGTCAAAGTTGTCTTTGGTTTGGGAACTTGTTTTGGGAACTTGTTGTCTCTTGGGACCTTGTCACATTGGATGTCAGAACTTCGTGCTTGATGCCTTGATAGGTTAAAAGGTTGTCCTATTGTGGCTAAAAGGAGGGAAAGTCAACCTAGGTATTGTCTAGTTGTCTGATGTGATTCCCTTGTGTTTGTTTTCGGTACAGCTGTTGATGCTGGTTGTGACCAGGTGGTTATGATTACCTAAATAAAATGTAGAAGGTGTGTTCTTTTATCTCTTGCTGATGTCCTACATATTGTTACAACATCAGTGTTTGTTGTGTATCCTAGAGGAAGGTCTGGGACTGTGCTTGAAGCAGCTTTATTGTCTGAAGTGGCAGTTCTGACATAATGTGGATTAGAATAGGCAGATTCTAATCTTGATGTTAAGTAGTTTGGTCTGGCAATACATGACTATTTTCATGATGAAGACTTCATTAGGTGCTTGTGAATGTAAGGACAGGAGGTTGTTGTCAATGGTGTGATCTGATTAGAATGGCTGAAGATAAGGAGGTTCCTTCTAATACAAGTAAAAGGTGGTGGCAGTCCTTATCTTGTGTTGCAAGTAATCTAAAGACATCTGTTATGGAATATGTGAGAAATTCCAAATCAAGTGGGCTCTTAAATTGGACTTGGAAGACCATGGTGAGATCTTGCTCAACAAATACAAGAAGTGGCAGTTCTTAAGTGTTGAGAATGTGGCAATACCTTTGTGCTATCATTGGTTGTTCATGTCAGGGGGAGTTAAGGCTGGTGTCTATGGTCTATTACTGCAAGTGTGCAGACTTGTGTGTAGCTTGCGTGCTGTTTAAGTTTGTGCAGAGTGATGTCAAACAACATGATGGGACATGTACTGCTAAGTATGGTTGGGTGTTCCTAAGGCCGGTGTGATGTCTTAGCTACGTGAAGCTGGTGCTTATACAGAAGGAGTCTGAAAAGCATAATTGTTGTATCTGGGAGAATTTATTTTTCTCTGCTGTTCTGAAGGAATCTAGAAGGGATTGTGAGTTGTACTGATCGATAGAAGTCGTCTCAGAATCCAACAGAAAAGAAGATGTGCTTGTGTTTTGGAATGTATAATTTTCTGTGGAGTCTTGGGTTGATAATTTTGTGAGCAAACAGACAATTGTTTGGTAAGATGTCAGAACATGGTACAGGACATGTTTCTCTTGAGCCAAACAAGGAATTATTCTGGTCGGTAGTGTAAGGATAAGGTGAAACACGTGTCTCTGCCTATGCATGGAACGTTATTGGCTTAATTTATGGTAAGATTCAGTTGAGAAACAATAAAGGCAGTCAAGACTGTTTTGGAAGGTAGACATTGAATTTGAATGGAGTTTTTGGTACCTAAAATAGTGTTTTTTTGACCAAGAACCTTGACATATTCAAAGCTCGTTAATTCCAAAGTAACTGGTCAGCTATTTATAGGGGTTGTTCTCTTCTCCTTCAGCCAGTGAGTGTTCTTGTTTCATAAGTCTTATGGCGTTTGTTCGTTTTTGGGTGAGCATCACTTGGGTCTGGTTCTGTGAGGGCTTTCTTTGCCAATTTTTGGCTAAAAAGGGGGAGAAAGGGTGTGCGAAATGGTTTGCACAGATGCCACGTCTGGAGTCTGCAGTTCCAAATGTGTGCAGAAATGTCGAAGAGGGTGTCCTTTCCTTGAGTTGGTGTTAAGTCTTTGTGACTTGTGTCCTGAGTTATGAACACAGTTTTGACTTGTGTTCTGAGTTATCTAGGTTGGTAGATTGGTACTTCTTAAGTTTCATCTTATGCCACAGGTCGACTAGGGGCGTCTGATCAATTAAGGTGTGCAGAAATCTCTTATGCCACCATTGGTCCTTTATGTCAAGACAGACGTTTCTTTTCTGGAGGAGTCTTCTACAATTGTTCTGGGTCTGTCCTAGAAGGAAAAAGAAATGTGTTGTATTGAGGGGGAGTGTCTGATATCTTCTTCCTCATGTGCACCAGATATTTTCCTTCCTCATGTGCATCAAATGACTTCAGGACTTTCTACATCTTAGGTCCTAATGTGTTGTCTGAAGTTGTTGTGTTGTGGTGCTAGGAGGTGTTGTTATGGAGCTCATAGAATATGCTGGAAAGAGTTGTCAAACATGATGTCCTAACATCATTCAAGATTTCCCAAGAAGATGATTCTCCATGGTTGCTGTACACAGTAGCTACTGATGGTTACTGTTAGGTTCAGTAGTTGCTGATGACTACTGACAGTAGTGTAAGGTTGTAATTGTTGCTGTAATCTGAGTTGTAATGTTTATATATTTGTTTTAGCCAAAATTTGCCAAAGGGGGAGAATGTTAGTTCTTTATTGTGTAGGGTTGGCATTAATTTTGTAAAACAAATAATAACAACAATATGTTAGGTAGGATATTTTATCTTGCTAAAGAAGAACAGGTTTAGCAGGAAGTCCTATTATGCAATGGAACATGTTGAGTTGAAGTGGTTTCAACATCTGGAACAACATGTCGTATTAAGATGTCCCATGAAGGTCCATTCGACATCGCGCCAGAACCAAAGTGAATTAAAGATTCTGTTATGTCTTAACAGATGCAAAATATTCAGGGAATAATATGCAAATTCTATGTGGCGCTGAATTAAAAGGTCTGAAGATTCAAATTGAGAAGAATACTGGAAAATATACACTTTCTAAATATGGATATATTTTAGGAAGTTAAAGATTGAAGTCCTATTATGTAGCAGAAGTTTCTGCTGAATTGTAGCAGCTTATTTGCTGTGTTGTGAAGGCCCAAATCCAGTTGGGAATAGGTTATATATAGATGCAGTGCAACCTAGAATTGTAACGCAACCAAAGATGAAAAAGTTCTAGTATTAGGGTTAGTTCCTGTACCACTCAACATGTGAGTTGGACAATTTGTTAGTGTGATCCTCGAAGCTGTTAAGTAATAGGAGTATTGTCCTTGGAGGAAGCTTTTAAGTAACTCTAAGTTGTGCCTTGGAAGTGTGTCTTCCTTGTTGAATTGTTGTATAGGTAAAGAGTCGTTGATGCAGTGGCGGAGTGTTGACTGCTAGACATCATTGCGATGATTAGGAGTGAGAAGAGTTTCTCATAGCTAGAGAGGATCTAGGTAGAAGGGTCATTGGTAGTGATTAAGTGATAAGCTGTAAACAGAGAGTTTAGCTTTGAATTGATACTGCTGATAGTGGACTTCATCCCTGGCTTGGTAGCCCCCAGAGTAGGTGTGTTAAACCGAACTGGGTTAACAATTCTGTATGTTATGTTTTTATCTTTTCAGTACCAAGCTTATTGTTATATACCTTGCCATGTGTGTTTATGTCAGACCAGATGTCGAATGGCATGTTATATGACATCTGAATTCTGCACATGTACCAGAATTTCAATTGGTATCAGAGCAGGTCATTCTGTTCTGTATCTGGATGAGATCCGAGGGAAGATACTTTCTGGTTCATGGTCAAGGTAGAAGCTTTCTACTGAAAAGTTGTTTGGACTTGGAGAAGTTCATATAGTTGTGAGAATGGTCCCTAAAGTGGAGGATGGACTATTCGTGACAGGCAGTGGCATGTGCTGAAGACTTGGAGTTTTGGTTGAATAGCTGATGTGTGGTGGTTCTGTTAGGTTTGATTTATTTTCAAGCCTGTGGTATTGTGGTGTCACCTGGATTACGATGCTAGGGCTGATATGTAACACCTAAAGGTTTTGAGGAGTTTGTGTTTTGATCCGCTGCGTATCTATCTGAAAACTACTGAGGTTGTAACTGAAAAGGTTGTTCTTCTCTGAATGTATATCCTATGGTGATGGGATATGTGCAAGACTGCTTCAACCTACTTTATCAACGATACTTGAAGATTTTTTTCAATTCCACTCATAAAGGCATTGGTAAGTGAAGTTGTAAGGAAGAGATCTGAAGTAAGTAAGAAGTAATTTACTTTTGCTTCTATTCCTAAAAGGCTAATCTCCAGTCTTTGATCTCTTGTTGTGTTCCTTGAAATGATGTCCTATCTTGTGTTAGAACATCACGTCAGAATTGTGCAGAATCCTATGGTCTAAAGGAATGGCAGAGCAGATGCTCTGGGTGCTAAACTAATGTGGTTTGATCACATGGGTTTAGAACCTACTCCTGATCTGGAAGAGGAGGTATCTGGGTGGTATGTCTAAGAAGTTTCTGGCCCTGGAACTTATCTTAGATGTGTGAGTTGGTCAAGGTGTGATCAACATGTTATTTACTCCCGAGGTCAGTTTATTTCTGGTCCTAGCTGCAGAAAGTATTTTCTCTAGCAGACTTCTTGGACATGAAAGTAAAAATACTCATCAACTGATCAGGAGTATTCCAAATTATCATATGGGAGAATGATAGGGAATGATTGCCTTTAGAGAGTTGGATGAGAGAATACTGTGTTCTTGTGATTAGCTGTGATGTGATGGATTATGATGGTTGTTTCTGGTCCCGAGGCTTAAAGGGGGAAGCTTGGAGATTCTGTTTTTCTTAGTGTAGCTGGACTCTGTTCATGATGTCAAGACTAGTGTCTTAACATCTGTTGACAGAACATTCTGTTCAGAATGTTATGGTTTTTGTCTCCTGAGATCACAAGCCTCTACCTGATTTATGTACTGATGTGAGGGTCAAGCAGTAAGTGAATGTGTTCAGCAGGTGTGTTGAACAGAGAGTGCGCTCTTGAAGACATGAAGATGAGTCTCATGTTCTCCATTCATTTATGTTGTTCTTCTTGCAAAGGAGTACTGGTGGCTATAGATAGAGAAAAGTTGATCAGATCGGGATCATGTGAGTTTTAGTACAAGAGAGGATTGTGTTCAACTTGTGAGTTGAACAAAGAGTGAGCTCTTGAAGACATGAAGATGCGTCTTATGTTTTCCATTCTTTAAGGTACGAAGAAGCACATGTTATTTTTGATAGGAGGAGAGTGTGAAAATCTTAAGCAGCTGAACGTGTGATGTTAAGGGGGAGATTGGTATTATGCAGCTTTCGATGTTGGCACTTATTTTGCAAATTAGGAATTTGCATACATGATGATTAAGTGTGTTGGGATGTGTCCTGTGCAGTTGTGATCTTTATTGCATATGTTTATTTGAAAGGAAACAGAATTGAAACATAATTTTATTGCACTGCTGAAAGCATACAAGATTAGAAAAAGCTACAAACAAAGAGTCTAAAGATTATCCCAACCCCCCGAATCTAGAAATGTTTTCCAATCTTCGTCCCATTCATTATCAGAAGCTTGTAGTTGCACTGAAGGTTTTTTGATGGCCTTCATCCTTGTCTCTGATGTTTTTCTTGTTCTTGTGGCTCCTGAAGTTGCTTCAGCTGTGGACAGTGTTTTGTTCTTCAACTTCTGTGGATCTGGGTTCTTGACTTCCTGCATGTGTCTCTTTCCTGCATCCTTGTTAGACTGACTCATGGTTCTATCTGTGATGTACTGCTAGAAGCAAGGAGGCTTGGTTTTTTTTATACTGCATAAAGAGTCTTTGTTCGTATCGCCTGACCAGTCAAAGTTGTCTTTGGTTTGGGAACTTGTTTTGGGAACTTGTTGTCTCTTGGGACCTTGTCACATTGGATGTCAGAACTTCGTGCTTGATGCCTTGATAGGTTAAAAGGTTGTCCTATTGTGGCTAAAAGGAGGGAAAGTCAGCCTAGGTATTGTCTAGTTGTCTGATGTGATTCCCTTGTGTTTGTTTTCGGTACAGCTGTTGATGCTGGTTGTGACCAGGTGGTTATGATTACCTAAATAAAATGTAGAAGGTGTGTTCTTTTATCTCTTGCTGATGTCCTACATATTGTTACAACATCAGTGTTTGTTGTGTATCCTGGAGGAAGGTCTGGGACTGTGCTTGAAGCAGCTTTATTGTCTGAAGTGGCAGTTCTGACATAATGTGGATTAGAATAGGCAGATTCTAATCTTAATGTTAAGTAGTTTGGTCTGGCAATACATGACTATTTTCATGATGAAGACTTCATTAGGTGCTTGTGAATGTAAGGACAGGAGGTTGTTGTCAGTGGTGTGATCTGATCAGAATGGCTGAAGATAAGGAGGTTCCTTCTAATACAAGTAAAAGGTGGTGGCAGTCCTTATCTTGTGTTGTAAGTAATCTAAAGACATCTGTTATGGAATATGTGAGAAATTCCAAATCAAGTGGGCTCTTAAATTGGACTTGGAAGACCATGGTGAGATCTTGCTCAACAAATACAAGAAGTGGCAGTTCTTAAGTGTTGAGAATGTGGCAATACCTTTGTGCTATCATTGGTTGTTCATGTCAGGGGGAGTTAAGGCTGGTGTCTATGGTCTATTACTGCAAGTGTGCAGACTTGTGTGTAGCTTGCGTGCTATTTAAGTTTGTGCAGAGTGATGTCAAACAACATGATGGGACATGTACTGCTAAGTATGGTTGGGTGTTCCTAAGGCCGGTGTGATGTCTTAGCTGCGTGAAGCTGGTGCTTATGCAGAAGGAGTCTGAAAAGCAGAATTGTTGTATCTGGGAGAATTTATTTTTCTCTGCTGTTCTGAAGGAATCTAGAAGGGATTGTGAGTTGTACTGATCGATAGAAGTCGTCTCAGAATCCAACAGAAAAGAAGATGTGCTTGTGTTTTGGAATGTATAATTTTATGTGGAGTCTTGGGTTGATAATTTTGTGAGCAAGCAGATAATTGTTTGGTAAGATGTCAGAACATGGTACAGGACATGTTTCTCTTGAGCCAAACAAGGAATTATTCTGGTCGGTAGTGTAAGGATAAGGTGAAACACGTGTCTCTGCCTATGCATGGAACGTTATTGGCTAAATTTATGGTAAGATTCAGTTGAGAAACAATAAAGGCAGTCAAGACTGCTTTGGAAGGTAGACATTGAATTTGAATGGAGTTTTTGGTACCTAAAATAGTGTTTTTTTGACCAAGAACCTTGACATATTCAAAGCTCGTTAATTCCAAAGTAACTGGTCAGCTATTTATAGGGGTTGTTCTCTTCTCCTTCAGCCAGTGAGTGTTCTTGTTTCATAAGTCTTATGGCGTTTGTTCGTTTTTGGGTGAGCATCACTTGGGTCTGGTTCTGTGAGGGCTTTCTTTGCCAATTTTTGGCTAAAAAGGGGGAGAAAGGGTGTGCGAAATATTTTGCGCAGATGCCACGTCTGGAGTCTGCAGTTCCAAATGTGTGCAGAAATGTCGAAGAGGGTGTCCTTTCCTTGAGTTGGTGTTGAGTCTTTGTGACTTGTGTCCTGAGTTATGAACACAGTTTTGACTTGTGTTCTGAGTTATCTAGGTTGGTAGATTGGTACTTCTTAAGTTTCATCTTATGCCACAGGTCGACTAGGGGCGTCTGATCAATTAAGGTGTGCAAAAATCTCTTATGCCACCATTGGTCCTTTATGTCAAGACAAACGTTTCTTTTCTGGAGGAGTCTTCTACAATTGTTCTGGGTCTGTCCTAGAAGGAAAAAGAAATGTGTTGTATTGAGGGGGAGTGTCTGATATCTTCTTCCTCATGTGCACCAGATATTTTCCTTCCTCATGTGCATCAAATGACTTCAGGACTTTCTACATCTTAGGTCCTAATGTGCTGTCCGAAGTTGTTGTGTTGTGGTGCAAGGAGGTGTTGTTATGGAGCTCATAGAATATGCTGGAAAGAGTTGTCAAACATGATGTCCTAACATCATTCAAGATTTCCCAAGAAGATGATTCTCCATAGTTGCTGTACACAGTAGCTACTGATGGTTACTATTAGGTTCAGTAGTTGCTGATGACTACTGACAGTAGTGTAAGGTTGTAATTGCTGCTGTAATCGGAGTTGTAATGTTTATATATTTGTTTTAGCCAAAATTTGCCAAAGGGGGAGAATGTTAGTTCTTTATTGTGTAGGGTTGGCATTAATTTTGTAAAACAAATAATAACAGCAATATGTTAGGTAGGATATTTTATCTTGCTAAAGAAGAACAGGTTTAGCAGGAAGTCCTATTGTGCAATGGAACATGTTGAGTTGAAGTGGTTTCAACATCTGGAACAACATGTCGTATTAAGATGTCCCATGAAGGTCCATTCGACATCGCGCCAGAACCAAAGTGAATTAAAGATTCTGTTATGTCTTAACAGATGCAGAATATTCAGGGAATAATATGCAAATTCTATGTGGCGCTGAATTAAAAGGTCTGAAGATTCAAATTGAGAAGAATACTGGAAAATATACACTTTCTAAATATGGATATATTTTAGGAAGTTAAAGATTGAAGTCCTATTATGTAGCAGAAGTTTCTGCTGAATTGTAGCAGCTTATTTGCTGTGTTGTGAAGGCCCAAATCCAGTTGGGAATAGGTTATATATAGATGCAGTGTAACCTAGAATTGTAACGCAACCAAAGATGAAAAAGTTCTAGTATTAGGGTTAGTTCCTGTACCACTCAACATGTGAGTTGGACAGTTTGTTAGTGTGATCTTCGAAGCTGTTAAGTAAGAGGAGTATTGTCCTTGGAGGAAGCTTTTAAGTAACTCTAAGTTGTGCCTTGGAAGTGTGTCTTCCTTGTTGAATTGTTGTATAGGTAAAGAGTCGTTGATGCAGTGGCGGAGTGTTGACTGCTAGACATCATTGCGATGATTGGGAGTGAGAAGAGTTTCTCATAGCTAGAGAGGATCTAGGTAGAAGGGTCATTGGTAGTGATTAAGTGATAAGCTGTAAATGGAGAGTTTAGCTTTGAATTAATACTGCTGATAATGGACTTCATCCCTGGCTTGGTAGCCCCCAGAGTAGGTGTGTTAAACCGAACTGGGTTAACAATTCTGTGTGTTATGTTTTTATCTTTTCAGTACCAAGCTTATTGTTATATACCTTGCCATGTGTCTTTATGTCAGACCAGATGTCGAATGGCATGTTATAAGACATCTGAATTCTGCACATGTACCAGAATTTCAATGTTCTCACGATTGAATCTGATTTCCTTGCCACAGACAAATGTGATGTACCGGAACACTTGCATTTCCCCTTGAGCTTCGGGCAATTGGAGAACATTTGCGTAGAATTCACGAACCATCTCGTAGTTGATTTCTTCCAAAGGATTTATCAAATTCCCCCACTTCTTATTCTTGAAAATTTTAGCCAACTTCCGGTACGGCCCCTCGGGATGAATATCAAACCTTTTCTCAGACAAAAATTGCCGACCTTCAAGCATGGTATACCGGGCAGCATGAGCAGAACTTAAGAACCGATTGGGATTAACCTCACTTTGTTGCCCGGAACTGCTTCCAACAACCGTCTTCTGCTTTTTCCCACCGGTTACTCTGGTTTTAAGAGGCATCTGAAAAATTAGACAAGACACAAAGCAACAGAATTATTTTCAATTGTTAGCAAAATCCAAACAGCAAAAACAAATTCAAAGCAAAAATTAAAACAAATAAAATAAGAAATAAAAAAAATAGAATAATAAAAAAAACTGAAAAAGGTCATTCGCCCCATGCTCGCCAGGCGAAGCAGGGGCGGCGTCTCGCTGCACGTTCACCAGGCGAAGCTGAAGCTAAAGCTCGCCTCACGTTCGCCAGGCGAATTCTTACGAACCCAGAAAAATTTAACATGCAGGGGTCATGTTCCACATATCACTTCACAATCTGATCCTATAATACAGCAGCAATCCAACAACAACTCTAATCTAATCAAAGTTCTAGGGTTTCAACAACAACCCTTAACAGCTGTGAAATTCAAACCCTAATCTAACACAATCGAACAAATTCAGTAAAAAAAAAATTAAGAACAATAATGAGAATGGAAACATACCTCATATGGGATTGAGAGTGATGGAAGAGTGAGATTGAGAGCTAAAAGTGTGGGGTTTAGAGTGAAAAGTGTGTGAGAGAAAGAGTAAAATGAGTGAGAGTGAAAGTGAAAGTGGTAGAGTGAAAGTGAGAGGAAATGAGAGATAAGGTAAAAAAATACGTGGTCCCAAGTGGACCCTAAATAAAGTATATATTATATTTTTTTTTCTTTTTCTTTTTCTCTCTGCAAAAATCCACCAGCAATGCCACACCAGATTCGCCTGGCAAAGCTGTGGCGAGAGGCTGGCGAAAATTAGATTCGCCAGGCGAAATTAGGATTCGCTAGGAGAATTACACCAGAAGCAGAATTCTCTGCTGTCAATGATGCAATGCAGAATTTTTTTCAAATTTTCCAAATTCACTATTATTATCACACAAATCAAATCATCAAAACAGCAAAGAAAACACAAATACTTACAATGTTGGGGTGCCTCCCAACAAGCGCTTGCTTAACGTCGGCTAAGCTCGATAGTTCAGAGACTTGACGCCTCGAAACCAAAAGCTAAAGAATTGGCTTCCGAGAAAAACACACTCTGCGAACAAGAACTTCAACCGTTATCATGTCCTTTCTTTGATCCCCTTTTTTTCAAGAAGGAAAAATCCCAACATGATCGCAACATGACCACTTTTGCATCTTCATTTTTTTTCTTCCACAAAGCCTCTCTTTCCAATTCTTTCTTTTTATGTTCGCTTTCATCTACTTGATTTGCATACATCACTCCTTTGAACAATGTAAAACAAGCTTCTTCCTCCTTACCACTGGACTTAATTTTCATCTTCATTATACCTTCATCAATGTCCACCAACATTTTGGCGGTTTTCATGAACGGTCTTCCCAAAATAATTGGCGTATCTTCATCCTCATCCATGTCAATGATCACAAAATCAACCGGAAACAAGAAGTTGTCCACTTTTACAAGCACATCCTCCACAACACCATGCGGTCGATTTCTTGACTTATCCGCAAGTTGTAATGTCATGGTTGTTGACTTCACATTCATATTATCAAGTCTTTTAACCACGGACAACGGAATGAGATTAATACTAGCACCCATGTCAACCAAAGCTTTGCTTTTAAAGTCATTACCTATAGTAATAGGTAAAGCTACTCTTCCCGGATCTTGCTCTTTCCGCGGAAGTACACTCTGAATGACGGCACTACACTCGGCATTGAGATCAATGTTATCTCTGTCCGTGCACCTCTTCTTTTTCATAAGTATGTCCTTCATGAATTTGACATACTTAGGCATTTGTTCAAGAGCTTCAGAGAAAGGAACAGTTACTTGCAACCGACTAAACAATTCTAAGAATCTCGCGTAATGCCTATCGTTCTCTTTTTTGTTAGGAGCAGGGGGTATGGTAATCTTCTTTGTAAAACTTCCTTTTCATACTCCTTTCTTTTTCTTTCTTTTTTCTTCCTTACTTCTTCATCATTCTTTTCAACTACACCATTTTCATCATTTTTTTCCGACTTCCTCCAATACAATATCATTTTCCTTTTCGACTACCACCTCATGTTCAACATCTCCTCCAATTGTTCTTCCACTTCTTGTGAAAATGGCTTTACAATGCTCCTTTAGATTTGTTTGAGTGTTAGCGGAGAAGGATGGCCCCGGTTGCTTTTCGGCTAATTGCTTTGCAAGTTGCCCTATTTGAGATTCAAGATTTTTAATCGAAGCTTTCGTACGCTTTTAAGTTGCCATTGATAATTGCATGAATTGTGTGAAAGTTTCCTCCATTTTTGAACTTCCACTTTGATCTTGGGGTGGTTGGTAAGGATTTTGTCGGTATCCTTATTGATTTTGGTAGTTTCCTCTTGGTTGGTAGCCTTGTTGATTTTGGTAAGGTTGTTGAGCATTTTGGTAAGGAGGTCTCCCTTGATAACCTTGAGTTGGATTTCCAGCATAATTTACTTCTTCCACTACCAGAGGACAATACCCGGTAGGATGATCCCCTCTACACAATTCACAACAAGCTACTTGCACACTCTTGCTCGGTGAGTTATGAATCTCTTTGAGTTGTTGAGGAAGCTTGGACATTTGTTGCGTTAGCAACTCGACCTGTTGAGATAGCAATTTGTTTTGAGTAAGTATTGCATCATTTGTCCCCAACTCTAGCACTCCCGCTTTCTTTTGAGAAGAGCCACGATTATGGTTCCCTTGATGGTCATTTAGAGACATCTTGTCAATGATGGAAATGGCTTCTTCGGCACTTTTGCTCATTAGAGATTCACCCGCGGTGGCATCCAACAATGTTTTATGAACCAAATGAAGACTATTTCTAAAAATATGAACTTGAGTAAGCTCATCGAAATCGTGCCCTTTACACTTTCTCAGCATGGACTTGAATCTCTCCCAAGCTTCGTTGAGAGATTCATTCCACCTTAAGTGAAAACTACAATTGCTGTTTTAGCCTCCATAAAACGATTGTGTGGAAAAAATCGTTCCAAAAAATTTTCCTCTAGCATGTTCCAGTCTGTCATGATTGCCCTAGATTGGTCAAGATACCATTCCTTAGCCTTCCCAATGAGGGAATGCGGGAATAGTCTCTTAAACAAAGACTCTTCTTCAGCTTCGGGTGCACCAGTCGCGCCCGCAATCTCATAGAACTTAGTCAGGTGAGTAAAAGCATCCTCATGATCCATACCAGTGAATGGATTCTGGTATAGAAGCGAGAGGATACCCGTCTTCATTTCTAAATGCCGACTGTAACACCCCAAAATTTGCCTTGTTGTTTTTAGATAACTGGCTTATGTTTCTTTTCATTTCTTGCATTTGCATTGTGCATAGCATTTGGTTTCTAGCATGGGATCAAGGTACTTGGTCCATATTCTCAAGTCTCAAGCTTCAAGGTGGTTCATGGAGTTCACTATATCTTCATAAGATCAAAATTGGCAAGAGATTTCAGAGGGATCACACTCTCCTAACTTGATTTCTTAATTTAGTGTTTTGAAGATTCTGAGATCTAACCCTCAAATGAGCAAGCTCTTTGATTGTTTATCATCTCCAAATGGCACTTTTCATCATTGGTGGACATGACACACATCATACTCAGAGGAATTTGAATTTGGAGGATGTGCTGATTTCTCCTAACCAGAGGAGCCAAAATTAGGGTTTCCTATAGGATCAGTTTATTTCTGATTTTTAGGACAAGACTCGATCTCATGGTATTCCTTATGTCCTCAAGTGTCTAGGGATGGAAGATTGCCCATCAATTTGGTTCAAAAGGATTTCAATTGATCAGAAGATTGAAGATCAGGAGAATTGGGAATAAAGTCAACTGGGCAGTGAAAAAGTCAACTCCTGACTTTTTGAGGTCAACATGGTGATTTTCAAGTCAAATATGATCCATGGAAGAGATTTGATCAAGATATGTTCAAGGAATCATCAAAAATCAAGGATTTGTGAAAGTTTCCATTTTTGGAAAAAATAGGGTTTTAGAACTTACTATTTTTGGCAAGTTTCCATGGTTTAGAGGTCACTTTCAAGGCAAAATTTCTTCACGATCCATGCTTCATCTCAATTTTCCTCAAACATGAAAGTTATAGAGCTTGTCTCAAGCTTTCCAACCATGTAAAGTTTGTCCCATTTGGATCATTTTTGAGAGACTTATGATGTTTTAAAGATGGAGGTTTTAAGTTGTAAAATTTGAAAACTTAGAATTTTTTCTAAGTTATTCTTTTGACAGCTTGGTACATCAATGTTCATGGCCAATTTTGAGTGACTTCCAAGCCTTAAATTGAGAAACCTCTGGCATAAGAATTGTAGAGGGTAATCCCCTCTTTCCAAAGAGTACAAGTATGCCTTGATCGGATTAATATTGAGCAAGTTATGGTCTCTTGAAATCCAAGGTTTTTCATGTTCATGACGAGTTCAAGACTTAGAATTTTTCTAATTGTTTTGGCAGTTTTGTGGACATTTTTTCGTGGCTGATTTCCATCATCCTCCAAGCATCATTTCAATTTGTTTCCAACACCAAGATTGATCTCTATTCTTCCTATTTTCCAATGATCATAAACTTGCACCATTTTGAGCCATATTCATTGAGTTTTGCCCTTGCTAAATGGACACTTTTCAAAGAATAATAAGATGTGGTGTCATGAATTTTGGCATGGGACGATGGTATCTTGTAGCATGAGTTACCATGACCTCAGCTTGTTTACTACAAATAAGCAGACCATATCATCATGCTCTCATGCACGTGGTCTTGCATGTCATATGCAAATTTTATCATATTTTGAAAAGTGGGGTGAGAGCAACTTGTACTATTTGGTTCCCACAAGTACCAACCTTTTCCATATCATTTTTACACCCTTATGGCCACTAAAAAGAGCTGCTACGATCATCAGCCCATTTGCCTACTCCATGTGATTACTATTTCCACCCACCAAGTTTCTCATTTTAAAAGAAAAAAATCGTGCAGCCAATTTCTCACTCTATATTCTCCTCTCACGTGCCAAACCACTGATATAAAAAACCTCTAAAACCCTAAAGTGGACTACACACTCTCATTCCCTTGAATTTCCAGATCTGAATCACAAATTTCCCTCAACCTTCTCATTTTCGGGTTCTTCATTCTCTCAGAGTTTTTGAATTACTTTTAGTGAAATCATCATCTAGCAAGCAAGGTCTTGTTTCTGTATGCAATGTTAAGCTTCTGTATCCACTATTGAAGGCTGTGCGAGCTCACATTTCTCCATCTTCAAGTTGGATCCGTGTGAAATTTTTCAGCCATTTTCTGGACGATTTGAGCTTGGATCTATATTCTACAAGTGATCTTGAAGCTTCCTATACCGTTTTCTGAATCTATCTATTGCTGAAAAGAGCCAACGGAGCTGCTCCGTTAGGTAAATTTCAGATCTAATATCTCTCATGCTAAATGTGTATTGAACTTTGGTTTTGGCTGATCTGAAGTCCTACAGAGATGTAGGCATTGTTTGAGATGTTTTTGGCTGTGTTTGAAAGAGTTTCAGTTTGAGCATGATTCTTTGTTGCCTTCGATTCATGATGATAAACATGTTTAAATTGATTTTTGTTTGCGGATTTGGAATCACCATGATTTTCTGTGCAAAATGGCGTATATGATTGTGATTTTTGGTGAAGTTTCATCCAGAAGCTCCGGCGAGCCTCCCGGAGAAGATGACCGGAGCTAGGGCTCCGGCATCTGATGTGTGATGGTGGCAAGGTTGCTGACATTTTGACTAGCCAATGAGAGCGCGGTCCTCATCCACCTCATTTTGTAATTCCAGCGTGGCTCAGTGAAACACACCGTTTCATTTAAGTTGTTTTTTTGTTTGCTTCTGAGTTTTAAAGGTTGGTTTGGGCTTAGCATGCGTGTGATATCTACACCCCCCAACTCTCTGGCCCAATGCGCCTTTGCTTGTTCCACTTTGTAGTTGTTTTTACTGCATGCACCCCCTTGCTTCTTACTTGTTCTAATTTCTTTTTTTTTTGTTTTAATTAGTTTGTTTCAATTTTATTTTGATTGATAAACTCTTATAAAAATTCACGAAAATATTTTTCTAATCATTTAATGTCTTGTGATTGTTTTCCATATTTTTATTTTTATTTCTTATTTTATTTTCATATTTTATTTTGATTTAATTTGGTAATGAGTTTCCAATGATACCTTTCATTTAGGGTTAGGATGTTCTTAACTTTTACTCATCATTTGAGACCAATATCTTGGTTACTTGTGGAGGATTATATGAGGATGTTTTGATGCTGGTTTGAGGGTGGTTTGAGTTACTTTTAGTGACTTGCCACTCAAGTTTTATTGACCCTCGATCTTTGTTCAGTTATGTGCACATCTTGACTTGTGGATCACTTTTAGACAAGCTCTTTAACTCTTTTTGATCCAATCTTTTTGCACATGTTACTTGACTGAATTAGCTTCTGTTTGAATATTTTTTGGGATTTTATTAATCCACTTTGCTATATTTGGTTGAGTTTTGTTTGTGGTGCAAGTTTGAATGAGGCATACTTTGATACTTGTCCTAGTTTGTGTACATTTGCTTACTTGTGATTGAGTGATGCTTGAGATGTTTATATGGTGTGATCATGTTCTATTTGTGCTTACTTGTGGCTTTGGAATCATCTCTTTTCACTCATTTTCCTATTTGTTCTTGATTTTACAAAGTGTTGTTGTTTTGGACTTGAACTTTGTGGAATGCTCAACCTAATCTTGTGATTGCTTCTTTGTGTGAATCCACTCATGTATGAAACCTTTTGTTTGACTTGTATGATATGCTAGAGGTTCCGACCCTCTTGGTTTGAGGTGCTCTATGTGACATGTTCTCACTCTTTGCATCACACACTTCTTTGTTGGTTTGCATGGATGTTAAGTGAATGTCTTTCTCATTTTTGGTGAATGTTTTGAAGTTGTTGATGGATGTTTGATCTTGTATGACTTAAGTTTGGGTTTGATATGACATTGATGTATATGCTTCTGCCTCTTGAGTTCTATACTTGATTTTCATGTTACTTGAGCATTGTTGGGTGCATTTGGTTGGAATTATGTGATGCATATCATCCCTTTTGCTTTGTAACTTCTTTGGTGCATCATATTGCATAATGTGAACCTCTTTTGCATATGTGAACTATTGATGATGATATGATGTGAGTTCTGGTCTTGTTTCATTTTCATCTTGTCTCTTTGATTTCACTTTGGTATGAGATCCATGTGTTTTTAATTGTGCATTTAATTCAAGTGTGCTTGCATCCTTTCATGTTTACCTTTGCATGATTACTTGAAGTGATTTGCATTGATCTTTGAAACATGTTGATTGACTTGAGTTGGACATGATGATTATGATGTACTTGCTGCCCCATCTTGCTTCTCATCTTATCCTTCTCTTTCTCCTCCTTCTCTTTCACTCTTTTCACCCCTCGAGTCTCAAGACTTGTTTAAGTCTTAGATTCTCTCCCTTTAGAGCTACCTAGTCCAACTTAATTTTCGATTAAGCTTGGAGTAGGATTAGCATTAGGTTAGGTAGTCGTCTCTCCTAAACCTCACTAACCATAGGACATCCATGCATGATAACATTAGGACTCTTAGTTCCCCTTTAGAGTTTTCCTTTGTGTCGTCTCTCTTCTCATCTCAAAACTTCTTCAAGACACGTAATAAAAGTTAACGTGTATTGCGCTTGAGCCTTCTATGTGGGAAGTGGGGAGTGAGGGGCTTCCTCTCATTCTTCTAGGATACCTAGTGTTTGTCCTGTTGGGGACGATGCGCGAAAGTATTCGTTCCTGTATTCAAAGACTTGGGTTCAATGCAAGTTACGAAACAACTTAAAAGACACTTCTGTCTAAAAAACACCAAACAAATTCAAATCTTTTTATCCTTCGGGATTGTTGGGTTTTAAATTTCATTTTCAGAAAAGAGCTCTTCGCTCACGTAAAAAAACACCTACCCATCTGTGGTCGTACCCACGAACTACGTCAGCTCTGATTCCTCTTTCTCGTCCGATTGAGGATACGTAGGCACAAGACGGCGATGTCTTGGCGAGCAACCTTCCCCCATAGTTCTCGTCCGAACTACGTTGACTCTGACTTTCCCATTGCACTGAGGGAGTACGTAGGCCTAGGACAACGATACCGTCCTATCGAGTCACTTCCTTTTCTTTTCTTCTTCGTTTCCCCGTTCTTTCCCATTCTCGTTCCTTCTTCGGTCCAGTAGCAGTGGAGTTCCAGACGACGACACCTTTTGATGCAGACAACAAGCGTGGATCCCATCGAGTACGATGGACGTGTTGGGTGCTAACACCTTCCCTTCGCGTAACCGACTCCCGTACCCGTTTCTCTTGGTCGCGTGACCATGCTCTTTCCCTTCTTTCAGGTTTACGTAGTATTTCCTTTCCCTCTCTTGGGATAAATACACTTTGCTGGCGACTCTGTGTCTTTTGTGCCACTCTCGCGTTTGTACCGATGGATGCGAATCTTTTGGGAGCGACAGCTGGCGACTCTGCTGGGGAATTCTGGTTGACCTACGCTGGTCCTTCCCCTTTAGCGAGTCGATCCTAGCGCTTGTCTGTTTGTTTTCGTTGGGTGTTTGTTTTGTGGTGCTTTGCTTTGTTGTATATTACTGTATTTGCTATGTTATTTGCTTTACCGTTTTTTACAGCTTTTACTGCATTGCATTGCATTTTATTATTATCATACTGGATATTACTGCGCTGTACTGGCTGGTTTTCTGTTTGTCGGGTTGGGATGTTCTGAGAGATGAGCTCACTACCCAGGCTCGAGCATACACACAGGTTTTAGAGTGGATAGTCGTGACGCTTGCATGGGGGTGGCCATGTATTGTTGTTCATGAGACCCACAACCAGACGAGGTTCTATCAGGAGCTACCTGCTACTGTGTGTTGGTACAGGCCAGTAGGTATTCTCTCGAGGGATTGTCGACTCTGGAGACCATTCCCGAGGACTCAGTTGCGGCATTCCTCCCGTGATGTGACAGTGGCAGACCACGCTCTGTGGCAAATCCATTGCACATTCTCGACCCGAGGACCCAATGCTGGGAACTTGCTATAGGTTTTCCTTTTGTGAGGGGGAATCAGCGGACGACCTCTTTGATTGGTGGTAGCATTGTATCCTTTGGGCTGAATGTGCTATTGCTTCTCAAACCTCTGAAGCTGATGACCTTTCGTCTTGGAGAATCAGTTGAGGCCTCCTCGATTGATGATGATGCCAAACCAGAAATGGTGAACGTATCATCATTTCTTGACCTGAGAGCCCGTGATACTGAACATCCTAGTACCCACACGTGAGAGGGGCGGGTTGTTTACAGGTTTGCAGGTAACCATGACCTTCTACCTACCCGGTATTTTTGGATGCATTGTCTCTACAGCCGTATCAGTGTGGTTATTCTGTTATTCTGGTTTGACTGGAGAGTTTGTACAGAGCCTTAAGATTGTCCAGCCAGTTCAGCGCAGAGGCTTGGTGCCTTGATCCCATGTTTTGCATTGCATTTCATTCTTTTTCTCTGACATTCATATTTTTGCATTTCCAGGTTATATCCGAATCCGCGATTCCAGTCAGAGGGCAGTATTAGGGATGGATGTTCCAAGGGGTAAGAAGAATATTATCATCTACAAGTTTCACAAGCCAGCAATAGGTCCTCTCACTATTCTGAAGGGGATGGCAAGTCCTGATGTATTGAATGCTTTTGCAGAGAAGTATGGGTGGATTCTGTCTTTTGTTCGTAACATCGACGATTATGAGTTCCGAGGTCTTCATACTCTAATGCAGTTCTATGACCCTCCACTGAGGTGTTTCTTGTTCCCGGATTATTTGTTGGTACCTACCTTGGAGGAATACTCTAACATGCTAGGGATTGATATCAAGGAAGTTCCTCATTTCTTTGGCTCTAAAGGAGACCTGGATTGTGGGAAATTGGCTGGTGCTCTTTATTTGAGCAAGTCAGAGTTAGAAGCCAACCTTTCTACCAAAGGAAAGATCTGTGGTTTCAAGCTGGGGTATCTAACGAAGAAGGCTCAGAAAGCAGCAGAGGATAAAGACTGGATTGTGTTCAATGCAGTGTTAGCTCTTTGTGTTTATGGCATTGTGTTGTTCCCCAATGAGCCAGATTTCGTCGATGAAGATGCTATCAGGATATTCATAACGAGGAATCCTGTGCCAACCCTGTTGGGAGATCTCCATTATGCCTTATACAACAGGAATGAGAAGAATAGAGGGAGAATGGTTCATTGCTGCGCTCCATTATTTTTTAAATGGTTCGCAAGTCGTCTACCTCAATCTGGTGCCTTTGTTGATTCTAAGGATTCTCTAGAGTGGAGTCGGCGCCTGATGGGATTGGTCAGTAAAGACGTTGTATGGATAAATCATGGATTGCTTGGCAAGAACATCATTCACAGTTGTGGTCAATATCCTAATGTTCCTCTGATAGGGAGGAAGGGCGGAATTAATTATAACCCTTCCTTGGCCGTCAGACAGTTTGGTTATGCTCTGGTGGGTCCACCTATTAAGAGAGATGTGGAAGAATCTTTGTATTTTCACTCATCTGAAGGACTAGAAGAGGCGCAGAGAGCTTCTGAAGCTTGGGGTAGTATATTGAAGAAAGGCAAGGCCGTTCTGGGCAAACCTAACAATCAGGCTTTCCTTCCTTATGTGGAGTGGATAAAACAGAGAGTTAAGGAGTGTTACTTGCCTTTTGATCGAGCACCTATGTTGTACCCAAAAGGTGTGGAGGAAAGACTTACTGTGCCTATTGAAGAGTTCAACAAGCAACAGAAGTTGGTGCAAGAATTGAGGGCAGAGAATTCCGGTATGAGTAGTCAGCTGCAAGGAGCTTTGCATGACAATTTGGAGCTGAAGTGGCAGGTCAAAGAGTCGACTGAGCGTCTGAAGAAGACAGAAAATGATCTGAATAGCAGAATTCAGCATTTCAAGAAGATTAGCATGGCAGCAGAGACTTCAAGCCAGACCACTAGGACAACTAAGAAGCTTTTGGCTAAGACTGAAACCGAGCTTGATGTTTATCAAGAGATGTGGAGTGAGGTCCAAGTCGAAAACGAGGTGCTAAACAAAGAGCTGCAAAAGGCGAAAGAAAAGGGGAAGCATTTCTTCAACAAGTGGAAAGAGTCCCAAAAGGAGATTGAAGAGCTCAAATTACAAGTTGGAATCAAGAAGGCGAGACATGAAAGTAGCAATGTTGAAGAACAGATTGCAACGCTGAACCAAGAGATTGCAAAGAGAAACAGGTTAATCAAAGGGCTAATCTCGCGACCGGCACATCCTGACACTTTGAATCTTCTGGAAGAAGTGGAGGCTAGCCTGTTTGGGGTAGAATTGTAGTTTTTGGTGTATCTGTTTTTTATGTGGTTACCATCAGGATTGTTGAGGGAATCACCATTGGTTACAATTGACTTTGTCTGTATGAATTCTTCCATCTTGATAATAGAATGCTTGATTCAGATATTTTTGCCTTGGTAGTTTTCTATTGTTGTGATTGGTTTCCAGTGGTTGGATCCGGTGGTATTTCTGGGTCGGATTTATTTTTCGATATCGCGTCTAATCCCTGGCCCGGTTGCTTGGAATGGAATCAAAGCGGATATACCTTGGAAATGTTCAAATATGTTTGTTGCATTTGCATTTGCATAATCATATTCATTTTTTGCATTGCAGGTTTTCTTGGGTTTCTCTGGTTTTCTTATGTTCTCTCTTTCTTTCAGTCAGGATTGATCAACCAACTCATCGTTATTCTACCAGGCTCAATCAAAACAGAGTGATGGACAAAGTTCAAGCAGATATGGCCGCTATGCAAGCTCGCATCAACCAGTTCATGGAAATGATGCAGGGTGTGGTGCAAAGTCAGAACGAGTTCAGAACTCTGGTTCAGCCATTGGTGGCGCAGGTCGACGAAAATGGTATCCTACACGGTGGTCTTATTAACCGTAATATCCCTCCGGGCGGAGTTGGTGCTGGTGGACAAGGCAGAATTCCTTCAGTGGTTGGAGAAGGAAGTACTATCCGGGCTATCCATGGCCGTCATTTTGATGATCAACAGGACGATGTGTTCTCGGTCAGGAGTCTAGATGCTGCCCTTCCTGTGGTCAGTGATGAAAGAATCCGTTTAATCGAAGCTCAATTGAAAGGAGTGGCGAAACAGGATGATTTGGGGATTGATTTGGACGACCTAGGGTTGGTCCCTGATATTGTTATTCCACACAAGATTCAGATTCCTACGCTAGAAAAGTATAATGGTTCTACCTGCCCAAGGACTCATGTGAAGGCCTATACCAGGAAGATGGCTGCTCACGCTAAGGATGAAAAGTTAATGATGCACTTCTTCCAAGACAGCCTGTCTGGCGCATCTTTAGAATGGTACATAGGGCTAGAAAGCATAGATGTTCGTACCTGGAGAGAGCTAGCTGCAGCTTTCATCAAGCATTATCAGTACAACACGGACATGGCTCCCAACAGAACTCAGCTGTTGAGCATGTCCCAGAAGAATGATGAGAGTTTCAAAGAATACGCGCAAAGGTGGCGTGAATTGGCGGCTAGGGTGCAGCCATCAATGCTAGAGAAAGAGATGCTAGATATGTTCATGGACACACTGCCGAAGCACTACTATGAAAAGCTTTTGCCTTGTTCTCTAGGCAAGTTTGTAGATGTGATTGCTATTGGACAGAAGATAGAGGTGGGAATTAAGGCTGGGAAGGTTTCTAGCGGTGATGGATCGTCTTCCGGACAGGGAAAAAAGCCGTTTGATAATTATAAGAAGAAAGGAGAGACCAACGCTGTATCATCCCACAGGGGAAAAGGGAAACAACGCCAGTTTAACAATCAACAGGTAGAATCAGTAACCATTCCAGCAACATTACCTCCACCACAGCAACAAAGGGGTAATGCTAATCAGAATAGGCAGCAGGGTCAGTATCAGAACAGACAGAGGAATGCAGAGAGGCATTTTGATCAACCCCCAATGTCGTATGCATAGTTGTTGCAACATTTGCTGCAGTTGCGTCTAGTTGAGCTTCGTACCCTGGCTCCACCAACAGGGGAACTCCCACGAGGCTACGATGCTAACGCACACTGCGATTTTCATTCTGGTGCTCCTGGGCACACGGTGGAGAAGTGCAGGGCGTTTCAGCACAAGGTGCAGGACCTTGTGGACTCTAAAGCCATCAATTTCTCGAATGACGGACCCAATGTTATTCAAAACCCGATGCCTAATCACAATGGGCCAAGGGTGAATGCTATAATTAAGGACTGTGAAACTTTGAATTTGATCATGGATGTGGAGGAACTGAAGACTCCGTTGGTGGTGGTTAAGAACAGGTTATTGAAAGGTAATGTCTATCCAGGCTGTGGTGAGAACTGCTCAGATTGTTTGATAAAGGCTAATGGTTGTGATTCGTTGAAGAGGGGTATTCAGAAACTGATTGATGAGGGTTGTTTACAGTTTGACAGAGGTAATCAGCTAGAAGAGGTTGTTAGTGAAAAGGTTGCCACTATCACTATTCCGTTCAAAACAATTACTATTTCTGGTCCAGCAAGGCCACCTCCAGTCATTATCACAAGGGCTGGACCCATTCCGTACGAGAGTTCTAAGGCTATTCCGTGGAATTATGGTGCAAAGGTGTTTGTCAATGGGCAAAAGCAAGAGCTAATGAATACTTCACCAGTGGGTTCTAGTTCAGGGGTTAAAGTTGAGACTGATGCCATAACCAGAAGTGGTAGAATGCTCCCTCCGGTTAATGATCAACCCAGTACCTCTAGGCAAGATAGAGGAAAACAGGCGATGGATGGTTCTGTTCAGACTCCAGTGATTGTGGAATCTACAGTGAAGCCAGTTGATGATGCTTTTTCGGAAAATGTAGAGGAATTTATGAGGCTCATCCGAAAAAGTGATTATAAGATCGTGGACCAATTACATCAGACCCCGTCCAAGATCTCTATTCTGTCTCTGCTCTTGTGTTCTGAGGCTCACAGGAATGCTCTTTTGAAGGTTTTGAATGCAGCATACGTTCCTCAAGAGATTTCTGTTAATCAGCTGGAAGGGGTTGTAGCGCACGTGAATGCGGGTAACGGCCTGGGTTTTACAGATCTTGACTTGACTTCTGCTGGCAGGAATCATAACAATGCCCTGCATATTTCGATCGAATGCCGTGGCTCGCTGATGTCACATGTCTTGGTTGATACTGGTTCATCTTTGAATGTATTGCCCAAGAAAGCGTTAATGAAGTTGGATACTCGAGGGCTTATTTATACACCAAGCGAATTGGTGGTGTGAGCTTTTGATGGCTCGAAGAGATCTGTTTTTGGCGAGATTGTGCTTCCAATCAAGGTTGGACCGAAAATCTTTAATGCAACGTTTTACATTATGGATATTCATCCAGTGTACAGCTGTTTATTGGGTCGTCCTTGGATCCATGGGGCGGGTGCTGTAACTTCCACTTTGCATCAAAAGCTGAAGTATATGGTTGATGGTCACATAGTGACAGTGTGCGGAGAAGAAGACATAATGATCAGTCAGCTGTCAACCTTCAAATACGTGGAAGTGGATGGGGAAATCCATGAGACATTGTGCCAGGGATTTGAGAAGGTGAAAGTTTCTGAAGAAGTTGTTCAGTCCAAAGCTGTAGTGCAGCCCGTAGTGGCAAATCAACCTGAGGGTTCCATGTCTTCGTTGAGAGACGCCAAAGCTGTGGTTGAAGCTGGTAGCTCACAGAGGTGGGGCCAGGTGGTTGAAGTCCAGAAAAAGAAGGATACTTATGGATTGGGATATAAGCCATCCAAAAGAGATGAGGATCCCCCAAAATTCTATGGCCCTGTCCGGTTCACTAGCGCTGGAGTTTTCTTCGACAGAGTTAATGCTATTGAAGAAGAAGGAGACAGTGATTGTGACATGGATAGCTGGATCCGTCCTTGTGTCCCAGGGGAAAGTCTGCATAACTGGTCTTCCGAGAAAGTCATTCAAGTGACAGGCTTCGAGTAATTGCTTTGTTTTCCTATTTTGTTAATCCTACGTTCTGCCCAAGACGTAGTGATTCTGTTTGTAGGGCTTTTAACTGTCGCATGTTTTGCTTTATCATCAATAAAGGACTTTTCACACTCAAATATTTTGATCTCTGTCTTTCTGTTTTTATTTTTATGCATTAAAAAACCCACATCAAAATGGCAATGTGTTTCTTTTGTTGCATCATAATAAAACATACCTCATAAATCATTGCAGGTCTTTTTGTTCATATGACACCGATCATGACTCAGCTATAGCTCGGTATGACTTTGACAATCCAATTTATCAGGCTGAAGAAGAGGCTGACGAAGAGTGTGAACTGCCCGAAGAGTTGGCCAGATTGTTGAAGCAAGAGGAGAGAGTCATCCAACCTCATCAGGAGGAAATTGAGATTGTGAATCTGGGAACCGAGGACGCTAGAAAGGAAGTAAGAGTAGGGGCTGCGTTGGAAGACAGTGTCAAGGGAAGATTGATTGAAATGCTCCGTGAGTATGTGGACATCTTTGCCTGGTCTTACCAAGACATGCCCGGGCTGGATACTGATATTGTTGTACACCGGCTACCACTCAAAGAAGGTTGTGCTCCGGTCAAGCAAAAGTTGAGAAGAACTAAACTGGAGATGTCTGTCAAAATCAAGGAAGAGGTTCAGAAACAGCTAGACGCCGGATTTCTTGCCGTAACAAATTATCCTCCATGGGTTGCTAACATAGTGCATGTACCTAAGAAGGATGGGAAGGTCAGGATGTGTGTTGATTACAGGGATTTGAATAGAGCAAGCCCAAAAGATGATTTCCCGCTCCCTCACATTGACGTGTTAGTTGACAATACTGCTCAGTATTCTGTGTTTTCCTTCATGGATGGCTTCTCTGGGTATAACCAAATCAAGATGGCCCCAGAGGACATGGAGAAAACAACATTCATAACACCGTGGGGAACTTTCTGCTACAAAGTGATGCCCTTTGATTGAAAAATGCAGGGGCAACTTACCAGCGGGCGATGGTGACTCTCTTTCATGATATGATTCACAAAGAGATTGAAGTCTATGTTGATGACATGATTGCGAAGTCACAGACGGAAGAAGAACATCTGGTGAATCTTCATAAATTATTTGAAAGGTTAAGGAAATTCAGACTGAGGTTGAATCCGAACAAATGCACCTTCGGGGTGAGATCAGGAAAATTGCTGGGGTTTATTGTTAGTGAAAAAGGTATTGAGGTTGATCCTGCAAAGGTAAAAGCCATACAAGAAATGCCTGTGCCGAAAACAGAAAAAGAGGTTCGTGGTTTCTTGGGGAGATTGAATTACATTGCTAGGTTCGTCTCGCATCTCGCAACCACGTGTGAACCAATCTTCAAGTTGCTAAGAAAAGATCAAGCGGTCAGGTGGAATGAAAATTGTCAAAAGGCGTTTGAAAAGATTAAAGAATACTTGCAGGAACCTCCGGTCCTTATGTCGCCAGTGCCAGGAAGGCCTTTGATTATGTATCTCACGGTTCTTGAGAATTCAATGGGTTGTGTGCTCGGTCAACAAGACGAGTCAGGTAAAAAAGAGCACGCCATCTATTACCTGAGTAAGAAGTTTACTAATTGCAAGTCAAGATACTCGATGCTGGAGAAAACATGTTGTGCACTCGCTTGGGCCGCTAAGTGTTTGAGGCAGTATATGTTAAACCATACAACCCTTTTGATTTCGAAGATGGATCCGATCAAGTATGTGTTTGAGAAGCAAGCACTTTCTGGTAGAATAGCCCGTTGGCAGATGGTTCTGACAGAATATGATATTCAGTATGTTTCCCAAAAGGCCATTAAGGGAAGTGTGTTGTCAGAGTATCTTGCCGAACAGCCAATTGATGATTATCAACCGATGAAGTTTGAGTTTCCGGATGAGCACATCATGTATCTGAAGATGAAGGATTGTGAAGAACCTTTGCCTGATGAAGGACCTGAGATTGGGTCTCAATGGAAGATGGTCTTTGATGGAGCCGTTAATTCATATGGTAACGGAATCGGGGCAATCATTACGACTCCACAGGGTTCTCATATACCCTTTACTGCCCGATTAGCGTTCATATGCACCAACAATGAGGCGGAGTATGAAGCATGCATCATGGGGTTAGAAGAAGCAATTGATTTGAGAATCAAGAACCTCGATGTTTATGGTGATTCTGCGTTGGTGGTGAATCAGATTACAGGAGAATGGGAGACTCGTCAAGTAAATCTTGTTCCATATAACAATTATGCCAGAAGATTGCTACCTTTCTTTGACAGAATAGACTTCCATCACATTCCTCGGATAGAGAATCAGATGGCTGATGCGTTGGCAACGTTGTCATCAATGTATAAAGTGAATCTTTGGAATGAAGATCCCTCAATCAGAATCATGCGCTTGGATAGACATGCTTTTGTATTTGCAGTTGAAGGGGTATCAGATGGCAAGCCTTGGTATCATGACATTAAAGTCTTCTTGAAGAGTCAGGAATACCCAGCTGGGGCATCTTCCAAGGATAAAAAGACATTGAGGAGGTTATCAGGAAACTTCTTTTTGAACAAGGATGATGTGTTGTACAAGAGAAACTTTGACATGGTCTTGCTACGTTGTGTTGATGAACACGAGGCAGGCTTGTTAATGGAAGAGGTTCACGAAGGTTCCTTCGGTACTCATGCCAATGGGCATGCTATGGCCAGAAAATTGTTGAGAGCGGGGTATTATTGGATGACTATGGAGTCTGACTATTTCAAATATGCCCGGAAATGTCATAAATGCCAGATTTATGCTGACAAGGTGCACGTACCGCCTACTCCTCTGAATGTTTTGTCGTCACCTTGGCCTTTTGCCATGTGGGGCATTGACATGATTGGAAAGATCGAACCGACTGCTTCGAATGGACATCGTTTTATCCTGGTGGCTATTGATTATTTCACGAAGTGGGTGGAAGCAGCATCGTATGTCAACGTCACCAAACAAGTGGTAGCCCGGTTTATTAAGAAGGACATCATCTGCCGGTATGGAGTCCCGGAGAGAATCATTACTGATAATGGTTCAAATCTGAATAACAAGATGATGAAGGAGCTATGCCAGAGCTTTAAAATCGAACATCACAATTCTTCTCCCTATCGTCCGAAGATGAATGGGGCTGTTGAAGTGGCTAATAAGAACATAAAGAAGATTGTGCAGAAGATGGTAGTGACATACAAAGACTGGCATGAGATGTTGCCTTATGCTTTGCATGGTTATCGTACTTCGGTACGCACATCAACTGGGGAAACTCCTTTCTCACTGGTGTATGGTATGGAAGCGGTCTTGCCATTAGAAGTTGAGATTCCTTCTTTGAGAATTCTGACAGATGTGAAGCTTGATGAAGCTGAGTGGGTCCGTTCCCGGCTGAATGAACTGAACCTCATTGAAGAGAAGAGATTGAAAGCCATTGCGCATGGTCGGTTGTATCAGAGCAGGATGAAGAAAGCCTTTGATCAGAAGGTGCGTCCTCGGTGTTTTCAAGCTGGTGAATTAGTGCTGAAAAGGATCACTCCTCCTCAAACAGATCACAGGGCCAAGTGGACTCCAAATTACGAAGGGCCATATGTAGTAAGACAGGTTTTCTCTGGTGGAGCCTTATTACTCTCAACTATGGATGGCGAAGATTTTACGTCCCCTGTGAACGCGGATGTAGTCAAAAAATACTTTGCATAAAAGAGACCAGCTGAACATAAAAAGAAGGTTCAGGCAAAAATGGGGCATCCTGGCGAACCATAAAAAGAAAAGGTTCGGGAAAAAATTAGGGATAAAAAGAAAAAGAATAAACCAGCAAGGTTGAAAACCTGAAAAGGAAACCTTGGCAAAAATGGGTATCCCGGTGGATTGAAAACCCGAAAAGGGCGATCCAGGCAAAAGTTAGGGATTTTAAAGCAAAGACTACGATCCGCGTTCGATCTGTGATCACCGTTCATACTTGGAAAATTCGGAGGAAAGGGATCAGTCCAGTTAGTCATCTTCAAAGGCCGAAGTATCTGTGGATAAACAAGTCATATGGGTTATAGCTGAGTCGAGTCATGGTGGATGTCTGTTCCCCACATTGCCGACATTTGTATTTTCTTTTGCTTTTTGCGCAATTACCTCTTTTCAGGAATAGCTTCCAGATGTAAATGCCTATTTACATGCCAATTCATTCAATAAAGTTTGCATTTCAGTTAAAGAGCTTTTATTTTCTGTTTTATCTGTTTTGTTTGTGAAAATGTCCGATATTTTTTATAAAAACATCACATGCTAAAACGTTGAGCTTTATGACACAAGATGGAAAAACAGTGGCAATTGCTTAGGCGACAGTCACCATGTAGATAATCAATGTATTCATTCTTGTACGTAGACTTTTTGTTGGTTTTGCAGGATGACAGATGTACCTCCCCAGTAGAGTAGAGCTCTCCTCAACTTTGAAGTCTGATCGTCCTCAGCAGGTTTTTACTCTTCCCCATCAGAGTATCGAGGGTCGTCTTCCTCAACCAGAGTGTAAAGAAGTAATTCCCTAAGCGGAGTCGTTAAGGATCGTCCTCCCTAGCAGGATATAAAAGCAAGTGATGTCTCCCCACGGAGCATGGGGCAGCTATTTGTTCCCCAGCTAGTCAGGAAGCATGTGTTATCCCCTAGCAGGGTGGATGTTGACAACTACTTTTTCTCCCAAGCGGAGTCGTTGAGGAGCGTCTTCCCCAGCAAAGTACAGAGGATTATATACCCAGCCGAAGTCGTGTTTGGATTATTATTCCCCAGCAAGTACTCAGAAGTTGATTGCTTTAAGGTGAGTGTTGCCGTGCCTCCAGCAGGAAGTTTGTGGACGAAGATGTTATTATCCCCACAGGGTCCTGGTGTCTACTTTCCTCGGTTGGTCAGAAAGTATAGTCTCGACGACAACGGTTTGATCTAGTACCCAGCAGGGTGAGGGTAAAGTTACTTCCCTAGCAGCAGATTAAGCTCATTTCCCCAATCAGAGTCTGGTGGTGAGTGGTATCCCCAGCGGGTCTTAAGGCCAATCGTTTTTGGCAGGCGCCGAAGCCAAGTTCTGAAATAGTTGGTCGTCCCCAGCGGTGGAATTTCCATCTTCAGTATTCATATCCCTCCCCAGCTGAGTGGGTATTCTCTCGGAGCTTCGTCCATCTCCAGCAGAGTTGTTGATCTTGATATTCCCCAACAGAGTGGATATTCTCTTGGAGTTTCGTCCATCTCCGACAGAATTGGTGATTGTGATCTTCCCTAGCAGGGAGAAGTTCTCCTCAACAAGTTTTCCTTTGTTTCAGTGGCAATTTAGTTTGCCATCCCCAGCAGAGTTGCTTCTGGTCTTCAGCATTTATTTTACTGGGACGTCTCTTTTGCATTGCATAGGCATTTGTTTTGCATGGCATCCTCCCAAATGCGTAGCATTTCCACTTCGTGTGGAGCATTACGGCAAAATTCAAACATATGCATCTGAAGCATAAGCCAGGTTTGAGTTTTCCTTCGTCAGGAAAACCGGAATTCAGGAAGATGTCTTTACTCCACAGGTGTTGGGTTAAGTAATATTTGATAGTTCCCCGGCAGAATGTCTTGCTAGGATTGTTTATCCTTGATTTTATTTGCACCCCTTCGTCCAGGTGGTCCTTTGGTTTATTCCCTCAAATTTTTTACCGTCAGACACTCGTCTGTGTCTCTTTCAGCACCCGTCCGTGTTTGAACCTTTTGTTTCAATATCCGTCCGTATTGACCTTCTGATGACACTCGTCCGTGTTGCCTTCCATTCCCCCAGCGAGATTAATTCCCGATAAAGTTGCTTTACAACCTTTTAAGTACCCGTCCGTATTGAAATCTTTTACACCCGTCCGTGTACCCTTTTCAGTACCCGTCCATATTGAATTTTCGACACCCGTCCGTGTGCATTCTCAATCCCCAGAGAGGTCATCTTAAACCTTCTTTTACACCCGTATGTGTACCTTTTTCAGCACCCGTCCGTGTTTGAACTTTTGTTTCAATGCCCGTCCGCATTGACATTTGGCACCCTTCCGTGTATCTTTTTCAACACCCGTCTGTGTTTGAACTTTTGTTTCAATGCCCGTCCGCATTGACATTTTACACCCGTCCATGTATCTTCTCAATACCCGTCCGTATTTGATATCCTGGATTCTTTGACACTCGTCAGTGTTCATCCCCAGCATAGCTAACACTCGTTTGTGTTTATTTCAAGACTTTTCAATACAGTTTTGGTTTCCAACACTCGTACATGTTGTGACAGTGCATCATTTTTTGCTTGTTCCCCAGTGGAGTCATCCCTCCCTTGAGGATTGCAAATTTTAGGTTTCTTTTGGTATTCAATCTCCGTGAATCCTTGGAACGCATGATAGTCGTCACTATCATACCTTCAGGATCAAGTTGATTGAATAGGGGCAGCTGTAACACCCCAAAATTTGCCTTGTTGTTTTTAGATAACTGGCTTATGTTTCTTTTCATTTCTTGCATTTGCATTGTGCATAGCATTTGGTTTCTAGCATGGGATCAAGGTACTTGGTCCATATTCTCAAGTCTCAAGCTTCAAGGTGGTTCATGGAGTTCACTATATCTTCATAAGATCAAAATTAGCAAGAGATTTCAGAGGGATCACACTCTCCTAACTTGATTTTTTAATTTAGTGTTTTGAAGATTCTGAGATCTAACCCTCAAATGAGCAAGCTCTTTGATTGTTTATCATCTCCAAATGGCACTTTTCATCATTGGTGGACATGACACACATCATACTCAGAGGAATTTGAATTTGGAGGATGTGCTGATTTCTCCTAACCAGAGGAGCCAAAATTAGGGTTTCCTATAGGATCAGTTTATTTCTGATTTTTAGGACAAGACTCGATCTCATGGTATTCCTTATGTCCTCAAGTGTCTAGGGATGGAAGATTGCCCATCAATTTGGTTCAAAAGGATTTCAATTGATCAGAAGATTGAAGATCAGGAGAATTGGGAATAAAGTCAACTGGGCAGTGAAAAAGTCAACTCCTGACTTTTTGAGGTCAACATGGAGATTTTCAAGTCAAATATGATCCATGGAAGAGATTTGATCAAGATATGTTCAAGGAATCATCAAAAATCAAGGATTTGTGAAAGTTTCCATTTTTGGAAAAAATAGGGTTTTAGAACTTACTATTTTTGGCAAGTTTCCATGGTTTAGAGGTCACTTTCAAGGCAAAATTTCTTCACGATCCATGCTTCATCTCAATTTTCCTCAAACATGAAAGTTATAGAACTTGTCTCAAGCTTTCCAACCATGTAAAGTTTGTCCCATTTGGATCATTTTTTAGAGACTTATGGTGTTTTAAAGATGGAGGTTTTAAGTTGTAAAATTTGAAAACTTAGAATTTTTTCTAAGTTATTCTTTTGACAGCTTGGTACATCAATGTTCATGGCCAATTTTGAGTGACTTCCAAGCCTTAAATTGAGAAACCTCTGGCATAAGAATTGTAGAGGGTAATCCCCTCTTTCCAAAGAGTACAAGTATGCCTTGATCGGATCAATATTGAGCAAGTTATGGTCTCTTGAAATCCAAGGTTTTTCATGTTCATGACGAGTTCAAGACTTAGAATTTTTCTAATTGTTTTGGCAGTTTTGTGGACATGTTTTCGTGGCTGATTTCCATCATCCTCCAAGCATCATTTCAATTTGTTTCCAACACCAAGATTGATCTCTATTCTTCCTATTTTCCAATGATCATAAACTTGCACCATTTTGAGCCATATTCATTGAGTTTTGCCCTTGCTAAATGGACACTTTTCAAAGAATAATAAGATGTGGTGTCATGAATTTTGGCATGGGACGATGGTATCTTGTAGCATGAGTTACCATGACCTCAGCTTGTTTACTACAAATGAGCAGACCATATCATCATGCTCTCATGCACGTGGTCTTACATGTCATATGCAAATTTTATCATATTTTGAAAAGTGGGGTGAGAGCAACTTGTACTATTTGGTTCCCACAAGTACCAACCTTTTCCATATCATTTTTACACCCTTATGGCCACTAAAAAGAGCTGCTACGATCATCAGCCCATTTGCCTACTCCATGTGCTTACTATTTCCACCCACCAAGTTTCTCATTTTAAAAGAAAAAAATCGTGCAGCCAATTTCTCACTCTATATTCTCCTCTCACGTGCCAAACCACTGATATAAAAAACCTCTAAAACCCTAAAGTGGACTACACACTCTCATTCCCTTGAATTTCCAGATCTGAATCACAAATTTCCCTCAACCTTCTCATTTTCGGGTTCTTCATTCTCTCAGAGTTTTTGAATTACTTTTAGTGAAATCATCATCTAGCAAGCAAGGTCTTGTTTCTGTATGCAATGTTAAGCTTCTGTATCCACTATTGAAGGCTGTGCGAGCTCACATTTCTCCATCTTCAAGTTGGATCCGTGTGAAATTTTTCAGCCATTTTCTGGACGATTTGAGCTTGGATCTATATTCTACAAGTGATCTTGAAGCTTCCTATACCGTTTTCTGAATCTATCTATTGCTGAAAAGAGCCAACGGAGCTGCTCCGTTAGGTAAATTTCAGATCTAATATCTCTCATGCTAAACGTGTATTGAACTTTGTTTTTGGCTGATCTGAAGTCCTACAGAGATGTAGGCATTGTTTGAGATGTTTTTGGCTGTGTTTGAAAGAGTTTCAGTTTGAGCATGATTCTTTGTTGCCTTCGATTCATGATGATAAACATGTTTAAATTGATTTTTGTTTGCGGATTTGGAATCACCATGATTTTCTGTGCAAAATGGCGTATATGATTGTGATTTTTGGTGAAGTTTCATCCAGAAGCTCCGGCGAGCCTCTCGGAGAAGATGACCGGAGCTAGGGCTCCGGCATCTGATGTGTGATGGTGGCAAGGTTGCTGACTTTTTGACTAGCCAATGAGAGCGCGGTCCTCGTCCACCTCATTTTGTAATTCCAGCGTGGCTCAGTGAAACGCACCGTTTCATTTAAGTTGTTTTTTTGTTGCTTCTGAGTTTTAAAGGTTAGTTTGGGCTTAGCATGCGTGTGATATCTACACCCCCCAACTCTCTGGCCCAATGCGCCTTTGCTTGTTCCACTTTGTAGTTGTTTTTACTGCATGCACCCCCTTGCTTCTTACTTGTTCTAATTTCTTTTTTTTGTTTTAATTAGTTTGTTTCAATTTTATTTTGATTGATAAACTCTTATAAAAATTCACGAAAATATTTTTCTAATCATTTAATGTCTTGTGATTGTTTTCCATATTTTTATTTTTATTTCTTATTTTATTTTGATTTAATTTGGTAATGAGTTTCCAATGATACCTTTCATTTAGGGTTAGGATGTTCTTAACTTTTACTCATCATTTGAGACCAATATCTTGGTTACTTGTGGAGGATTATATGAGGATGTTTTGATGCTGGTTTGAGGGTGGTTTGAGTTACTTTTAGTGACTTGCCACTCAAGTTTTATTGACCCTCGATCTTTGTTTAGTTATGTGCACATCTTGACTTGTGGATCACTTTTAGACAAGCTCTTTAACTCTTTTTCATCCAATATTTTTGCACATGTTACTTGACTGAATTAGCTTCTGTTTGAATATTTTTTGGGATTTTATTAATCCACTTTGCTATTTTTGGTTGAGTTTTGTTTGTGGTGCAAGTTTGAATGAGGCATACTTTGATACTTGACCTAGTTTGTGTACATTTGCTTACTTGTGATTGAGTGATTCTTGAGATGTTTATATGGTGTGATCATGTTCTGTTTGTACTTACTTGTGGCTTTGGAATCATCTCTTTTCACTCATTTTCCTATTTGTTCTTGATTTTACAAAGTGTTGTTGTTTTGGACTTGAACTTTGTGGAATGCTCAACCTAATCTTGTGATTACTTCTTTGTGTGAATCCACTCATGTATGAAACCTTTTGTTTGACTTGTATGATATGCTAGAGGTTCTGACCCTCTTGGTTTGAGGTGCTCTATGTGACATGTTCTCACTCTTTGCATCACACACTTCTTTGTTGGTTTGCATGGATGTTAAGTGAATGTCTTTCTCATTTTTGGTGCATGTTTTGAAGTTGTTGATGGATGTTTGATCTTGTATGACTTAAGTTTGGGTTTGATATGACATTGATGTATATGCTTCTGCCTCTTGAGTTCTATACTTGATTTTCATGTTACTTGAGCATTGTTGGGTGCATTTGGTTGGAATTATGTGATGCATATCATCCCTTTTGCTTTGTAACTTCTTTGGTGCATCATATTGCATAATGTGAACCTCTTTTGCATATGTTAACTATTGATGATGATATGATGTGAGTCCTGGTCTTGTTTCATTTTCATCTTGTCTCTTTGATTTCACTTTGGTATGAGATCCATGTGTTTTTAATTGTGCATTTAATTCAAGTGTGCTTGCATCCTTCCATGTTTACCTTTGCATGATTACTTGAAGTGATTTGCATTGATCTTTGAAACATGTTGATTGACTTGAGTTGGACATGATGATTATGATGTACTTGCTGCCCCATCTTGCTTCTCATCTTATCCTTCTCTTTCTCCTCCTTCTCTTTCACTCTTTTCACCCCTCGAGTCTCAAGACTTGTTTAAGTCTTAGATTCTCTCCCTTTAGAGCTACCTAGTCCAACTTAATTTTCGATTAAGCTTGGAGTAGGATTAGCATTAGGTTAGGTAGTCGTCTCTCCTAAACCTCACTAACCATAGGACATCCATGCATGATAACATTAGGACTCTTAGTTCCCCTTTAGAGTTTTCCTTTGTGTCGTCTCTCTTCTCATCTTAAAACTTCTTCAAGACACGTAATAAAAGTTAACGTGTATTGCGCTTGAGCCTTCTATGTGGGAAGTGGGGAGTGAGGGGCTTTCTCTCATTCTTCTAGGATACCTAGTGTTTGTCCTGTTGGGGACGATGCGCGAAAGTATTCGTTCCTGTATTCAAAGACTTGGGTTCAATGCAAGTTATGAAACAACTTAAAAGACACTTCTGTCTAAAAAACACCAAACAAATTCAAATCTTTTTATCCTTCGGGATTGTTGGGTTTCAAATTTCATTTTCAGAAAAGAGCTCGTCGCTCACGTAAAAAAACACCTACCCATCCGTGGTCGTACCCACGAACTACGTCAGCTCTGATTCCTCTTTCTCGTCCGATTGAGGATACGTAGGCACAAGACGGCGATGTCTTGGCGAGCAACCTTCCCCCACAGTTCTCGTCCGAACTACGTTGACTCTGACTTTCCCATTGCACTGAGGGAGTACGTAGGCCTAGGACAACGATACCGTCCTATCGAGTCACTTCCTTTTCTTTTCTTCTTCGTTTCCCCGTTCTTTCCCGTTCTCGTTCCTTCTTCGGTCCAGTAGCAGTGGAGTTCCAGACGACGACACCTTTTGATGCAGACAACAAGCGTGGATCCCATCGAGTACGATGGACGTGTTGGGTGCTAACACCTTCCCTTCGCGTAACCGACTCCCGTACCCGTTTCTCTTGGTCACGTGACCATGCTATTTCCCTTCTTTCAGGTTTACGTAGTGTTTCCTTTCCCTCTCTTGGGATAAATACACTTTGCTGGCGACTCTGTGTCTTTTGTGCCACTCTCGCGTTTGTACCGTTGGATGCGAATCTTTCGGGAGCGACACCGACCATTCTGAGCATTACGTGCAAATTCTGCATTATGTCTCAGACTATTAGTACAAGGAACTGAAGCAGGTGGTGGTGGTGGAGCATCCATGGTTGGCGGTAACTGTGGTATTGGTGTCGAAGTTGAACTTTCGTCTCGTTCTCGTCTTTCCTTAGCAAGTTGTCTCCTCCGCCGTGTTCTGCTATTTAATTTATGCGCAGTTCTTTCGATTTTCAGGATCAAAAAGAAGTTGGTCTGTGGGTAACTTCCCTCGCATAAAACGGAGTCTGCACACTTAACCAAACAAATTAACAAGCACAAGAAAAAGTTAAACAAGTTTAAAATTCAATAACTATTGCAATGCTCACAATATAACAACAATCCCCGGCAACGGCGCCATTTTGTTGAAAAGTATTTTGGGGGTGTTTTATCGTATCCACAGGGATTGAACGTATATTGCCGCCGTTCGATAGTCAAAAGCGTTTCAAACTTTATAGTAACAAAGGGTTTGGTTTTTCATTTCGAATTGTTTGCATAAAATTTAGAATTCAACGGTAAAATGATTTGGTTTTAAAGATTTGTAAAAACATGCCAAGATTCGTATTCGATAATCTGTTTTGTACGTATCAACTCAATAAAGTGTGTGACAATAAATATAACCACATATCCTCTAAACAAATTTCTCTCGAACACTTGTTGTGAGATTTATCATATTGATCCTTTGATGATCTCTCACGCAAACTACCAATATGATAACATTCAAGTTCAATATTTATGAACATCAACTGTCAAAACTATCTCTAGCCTTATGATTAGTGATGGATTGAAACTTAGGTCAAGTTTTAATACATATCTCTCGATCATGAACTAAAACAAAAGATAAACCATGTAAACAAATTTTTTCTTCTATATTTATCATAAACAAAGTTCGCAAACTTATAATCAAGATCAATACATACAAAATGATGGATTACCTTCCACTAATCTTGACATAAGATGTGTTTAGCTACCCATTGTCATGGTAGCTTGATCAACAAGTAATGGACAAAGCTTTTGTTGCATCAATCTTCAATGGATCAAGGATTGAAGCATAAAAGCTTTGGATTCTAAGAAAAATAATAAAAGATGAATTTTTTGAGCTCTCAAGATGATTCTAGGTTACAAAGATCTTTCTAAAAGTTGTTATATCCAAAAATATCTAACAAACACCCTAAATACCACTTTCTGTCCAGACAAATTCGCCAGGCGAGCTACAAAATTCGCCTAGCGAAACCTTTAAGATCGGCCACGTGACAGAACAGTGCAAAGAAATCTGGGAAAATATCTTGAATTCGCTAGGCGAATTCCAGCCTCGCCAGGCGAATCCCTCCCGACACATCTTCGCCTGGCGAATCTTCCAACTAAGCACTTCCAGTAGCTACTGGAATTGAAATTCTCGGTCGCCAGTTGGCTCGCCAGGCTTTTGCCAGGCGAATCTCTCCTTCCGCCACCCATTCGCCTGGCGAATGTACTGTTTGTTGCAGACACGCGACTTTTCTCGTTTCATTGTGTTTTCTTCCGATTTTTGTCGCGTCCTTTTTACGAAAAATGCTGCAAAACTAACAAAAACATCAAAGAGACCAAAAATAGACATTTATTCAAAAATCACTTAAAAATAAGTTGTTCTGCATTCAGGCATTTGGAAAAAAAGCTTAAAACTGCAGAAAATTGATCTAAAATTCATTTACAACCAGACACTTATCATTGTTAGAGGAATTCAACTTGCACAGGGTTTGTCCTTTGCTTTAACTGCTGTCAAATATGTTAAAAAAGTTCAGGATTTACCAAAGTCTAAATCTTTGAATAACATGGATTGGTTCGGGTTTGATGGGTTGGTTTTAGCTATTATTTGTGTTATCTTTATTGTTGTTGTCAATGGTGCTGGTGAAAAGGATCATGAACTTGAGATTGAGGAAGAATTGGGTGATTCAATTGAAGGTGGTGCTGAGAGAAAAAATAGTGGTAGATCATTGAAAAAGATGTTTTTTTCACTACCTTCTGCTTTTATAGTGTTTGTTTTGGGTGTGATTTTGGGTTTAATAAGAAGGCCTAATGGGATACATGAAATTAAATTTGGACCTTCAAATTTGGTGATAGTGAAATTCTCTAAACATGCATGGAAACAAGGTTTTATAAAGGGTACCATTCTGCAACTTCTACTATCAATTTTGAAAGCTACCTTTTGATTTATTTACCACCAAGGACTTTAGTTCCTGACTTCACCACTGCTCGGGGTATTTTATTATCGTGGGTAGAGGGGTTGGCCTCATACTCTTTATAATTCAAATTATTTAGCTATATAATTATCTGTTGTTCAAGCATTTTGAATGTGCTAGAATAGTTGTATTAGTGAACTGTGTTTTCTGTTTATGTGTTTTATTAAATTAATTTTTTTTGTAGGTTGAGAGTTAGTAATGCGATGAATAACTATCATGAGTCAGTGTTTGCTCTGTTAAAGTGGATGAACTCACTTTAAAAAGCACCACCCATTACTCTAGGGAATTCTTGAATTAACTAATTAAATCACTTTAATATTTTAGATAGAAAAGACACTTGTAAGGGGTTAGTGAAATACAAAAATTGTGATAACTAGTGGGATGAATACTTTTGCAATCAGTTGAGTATTATTCTACTTGAAAGGAGTTCTAACTATTGTGTATGTGGCTGGCTATGTTACTTGCTTGATGTGTAGTCTATGTGTAGTTGAAGTTTATTAGTATTTTTCTATCGTGACTGGTGTATAGGATGTAAGCTATCTTCTGGTAGTAATTTGTGAGATTTTAGTATGTTGAAGTTTTGTGTTGTGATATTGAGTTTATTTTACAGTTTATATCAAAATGAATGGTGAATCCGAGCCAACAAATTTATTTTCTACTCCTTTACCAGTTGTCCAGAACTCTACTACTATGTTACCACTCGAAACTAGACGTCGTGAAAATTGATCTGCTGTTTGGAATAACTTCAAGCTAGATCCTAACTCCGAAAATATAGCTATATGCAACCATTGTGATAAGAAGCTCGAGTATAATGGGACAAGTTCAATGGCAGCACATTCTAAGATTTGCAAGAGCAACCCAAATAATGATTTTAACAAGAGGCAAAGAACACTTACGCCCTCAATGAATAGTGAGGGCCATGCTATTTCTTCCCCTTCAGTTCCTAGGTTTGATCAAGAGAGATTGCGGTATTTGCTCGTAAAAATGTTTGTAGCCTTGGAGTTACCTTTTACAAAAGTGGAGCATCCAGATTTTCATGAATTTGTAAATGGCTTGAACCCAAAATTCAATATTATATCACGTACTACACTTGCACGTGATACTTTGTTGCTATGGGATGCAGAAAAGAAAAATTTGAAAAACTTTCTAGCCTTGCATTGTCAAAGAGTTTGTCTCACTTCTGATACATGGACGTTTATCCAAAATCTCACATATATGTGTATCACTGCCCACTTCATTGACAATAATTGGAGCTTGCAAAGTAAGGTTCTAAGTTTTGTCCAAGTCTCGGCCCACTCGAAGGATATTATAACAAACACTATTGATGAGTGTTTGACTGACTGAGGGCTTAATTAAATATTGACTGTCACACTTGATAACGCTGCCTCAAATGATATCGCAATTAAACATTTGAAGAAGAAGTTATTATCTTGTAACCGCTTAGTATTAAATAGAGAATACATACATATGTGTTGTTGTGCTCATATCTTAAACCTCATTGTTAAGGAAGGGTTAAAAGATCTTGACAAGTCTATCTTGAAGATTCGAGGTTCTATCAAATATGCCAAGTCTTCTGCTAATAGGTTTGCAAAATTCAAAGAATGTGTAAAAGAGTCAAACACCGAGTATAAAGGTCTTGTGTGCCTTGATGTAGAAACAAGGTGGAATTCAACTTATCTAATGTTAGACTCAGCTTTGAAACATCAAAAAGCTTTTGAAGTACTTGAAATTCATGATCGCATGTACACTCAAGAGCTAGTTCAAATGGAAATGGTGTACCCACAAGTTTAAACTGGACAGAAGCACAATCGATTCTTACATTTTTGAAAATCTTTTATGATAGCACACTTTGAATATCTAGTTCCTCCTATGTGGCTTCCAATATGCATATGTTAGAGGGATTTGATATAGGGGAAAAGATAAATAACATGTGTATTTCTAAGTATTCATTCATAAAGGGCATGGCTTTCAAGATGAAAAAAACTATGACAAATATTGGGGAAAACCTGAGAAGATAAATTTGATGTTGCTGATTTCTTCTGTGTTAGACCCCAGGTACAAACTAAAATTTGTCACTTGGTTGATCAATCAGAATTTTGATTCATTAGAGGCAAAAAGTTAAGAGAATTGTTGGATACTCGCTTGAATGAACTATTCATGGAGTATAGTGATGTCGGGCATGAGTTCCAAAGTGATTCACAATTGAATCGATTTGATTTAAGTGGTAAGGAAGATCTTTATAGTTATAATCATTTTTTACAGTGCATTGGATCTTCCTCTGCGGAAATGAATGATTTGGAAAAGTATCTAGAAGAATCTTTAGAGAGTCAATTTACCATGGACTTTGATATTTTAAAATGGTGGAGGGGAAATTCCAATCGCCTTCCAGTCCTTGCAAAGATGGCAAAAGACTTATTTGCCATACCTATCTCCACTGTAGCATCTGAGTCTACTTTTAGTCTTGGAGGACGAGTGATGGATGAATATCGGAGTTGCCTCACACCTAAAACAATGGAAGCCTTTGTTTGTAGTTACAATTTCCTTAAAGCATCACGTAAATGCTCAATCATTGATTCTCTTTTAGTTGAGAACTACAAGGAGCTTGAGAAGTTAGAGGAAGGTAAAATACTTATACATGTTTTAAGATAAGTAACCATTTATTATATTATAACTTGATTAATAATAAGTTGTAATTCTTATTTCTTATATTATTTTTTATTTTAGAGATAGCTTCTTCAAAAGGAAATGGTAGTTGTTCAGCTTTTAATGTTTTCGATGAAGATTAATAAGGATATGAAACTCTTGGTACAAGTTTTATATTTTTTGGATTGTGCCTCGGAGATCATTTGTGCATGTGATGCCTAGTTCTCTTTGTAGAATTATTGCCTTTAGTTACACTAGGAAAAATAGTTGACATATTTCAGCACATAAAGTTGCAGCTTTTGTTGGATATATGACATCTAAGTGTGAGGGCTAAGGTCTCTCATCCGTTTCTTTTTAATGATGTCAACAAATATGTTAAGTAGTAGATTGTAATTTGAGCGGTATCACTTCTCTTGTCGAGCAAATCGCATCGAGTCATTGTTGTTCATGTGTCTAGACATATAGGACTTTGTCTTATCCATAAATACATGTGCATGACTATTATACTGGTGTCTAGTATGTTTGTCTGGGTTTCGGTCAGTTAAGATGTGCAAAAAAATGCAATTTCTGTAAAAAATACAGGTTATGCGCTGACCTACCATATGCATGCATCGACTCATGTCTACTGGTACAAAGCTTATGGATGCACGGGAAAGCACACGACTCTGGGAATGCAAAAATTGCATTCATGCGTCGACACATGATGATTTTGGGTCGACGCATACAAGTCAAATTTTTTTAGTGTCTTCCACGGGTCAGCGCACGCCGACCCTTATTAAAGCATGAGTCGACCCACACGCACCTGAGCTGCATTTTTCACTTAAATTTTGTCTGTTATTTCTGTTAGAACTTTTAGTGGGTCAATTCATTATTTATAAATAGTTTGGGCATCTCATTATCCATAATAACAAGAAACGTGAAAATAGATACCATTTTTCTCTTCATCTTCATCTTCTTCATTGAGTAAACAAACAATCACACATAATCATCTTTGTTTGTGTCGCCCACTGATCGAAGTGATAACGTTTAGAATTTAGAAAGTGTATGATCTTCATTTTCTGGGTTGAGAGCTTTGTAGGTGTTTCTTGAATAAAACCAGTTGGTTTTGTCCTCCAAGAATCGAGTAGATTTTGGGGGTTTTTGCACAAACCGTTTCGTGCTACAGGGATTCAGCCGGGCAAAGGTAACCGAAGATTGGAGCAATTGTTTGGTTTAGTATCTGTAATGGGAAGATCTTAGAAGAGAGGTTTGGGTTCAAATTTTTGGTAGATCGCAATTGATCGGGTGAAGGTAACCGAAGAACGTTGGTTTCTTTCGGTTTAGTAGCGTGGGACGGTAATTGGATCAACCATATTCGAAGCACTTGATTCATCTTGAATCAAGGGGAGAGAAGACTTTGCATCAACGATTGAAGATATTCGAGGGTTTGGATGTTCATTATTCTTCTCAAGCGATATTTTGTTGATTGCGTTATAAGTGTAGTAATCAAACTGAATTTTTCTCTTCCGTACTCATTCTCAATATATTCGTGCATATCCGATCCTTTTAGTAGAAGGTTTGTGGTAGACGTACAATCCAGTGGTTGCTTCCGTTAAACATTTTAAAACTAAATTTTTTGGTAACCATTTGCGTGTAAAACTCTAGGGATCTATTCAACCCCCTTCTAGATCCATAGCCATCGTCTAACAAGTAGTATCACGAGCTCTGGTTAATTCTGGTGCTTCGGTAAAACTTATTGGATCATGGTGAACGAACCTAAAGGGGCTTATAATAGAGCTCCAGTTTTTACAGGCGAAAATTACAGCTACTGGATGGATTGTATGCGCGTTCATATAAATTCCATAGATCGGAAGGTTTGGAACATTATTTTAAACGGTCCCATGGAAATTACTATGACAAATGCGGAAGGCATTGTCGTTCCTAAACCCGAAGCTCAATGGAATGAGGAGGACGAGAAAAAGTACAGCTATGATTGGAAGGCTCGTAATATAATCATCTCTTCCTTGGGAGTTGACGAGTATTATCGAGTCTCCCATTGTGAAATGGCCAAAGCCATGTGGGATGCTTTACAAGTTGGCCCGTATTAATACACTAACGCAAGAGTTTGATTTGTTTTACATGAAGCAAGGGGAAACCATTGCAGATATGCAAAAACGATTTACTCACATTATCAACAAATTGCATGTTCTTGGTAAACCAATTCCAAAAGAGGTTGCTACTAACAAGATTTTGAGGTGTTTAAATAGGGAATGGCAACCGAAGGTCACCGCTATCAAGGAGGCCAATGATCTTGCTACACTAGACCTTACAACACTTTTTGGTAAACTCGATGAGCATGAGCAAGTGCTCGTTAGCTTGGATAAACATGAAAAGAGTATCAAGAAAGAGAAGGCAAAAGATACAGAGAAGAAGTCGATAGCTCTTAAGGCTTCTTGTTCAAAGTCCACACATCAAGAGCTAAGTGATGATGAAGCCAATAATGACAAAGATGAAGAATCCGGTGATAATATGGGCTTATTTGTGAAGAGGTACAATAGATACGTTCGTAAGAACGAGATTCAACACTCGGACAAAAATCTAGTCAAATTTAGGAAGCAATCTAAACGCGAAGGAAATAAGAATGGCAAGGTAAAAGGGACGTGCTACAACTGTGGAAAATCCGGGCACTATAAGCCGGATTGTCCATCTCTAAAGAAAGACAAAGATATGAATAATGACAAGAGTTGCTCAAACAAAAATTCCAACAAATCTCGACGAGCATACATAGCTTGGGAAAGCGATAGTGAGTCGGAGAAAGATGATTCATCAAGAGACGAATGTGAATCCGTTAACTTTTGTCTTATGGCACGCCACAACAAAGCAAAAGAGGTAAAGCACTCTAAATATGATCATGTTAATACTATGTCGTATTTAGAGTTACAAAAGGCTTTTGACATGTTACACTATGAGGCTAAGGAAGCATTTCAATGCTTAGCCTCAAATAAAAAGATTTTCTCGTATTTGGAGAAGAAGGTTTCCGATTCCGAAAAGGAATTGGAAGCCCTCAAAAACTCTATAGTGAACACATCAAAAGCCAAGGTTGAAGAGGACCCTACCTCTTGGTTCAATTGGGGCTGTGACACTTGTCACATTTGGCAACGGGAGGTGAGAACCCTCAAGGCCAAATTGGACAAGGCTCTTAAGCCAAAAGTTACGTTTGCTATCGATCGATCACATTTTCGTGAGAGCATGAATAATCCATATCAAAAGTATACCTATGTGATTCGAAATAGTGATAACAAAGGTAAATTTCAAATGAACCGTAATTGTCTTTACTGTTGTAAGCCTGGTCATACTATTGCAAAATGCCGCTGCAGAAGGTTTCTTGTTCTGAAAGGCATCTACCAATGGTTGCCCAAGCGCGGACTTGGTTTCACTCACCTTAAAGGACCCAATGAGAATTGGGTACCTACTCTCCCTTGATTGTTTTTGTAGGTAGAAAGTCTTGAGACCACCGAAAGAAGATGGGTTCTGGATAGTGGTTGCTCAAGACATATGATCGGCGACATATCTCTTTTCATCGACTTTGTGGCGAAGAAAAAGGGGTTTGTCACCTATGGAGATAACAATAAGGGACAAATTCTTGGAAAAGGTAGTGTAGGTAACCCCTCATCTACTACTATCTCTGATGTGTTGCTTGTGGAAGGCCTTAGACACAACCTTTTAAGCATTAGTCAACTATGTGACAAGAATTATAAAGTATCTTTTTCAAAGGATTGTTGCATAGTTGAAGATAGTGACAAAAGAATGTGTTTAAGGGCTTGCGGGTGAACAACCTCTATATGCTAGACTTAAATGAGGTATCGTTGAATGGAGACAAATGTCTAGTCGCTATGAATGAAGATTTATGGTTGTGGCATAGACGGTTGGCTCACATCAACTTTGATTTGCTTAAAAAAAATAGTCTCTAAAGACCTAGTCATCGATTTGCCCAAAATTAAATTCACAAAGGATCACCTTTGTGATGCGTGTCAAATGGGGAAGCAAACAAGGATCTCATTCAAATCTAAAAACATCGTTTCAACTATGAGACTCCTTGAGCTCCTCCATATGGACCTCTTTGGACCATCTAGGGTTAAAATCCTAGGTGGTAACTATTATGGGTTTGTAATAGTCGATGATTTTTCTAGGTTTTGCTGGACTATTTTCTTAGCAAATAAGAGTGATACCTTTTCGGCCTTTGAACGATTTGCTAAGTTATCTCAGAACAAGTTAAACACAAACATTGGGTCAATTATAAGTGACCATGGAGGTGAGTTTGAAAATCATTTGTTTGAAGCATTTTGTGATTCCAACGGAATTGATCATAATTTTTCCGCACCACACACCCCTCAACAAAATGGGGTAGTGGAACGTAAAAATAGAGTTTTGGAGGAACTTGGAAGGACTATGATCAATGATATTGGACTACCAAAATACTTTTGGGCCGACGCCATAAGTACGGATTGTTATGTTTTGAATAGGGTGCTCATCCGACCTATTCTAAACAAGACACCGTATGAGCTTTTAAAAGGGCGTAAGCCAAATATCTCTCACCTTCATGTATTTGGTTGCAAATGCTTTGTGTTAAACAATGGGAAAGAGACTCTTGGTAAGTTTGATACCAAGGCCGACGAGGGTATTTTTCTTGGATACTCTCAGTCAAGTAAAGCGTATAGAATTTATAATAAGAGGTTACGTGTAGTTGAAGAGTCAATTCATGTTACCTTTGACGAGTCTTATCCGAGAAATGTCGGAGAAGGTAGTTCTTTTCATGGTGCAGGTGTACCTACTGAAGACATACTCAAGGACACTGATAAGGGAACTGATCAGCCTGAAGCAGTGTGTATTGAGGAGGAAAAGGATCACCAACCGTTGAAAAGTGAGGATGATCATCATTTTGATAAAGATGAACTTCCTCCAGCTTAGAAGTCTTCAAAAGACCATCCAATTGACAACATTCTCGGTGATATCTCTAAGGGAGTAACCACTCGCTCTAAACTTAGTAATTTTTGCTATTACTCTGCTTTTGTCTCCCAAGTTGAACCTAAAAACGCAAAGGAGGCGTTACTCGATGAGCATTGGTTTTTGTCAATGCAAGGTGAACTAAACCAATTTAGGATAAATGAGGTTTGGGACCTTGTCCCCCCTCCGCGAGATCATCGAGTAATCGGCACCCGATGGGTGTTTAGGAATAAACTTGATGAAAATGGAGTAATAACACGTAACAAAGCGTGGCTTGTAGCGCAAGGCTATAACCAAGATGAAGGAATCGACTATGAGGAAACTTATGCGTCGGTTGCCCGACTCGAGGCTATACGCCTTTTACTTTCTTATGCTTGCACTAAGAACTTCAAATTATTCCAAATGGACGTTAAAAGTGTTTTCCTTAATGGATATATAAATGAAAAGGTTTATGTTGCCCAACCTCCGGGTTTTGAATCCCATGAATATCCTGATCATGTCTACAAACTTAAACGTGCTTTGTACGGACTTAAACAAGCCCCTAGGGCTTGGTATGAACGTCTAAGCAAATTTTTAAGTGATCAAGGGTATTCAAGAGGGAAGGTTGACACAACCCTCTTTATTAAATGTCAAGGAAAACATTTAATCTTGGTACAAATTTATGTTGATGATATTATCTTTGGATCTACTAACATTACCTTAGTCAAAGAGTTTTCTAGTTTGATGCAGGGGGAGTTTGAAATGAGCATGATGGGGGAGCTCAATTATTTCCTCGGATTGCAAATCAAACAACTTGAAGAGGGCACATTCGTGAGTCAAACGAAATATTATCTTGAGCTACTTATACGTTTTGATATGCTAAACTGCAAAGCAATATATACTCCAATGCCTACTTGTGCCAATCTTGATCGTGACGAAAATGGTAAGGATGTAGAGGTAAAGAAGTATCGAGGTATGATTGGATCTCTTCTTTATCTTACCACATCACGACCCGACATTATGTTCAGTGTATGTATGTGTGTGAGGTATCAAGCACATCCCAAGGAATCCCACTTAAAAGCAGTTAAGCGCATACTTCGATACCTCTCCGGTACTCCAAAGTATGGGCTGTGGTATTCCAAAGGTAGTATTTGTTCCTTAGTTGGTTATTCCGATTCCGACTTTGTCGGGTGCAAGTTGGATAGGAAAAGTACTAGTGGCACATGTCACCTTTTTGCAAATTCCTTGGTGAGTTGGCATAGCAAGAAACAGGTTTCGGTTGCTTTGTCAACAGCCGAGGCGGAATATGTTGCCGCAGGCAGTTGTTGTGCTCAAGTCTTATGGGTTAAACAACAATTGCTTGATTTCAATTTAAAACTTGAGCGTATTCCTATTTTGTACGATAACACTAGTGCAATAAACCTAACTAAGAACCTCGTATTACATTCACGCACCAAGCATATCGAAATATGCCATCATTTTCTTAGGGATCATGTAGAGAAAGGTGATGTGATTTTTGAGCATGTTGACACTAAAAATCAACTTGCTGATATTTTTACAAAACCATTAGCTACAGAGCCTTTTTTTCACACCCGTAGGGAACTTGGCATTCTCGATATCTCGGATCGTATTTGATAATCATTTAAGATAGTGGTCTTCACATATATACATGCTTGTTTATTCTTTTAACTAACAATGCAAAGAGATATTTATCTATATGTGAGGGCTCTTATCGTCATGGTGATCAAGGTAATATCGTTCCGATTTATAGATGTTTAACATATTTTGTGCCATATTAAGTACCTTAAACTTGATGTTTATTGTGTTTTGAGCACATATTGTTCATGTGGATGTTTGTTCTATGTGTGTGTGCATGCTTATTTATCCTTTTGGAACTTATGTTTGCAAAATTTCAATTTTTTCTCATTTTTACCTTGCTTGCGTCGACCGGACCATATCATGGGTCGACTCATAAACTGATGCATTTGTTAAGGAAAATAAACGGGTTAGCGCAGCACTTGCATGCGTCGATGCACCCTGTACATAGGTCGACGCATAACTGTCACGTTTAGAATTCCTGCATTAATTGGAATGCGTGTGCCGACCTATTTCTACCTATTCCCACTACATATTTTCACTACTCTTATTGTTCATTGCATGTTTTATCCTATTGTTTAAACTTTGACTTTTGCTTCAGTTTTTATTGAAATTCTTACGTATGGAATGAATTGTCTTTGCGATTTATGTTCCGTATTTATCCGTTTTCAATTTTACGTTAACTGTATCATATGTGGATGCGTGTTAATGTTGTTGTGTTGCAAATATGTGATGGATCCTTACGTGTTATAGTTTTATTTTGACCACCTTCTTATCTTCTTTTTGATGTTGACAAAGGGGGAGAAGGATAACAAGCAGAAAATTAGCAGGAAATTAATCAAGTGTTAAAGACAGGGGGAGCTTGTTCATTCACAAATTACAAATCACATGAAAGCTAAAACAGTGTTGTCATCATCAAAAAGGGGGAGTATGTGAGGGCTAAGGTCTCTCATCCGTTTTGTTTTAATGATGTCAACAAATATGCTAAGTAGTAGATTGTAATTTGAGCGGTATCACTTCTCTTGTCGGGAAAATCGCATCGAGTCATTGTTGTTCATGTGTCTAGACATATAGGACTTTGTCTTATCCTTAAATACATGTGCATGACTATTATACTGGTGTCTAGTATGTTTGTCTGGGTTTCGGTCAGTTAAGATGTGCAAAAAAAATGCAATTTCTGTAAAAATACAGGTTATACGCTGACCTACCATATGCATGCGTCGACTCATGTCTACTGGTACAAAGCTTGTGGATGCACGGGAAAGCACATGACTCTGGGAATGCAAAAATTGCATTCATGCGTCGACGCATGAAGAGTTTGGGTCGACGCATACAGTTCAAATTTTTTTAGTGTCTTCCACGGGTCAGCGCACGCCGACCCTCATTAAAGCATGAGTCGACCCACACGCACCTAAGCTTCATTTTTCACTTAAATTTTGTCTGTTATTTCTGTTATAACTTTTAGTGGGTCAATTCATTCTCTATAAATAGTTTGGTCATCTCATTATCCATAATAACAAGAAACGTGAAAATAGATACCATTTTTCTCTTCATCTTCATCTTCTTCATTGAGTAAATAAACAATCACACATAATCATCTTTGTTTGTGTCGCCCACTGATCGAAGTGATAACGTTCAGAATTTAGGAAGTGTATGATCTTCATTTTCTGGGTTGAGAGCTTGGTAGGTGTTTCTTGAATAAAACCAGTTGGTTTTGTCCTCCAAGAATCGAGTAGATTTTGTGGGTTTTTGCACAAACCGTTTCGTTCTACAGGTTTCGTTCTACAGGGATTCAGCCGGGCAAAGGTAAGCGAAGATTGGAGCAATTATTCGATTTAGTAGCTGTAATCAGAGGATCTTAGAAGAGAGGTTTGGGTTCGAATTTTTGGTAGATCGCAATTGATCGAGTGAAGGTAATCGAAGAACGGTGGTTTCTTTCGGTTTAGTAGCGTGGGACGGTAATTGGATCAACCATATTCGAAGCACTTGATTCATCTTGAATCAAGGGGAGAGAAGACTCTGCATCAACGATCGAAGACGTTCGAGGGTTTGGATGTTCATTGTTCTTCTCTTGTAATAAACAATTTGCAACAACTACATAATCAATTAAAAGCGAGGACGATTGGGGAACTGCCTAAACAAATCTCGTTTGTGGAATTGGGGGCAGACGTACCCAAAGCGAGGACGATTGGGGAACTGCCTAATCAAATCTCGTTTATTCTCTCTTTCCTTTAACTCTTTTACATTTCAGTTTATTCGAATTTGTGAAGTCGTAAGTTATCAAAATTTCTGTCGTAGTGTAATCGTAAGCTGAGAAACTGTTTTGTTAAATTGATACAATTCCTTGAATGGTATCTTGGAGCAGCTTAACATTACCTTCCATAGAAATTCTGCACTTAGTGTGTTTACGCACACCAGGTGTTTGATAATTTGTTTCAAAGCAAAAATCGAACGCATTGCTTTTAATTGTTTATCGTTTTACCTCATTGGTTTGGATTAAACATCAAGCAAGCGATATTTTGTTGATTGCGTTATAAGTGTAGTAATCGAACTGAATTTTTCTCTTCCGTACTCATTCTCAATATATTCGTGCATATCCGATCCTTTTAGTAGAAGGTTCATGGTAGACGTACAATCTGGTGGTTGCTTCCGTTAAACATTTTAAAACTAAATTTTTTGGTAACCATTTGCGTGTAAAACTCTAGGGATCTATTCAACCCCCTTCTAGATCCATAGCCATCGTCTAACACTAAGTAGACCTGTGTCTATAAACATTGGTCCTTAGAATTGCCATGATGAGGTGATTTTGAAATATTGTACTTTAATTCAATAGATTATGATTCAATCAACACTTTTATGTTATAATCTCCAAGTCCATCTAGATTTGATAACCACATTCAATCATGAGTTGGTTTTGCATCAGCCGACTCTATGTAAGTAGATTGTTATTCAATTAATACATAAATACTTTCATATTAGCTGAGTGACCAATTCACGTCTTTTTTTTTTGTTTAAACATTTACAATTTGCTATATTTTATGATGAAGTTTCACTGTAACATGAGGCAAGAAGATACACTAGAAGTTGTTATATTAAAATATTTTATTTCTAGCCTATTGAAATTCATATTCAGTAGTACTGTGAGACTAATGTAACTTGATCATATTCAGTAGTAGTGTGTGACTAATGCACTAATTATTGAATCATACAATGACACAACCTTGTACCTCTCTGGAATGCTTTTGACAAATTTTTTTGTTCCTCAAAAGTCAAACTGGCATACTTCGTAGTTATCACGATGTTTAAAAAATTTGCAAGTTTTTCTAGATCTGATAACTTCTATTTTGGTTTTTTGGTTAAAGTTGCATGTGAGTTGTTTTCTCTTGTTTTGAATTAGAATATGATAAACTGTGTTTTTGTTTCTTGCAGTGTGGAGGCATGTTCTTGGCACCAATGATGTTAATGGAATTGACATTGTCCTCGGAAAATGTATTATGCATAATCACAAAAGTGACATTACATGGTATCTAGCTTTGATTGTAATGCACAAAGTTATAATGTTAATGTTGAGGATTTGAGAATATATTGTTTCGATTTCTTCTACTAATATAATTGAAGTACAAGAAAAAATTCTTGACCAAAATATCGCATGATTAATAGAATAAATTTAAAATATATGATTTTTTTTCGTAAAATTTGGGTCTTAAAAATCAGTTTTAAAAAATAATCGGCTTTTAAATAAATTAAAAGCGGTTTTTATCCAATTTTAAAATTAATCCGGTTTAAAAAGAAAAAAAAATTTATCCAAATTTATAAACAACTAGTTTAAAACTAGTTTTTAAAATAACTGGTTAAAAACCGGATTTGTAAAAAAAACGGTTGTGTAACCATAACCGAATTAATAACCAGTTTCATAACCGGTTTTGATTAAAATGTGGTTATAGTTATAAATCCAAACCATTAAATGATTTAAAAATGGATATGGTTTAGTTTTTAAAATTAACCAACCATGCACACCCCTAATGCTAACTCTGTGGATTGAATGTATGCACTTCAGTATGTTTATGCTTGAATGGTGTGCATGTGTTTATGTTTATGTATTGGATGTGACTCGGTTTGTCATGTGTGCATGAGATGTATGTTGAGATTGTGTATGATACTAATTCACTCTCCTTGCTACAGGGCTGATGCTTATTTGGTAGGGTGAAACTTGGCTTAGCATGGCATCTTGAAGGCTAGGCATTATGGACATGAAGAGGTTTAGCAAGTCATTGCATATCAAGATAGAAATTAGGCATGAAGGGATTCTTGAAGAAATTAAGAGACACACATTGAGGAACATGAGGATGAAGAGAAAGATTAGTATTAGGGTTTAGGATCAATTTGACTTTGGTCAACTGTTTGACCAAAAGTCAATAGTTGACCAAAAGTTAACTTTAGGTCAAAAAAATGATTTTTTTTTGTAGAATTTGTACTTTTCCCTTTTTGTAATGAAATGTTTGATGTTGTACTTGAACCTTTGGCTTTTGAATGTAATTGTGACTTAGTCATTAAGAAAAGTGATTTTCCCTCCAAATTATGCATTTGAAATTTGAAATTTGATCCTTGAATTATAATTCCTTAAATCAAAAGAACAAAGTCAATCAATTAATCTTGCAAGACCTCAAAAGAGAAATTGGTCAACAAAAATTCAGCCTCCCATGGTTGACTTTGTTGACCAAAGTCAAACTTGAAAAATGACTTCCAATTCATCTTTCAATGATATAATCCCCTATAAGCAAAATGTCTAGACCAATGTTAAGGATACCCAAAGACTTCATCCAAGAGAAAAGAAACATCCCAAAGTCAAGTATAGCACAATGATTCCATAAGTTTGATTCACAAGTGCACCATAGAAACCCTAGCTCATGAATTAACCTCCTTGTCACAATCCATTGGTTTGCATCCTAAATAACAAAACCTTTTGAATCACTGATGTTACTTGGAAAATATAAGTGAAAATGAATGATCTAGATGACTAGGGCATGAGTATGTAGTTGAACTATGAAAATGGAAAAAAAGTAGAACAAATTTTGGGGTATGACAAATTCCAGTTTTTTGCATTTGGATTCAGCAGTTTCTTTCTGCTTAGTCATTTTTTATAGCTGAGACTCTGATGACTCCTTTTATTTCTTCATCTCTAAAAGTTGCTTGGTCAATTTCTCCACCTAGACGGTCTGAGCCTTTAAGTCAGCCTTAAAGTGGGTTTTGTCTTTAAAAATTCAAATCTTATTATGTTTGTAGGCATCGCCCACTTCAAATAAACCTCGAGTCATGATTGCACACCTTATCAAGTAGGCCCCAAGGTTTTAGGTCAACTGCTGAGCGCCTATTGACTTCACCTTCTCAACATCTTCGATCGCATTCAGATGACCATAAAGATTTTTCAAACCATCAAAGTTGTTGGACCAGAAATTGAATTAAGAAGATGGGTTAGTTTGATAACTGCTACTTAAATCCTACATCAAAGTAGTGATTGTTACATCGGCTTGACTGACGTCGTCGCTCATCGTAGTCTTCATTTTCTTTGGAGAACCCGACTTAGAATTCTCAGGAGGAGGAACGGAGGTAGGCTAGGGCTCTGACGCAACCAGGGCTGCCTTGGGAGCATCCGTCTGCTTCCTTTTGAGGGTCCGAGTTTGAATACCTTTCAGATCACTTGTAGAAGCAGACTAGTCCCCACGCCTCGCTCTGGCTTCAACCAACAACTTCTTTAGTTCAGAAAGCTTGAGGTTTGTCATTTTTGTTGAAAATAAAAGACCAAAGCAGAAATAAAGAAACATGAGGATTAATAAGGTTATTAAAAAAGAAATAAATAAGCACATATAAGCATTACCCAAGAAATTAGAAATTAGTTATGGGTCTTCAGCCATCTGTAGTAAATCCTTAACTTTCACTACCCGGAAGGCATCCAAAACAGCCAAAGATCAGACTTCCTGAGCATTCAAATTGTCATAGTCGAAGTTGTAGACCGACAATGGACTGTCCGACCAGTGTATCAAGAAATGATAGTTCCCGCCCAACGCATACATGACCTGGGGGCATCTCTTCCCACTCTTCACTCGAAGGAATTTGATCTTAAAACCCTTATAATAGGTAGTGTAAGCTTGTAGGAAGCTCTTCGCCGAAATCCCGCCGAGGGAAACCCAATCTCCCTTTTCCGCTCCCTTCAACTCAAAAAATGAGAAAAACAATCCTAAGGTAGGCTTTATGCCCATTGCGTCACAAACGATTTCAAAATCCATGACAAAACCCCAACCATTTGGGCGTAATTGAGAAGGGGATATATTTAGAGTTTTGAGGAGATCAGACTCAAAATCAGTAAACGAGATGCAGATTTTAAAGTCCTCAATTACTCCTGAATAGAAATAGAAGTATTCATCAGACAAACATTTGGGCCGAGTAATGCAGACCCTCTCACCAGCCATACAAGGTTCTAGTATAACATCTTCTTCGTTCCCGGTTCAAGAGACTAGGATATTAGAACGAAGCTTCGAGATGTAGCTTTCGTCAATGATACTATGGTCGTAACTTAGAACTTCTTTGTCTATCAAAGATCTTGTTGCCTCCATCTAAGTGTCTAAAGAACCTAAGAACGAAGACTCCAAGTTAGTGTTACTAAAAGGTGAAGAGATTTCACCATAAACTTCTCTAATAATCCGGTCAAAATCCATTCTACTCAAGTGACCCTCACACTCTCTCATGTAATGATTCAAAATTCTATCCATATCATGAGCAATAAGGGAAATCGAGCATTCTCCCAATTGATTGTAATCTCGTACTAAAGACATGATAATAAAGCAAGAAGAGAGTAAAAAGGGGAAAAGAAAATGATACCTAGGGTTTGAGATTGCAGAAAAATCGAGCGACTGATAAGATAGAAACTTGAGCGCAACACTTAGGAAGATCACTAGCTTTGGTAAAATGAACAAAGTGAAAGAGCATGTCTCCTTTTATTCAAAGAAAATTTACAACGGTCAAGAATTTGTACCAAAGAAGAGTAATGATGACAAGTGGGAGTTCCCATAAAAGCCCTCATGACTATGAAAGAGAAAGATTTGTTATCATTAAGATGTCTGCCATCTAGTAACTCGTTGAAGAGAGACCAACTTAAGGAAGAAGGAATTCCGATATTATCTTGTTCGAACACTTCAATCAAATTGGATCTTGTGATTGGGGGGCTTATGTACATCCCTGAATTCTCTGAGGTCGAGTTCATGGAAAATCGAGTACGAGGATACCATTAAGTCGAGCAATCATAGTCTTACACAGGTCGGAATCCGGTTAGGAGCCACTTAGATATAAAGCAAGCAAGTCGGGTGAGCCGATCTCGTGACAACACAGACAAATGGACAAGTTAGGTACGACTTCAGTGCTAAGATACCATATGGATAATCACAAGAGATGATTACAAAATGTCCCATGATTGCAGGGGAGTTACAGACATTGATGGAAAAGACGTTATCTGAGAATTATAGAGGGCGACAGACGTTATCCACAACCACCTTAATGAGGAATGTGAAGAGGCATGCCTTGAAGGATCATTGATAAATCAAGTAGTATAAAAGGGAGCTTCCTCCATGGAGGAAGGTACAACTACAAAATAACCTCCTAATCACATAGGACAATTGCAGTCTCTCCTGACTAACTTTAAAAATATTTTTCCAAATAGTGTTTAGCAACAACAAATATCAAACATTATAATTCTATAATTTCTTCCTATAAATACTTTGTTGCAGTTTAACAATGTCTCTCTAAAAAATTCTGTATTATAATTTTAAAATGTTTTCCCCAAAATTTCTTTAAAAAACAAATAGTGCCATTAAAAAAACTGTATATTACAAATGTATATTTTTGAGAAACAAAATAGTGTCAAATAAGGCTATAAAATATCAAATAAATTTGTTTATATTCTAAATAAAAAGTACAACAGATAGTAACGTTATTTATATCAATATATTTAAAATTGTGTTTTAAAATACAATAATTATTGATAATAATTGATAAATATTTATCTCGTTTGTATAGATGTCTAGTATAAAAAATTAACAATAAATTTGTAAATAAGGAGTCAATAACCATATAATATTATTAAATTATTTTTATTAGATACTATTTTTATATATTTTCTTATTTTACCTTCATTAAATAAAATTTAATTTTGTGTTGTAAATGCATATTAATTAATTATTAAATTGTAATTGCTGTTATAGAATAATTTAATTTGAAAATAGAAATTTTTATAATTTAAATTTGTGTAAATTTAATCATTAAACTATTTTATAAAAATATTTTAAAATATATAAGTATTTTTTATATATTTAATATTTATTGTTTGACAAAAAATATATTTTTTCAAAAAATATTTTTTTAATAGTCTAATGATCAAAATTTTAAATCTTATACAACTATCAATAAAACTTATTTAGAGATGACCGTTAAAAAAAGGATTTTCTTAGCTTAAACAAATTTTTGTTTCTTTTATGTAAAAAAAAAAAAGGTTTTGGTCTGTTATGTTATCCAGTATTATTGAATTGTTTTATGTCATATAATTCAATATTCAAATTAGAATTTTTGAATAATTTACCAGAGATTTATGGTTTATTTTCTCGATGTCATGATTAGATATAAAATAAAGAGCACGTGGGGAAAATAGTTTGTAGGACGATGATGTCGACAAGATATCGATAAGATATGATGTGTGTCTCTTCTTATTTTGCGATTTTTGAAAGTGTTGTTGGACCACTCAAATCATGTGCTTCTCATCCTGTCCTTTTCTCTACGTGAGTTTCACTAAAATAACATATTCTTTCTTTGCGCGCATCCTTAATTTATGCCTATCTCAACGTCAATGGCGCCACTCCACATATCCATTTTTGTTCTTTATAACTGCTTCTCATCATCATTTTACCTCATTTCACAACTCAAATAGTATTGTTTACAAAGTGTTTGAAATATATCCACCATCTAATATAATTTGATTAAACAGACTCATGTAAATTGTATGTTAAGAGGTATACTTTTCATTAATTAAAAAAAACACTATTTTATAACTATTTATTTTATCAAAACCATAATTTTTTATTTAATTTTTGAAAAGAGTTTTTTTATTTAAATAAGATGTTTCATTGAAGATCTTTTCTTCAATGGCGTGTGTTATCTCTGCTATTTCTTGTTGACCTTGTTAAATAATAATAATAATAATTATTATTATTATTATAGAGAAAAAAGATGAATATAATAACAAGACAATAGATTAACGTGAAAATTTATAATTGGAGAAAAATTTACGACCGTTGTGCAGTTTCTAAAGGCTTCAGCTTCTTAAAGCAACAACATGAAGTTACACACTTAATTCGATTTCTTACTAGCTTAAATGACTCTTTTGATATGGTTTGCTCTCAAGTCTTATTGATGAATCATTTACCTAACATTAACAAGATTTTTTTCTATGGTGATGCAACGTGAAGACAGATCAAAGTCTTGATTTTTAATGAATACAAGATTCTCATTAATGTTGTTGATTACAAGAAGTCTCAAGGCAGAGGACGTGACAATGATTTTTCATCATTTGGAAATAAGAAAGTGTGCACACATTCTGGGAAAAATGGACACACAGTTGATACATGTTATAAGAAGCATGTTTTTCCTCCTCATTTTAGAAAAGGCAATGTTGCGGGTAATAATTCTTCATTTGATGAGAAAAATGATGTTGATGTTTCAAACAATTATAAAGAAAATGATTCTTACACTTTCACCAAAGATCAATATAATCAGCTTGTGAATTTGCTACATTCATCAAGCTCCATTGGAAATTCAAGTGTATCCTCTAGCAAAGTGAACATGGCCTCTTATGCTAATCCTCATGCCACATCAGGTATCTCCAGAATTTGTCATTCTTTGATCATGTTAACATTGGATCATGGATTGTGGACTCTCGTGCTACTGATTATATATGTTCATCCATAAATTTGTTTTATTCTTATCAACATATAACACTTGTTGACATTAGATTACCTAATGGTAATATGGCAATGACAAAATATTCTGGAACTTTTATTTTCTCACCAAGTTTCACAGTGCACAATATTTTGTTTGTACATGAGTTTAATCTGAATTTATTGTCAGCTCCAAAATTATGTTTTGATCTTAATTGTGTAGTGATTTTTAATAATGTAAAGCGCTCAATTCAGGAAAAGAAGAGCTTGAAGATGATTGGTTTGGATGATTTAGTTGAAGGATTTATCTTGCCATCACACAAGCCTCACATCAAGCCAACATCACCACACTCCAAATTCCATCTCAATCTACCTTTATTCCCAAGACAGCTCTATGGCATTTCAGACTAGGCCATTTATCAAATAGGAGACTTAGTAGTTTACATCAACACATGCCTTTTGTAACCATAGACAAGAATTTTTTTTGTGATATATGCCATTATGCAAAACACAAAAAAAAATCCTTTTCAACTTAGTGAAAATAAAGCTAATCAATGTTATGAGTTGATTCATTTTGACATTTGGGATCCTTTGTCAATTCTATCTATACATGGCCACAAATATTTCATAACTGCTCTTGATGATTACAACAAATTTACTTGGGTCATTCTTTATAAAACAAAATCCGAAGTTACTCATCTTGTTCAAAGATTCATACTTATGATTGAAAACCAATATAAACTTCAAAGTTAAAATTGTTAGGACAGATAATGGTCCTGAGTTTCTCATGCCTAAATTTTATTCTTCCAAAGGCATTGAACATCAAACTAGCTGTGTTGAAACTCCCCAACAAAATAGGAGAGTTGAGAGAAAATATCAACACATTTTAAATGTAGGAATACCCTTACTTTTTCAGTCTAAGTCACCTAAACACTTTTAGTCCTATGTCATTCTTTATGCTACCTACCTCATAAACCGCATACCTAGTCCTTTACTTTAGGACAAATCACCATTCTTCAATATATTTGGAACTGAACTTCACTTAACTGAGTTAAAAGTTTTTGAATGCCTCTGTTATGCTACCACTTTACAAAATCATAGAACCAAACTGGATTCTAGAGCTAGAAATGGTGTTTTCTTAGGATACAAGCAAAATATCAAAGGTGTTGTAATTCTTGACTTATATACTAAATTCATTTTTGTCTCTAGACATGTTATACACCATGATCATGTTCTTCCTTATTCTAACCCAAACCTACCCTTTAATTGATACCGCCATGATCATAATGTTCATACTGACCTTGTCATAATTCCTACTGCTACTGATCACCAAGCCACAATTCCTATTGACCATACATTAATAACTGATGAACTCTTTAACATGACATTATCTCTATTGATGCATCTCCTGAAACCATCAACATTGACACACCTTAAAATGAAACCATTCTTGAGCGACATATTTTGAGAAGATCCAATAGACCTACTCATAAGCCTAGCCATTTATCTTCATATGTAATCTTTCAAAGAAATTAGTTGATCATCATTCTTCAGGGATACTCTATCCTATTGAAAACTTTCATTCATTATATAATTTGTCTACCACACAATAACATTTTTCTTTGCCTATCACTGGGCCAGCTAAGCCAGATAGTTACAAAGAGGCAAGCAAGCATGAATGTTGGGTCAAAGCCATGCTTGAATTTTTAATGATCCTCCACCACATGTCAAACCTATTGGAAGCAAATGGGTTTACAGAGTGAAACATAACGCTGATGGTTCCATAAAAAGATATAAAATAAGACTTGCAGCTAAAGATTATAATCAAGTTTAAGGGCTTGATTTCTTTGACACATTTTCACTTATGGCAAAGATCAATATTGTCAGGACCTTGTTGGCATTAACATCAATTAATTCATGGCATCCATATCAACTAGATGTAAATAATGCTTGTCTACATGGGGACTTATATGAGGATGTATACATGTCAATGCTACATGGTGTTACTAGTCCCAAACTAAACAAAGTGTGCAAATTGTTAAAATCCTTGTACGAATTTAAACAAGCTAGTAGGAAATTGTATGAGAAGCTGAATGATTTTATTATTACTCCATGCTACAAAGAATCAAATTCTGACCATTCTCTTTTCACTATTTAGATAAATTCACATTTCACTGCCTTGTTAGTGTATGTGAATGATATCTTCCTAGCTTGAAATTCTATGGATGAAATCAACAAGGTGAAGTTCACACTTGACACTAAATTTTAAATAAAAGATCTTGGAAAGATGAAATATTTTCTAGGCATAGAGGTTGCACACTCTAAAGTTGGAATTAACATATGCCAAAGAAAGTATAGTTTGGATTTGTTAAAATACACATGCCTTCTTGGTTCCAAGCCTTCCAAAACTCCTCTTATTCCATCTTTCAAATTACATCAAGACTCAAGTTCACCTTTTGAAGACATACTCAATTATAGAAGATTGGTTGGGAAACCGCTCTATCTCACAACCACTCGACCTGACATTGCTTTTGTGACATAGAAACTGAGTCAATTCCTTGCATCACCAACCATTACACATTATGACATAACTTGCAGAGTTGTGAGATACTTGAAAGGTTCACTTGGGAGAGGGTTATTGTTTAGAAGATATTCAAATCTTTAGCTTCTTGGATTTACAAATGCTGATTGGATTGGATGTTTGGATATTAGGATATCTATTTTAGGCTATTGTTTCTTCATTGGTTCTTCCTTGATTTCTTGGAGAGCTAAGAAACAACAAGCTGTTTCCCGTAGCTCTTTTGAAGTTGAATATCAGGCACTATCTTTTATAAGTTGTGAACTTCAATGGCTTCTCTATTTGTTATAAGATCTAGGAGTCCAGTGTAGTAAGCCACTTATAATATATTGTGATAGCCAAAGTGCAATCCATATTGCAGCTAATCCTGTTTTTCATGAGCGCACGAAGAATTTAGAGATTGATTTCCATTTTATGAGAGACAAGTTACTACAAGGAGTATTTAAATAGTTACCTGTCAAATTCCAAGTCCAGCTTGCTAACTTCTTCACAAAGCCACTGCCACCCAAAAGTTTCAATTACTTTATTTCCAAGCTTAACATGCTTGATTTGTATCATGCTAAGCTTGAGGGAGGGTGTTGAATCTGCATAAGCTTTCAGAAGCCGCACAAGCTTTCAGAAGTTGAAGCTTTCAGAAGCTACATTCAAAAGTTGCATTAAGAAGTTGCATTCAGAAGCATCATTCAGAAGCTGGATTCAAAATATGAACACACAGCTTAGTGTAGTCTTTCCATATCATATCCTACCTAATCTAAAGTCTGTTGCAGTTAGTTAGAGGTTATTAGATCCCAAGCTTCTATATAACTACTTCACTACTACAAAACGCTAAAACAACAACGCCAGGCTTACAACGGGTTTGTAACCCACTGTTGTAATAGGTTAAAAATTTTGTAGCTGATTTATAACGCCATATTTAACGACGGTCGTATTAAACAACCGTTGTAATACATGGTGTGTAACAAGCTTTGATTCCCAGCAACTGCATTTTTTTTCCATATTTTTACATTTTAAACACGGTTGAATTACAACACCGTTGTAATACATGTAACAAGCTTCGATTCCCAGCAACTATATTTTTTGTCATATTTTTATATTTTAAACATATATTTTATTTCTTTTGTTAGTGTTACAGGGATTTAACCTCAAAACTCAAAATTCATCATTGTTTTTCTTTTAAACATATATTTTATTTATTTTGTTAGTGTTTTTAAGTGCACGAGAATAGTATATATAACTTTAAAAATAAAACTGTAAGAGATGAGCATATATAAAATAACATTTTATTAAGATTCCATTAAGAAGAGTACATTGATAATCATATTACATATATTTATCAATGTCAGAGCCCATAGCTGCAAAGCAAATGCATCTTCATAATCCAGACATCTCTCCTCACTCCCCTCATCGGAATCATAATAAGCAGTCCTCATTTTCTTCTTTATTTTTTTCTTCTTCAGCTTCTTCTTCTTCTTCTTATCCTTCCTCACCCTTAAGGCATCCCTGACGATGGCCGCTGGTTGGACCTCCTCAATTGGCGCCTGACGTTCCTCATTGGTGATGTTTCTAGCATTCTTATTTGTAGAACTCATTTGTTACGAAGAATATATTATGAAGAAATGTAAAGTTGTCTATTTATATATGAGGTTGAAGATGAAAAGTTTGATAGTTTAATGCTTGCAATTATGATAACATGTAAATGGTTGATATTCTGGAATGATATTTTTTGAAAAACGGAGAACATTTTAAATCATTATGGCCAGAGTGTTCTCTACTCCGGGAAGAGAAAGGGTTATAATATTACAACGGTTAGTAATAATAACCGTAGCGATACCCCTTATACTTGGTACAAGGTTCGACTCCAGGCAACAACATTTTTCTATTTTACGTATAGAAAAATGTTGTTGCCTGGAGCGAACCTTGTACCAATTATAAGGGGTATCTCTACGGTTAATATAACTAACCGTTGTGATATTATTAAAATAATATATATACTTATCATTACGGTTATTTTAGAAAACCGTTGTGAAATATTTACCTATATAAAGGAATTAACTTTCTATTATTGACAGTAGCGCCGTTTCCTTCACAGCGAAACCCTAGCACCCATTTTTGGCAGCAAACTTCATCTTTTTATAGAATCCGCGAGAAGAAATACAAGAAGTATGAAGCTTTTGATTTAAGATTCTTCCTCCTTATATTTCTTCTTGCAGAATCTAAAACTAGATGAACATGGTGATGTGCTGGTGGTAGCAAGCGTAATGTATATATTGTTTATGGAAAATAAGGTATTCTTCTACTTCAATCTTTTTGTTAGATGGTTCCCATTATCTCGTTTGCTTCATGTTTTTTTTGTTGATTGTTCTCATTTTGTGCAGATTCGACTTCAATGCTTCACAAGCAAGGTGAACTTCATTGTAATGGTACAGTCCCACTTCTTAGGGTTTTGTTTCAACTTTTGGTTGTTTTGTTTTGAATACTAACTAATTTTCTTCATTGCTTCCCACTTCTTAGGGTTTGTACACACATGATGATGATGATGGTGGTACATATATATATGAATTCATTATGATAAGGTACATATATATGAATTCATTCTGATATTGTATATGAAATTTAGTTTATTATATACTATGTATATTGTTTGTTTCACTATCCTTTTATTGAAAATACAATCAGTTAAATTGATATAGAACATTAGTTTATTATATACTATGTATATTGTATATAGTTAAATTGAATACTAACTAATTTTCTTCATTGCTTCCCACTTCTTAGGGTTTGTTTCACATGGTGATGATGATGGTGGTACATATATATGAATTCATTATGATAAGGTACATATATATGAATTCATTCTGATATTGTATATGAAATTTAGTTTATTATATACTATGTATATTGTTTGTTTCACTATCCTTTTATTGAAAATGCAATCAGTTAAATTGATATAGAACATTATAATCTGAAAATTAAGATGTATTTGAAAACCAACCTTTATCATGTCAATATTTTCCGAATTGCATCCATTTCATTCAATACATTTAATGTTCCTTAACATAAAATTTATGGTCCAATGGTCTGTTTGCTTCAATTCATCGATATCTTTTATTATAGTTTACCTTATCGTCGTCACTAATCATCGTGGTTGTTAAGATCATGATTGTTATGATGATAAAATCGCGATGATTTTTGGCGATGATGAGGTAAACTATAATAAAAGATATCGATGGATTGAAGGAAACCGACCATTGTACCATAAATTTTATGTTAATGAACATAAAATATGCGGAATGAAATGGATTTAATTCGGAAAACAGTGGTGTGTTTAAGTTGGTTTTCAAGAACAGTTTAATTTTCAGATTATATAGTTCTTTACCAATTTTAATGGTTGTATTTCTTTAGTTAGGTGTATGGTAAAACAAGCAATATACATTTGTATTTAATAAACTAAGGAGACATTCCACAACGGTTGAGACACATAACCGTTGTGATAGTTAATATGTATGACAACGGTTGATACTCATAACCGTTGTGATAGTTAATATATATTAGAAGGGTTGAAATACCTAACCATTGCAATATAACGTGCGCTTCTAAAATACAACAACAATTTCCATACCATTGTAGAAACAGCGAACTTACAACGAAAATCTACATAACAACGCCTTCTCCCGCGTCATTATATGTCATTCCCAACCGTTGTTAAATGGGTTTTTCATAGTAGTGCTTGTTGTAACTAACTTGGTCAATGAATGAATGAGATATTGCTTCTATCAATCTCTTTTCTCTATTTTCATCCATCTTCATCATGATTTGTGAAAACTTCCTGACAGAGAATAACACTATATGAAAATTGTTACAACACATAGACTATTCTCAACAATCCGAAGACCCTAATACACCCACACTCTCCAAGTTTAGACAAATATTTAACTACTCTTAACAACATTCTAACACAAGAGTATAAGAGAAAATTAAAAGTCAAATAGAAGTGTAAAATGTTTTTATCTCATACATCTTGTAACGAAGAACTTGAATCATTTATATAGTCTTGGACTCCAACTTCTTTTACAAAACTAAGCAATGTGAGACTTCTTCAACAAATATATTTTCGACCAACCCCAAATAGCTTGGACTCTGTTTTCCTTTACAAAATTAAGCGATGTGAGACTTCTTCAACATGTATATTTTCAAACAATCCCAAAAGACCCTCTTGTTTTTTATCCTTTTGTATTTTTTTAAATTATTATTTTATAAATATTAATAAATTATTTATATTACTACATAAATATAAATAAATACAACATAAATAATTAAACTTTAAACCAATAAATTATATTTATATAACTTAACTAATACAGGTTAGATTAACTACTTATCACCAAGCTTGAAAGAAAAGACCTTAAAAACAAAGACATATGTCCTTACCAACTATTCTACAAGTCTAAGTTATATTCAACAATTTTATCTTAAGCTTCTATATACATGTTAGTGTAGTCTTTCCATATCATATCCCACCTAATCTAAAGTTTGTGGCAGTTAGTTAGAGGTTGTTAGATCCCAAGCTTCTATATAACCACTTGTTGTAACTAACTTGGTCAATGAATGAATGAGATTTTGCTTTCATCTATCTCTTTTCTCTGTTTTCATCCATCTTCATCATGATTTGTGAAAACATCCTGACAAAGAATAACACTATATGAAAATTGTTACAACACATATACTATTCTCAACAACCCTAAGACCCTAATACACCCACACTCTCCAAATTTAGGCAAATATTTAACTACTCCTAACAACACTCTAACACAAGAGTATAAGAGAAAATCAAAAGTCAAATACAAGTGTAAAATGCATTTATCTCATACGTCTTGTAACGAAAAATTTGAATCATTTATATAGTCTTGGACTCCAACTTCTTTTACAAAACTAAGCAATGTGAGACTTCTTCAACATATATATTTTCAACCAACCCCAAATATCTTGGACTCCGTCTTTCTTTACAAAATTAAACGATGTGAGACTTCTTCAACATGTATATTTTCAAACAATCCCAACAAACCCCTCTTATTTTTTATCCTTTTGTATTTTTTAAATTATATTTTATAAATATTAATAAATTATTTATATTAATACATAAATATAAATAAATACAACATAAATAATTGAACTTTAAACCAATAAATTATATTTATATAACTCAACTAATACATGTTAGATTAACTACTTATCACCATAGGGGTGGAAATAGGCTAGGCTAAACTAGGCTTTATAAGGCCTGGGCCTGACCTATGATAAACTTAATAAGCATGAGCCTGGCCTATGGCATATTATAGGCTCTCTTTTTTAGCCTGACATGGTCTTTTTAAAAGTCTGGTCTGGCCTGAAAGCCTATTTACGAGCCTTATTCTTATTATGGTTCTCAATTATTCCATATTACTTAATAAGCTTTATAGGCTGACCTATATATACATATATAGGCCGACCTATTTAGCTTTTGTTCTAATATATATGCATATATAGATCAATATATGTATAATTTTTTCAAATATATATGCATATATAGGACAACCTATTTAATATATTTTTAATATATATGACAATATAGGCTAGCCTATAAGGCTTAATAAGCTTTTTTAATAGCCTAAGTCTGGCCTATTTAATTAAATAGGCTTTCAAAAAAGCATAAGCATGTCCTTTTTATTAAAAAAGTCTGGCCTGACCTAGCCTTAAGTAGGCTAGACTATAGGCCCCTGTAGGCCGGCCTGACTTATTCCCACCCCTAATCACCAAGCTTGGAAAAAAAAGACCTTTAAAACAAAGGCATATGTCCTTACCAACTATTCTACAAGTCTAAGTTATATTTAACAATTTTATCTTAAATTAATATTTTGTTAAAATTTGAAAACTATAAATAGATAAGAAAAAATATTTTTCTGTAATGATTTATCTTTTGCTATATTTTTTAAAAAAATATATATATATACTTTTAAAACCCAAGCCTCCACCATTAGACCCATCCTTGGGAGTTAAGTTAGTCTCAAATTAAGTGCAATAAGTAATTAAAAAAAAACTTAAGAGGAAGCTAAAATATTATATTTGGAAAGAATGGAATATTGAAGAGCCACATCTAATTTTAATATATATTTAAAATTTTATAATTTTAGAAAAAAATCAAAATAATTTATGAATACATAATTTTATTTATTAATTTTTTCAAATATCAAACTAATGTCAAAATATAGACTGAGTCTCAAAAATCTCTTAAAAACAAGCTCTCATATATATCCCTTGGTTGTAAGGCTGTGCATATCACATTAGAAAACGCCGGGACAATTGTTATTAAATACTCAAATTTGTGAGTGGTCATAGATTGACCAACCACAAACCAGCACTGCTCGTTTATTGTTATTAATTCAGAAACAAAACAACTGTATATATAACAATATATAGTTTCTAAATATAGTTAAAATTTCGCAAAAATAGCTAGACAGGAGAATCAAGATTCAGAAGTTCCAGCTCCAAAGGAATGATTGATGAGAAAAAGGGTCATAACCATCCTCTTCTACTAATTCCATCTGGTTATTATCTTCCTCAAAAAGTGGTGGTGAAGTGTGATACAACAACTCATCAGAATGCATCTTTGCTAAGTCAGAATAGAAAAAATCATCATAATTTTCAGAACCAGCTAAAGTAGTTGCATCATTACTTGAACCATTTTCGAACACGTTCAAAAATGTCCAATCAATAGTGTTCCCGCTATCATCCATAGCAGTAGTAGAAGATGAAGAGCCAATCATTTCAGTCACAGTTTTGGATTGTTCAGTGTTATTATTTCCATTATTATGATTATTATTATCGATAGCAATTGGTGGTGTTTTGTTCGCAAAGTTAGCAGCAAGCTCTCGAATCTGTTGTGGATCATTAGAAACTGCAGTGATATCCAAATGAAAAGGTGTATCAGGGAAATTGAAACTTGCATGGCGACCACGGAGACAGTAAAGTGCAGCGTCGAACGCTCTTGCTGCTTTCTCTGGTGAATCATATGATCCTAACCATATTCTTTCACGGCTATTTGGTAGCCTTATTTCAGACACCCATTTCCCCCACTTCCTCTTTCTCACACCTCTGTACATCTTCTTGTTATCATCGTTGTTACCATTTGAACTGGTTGACAAAGCTGTGGTCTTACCTTTGACTTGAACAGTGGTGATTTCATGATGATCCATGTTCGGCAATTACATTCATGTAATGAAGTATAATTAATGTGGATATAGTTAATTTCAATTGATATTGGAGATTATTTATTTGTATTGAGGTTGGTTATAAATAAATTACAATCGTTAGGTTTGAATAAATTGGAATTTGAATTTGAATGAAGGTCTAAGTTATAAACGTGTTGATCGAATTGAGCGTAAAGAGAGTGTTTTGTGAAAGCTACACGATGGCTTATGCTGGTAGAGTCGCAGGCAGGCCCAACTTTTTTACTTATTAAGTTTTGTTGTTCATTTCACATTATATGTAAAAGGAAAGACAAAAACAAAATATAGTTTCTTTTAAAAATGGGTAGTCAAACAAACTATATAAAACAAAAGTAAAAAACATACCCCGAATTCTTTTTGTTTCTAAGACAAATCAGTAATTGAATATGAGATATTTTTCCATGAAAACGTACATAAATATACATTTTTAGATACATCTAATAAGAAGAGAGTAAATTTTAAATTTATTTTAAATTTAATTTATTTTTTAATTGGATTCATGAGATCGTTGTGATTATGAATGAGAGAAATTTTTTTTATATTTTTTAATTAATAAAAAAATTGTGATTGATTGTGCGTAAAACTATTTGTTATATTTGTGTCTACCTTAGAATTCTCCATTGAATAAAGGGGTAGTTATGCCCGTTATAAACTTTGTGAATTGTTTTTATTTCTATAAACAAATGATTATTCATTTGTTAGATTCATTCAAAACCTTATGATTTCTTCCGATATAAAAATCAAGAACAAAACTCTAAAATAATTCCTATAAGTCGATATAACATCAACTTGTATCCCTTAAACTCATATCCGAATCTAATTATGGAATGAAATGGGAAGCATACCTGAATTTTCCATTGAAATCGTTGAAGGTTGCTGGTATGTGATTTTCTGATTTGTAGAGTTCCTTAGGGTTCCTTGAATCTCCTCTAATGGGGATGAAAAGAGAAAACCTAATAAACTTTATTTTTCGTTCTCTACAAATGGGGACCATAACCCATTTAAATAACCCTAGGGTTATTTCTTAATTTTCAATATTCTAATTTAGTCCCTCATCAAATTAGATATTGACTTATGATATCTACACAATAACCTGACTGTTGTGAAAAACGATACCGAAATAACAAAGAATATTTGGTTTCTTGAACACCAAGAAATTCACAAGGGTAGAAAAGAAGGAAAAACTTGAACAAACACACGAAACTCTATTAGGGTTCACAAAGGAAGAGAAAAGAGGAAGAAGAATAGAGAATTGGTTAAATCTGTTTTACTATTCACTTTCTCAATATGGTTCAAAGATTACAAGTGAATACCAACAATTAATCTCTCTTAACCTAATAAGGATTTGCCACACCTTATAAAGAGAGACTAGTATGTTGTTTATAGTAAACCTAACATACTAAACTAATGGGCTTTTTAACAATTACCCATTACAAGCTAACTTAGGGTACAAGCTAACTTAAACAATTAGATCCATAACACAAGGCCCAATTCGATCTCCTACATACTAGAACATAAATCGACTACAACATGTAGGTCTTCGACAACAGCATGTGAACGGACTTCGACGGCATGCTAAAACTAGAGTTTGATCCAATATCTCACAAATCTCCACCTTGGAACAAACTCTATAACATCAAGGAACAAACTAGCTTTCTTTATGCTGCTTTATCAACTGCATATAGTGAAAAAAATTTCAACTGGGCAATGTCTTTGTGATCATATCAGAAGTATTATGATCTGTCGAAACCTTCAGCACTTGGACTTCTCCACGCTCGATTACCCCTCTGACGAAATGCAGCCTCACATCAATGAGCCTGGTTCGCTCATGATAGGCTGAACTCTTCGACATGTGTATTGCACTTTGACTATCACATTTAACAGTGATAACTGGACCTTGAAATTTTAGCTCCATTGCAAAAACCTTCAAGCCACAATGCTTCCTTCACAGTGTAGCGGCAAAATCGTGAGTGTAAGCTATTGATTAACTTAACTCAAAAAGCAAGAGTCGCCACCGCACTTTTATTTTATCCAAAAAGGAAAGGAAAAAGAGCGAACAAAACCTACACAAGCTCTACAATAAGAACAAGTGAAGAGAGTCCGGGTAAGGGGGTTGGTTACGCAATGGGAAGGTGTTAGCACCCAAAACGTCTATAGTACTCTATAGGAGCCCTTTGAAATATCTACCGCTTTTGGTCTGAAAAAGTTTGCTTGTAAAGAGATTGAGGAGATGAGAAAAGAAATTGTTTTTATGATTTTTGTGTTTGGAGAGACTTGTCGTCTCATGCCTACGTACCCACGATGTGCAATGTAGGATCAAAACCCCGTAGTTCGTGGTACAAAGAGTGAAAATTGTTTGTTTTGGTTGTTTTTAAATGTAAAGACAAGTCGTCATTTCCAAGCGAATAATTCCGCTTAAAGAAATGACTCATGTCTAAACTTATGAAAAGGTTAAAGTAAAAAGTGCACGAGGGCACAAAAAGAGAGTAAGTGAGTTTGGTGTTTTTTAAGTATTTTGAAAAAATGTCAATATGCTTATGTAGTTTAGCATTTGATTAAGAAATGAAAGGAAAAGAGTAAAATCACTTGACAAAGTCAAGGTTTGTTTATGAAAGCGGTGAAAGTTTGAAATCAAGAAGGTTTTGAAAAAGAGAGAGAGTTTTGAAAATTAAAGAATGGGGAGGAGAAGAAGAGACTATCCTAAAGCATAAAAGAAAAGCTAAGGAAGAGAATAGCCTAACCACACAAGTATGCTTCCAAGTCTTCGAACCATAATTCCAAAGCAAAGGGAGGAATGTCCTAAGTTCTAAGTCCAAGGTTCCAAGAATTGCATTGGATGTCCAAGGTCTAAGTCCAAAACTCCATGTCCATTTGCATAGGATAGTAACCATAGTCCAAGATTAGAATCACAAGTTTTTTAGAGGTTTTAGCCTTTATTAATGTTTTTGGTCCAAATGGATAAAGAGAAAAAGGCATAAGCATAAACATGTGTCCAATGGACAAAGAAAAAATTGCGGAAGCATAAACATATGTCCAACGGACAAAGGAAAAATTGCGGAAGCATAAACATGATATGAAATGATAAAAATGAAGCATAAAAGTAAAAGAGATAAGGAGCGAGAAGGAATTGTAAATGATTAGTACAATAGTAATGTTAGTAAGTTAGTAATTAGTAGTTAAAGTTAGTGATCAATTATAATTGAATAATTGCACTTAGGTCAAGATTAATGAAAACTCATTAGAGGATTGATAAGACCAAAGCCTCCTAACAACAAGTTTCATAAGTTTTGAACCAAAAGACAAATAATCAACTATTCTTGATAGTTTTCCGAGGCGGGACAAATTTTGGTCTATGTTAAGCGCACGCCGAGTAATTTGTTCGAGCAATTACCCTATGAATGAGGCCGGCCATGAGATGTATGTGTTAATGCACGCGAGATAAACGATATAGGGATCGTTATCCTAAAGCGGTGCCACACGCAAAGAAAAGGTGGAAATGATCTCGTCTCGATCGAAATTCAACAAAGAAATTTCACGATCACTTCGACTTTCATCGATAAAAAATAAAATAGATGAAGAAAAGTGGATCTAAAAATTATGATCCACACAACCAAAATGAAAGAAAAATGAGAAATCAAAATCAAGAATTAAAAGAGAATTCATGATAGAAATTTTTATGACTTTTCTTCAAGAAATTTTTCTAAAACAGAATTTAAAAATAAAATTTAATTTCAAAAGCTACTAAAAAAATAGAAACAACTTGGAATTATTTTTTTAAGAAAATAAAAAAGGAGAATGTAAGAATGGAATGGTGGTGGTGTAGAAAATAAGGCGTACGGGCCAAGCCCATGGTTACTGCATAATGTTGTTTTTTTTTAAAAAACTACAAAAGTAAATAAAGAAAATCAGAAAAGAAAAAGGAAATGAAATTGTATCTTCTTCTTCTACATTTAGCCACGGTTACTATTCATCCACCATGCTTGCTCTTCTCAAAACTCCACCAAATCGGAAGCGGCGGGACACAAAATTAGCACGGTTTCGATCGGAAATGAAAGCTCTACGCAATGGTATAATCGGTTTCAAGAATCGTTACCGACGGATACGACTCGAAAATACCGAAAAAGCTTCAATCTACCTTCAAAGTGGTGAGTAAGTAGCAAATGATCTTCCTCCTTCTTCTTCCACTGATTATGGCTTGAATTTGTTGTCGATTGTGTTGAAATGTGAAATGGAATTGTTGCGGATTTGTTGATATTGATGGTGTATGTGCGCTGCGGTTGTTGATGTTTGTGTTGAAATGTGGTTGTTGAATGAATTGGTTTATTGAATGAAATTGGTGAAGGAAAATTGAAGAAGTGGTAGATTGGAATTGAAGAAAACTAATTGAAGCTTGGTTTATTGGAGATTATGAAAAATTGCTGAAGGAAGGTTGGTGAATTTGGAAGGTGAAGGTTGAGTATGGATTTTGGCAGAATTTTTGGGGCTGTCCAAGCTTGAGAATTGGAGTGAAATATGGTTGTATTTATAGATGAAAGATGAGTGAATTGGAATTGAAATTTGCAATTTGATTTGAATTTTTCTTGTTGCCGTTTTTGAATTTTGGTTGCGTTTTGAATTTGATGTAGAAGTCGTTTTGCTCGTGAATTTGTGGCTTCGCTGTAGCTCGCGTTTTGGACGGCGTGGCTGGAAGTTGTGACTTGTTTGGAAAGGCTTGAAGTGTAAAATAGCATATGGCTCACTTGAGGCTTGAAATTTATTTTATGTATAGCTGCTGCGTTTTCTTTGGCTTGCGGCTCGTGTATGTTGTGTGACGGCTTGTGTTTTGAATGGCTTTTTGCAGTAGATGCATGACGTCACAGCTTGATGTGCATTGGCTGGTGTTTTTTTTTCAATTTATTTCTTCATGTGGGCTTGAGATTTGGTAGCGCATTATTTGTTGAACTTAGAATTATCATATAGCTAGTAGCATAAGACTTAGAATTGTGAAGCAATGGTTGTGTACACCAGGCTTGTAAAGTGAAGCATGAGCTTGGTGAATTTAGCAACATCAACGTGGGTTTACGAGGCCTTGTTTTACATCATTTTTTGTTTTTGCAATTATTTTTGTATCATGTACATGGGCTTTATAGATTCATAGACTTTTTTGGGATTTTTGTAAAATGGACAAGTGGTTAGAAAAAAAAAAAAAACAAATGACTTTTCTTATGGAATTTTAAGAAATGGAAAATGGTCTTTTTTTTTTAATATAAATGGTGATTAAAGAAATTGGTCGAAAAATGTGTTATGGAAATGAGATATAGTTATGAATAGAAAATGAAATTAGAATATGGATATTAGTCATGGATATTGAAAATTGGTTTAAGAATGGAATTTGGTATTTGGAATTGGGTTTCAGAAAAATGATTTAGAAGATGTTTTAGAAATGGATAATGAATTGAAAATGGATATTGATTTTAAATTGGATAATGGAATATGGATATAGAAAAATGGTTTAGAGAATGGATATGGAAATTTTGGTTTAGAAAATGGGTAATGAAAAAAAATGGTTTAAATAGCAAAAGGTGGAATATGTGAAAAATTTGGTTAAAAGATGTGGATAATGGATAGCAAGTCTCTTTTTTTTAGCCCAAAACCAATCTCTAATTTTTTCACAAGCCTCTGATAAAGTGCCCACAGCTACCACTGAACAAGCCACAACTGAACAACAGCCATCTGAATCTGGTTTGAACCCAAAACTCATATGAACTGCTGCCTGATAAAACTGAAGAATCTCAGCACAAGACATCTTGCTTTTAAACAAACACCTGTGACTTGAAATTACTTCATTGTCTTTGACAAGCCTGCACAACACACAGAGAAAAACAAGCAAACGACAACATATTTTTTTTTTACATTTTTGGTTAGAGCTTAGATAAACAGAAGCAAGTAAGAATAAGAGAATCGCACAGATGCTCAGGAGGAACACAAATTGTGATCTTGTTTGTGGTATGAGATGCAACTGAAATGTGCAAAATCTTAGGGGTAAAAATTAGGGTCTTACAGCTGCCCCTATTTAAGTTTCTTCAATCAGGAGATATGAAGGTTGAAAGCTTCGTCTCGACAAGATTGAAGATACTTAAATACAGAAATCCGAATTTTTTAGCCATAAGATGTCACAAGATGATATGAATGCAAAGGATGAGACAGACTGCAGGGAAGCTTGAAACAAAGGTATAAGGTAAATTGAGAGAGATGACGTGACAAGACACGCCGGGAAACACAAGCTATTTCTAGAGATCTGTCAAGGTGACAAGAATTATCCATCAATAGTTGGAAAGATAGGGACAAGACCCTAGGAAGACAAGTAGTGACATCCAAGAATAACATTGGGTAGAAACTACAAACGAGACAAAAGGGATGTCGAAAGATGTCCAAGAATGGCATTGGACAGCAACAAGAAAGTTTCTGGTAAAAATAGCTGCGTCATTCAAGAATAGCATTGGATGGAGGTGAAAAACACTTTGTTGGGTAAGATATCCAAGAATGGCATTGGATAAAGGCACTGCAACATTCAAGAATGGCATTGAATGAGGCAACAACAAGCATCAGAGACATCCAAGAATAGCATTGGACTCAGCTGAGGAAAAGATATCCAAGAATGGCATTGGACTTAGCTGGGGAAAAGGTGTCCAAGAATGGCATCGGACTCTGTTAAGGAAATCATATCCAAGAATGGCATTGGACAAAAGAAATCACAACATCCAAGAATGGCATTGAATGTAGTGAGAAAAGTTCTGGAAAATATATCAGAATTATCCAAGAATGGCATTGGATAAAAGGTTCACAATATCCAAGAATGGCATTGAATAAAGTGAGCAAGGACCTTCAGGAATGACACTGAAAGGTAAAGATAAACTCATTCAGGAATGGCACTGAATGAACAGATACAACTTTCAGGAATGGCACTGAAAGGTAAAGGTAAATCACTTCATTCAAGAATGGCATTGAATGACAGTGAAAAAGACATCCAGGAATAGCACTGAATGCAAAGGAGAAAACTCATCCAGGAATGACACTGAATGAACAGGTAAAACTTTCAGGAATGGCACTGAAAGTAAAGGTGAATCACTACATTCAAGAATGGCATTGAATGATAGTGAAAAAGACATCCAGGAATAGCACTGAATGCAAAGGAGAAAACTCATCCAGGAATGGCACTGAATGAACAGGTAAAACTTTCAGGAATGGCACTGAAAGTAAAGGTAAAAACTCATCCAGGAATGGCACTGAATGAACAGGTAAAACTTTCAAGAATGGCACTGAAAGTAAAGGTAAAAACTCAGCCAGGAAAGGCACTGAATAAACAGATAAAACTTTCAGGAATGGCACTGAAAGTAAAGGTAAAAACTCATCCAGGAATGACACTGAATGAACAGGTAAAACTTTCAGGAATGGCACTGAAAGTAAAGGTGAATCACTACATTCAAGAATGGCATTGAATGACAGTGAAAAAGACATCCAGGAATAGCACTGAATGCAAAGGAGAAAACTCATTCAGGAATGACACTGAATGAACAGGTAAAACTTTCAGGAATGGCACTAAAAGTAAAGGTAAAAACTCATCCAGGAATGACACTGAATGAACAGGTAAAACTTTCAGGAATGGCACTGAAAGATATCCAAGCAGATCTGTTGGGGATTATAGAGGAGAGAAAAGACTTCCAGGAATAGCACTGGGAGAAACAAGAGGAACAAGGTATCCAGGAATGGTACTGGAGATCAAAAGAGACAGACATCCAGGAATGGCACTGGAGTGAAAGAATATAAAGATCCAGGAAAGCAGGACGTCCAGGAATAGCACTGGGTGAAAAGACAGGTAAACGACAACATTCAGGAATGACACTGAATGAAAAGGCAAGTAAAAGTTTTGGTAGGTGCCAAGTAAGTTGGACTTTTGATCATAAGGTAAGATGTTGAAAGCAACAGGACCTCGAAAAAATGCATATGAGCACGAAGCACACTTCGAGCTATGAAAATGTTTCTATGCAATGATATGTAAATGATTTATGTATGCGATGTAGATGATAAGGTCAACCGAGATAGACTCTTTTGTGAGGGTAGAAAGGAACTCTGATTCCTCAACACAGGGAACGCTGCCCACTCTGCTTGGAGAGAAGATGTTGAACACATCTCTGTCACACTCATGAATTGTATCAGGCTGATGGTCTTTTGAGGAAAGACGTCTTGAGGATTCTTAAAGAAGATTGCCCCAGTTTGCTTGACTGATGATGATAAACTGATCATTGCTTCAGTCTGTCTGCTGCAGGGGAAAAAATGAACTGATCATGGCTTTAATTCTTGAAATGATTGCTGAGGATAAACTGATCATGGCTTCAGTTGTTGGGGATGAATGAACTGATCATGACTTCAGTTCTTGAGATGATTGTTGAGAAGGCTAAACTCAGTATGAATCTTGAAAGAGATCTTCTGGTTAACCAAATCTGAGAATACCTTGCACTGAGCAACAAATCTGATTCACAACAGGATTTGGATGTAATGTGCCCCTGATAAGATCACTGACCAAGTTTCTCAACTGTTTGAAAATTTCTTAATGAGGAAAGTCTGCCTGCAAATAAGATTATTCAAATAGACATGGTAATTTTAATGCAAAGCTCATGCAATTTTGAAATCAAAAATCATTTTTGGAATGATGTTATTGATGTAAAGCAAAATGAAACACTTGTCAAAACACGGCGGTTAAGACATGCAAAGATGAAAGATAAAGCAAAGGTAAGACATCAAAGCAAATGATTGGCAACAAACATAGGAGTCAGTTTACGCAACCTTGCTGTAGTATGCTTTCAAAAGAAACCTGACTTCAATTAGGTCTTTTGAATGTTGTAACGTGGTCTGGTTCACGGTTTTTTGAAACAAAGGATATAGGCTCAAAGTTTATTGGTACCCAACCCAATCTTCGTGATGACCTCCAGTCCTATGCTCAGTTAATTCAAACTATGCATTCAGGTTCCAAGAGATTTTGGAATTGCAACACTGTTATGATGATGGTTCAAGGACCAAGGTATTTTTGAGATAACAGTCACTCTTTCTTACAACCTTTTGTTGTTTTTGATGAGGACCTCAGTCAACTTGTTTTGTCTTTGAGGGTTTTGGTAACCTCTTGATTTTTCTTTTGTTATCCCTAACTTTTGCCTGAACTGTGTCATTTGAGCTTACAGTCAGCGGGATGCCCCAATTTTTGCCTAAGTCTCCTTCATAGGTTTTGACTTAGCGGGCTTTTCTTTTGATTCTTTTTTCATCCATTTTTTTTAAAGGTAGTGACTGCCTGGCTTAATGATTACGGTGAACCATCATTGGCTTTTGATTTGAAAGACATCTTCGACACTTCTTTGATGTGTGCGAAGGAAAGCTTGTGATTGCAACCTTTATTGGAAAGTGTTTTACATGCACAGTCAAATTAACTGAGAACTACCCATCCCTAGGTTAAGATGCGGGTTTTTTAGTACAGAAAGAAACTCCAACTTCTAGGCTCAAAGGGGTTGACAAGGGATTAACTTCCTTATTTCTCCAGTGTTTGGGAGTTGAAACAATGCCTGTACATCCTCAGCCAAGTTTCAATTGAAAGCATACAGTCCAGCAATGTTAGGTATTTCGTTTTCATCATCCTCCCTCCAATCTTTACATAAACAAAAGCTTGATAAAGAAATTGAACAGGAGATATATTTTTGTTTTGTGAAAAAGAAAGCATAAAGATTCACACAGTGGATATAAATGAATTGAATCAAAAGTTGCAATGCTCATTTCATTGAAATTACCATGAAAGTACAAATAAAATTTGAAAGCAAACAGTCAATAAAATCAAAGGAAAATGCAAACAGAAAGAAGCAAAGCCTAGTGACTAATCAGCAACAAGGATGAGCTGTCCTGTCTGAAGCACTGGCTTTAGGAGATGATCCATCTGAACTGACTCAAACTTCACTTGGCATGTTCTGGCAAAGGGTTGTTGACAACATTGGGATTATTATCAATAAAGTCCAGAATTTTTAAGTTCACCAACTCTTGCACTCTAGCTTTTAGTGCGAAACAACCTTCTAAGTTATGACCTGCCCCACCTTGATGGAACTCACAGTGAAGATCAGCCCTGTAGCCAGCTGGAAGAGGATTTGGAGGAGGAGGTAGAGTCCTCGTTGTAATCAAACCTTTCTTTACAAGACATGGATACAACTCAGTGTAAGACATCGGGATAGGATCAAAGTTAACCCTATTGCGAGTCTAATTCTGTCTCACAGTCTGACGAGGAGCTTGAGCTGGTTGAGCATTAACAACAGGAGCGACTGCAGCTACATATTGTTGTTGTCTGCGACGAGGTTTACCTTCAACCGAAACAGCATGGGTATCACCATCCTTTTTCTTTTGAAAATTCCCAGCATACTTTTTAGCACCACTAAAGGCTTCAGAATTAGCAATCCTCCCTTTCTTGATACCTTCTTCTAGTCTTTCTCCAATAGTGACTAGGTCAGCAAAACCAGATGATACACTGCCTATCATCTTTTCCCAATAGAGTGGCTGAAGAGTGTCCATGAACAGACCAGTCAATTCTTTTTCAGCTAATGGTGGCTCCACTTGAGCAGCTAGCTCTCTCCATCGCTGAGCGTACTCTTTGAAGGATTCTTTTTCTTTCTGAGACATATTCTGCAATTGACGGCGGTCAGGTGCCATGTCCAGATTATACTTATACTGCTTTAAGAAAGCATCAGACAAGTCCATCCAGCTTTGAATACGGTTCTTATCAAGTCCCATATACCATTTCATTGAAGCCCCACTCAAGCTGTCTTGGAAATAATGAATGAGCAGTTTGTCATCTTTTGCGTGAGCAGCCATCTTGCGGCAGTACATCACTAAGTGAGTTCTGGGACAGGTGTGCCCCTGGTATTTCTCAAAATTAGGAGTTTTGAATTTTAGAGGAATAACCAAGTCAGAAACCAAGCACATGTCCATTGCGGCAGCATTAAAGACACCACTTCCTTCCACAGCTCTTATCCTTTTGTCAAGAGTCTGCCATTGCTCTCTGACTTCTTCAATGTATCCAGGTTCTCCCGGACTTTCAGATTGTGGACCAGCAGCATGGTACACGAAAGGATTCTCAGGATCAGCTTGAGCAACAGAATGCACAACAGGCCGAGGTTCAGTGAACAAAGGAGCTGAAGATACTGGCGAGACAAACACAGGAGTAGTTGCAAAGGGTGGCGAGTAATTTGGAGGTAACCCAAATTCTGGCCAAGTAGAAGCTGGTTGCTGAATCAGTGGAGGGTCAACAGCAGCAGTTAAAGTTTCAACAATCACAGTCCTCTGAGGTGGTTCACCTCTAGCAATCAGAACTTGCAACATTTCTGTGAGCTTGGTCATACCGGCCTTCAACTCATCAATTTCCATTCTGACTTCGGCGTTGTGTTGTTCTTGATTTTCCATTCTCAATCTGACAGCAGCTCTAGTTCCGTAGTTGTGTTGAGGAAACAGTTTGACGGCGAGCAGATAACTGGAGAAGGAGACAACCGAAATGAGTTTCTGAGACAACCTGGAAGAAATGCATATGTATGCTCATGGATGCAAGAGTGCATGGATGTAACAACCATAAACAAGATCACTCAAAGCACACAGGTTCAAAGGTTCGAGTCACGAGCATGGAGTCGAGGTCAAGAACCAGTCCACAAAAGGTATGTGCTAAGGTTTGTCTTCATTGTACCTGCAGAAAACAGTGGTTCTAACAGAGTGCCCAGGGTCCACAATTCACTATCAGACACACCAGCACACCGATTTGCTCGGAGGTTGGTAGTTATCCTCAAGAGAATCTAACCTGAGTGTGGCATCGCGTGACAGCTAAGTCAGATTTGCATCTTCATAGCTTCCGCGCCACGATCCTAAAATGGCTAGGATGGGTTAAGGGTTACTACGGTTCTCGGTGTTATAGGCTTCTATGGAAAAAGTAATGCCTTCTCGATTGCTCGATCGGCATCAGTAATTCCAAAGAAGCAACCACCGAGTGGATGGATTCTCAAGTTCTTCTTTTTCAGGATTCGACTCCCTCAAAGTTCCCTTGACTATACCATCCTCCTATCTCAAAGTACACTCTGGCCCGGGTATAGGACCTATCTCACACACACAGAGGAACTCCAAAACAGAACAATCTAGTAACAAGCAAATCAAACAAAAGTAGTAAATAAGTCAAAGTAGGCTAAACCCCTCAAGGAACCAGAGATCCCCAGCAGAGTCGCCACTTTTCTGTAGCGGCAAAATCGTGAGTGTAAGCTATTGATTAACTTAACTCGAAAAGCAAGAGTCGCCACCGCACTTTTATTTTATCCAAAAAGGAAAGGAAAAAGAGCGAACAAAACCTACACAAGCTCTACAATAAGAACAAGTGAAGAGAGTCCGGGTAAGGGGGTTGGTTACGCAATGGGAAGGTGTTAGCACCCAAAACGTCTATAGTACTCTATAGGAGCCCTTTGAAATATCTACCGCTTTTGGTCTGAAAAAGTTTGCTTGTAAAGAGATTGAGGAGATGAGAAAAGAAATTGTTTTTATGATTTTTGTGTTTGGAGAGACTTGTCGTCTCATGCCTACGTACCCACGATGTGCAATGTAGGATCAAAACCCCGTAGTTCGTGGTACAAAGAGTGAAAATTGTTTGTTTTGGTTGTTTTTAAATGTAAAGACAAGTCGTCATTTCCAAGCGAATAATTCCGCTTAAAGAAATGACTCATGTCTAAACTTATGAAAAGGTTAAAGTAAAAAGTGCACGAGGGCACAAAAAGAGAGTAAGTGAGTTTGGTGTTTTTTAAGTATTTTGAAAAAATGTCAATATGCTTATGTAGTTTAGCATTTGATTAAGAAATGAAAGGAAAAGAGTAAAATCACTTGACAAAGTCAAGGTTTGTTTATGAAAGCGGTGAAAGTTTGAAATCAAGAAGGTTTTGAAAAAGAGAGAGAGTTTTGAAAATTAAAGAATGGGGAGGAGAAGAAGAGACTATCCTAAAGCATAAAAGAAAAGCTAAGGAAGAGAATAGCCTAACCACACAAGTATGCTTCCAAGTCTTCGAACCATAATTCCAAAGCAAAGGGAGGAATGTCCTAAGTTCTAAGTCCAAGGTTCCAAGAATTGCATTGGATGTCCAAGGTCTAAGTCCAAAACTCCATGTCCATTTGCATAGGATAGTAACCATAGTCCAAGATTAGAATCACAAGTTTTTTAGAGGTTTTAGCCTTTATTAATGTTTTTGGTCCAAATGGATAAAGAGAAAAAGGCATAAGCATAAACATGTGTCCAATGGACAAAGGAAAAATTGCGGAAGCATAAACATATGTCCAATGGACAAAGGAAAAATTGCGGAAGCATAAACATGATATGAAATGATAAAAATGAAGCATAAAAGTAAAAGAGATAAGGAGCGAGAAGGAATTGTAAATGATTAGTACAATAGTAATGTTAGTAAGTTAGTAATTAGTAGTTAAAGTTAGTGATCAATTATAATTGAATAATTGCACTTAGGTCAAGATTAATGAAAACTCATTAGAGGATTGATAAGACCAAAGCCTCCTAACAACAAGTTTCATAAGTTTTGAACCAAAAGACAAATAATCAACTATTCTTGATAGTTTTCCGAGGCGGGACAAATTTTGGTCTATGTTAAGCGCACGCCGAGTAATTTGTTCGAGCAATTACCCTACGAATGAGGCCGGCCATGAGATGTATGTGTTAATACACGCGAGATAAACGATATAGGGATCGTTATCCTAAAGCGGTGCCACACGCAAAGAAAAGGTGGAAATGATCTCGTCTCGATCGAAATTCAACAAAGAAATTTCACGATCACTTCGACTTTCATCGATCAAAAAGAAAATAGATGAAGAAAAGTGGATCTAAAAATTATGATCCACACAACCAAAATGAAAGAAAAATGAGAAATCAAAATCAAGAATTAAAAGAGAATTCATGATAGAAATTTTTATGACTTTTCTTCAAGAAATTTTTCTAAAACAGAATTTAAAAATAAAATTTAATTTCAAAAGCTACTAAAAAAATAGAAACAACTTGGAATTATTTTTTTAAGAAAATAAAAAAGGAGAATGTAAGAATGGAATGGTGGTGGTGTAGAAAATAAGGCGTACGGGCCAAGCCCATGGTTACTACATAATGTTGTTTTTTTAAAAAAAACTACAAAAGTAAATAAAGAAAATCAGAAAAGAAAAAGGAAATGAAATTGTATCTTCTTCTTCTACATTTAGCCACGGTTACTATTCATCCACCATGCTTGCTCTTCTCAAAACTCCACCAAATCGGAAGCGGCGGGACACAAAATTAGCACGGTTTCGATCGGAAATGAAAGCTCTACGCAATGGTATAATCGGTTTCAAGAATCGTTACCGACGGATACGACTCGAAAATACCGAAAAAGCTTCAATCTACCTTCAAAGTGGTGAGTAAGTAGCAAATGATCTTCCTCCTTCTTCTTCCACTGATTATGGCTTGAATTTGTTGTCGATTGTGTTGAAATGTGAAATGGAATTGTTGCGGTTTTGTTGATATTGATGGTGTATGTGCGCTGCGGTTGTTGATGTTTGTGTTGAAATGTGGTTGTTGAATGAATTGGTTTATTGAATGAAATTGGTGAAGGAAAATTGAAGAAGTGATAGATTGGAATTGAAGAAAACTAATTGAAGCTTGGTTTATTGGAGATTATGAAAAATTGCTGAAGGAAGGTTGGTGAATTTGGAAGGTGAAGGTTGAGTATGGATTTTGGCAGAATTTTTGGGGCTGTCCAAGCTTGAGAATTGGAGTGAAATATGGTTGTATTTATAGATGAAAGATGAGTGAATTGGAATTGAAATTTGCAATTTGATTTGAATTTTTCTTGTTGCCGTTTTTTGAATTTTGGTTGCGTTTTGAATTTGATGTAGAAGTCGTTTTGCTCGTGAATTTGTGGCTTCGCTGTAGCTCGCGTTTTGGACGGCGTAGCTGGAAGTTGTGACTTGTTTGGAAAGGCTTGAAGTGTAAAATAGCATATGGCTCACTTGAGGCTTGAAATTTATTTTATGTATAGCTGCTGCATTTTCTTTGGCTTGCGGCTCGTGTATGTTGTGTGACGGCTTGTGTTTTGAATGGCTTTTTGCAGTAGATGCATGACGTCACGGCTTGATGTGCATTGGCTGGTGTTTTTTTTTCAATTTATTTCTTCATGTGGGCTTGAGATTTGGTAGCGCATTATTTGTTGAACTTAGAATTATCATATAGCTAGTAGCATAAGACTTAGAATTGTGAAGCAATGGTTGTGTACACCAGGCTTGTAAAGTGAAGCATGAGCTTGGTGAATTTAGCAACATCAACGTGGGTTTACGAGGCCTTGTTTTACATCATTTTTTGTTTTTACAATTATTTTTGTATCATGTACATGGGCTTTATAGATTCATAGACTTTTTTGGGATTTTTGTAAAATGGACAAGTGGTTAGAAAGAAAAAAAAAACAAATGACTTTTCTTATGGAATTTTAAGAAATGGAAAATGGTCTTTTTTTTTAATATAAATGGTGATTAAAGAAATTGGTCGAAAAATGTGTTATGGAAATGAGATATAGTTATGAATAGAAAATGAAATTAGAATATGGATATCAGTCATGGATATTGAAAATTGGTTTAAGAATGGAATTTGGTATATGGAATTGGGTTTCAGAAAAATGATTTAGAAGATGTTTTAGAAATGGATAATGAATTGAAAATGGATATTGATTTTAAATTGGATAATGGAATATGGATATAGAAAAATGGTTTAGAGAATGGATATGGAAATTTTGGTTTAGAAAATGGGTAATGAAAAAAAATGGTTTAAATAGCAAAAGGTGAAATATGTGAAAAATTTGGTTAAAAGATGTGGATAATGGATAGCAAGTCTCTTTTTTTTAGCCCAAAACCAATCTCTAATTTTTTCACAAGCCTCTGATAAAGTGCCCACAGCTACCACTGAACAAGCCACAACTGAACAACAACCATCTGAATCTGGTTTGAACCCAAAACTCATATGAACTGCTGCCTGATAAAACTGAAGAATCTCAGCACAAGACATCTTGCTTTTAAACAAACACCTGTGACTTGAAATTACTTCATTGTCTTTGACAAGCCTGCACAACACACAAAGAAAAACAAGCAAACGGCAGCATATTTTTTTTTTGCATTTTTGGTTAGAGGTTAGATAAACAGAAGCAAGTAAGAATAAGAGAATCGCACAGATGCTCAGGAGGAACACAAATTGTGATCTTGTTTGTGGTATGAGATGCAACTGAAATGTGCAAAATCTTAGGGGTAAATATTAGGGTCTTACAGCTGCCCCTATTTAAGTTTCTTCAATCAGGAGATATGAAGGTTGAAAGCTTCGTCTCGACAAGATTGAAGATACTTAAATACAGAAATCCAAATTTTTTAGCCATAAGATGTCACAAGATGATATGAATGCAAAGGATGAGACAGACTGCAGGGAAGCTTGAAACAAAGGTATAAGGTAAATTGAGAGAGATGACGTGACAAGACACGCCGGGAAACACAAGCTATTTCTGGAGATCTGTCAAGGTGACAAGAATTATCCATCAATAGTTGGAAAGAGAGGGACAAGACCCTAGGAAGACAAGTAGTGACATCCAAGAATAGCATTGGGTAGAAACTACAAACGAGACAAAAGGGATGTCGAAAGATGTCCAAGAATGGCATTGGACAGCAACAAGAAAGTTTCTGGTAAAAATAGTTGCGTCATTCAAGAATAGCATTGGATGGAGGTGAAAAACACTTTGTTGGGTAAGATATCCAAGAATGGCATTGGATAAAGGCACTGCAACATTCAAGAATGGCATTGAATGAGGCAACAACAAGCATCAGAGACATCCAAGAATAGCATTGGACTCAGCTGAGGAAAAGATATCCAAGAATGGCATTGGACTTAGCTGGGGAAAAGGTGTCCAAGAATGGCATCGGACTCTGTTAAGGAAATCATATCCAAGAATGGCATTGGACAAAAGAAATCACAACATCCAAGAATGGCATTGAATGTAGTGAGAAAAGTTCTGGAAAATATATCAGAATTATCCAAGAATGGCATTGGATAAAAGGTTCACAATATCCAAGAATGGCATTGAATAAAGTGAGCAAGGACCTTCAGGAATGACACTGAAAGGTAAAGATAAACTCATTCAGGAATGGCACTGAATGAACAGATACAACTTTCAGGAATGGCACTGAAAGGTAAAGGTAAATCACTTCATTCAAGAATGGCATTGAATGACAGTGAAAAAGACATCCAGGAATAGCACTGAATGCAAAGGAGAAAACTCATCCAGGAATGACACTGAATGAACAGGTAAAACTTTCAGGAATGGCACTGAAAGTAAAGGTGAATCACTACATTCAAGAATGGCATTGAATGATAGTGAAAAAGACATCCAGGAATAGCACTGAATGTAAAGGAGAAAACTCATCCAGGAATGGCACTGAATGAACAGGTAAAACTTTCAGGAATGGCACTGAAAGTAAAGGTAAAAACTCATCCAGGAATGGCACTGAATGAACAGGTAAAACTCATCCATACAACCTGCATAATCAAAGTTGACATATCCTTCGATTGCTGCTTTACTATCTTCACCCAAGGCTCCACCATAAATTAGGACTCTATTCAGACACCCATTTATGTACCTTAAAATCCACTTCAATGCTTGCTAGTGAGCCTTTCTAGGATTCGTCATGTACCTGCTTACAAGACTTACTGCATATGCTATGTCAGGTCTAGTACATACCATAACATACATCAAAGAACCCACTATATTAGCATATGGAATGCTATTCATATAAGCTCTTTCGACATCAGTACTGGGACACTGATCGATACTCAGCTTGAATTGAGGGTTTGTCGGAGTCACAACAGGCTTTGAATTCGACATACCATACTTTTCGAGAATCTTCCTTAGGTATGCCTCTTGAGATAAGCATAATTTCGACTGCTTTCTATCTCTTCGGATGTCAATCCCAAGAATCCTGGACGCAACTCCCAGATCCTTCATGTCGAACTCCTTATTGAGTTCATCCTTCGCCCTCATTACATCTTCGACATTGTTGCTTACTATTAGAATATCATCCACATAAAGAAACAAAATAACAAATGAATTACCAAGCCAAAATCTGAAGTAAACACAGTGGTCGAACTGACTTCTAATGAAACTTATGCGTGCAATAAACTTGTCGAATCTCTTATTCCACTGTCGAGGAGATTGTTTTAGTCCATATAAATACCTCTTCAGCTTGCACACATAATCTTCCTTCCCCTTTTCGACATACCCTTCAGGTTTCCTCATCAGGATTGTTTCATCTAGATCACCATACAAGAACGCAATCTTCATATCCATCTGTTCCAATTCAAGATTGAACTGTGCCACCGTGGCAAGCAACATTCGAATGGACCTGTGCTTCACAACATGAGAGAGCACATCATTGAAGTCGACACCTTCTTTCTGAGTGAACCCCCTAGCGACCAATCTTGCCTTGTATCTCTCCGACGCCACTCCTTCGATTCCTTTCTTAACTTTTAAAATCCATTTACAGCTGACTAACCTGGCTCCAGCAGGTTTCTTGATCAGTTCTCATGTGTTGTTATCATGAAGAGATTTCATCTCATCATCCATGGTTTTCATCCATTCAGTCTTCTTTTGACTCCTCATAACTTCCTTATAGTTTCTAGGTTCTTCGTCGAGAAACTCATTTGCAGAGATTAAGGCATAAGCTATAAGATCTGCATACCCAAGTCTCTGAGGTGGCTTGATGACTCTCCTCGACATTTCTCTTACTAGCAGGTAGTCATTATCAGTCTCCTCATCTTCAACAACATCTTCTGCTTCTTCTTCGACTTCATCTAGGATACGCAATTCAGCATTAGCATGCTCCACTTCAACAGGAATCTCTCCCTGTTCCAGCTCTTCGTCAGCATCATCAGTTTTCTTGAAAGCCATCTTAGATTCATTGAAAACTACATCTCGACTGGTGATACACCTCCTATGACCTGGCTCTAGGCACCATAGTCTATAAGCTTTAACTCCTTCAGGGTATCACATGAACATGCATTTTAGATCTCTAGGTTCGATCTTGTCTTGCCTAATGTGAGCATATGCCATGCAGCCAAATACTCTTAGTCTGTCGAGACTAGGTGGATATCTCGACCAAAATTCTTCAGGTGTCTTCATATCTAACGCAGTCGAATGACATCTGTTTATCAGATATGTTGTTGTCAAAACAGCCTCAACCCAAAACACCTTCTTTAACCCAGTACTAGTCAACATGCATCTAACTCTTTCCAAAATAGTTCGATTAAACCTCTCTGCCAAACAATTTTGTTATGGAGTACCTGCAGTAGTTTTGTGCCTTGCAATACCTGAGGCAGCACACAAGCTGTCGAATGCCTCATTGCAAAATTCAAGGCCATTGTCGGTTCTCAACCTCTTGACCTTTCTGCCAGTCTGATTTTCGACCAGAGTCTTCCAACCTTTGAAATTCTCAAAAGTTTCATCCTTAGTCTTCTGGATGAATACCCACAACTTTCTGGAATAATCATCGACTATGGATAGAAAATACCTTGCTCCTGAATGTGATGGACACTTTGCAGGCCCCCAAAGATTAGCATGGATGTAATCAAGGGATCCATGAGTTCTTTGTTTGCCTTTGTTGAACTTCACTCTGAAAGATTTTCCAAGTACATAGGGTTCACAAAATTTTAGCTTTTCGACTTTGTCTCCTCCAAGCAGATTTTGTTTCCCCAATTCGACCAGACCCCTTTCACTGACATGACCCAATCTCATGTGCCAAATTTCTATCTTCGACAAAGGTTTTGTGGATGCAACATTTGTCGAACCACTTACAACTTCAGCCTCAAGGGTATACAAGCCTTGTTTCTTCACGCCTCTCAAGACTTCCTTCAACCCCTTCATCTCTTTGGATACTTTTCTCTCCTTGAAAAACATATCCCTTTCTGTCAATTTCACTAAGAGAAACTAAATTGCTCTTCAAATTAGGTATATACCTGACTTTAGTTAATAACCTTATTGACTCATCATGGAGCTTGAATCTCACAGATCAAATACCTGCAATTTTGTAAGCTTTGTTGTTTCCCAGCAGCACTAATCCACCATCTTGATCACATAGCTCCTCGAACAATTCTCTGTTTGGAGTCATGTGCCAAGTGCAACCTGAATCCATAATCCACTCTTTTCTTGAGTCGCTGCTTGAAACCACAAGGACATCAGATGAGTCGAAGTCATCTTGAATAATGGTTGCATTGCTATTATCCTTACCTCCATGATCTTTCAGGCATTCAGGGCACACCTTTCTTGTGTGACCATCCTTCTTACAATGATAGCATCGAATACCAGATGATTCGCCGCTATAAGACTTTTGCTGTCTTTTACCTTTCTTCTTGCGAACTTACCATATTTTCACAAGAATTTTCCCTTAACGACCAAACCTTCACCAACTATCGAAGGTTTATGCTCCTTTCATTCGTTCAGGTCCTTAGAATACATGGCTGATTGAACTTCTTCAAAGCTCAGGGACTCCCTTCCATGCAAGAGAGTTTCTTTGAAGTGAGCATGTATTCTAAGCAAAGCACACAACAACAACAGTGCTTGATCTTCGTCATCGATCTTCACATCAATATTTTCAAGATCAAGAATCAGCTTGTTGAACATATCCAACTGTTCAGCCAAAACTTTGTCTTCATTCATCTTGAATGAATACAAAGCTTGCGTCAGGTAGAGTTGATTCACCAGAGATTTGGTCATGTATAAACTTTCAAGTTTCAACCATAACCCTGATGCCGTAGTCTCCTTTGATACCTGTCGAAGAACCTTATCACCAATGCTCAAAAATATTACGTTGTGGGCTTTCTCTATCATGACCGTCTTTTCTTTTTTCGTTAACGCATAATCCATGGCTGCCTCTCCCTTAAACGCTTCCAAACAACCCTGCTGAACCAGTAGGGCTTTCATCTTCAAGCGCCACATACTGAAATTGTTCACTCCGGTGAACTTTTCAATCTCATACTTTGTTGAAGGCATCTTCTCCACGCTCACCGCACCAGTTTGTTGTGAAAAACGATACCGGAATAACAAAGTATATTTGGTCTCTTGAACACCAAGAAATCCACAAGGGTAGAAAAGAAGGAAAAACTTGAACAAACATACGAAACCCTATTAGGGTTCACAAAAGAAGAGAAACGAAGAAGAAGAATAAAGAATTGGTTAAATCTGTTTTACTATTCACTTTCTCAATATGGTTCAAAGATTACAAGTGAATACCTACAATTAACCTCTCTCAACCTAATAAGGATTTGCCATACCTTATGAAGAGAGACTAGTATGCTATTTATAATAAACCTAACATACTAAACTAATGGGTTTTTTAACAATTACCCATTACAAGCTAACTTAGGGTACAAGCTAACTTAAACAATTGGATCTATAACACAAGGCCCAATTCGATCTCCTACATACTAAAACACAATTCAACTACAGCATGTAGGTCTTCGACAACAGCATGTGAGCGGACTTTGACGGCATGCTAAAACTAGAGTTCGATCCAATATCTCGCACTGACCTTTCATGACATTTATGATTTTAGCCACAAAGTTATTATTATATTAATTAGACCCCTTTAAGTCTTGACTAATTAAAATAATGACACTAACATCTTAAATGTTACATTTGTGACCCAAAATTCTAACAATCTCCCACTGGTCACATATGTAACTTTACACATGTGTTAGACTTTATGAGCTCAAAATTTGCCATTATATTCTTTAAGCATATCCAAAGTATCTCGTCCATTAGTAATGCCAATATACAGAATCAAGGTGATTTTCGTTATATCAATCATAACTAAACCCATCAATGACCACCAATAGTGACACAACTAAATGGCATAGACCCATCATGAAATGTGTAGCATGAAAATCACATGAAGTTGGTCTTTATATGTCGATTTTTAACTGGTCCTACTTTATTGTAGTGAGATCATTTAATAACTTAATTGTACAAAATGTAAACTATTGAATATCAAACTTTATTAATTGGAAAATATCCAAAATCATAGTATGCATACATAATACCAAACACAGAACATAAAATTCATAATCGACTAACTCCCACTAAACGAAAGACTCCTCTAACGATAAAACACCCATGCAGGCAGTGTGCTCATGAAAGACCTTGGGTGGAAGACCTTTTGTAAGAGGATCTACTATCATGGAGTTTGCACCCAAGTGTTCTATGGAAATCTGTCCACTTTGTACCCTTTCCATAACAATTACGAACTTGATGTCAATATGTTTTAACTTAGTCGAGCTCCTATTATTGTTGGAATACAGGACGGGATGATTTGTTGTCACAATATAACTTAAGTAGCCTTTCAATTCCTTCCACAATTCGCAACCCAGTGACAAGATTCCTTAGCCAAATTCCATGGTTGGGTGCCTCATAACATGCTATAAACTCTGCTGCCATGGTGGATGAAGCCGTAAGAGTTTGCTTAGCACTGCGCCAAGAAACTGCACCACCAGTCAACATGTAAATATAGCCTGAAGTGGATCTTTTACTATCTTGGTATTCAGCAAAATCTGAGTCAGAGTATCCAGTGATCTCTAACTGGTCTGACCTCCTATATGTGAGCATATAGTCTTTTGTTCTCTTTAAATACCTCATAACCTTTTTGGCTGCTTTCCAATGATCCATTCCTGGATTGCTCAAATATCTTTCTAACATCCCAACTATGAACGCAATATCCGGACGCGTGCACACTTGGGCATACATCAGACTCCCTACTGCTGACGCATAAGGAATCTTTTGCATTTCTTGAATTTCTAAGTTTCCTTTTGGGCACTGACTGAGACTGAATTTGTCTCCCTTGGCAATTGGAGTATCTCCTGATTTACATTCCTTCATGCCAAACCTTTTAAGTACCTTTTCGATATAACTCCTTTGTGATAATCCTAGAATACCACGAGATCGGTCTCGATGTATCTGAATTCCTAATACAAAGGAGGCATCACCAAGATCTTTCATTTAAAAAAAATTTGATAGAAATTTCTTAGTTTTGTGCATCATTCCTATATCATTTGTGGCAAGCAATATGTCATTTTTATACAAGACCAAGAAAATGTACTTGCTCCCACTGAATTTGTGATACACACAATCTTCAATAACATTCACTTCAAAATGAAATGAGAGAATTACTTCGTGAAACTTGTGATACCACTGACGAGACGCCGACTTTAGTCCATAAATGGATTTTGTCAATTTGCAAACCATATTCTTTGATTCTCCTGACACAAAGTTTTCTAGTTGAATCATATAGATTATTTCATCAACATTGCCATTGAGGAAAGATGTCTTGACATCCATTTGATGGAATTCCAAATCATAATGTGCAACAAGAGCCATGATTGTCCTAAAAGAGTGTTTCGATGAAACTGGAGAGAAAGTCTCTTTAAAGTCAATCCCTTCCTTTTAAGTATAGCCCTTAGCCACAAGACGAGCCTTATACCTCTACACATTACCGTTAGAATCTCGTTTGGTCTTAAAAATCCATTTGCAACCAATGGGTTTTACACCTTCTGGTAATGGGACAAGTTCCCAAACTTTATTGTCTTGCATGGACTTATAATCCTCCTTCATTACTTCAATCCACTTTTCCGAGTTGGAATCCTGCATGGCTTGCCGGAAGTTGATTGGATCATATTCCATCATACCATTATTTTCCTTATGTTCTTGGAGAAAGACTATGTAATCATCCGGAATAGAATTTCTCCTTTCTCTAGTGGATCTCCGCAAAGGTATTGGTTCTTGTAACACTTGTACTTGAGGATTTTGAGTTTGTTCTTCATGAATTACCAAATCATCTTGAGTTTGAGGAATTGCAACAATGTCTTGTGCAGGTTCCGTACTTGCTTGATCAAAAGAAACTATATGAATCGGTTCTGGAATTGTTATCGATTCTTCCTCTAAGACAAAGTCTCTAACCTTATTCTTCCCCCCAAACTCAATATCCTCAAAGAATATGGTTGTTCCCGTCTCAAAAATTGAATTTAATTTTGGATCATCAAATTTGTAGCCCCTAGATCTTTCAGAATAACTAATAAAGTAGCTGCTCACTATTCGGGAGTCCAATTTCTTTTCATTTGGCCTATAAGGCCTTGCCTCAGCTGGACATCCCCACACATGAAAATGTTTGAGACTACGCTTTCGCCCGGTCCAAAGCTCATAAGGTGTTTTGGAAGCTACTTTTGTTGGTGCTCTATTTAGAATATAAGATGTCGTCTTTAGTGTCTCTCCCCAAAGTGACTCTGGCAAGGTAGAATGACAAATCATACTCCTTACCATATCTTTAAGAGTCCGATTTCGTCTTTCAGCAACACCGTTCATGCTAGGAGATTCTGGCATGGTGTACTGGGGGACGATTCCACATTCCTCTAGGTATTTGGCAAAAGGCCCTTGACGTTGTTCACCTAAACTGTCATATCTACCGTAATATTCACCGCTACGGTCGGATTTGACTTTCTTAATTCTTTTATCAAGTTAATTCTCAACTTCAGCCTTAAATGATTTGAACACATTCAATGATTGAGACTTTTCATGTATAAGAAATATGTACGCATATCTAGAATAATCGTCTATGAATGATATAAAATATTGTTTACCATTCCAAGAAGGTGTCAGAAATGGTCCACAAATGTTTGTATGTATAAATTCTAAGACATTTGTAGCTCTAAGACATTTGTAGCTCTATATGCACCAAATTTCTTTGTTTTGGTCTGTTTTCCTTTAACGCGTTCAACACAAACATCAAAGTTTGTGAAGTAAATGGAATCTAAAATTCCATCTGATACTAGTCGCTCAACTCTATTTTTAGAGATGTGACCTAGGCGTTTGTGCCATAATACTCCTGAATTGTTATCCTCAATTTTATGCTTAGTACCACGTGATTCCATATTCAAGAATTCGCCATAGATAGCTATTGTGTCAAGAAAATATAGATTATCATGACCCATAAGTGAACCAGTCCCAACAATATTTAAATTGAAAGACAACTTGAACATATTGTTTCCAAATGAACAAAAATAACCTAATTTGTCCAAATAAGAAACTGAACTCAAATTCCGTCTAAATGACGGAACCACAAAAGTATCTTTCAAATCCAAATAAAATCTGGTACACATTAATAATCTAAAATGCCCTATAGCTTCCTCCTCTGCCGACTTGCCATCTCCAACATAGATGTATCTTTCAACATCATTTGGCTTCCGGTAGTTCAGACAACCCCTCATTGAAACACTGATGTTAGTAGTTGCACCACAGTCTAACCACCAAGTGTTTCCAGGTACTAAAGCTAAATTTACCTCAAAACAAACCAAACCTTGACTCATGCGATTGGAGTGATCCCACTTCTCATAATTTTTCCTCTGTTTAGAGGTACCAAATTCCATAGGAGAAGGAGGTTGCCTCATCCTTAATGTAAGGTCAAGATCCATGCAGCCAAGAACAATTTCCATGTTCTCATTCCAATCCTTAAAATCTATCCCATTCAGGACCTGAACCTTATTCATATTAGCAGATATTGAAGCAATTGTAGCTGAAAAAAGAACAAAAAAGCAAACATTTTAAATATACTCACATAAATAAAAACCGAATCATCAATTTTGTTCAAACAAAGGCATAACCCATCTCAAGATACCCAGTGCACCACAAATATCAAGTCTTTGGACAGTAATATCGACTGCTAGTGGTACTCTTGTCGTAACGATCAAACATTGATAGTAAAAACATTTTGAATAATAAACCCTCTTTGGATTGATTTATTATTCACATGTAGGACCTCATAATTATCACATGTTTACCACCACAGGAGCGTATGAAAACCGGCCAACCACCAATTGGCCTTTGGGTCAATTGATACTCGCATGGAAAAATATACACACAAACCATAAAAATATTTAACATTTTTCATAAGCAATTGTTATAAAAGAGGTCACATTGACGACTTTTTCATTTCAACTACTGACCTAAAAAATGTTAAATTACTGTATAAAAATACATTCCGTAGCCAAATTCGAATAAAATTGAACCAAAGAAAAATTGAAATTAAATCTAAATCCAAATTACCAATATACTTTACTGTATTGTTACACACTATTATGATATTGGTACTGAGATTAATTCCAAAATATTAAGTCATAGATATTATTTATTATAAATGATAAATAATATAATTATTAAAACAGATGGACATAAATAATAATAATAATAATAATAGAACAAAGCATAAATAAAAATAAACTTCGTATATGAAATTTATGATAATAGTGAATGAATTCATTATTATTATTATATTGCTTATACATAGCAAAACAAACCGTCTGTAACAACAGCTTGTAACAAAAGCTATAACATAAGCAGATCATCTAAAAAAACTATGCTACAACCATATTGTTAATTATATGTTACTGTAAGTGAATCAAATTATTATGCACATAAGGCAAATTACCCATAACTCTATAAAAAATGCCTTATACTTCATCCCTATAATTTAATAATATAATTTAAAAGGCAGACACGTATCATTTCACATAACAATTGAAACTTGTATGGTTTATATAAACCAAAGCAACTCAATAATAATAATAATCACAACCCAAATAATGTATATAAATTGATTTTTAAAAAAAACATAAACCTTAGAGAAAAATTGGAAGATAAAAAGAAAATTTTCAATTTTAAAATTCTAATATTAAAAAAAAATTTCAAAAACACAATATATATTGATTTGTACAATTGGAAGATCAAAGGATCCTAAATAACCCAAAAAACAAATTGAATCAGATATGGGTGGCTTGTTGAAAATTATTTTAGGTGGGTGTTTTATCGTATCCGCAGGGATTGTTTAGATATCTAGATGTTTGTCGTTCAATAGTTAAACGTCTAGGGTTTTCAAAGAGTTCTTGTTTTGTAACATATGTTTTTGTACTAACGAGTAAATTAGAGAAAAGATGTATTGTTTTAAGAAAAGCATGTCAAGATTATATATTTTTAACCCCTTTCATACATATCTGATTAATCAAGCATATGAACTTAGTTTCGATCAATGCAATCGCGTACCCTCGCAAATCCGTTTATTTCTAAAGCGGCTTCGTGGGTATTATTGTTTTAATCGCTAGATGATTTCTCAAAATAACAATCGAAACAATAAACATAAAAATCGATACAAAGCAAATATTAACTTCCAAATCTATGTCTAGAGTTTATTGGTTAAAAGATGAAGAAATTAGATCAAGACTTGGAAAATTTATGTCTAGAGTGATTCAAACTATACATATATCAATAAAAGCAAAGATCTTCATCATATATTGATCATCAACCTTGTTCACATACAAAAGATCAAAAGAAAAACATAATAGCAAGGTTAACTACCTCTAATCTTGACACAGAAGTGTTTAGCTAGCCATCACCATGGTAGCTTTATCAACAAGTCAAAAGGAAAACTTTGATAACATCAAAGTCGAAAGATCGAAGAATCATGCTCCAAAGTTTTGATTCTCACTTCTCTTGAGATTTCTAAGGTTTTTGCCCTAGAAAATATCTTTACAATCTGAAAAGTTGCTAAAAAGAAAAGTTACTCCAAAATACCTTCTAAGGTGACTACTTATAGAAAGTGCATAAAGTAGTTGTAAGTGGCACCGCGCTAAGCGCCATCAGAAGCGCACTTAGCGTGATCAGCAAAACAGAGGCAAATTCCCAAAAAGTGCACTAAGCACGGTTAAAGCGCTTAGCGCGACCAAAAGCCCTTAGCTGCTGCCTCTACAGTCAAAGCGCGCTGAAAAGCGCGCTAAGCGTGATTTACCGACAAAACACTGCGAAAATGATCTTCTAGGCCTTCTTCCCTTCACTATAAGTTCCAAGCATTATATATCAGCAAAAAGACCTGTCAAAAAGCATTAAAATGATCATAATTCACAATATTTACAATCATAATCGGAAACTTGCATATTTACACTAAAACATATGCATTTACTACTAAATTACAAAGGAAATAAATGGAAAGGGCCACAAAATATCATCAAAAGTATGCACAATTAGTCCCTTAATAACTCTCCCCAACTTATTATTTTGTTTGTCTTCGAACAAAAGTGTCCCAAACAAAAACGAACCCGAAACCGGCACAAGAAATCAGAATCAACAAAATAGAACAACAACAATTTCATGGTTCAAAAAGTAGAAGTACAAACAAGATAAACTTACCATACTCAAAACAAATCATGGAGATGAAACTATTGCTAAGTGCAAAACACAAATCAAAACTTCTTGAGCAATACAATTTCAACATGAATCACACCTAAACACACATTCATCAATGGATGAAAACATTATGAGGTTTTATCACTCACAAAACAATCATGCAAACATCTAGAACAAATTTTGCATTCCACAAACAACATGCATTAATGAGTGCAAAAGAAGGAATCACAAGGACTTCAAGGGTTGTAATTTGGATTGGGCTACAAGGAAGGGTCATTTATCAAAGTCATTTAAACAAAAATGCCTATTCCTATGAGAGCATTCAATTCTCACAATCATACACACTTCAAGACCTTAATCTTCTTATTTTCTTTTCTTTGAGGCATCATTACAACTTTGAGCTTTTTGTTGGCAATTCATGCCCAATTTCTTTTCTTTTTCATTTGTTTCTTTTTCAAGCTCTTTCATCAATCAAAACCACTTTCTTTTTCTCAATGCCTCAATCTACCAATTTTCTCCTAAACTTTGAATACAACCAAAACATGGTGTTAAGAATGCTCTTACACATCTAAGGCAAGGAACAACCAAAGCAACCATACTTAAAGGTTGAGGTTCAAAGGTTTCATAACAAAAAATCAAGATCCTATCCAAAATTCGCTTATTTTTCATGTACAATATTTACACGACTCAATTATTCACAACGATATTGATAAAAAATCTCTACGAAGCTAGAAAATGCTCACTCACTCACATGGTAGATTGATCATTCTTTTTATTCAAGTGGTTTTTCTCAAAATACACAAAAGTTGCCTTGATCCTTTTCTTCATTTCACACAAATCAACACACATGCATTATTTCAACATAATAAGAACGAGTTAAACAAGAATGTCGATATCCCACATATATTATACAATGAAGGCTACCTCACAAAGGCTAAGTTCTAAATGATCTAAAATCGAAAAAGTATTTCAAAAGAAGTAATGACAACATGTTTTACACCAATCACAAGTTTCATATTCATGCATACTTTAAAAAGCGATAAATATGTACCTTGCAATTGTACCTTTACTTAATCATATCATTACCACTCAATTTCTCGTTGATTCATCAATCTTGGCAATGGTCACAAGGTTCCTTCAAGTTTTCAAACTTAGGAACAACACAAAATAAATAAAAATTTCTACAAAAACTAACAATTTCACAACTACACAATATAATAAAACATAATATCATAAAACAAAAATTGTGACACCCAAACAATGGTGCCACAACATAGGTTCCAAATCTTCATCCTTACAAGGATGGTACAAAATTATCCAAGAGTAAAATAACAACGAAAATAACAAAATCCTAACAATTCAAACATAAACATAAAATAACAGCAACAAAAGATTAGAAAAACCCAGGATCAAACTACTCGAAACTGGCCTTCGAACCCATCTCCCATAACGTCTCCCCACTATCAGCATCATCATCCTCATCCATTGATGCATCATCACCCGCCGCATTGTCCTGAGCAACATCTGGCTAGGGCACCTGAGTATGCTGAGGAGGAACCTGGCCCCTCGGAAAATGAAAAGGCCTGTCCCTAGGCCAATCTACATAAGCTTCTAGCTCCTCCGACGACGGGAAATGATGCTCCACATGTGGTTCACGAACCTGTAAATGCAAAGCACGCATGGGTGAGTGCAAAAAACTAAAGGCTCTCTGATGAGCCATGTGCATGTCCCATGTGTACATACACGCGACACGCTCATCATACACGAGACTAGTCAGAGGGACTTCTTCTTGCTACTGTGGTGGCTGAACTGGGTGCTCTGGTGGCGGTGGTAGAGGATGTTGATTAACTCTCGGCATACAGTGGCTCTGGATCCAAGTGTCTGTCATCACACCCTTGATGGTCTTATGGACCACCTCCAGTATCGAGACACCCGCTCGGGTGCAAAGGCCCATGATAAGTCCAGGAAAGACCAATATAGGAGGGACCTTAGAACCTAAGTGGTGTCCACTAGCAGCAGTGGCACGAATCTCATCAGATATAATTCTAGCCACGTCCACCTGCCTCTCCTCCATAATATAATACAACATACAAGCAATGTCAGTTGTAATGGAGGAGGTATGAATCCTTGGCCTTATGTTATGAAGGACAAGGGTCATCAAAATCTGCGCGGTGGTGTTCATGTCTCCTCTTTTCATTATCTTCGGCCTCCCCATTGTATTAAGTTCAAACCTCCTACCCGGATGTGCTAAGGCCATGCTCACATTCTCATAGTTCCAATTTTTCCGAGCCACCCTTTTGTAATAGGCACACAACTCTCCTTCCACAAGTACCAACGGGTTCCCCAAATAGTCATTAATTGTATCCCGCGAGAAGGAGACATGCTTCCCCCTCACATAAGTCATGAACGAATACCTCTGCCCCTCCAAAGGAATAACATTCACGTAAAACTCGTGAATGATCTCAAAGTTAAGATGGATGGGCGGAGTGAGAGTGTCTCCCATCCGTGGTTTTCTATGATGCTCTGACAACTCCGAAAATCACCTTGAGGGTTGATTCAAAAAATCCTTTCCGCCCAAATACTTCGGAGGGTCAGCTCCAGATACCTGACTTCTATCTCAGCCCCTAGGAGTTTGTGTGCGTCAAACTCAGTAGGCCTTTGCCTTTGCTGAGATGATTGACCAACACTGAAGCATGCACGTTTAGGAGCCATCTGCAAAAAAAATCAGACCAAACAGCACCAAACACGTCAAACCACCAGTCCATAAATTCAAGAAAAATCATATGCAACCACACGTCAACACGAAACAAGCAAAAGTTAAGGGATAATTAAAAATCGAGCATTTTGATCACAGGGGACGTGCTAAGTGCGGCCAGAGCGCGCTAAGCGCGGTCAGGCATGCAAGCAAAATTTGCTTCTGCAACCGACCTGCCCCAAATACAACTATCCTACACATTAATCACTAAACAACAAAAAATACTCAAACATAATTCAAGAGAAATTATCATAAACCCAAAAAGTCAGAACAGGGCAAGAGGGGCGTGCTTAGCCGGCTCATAGCGCGCTAAGCGCGTTTGCGATAACAGGCACAAATTTAGCCTCCCTACTACAATTAATCTTCCCAAACAACAACATAACATCACCCAAGTTAAACCCTATCAACATGCATTCACAAAACAACATAGAAAAAAATATTTCACAGCATGCAAACCCATATTTTAACACAACCCTAACATTTAATCAAAAAGGGTTCAGAATCACTTCTACAAAGTCACTTCAATCAAACCTGTTCGTAGGGAATGAGATGAACAAGTGACAGAGAGAATGAAGTGCCAAAGATGAATCTTGAGAGAAGAAGTTGGAAGCAAAAGAGTGAGACTGTCGTGAGGGAAAAATCAGGGAACTGAGGGTTTAAGTTATGGTGCTTATTTTAAAAGGTAAACTAACCCAATTTCAGGCCCACTTTCCTTTTTCACTCAGGCCCACACTTGACTGGGCAAGTTCACTTTACCGCGCTAAGCGGCCTTGTAATACCCCAAATTTATTAGAATATTTATTTAATTTATTTAAATATAATATTTGTGAATTTTCGGTGAATTTTGGTGGTTTGTGTCGATGTCAGTATTTTGGTGGAGTTTTGGTTATTTTAATAAAATGATAGTATATAATATGAATATATTAGTATTATTATTAATTTAAAATAATATTAGAGGAATTAAGGGCAAGATGGACTTTTGAGGAGGATTAGTGAGGGTAAATTGGGGAAAGCCCATTTTGGAAGCACAAGGGTTTAACAAAAAGGAATTGGGAGGAATATGATTCATTTTGTTAGATCATGAAAATAAGGAGAAAGTGAAGAGCTCTGAGGAAAAAGGGAAAGGCGAGGATTCGTGAAGGTTTCCAAAGGCTCAATAGAGAAAAGCTCCGGAACGACAATCTAAGGTATGGGGAGTATTGCCTTTCATTCTTTTTAATAGGAAGTGATGTGTTTAAAGTGGATTTTGAGGTTTTTGGGGTTTTTGAAGGGTTTATGAGTTATTTAGGGGTATTTCTGAGGATCGATGATGGATTATTGAGGATTGAATTGATTTGGGTAAAAATAAGCCTTCGAGGCTAACCCTTTTGATGATATGCGGGATCTTGTATGAGAAAGGGATTTATGGGGTTTATGGGAAGCTTGAGAGTTTGTGAAGGTTTATGTGATTTTGAATTAGGATAGTGGAATTAACTGACCTAATAGTCGTAGGTTTTAGGCCTTTGATTACCTTAATGTTTCAGGACTGTTTTGGGAGTGTTTTGGGGTGAATTGAGGTTGGAATCATAAAGGTTTTTGGGGCTGGGATGCTACTGGTGCGTAGCAGCGATTGCAGAAATTGCAGGTACGCAAAGTGAACCATTCCTTTGCAAGGCGAACATTCGCCCAAGCTCGCAAAGCGAGTAGTGCAGCGAATGCGCGATGAGTGTGTGATGGTACTGAGATGACTCTGGGAGGTGAATTTTGGGGCTCACAAGGCGAACGTCCCAGCGAAGGGCTTCGCCTAGCGAATAGAGGCAGCGAGGAGAGGCAGAATGGGGGAACTCTCTGGTTTTGTATGGGGATGGGGATTCGCTAGCAGCTTTGTGTAGCGCGATTTTTGTGGTTTCGAATCACTATCGCTTTGGTACTACAGTTCGATTCATTTTTTATCATGTGAAGCTGATTAAGGAAGGGAAATAGATGTCTCCAATTAACCCTGCTTGCATACTGAGTTTAAACAGATGACTGTTGGTTTATAGATGCTATCAAAAAGGGGGTCTGTCTTAGGTTATTTTGCTTAAGAATATGGTGTCTGGACTATTTGCGAGGTTTTTGGTAAGGTATTAGATCTGATGCTTTTGGTTGATTGACGGAGGTACGAGACTTTGAGTTTTTGATTAGTATGCTCGCTAAGATTTTGCAATCTTATGCCTACGTATTCCCGTTTAACGAAACAGGGAAATCAGAGCGGTCGTAGTTCCCCCTATTCTATGGGAGGAAAAAGATATTTTGGTGTCTTGTTCAAAGCCCAAGATTGAAGCTAAAAGGGTATTTGTATCTTGTTCAATGCCCAAGATATGAAGCTAAAATGTTTTTTGTGTCTTGTTCAAAGCCCAAGATTGAAGCTAAAAGGTTTGACTGAGAGAGAACTTGTCATCTCTAAAGAGGAACTGTTGATGTTTGTATGCCTTGATTAAAGCACAAGTTTGATGCTAAAAGGTTGATTGACTCAACTAGGGATTTCTCTATACAAAGCCTAAGAGGAGGCTATTGACCCAACAAGAGGGTGTTTTTTGTTTGTCTCGTACGAAGCCCGAGATAGAGGCTAAAGGGGTTGACTCAACAAGAGAGTACTAACAAGTGACTGAATCAACAAGAGAGTGCTTTTATATGTCTTATACGAAGCCCAAGACGGAGGCTAAAAAGGTTGACTCAACAAGATAGTCAGATAAGTTGATTGACTCAATAAGAGAGTCCTTTATTTTCAACAAGAGAGTGATTTGTTGTCTCGCACGAAGCCCGAGATAGAGGCTAAAAGAAAAGTGACTCAACAAGAGAGTCTTGAAAAGTGATGAACTCAACAAGAGAGTCTGAAAAGGTTAAATCCGCTAGGGGGAATCATTGAATAAAGCCCAAGAGGAGACTGACTTCGCTGAGGAAGGATCATTATACAAAGCCTAAGAGGAGGCTATTCTTCTGTCGGGGATTCTTGAGATCCCGAGGCAGGTCTAAGAAAGGAATCAGTCCTTGCAGGGGAATGCAAAAGGAATTGATAGATCAGAAACCTTGAGGTTTTGATTTTAGATAATGCTATCTTGATGGTAAATTGACCTTGGTTGGGGATTTTCGGAGAAGTACGGGGTTTTAGAACCCACAAGTTTTAACTCGGCTGGAGATTAATCCAGAATCCGGGGTTTCTCCTATGTTTGAAAGGGAACTTGAGAATGTCTTTGAAACTCAAGGGTATTAGACTGTCCAAGTCTATTGGAAGAGTTTTATCTTTTGTATGATGCCCAAGAGGAGGCCGACTCGTTTAAGGGATGAGTATCAACCCTAAAATTGGTATGAAGGTTTTGACTCCTTTTAGAAAGACAGCTTTAATAAAGGATGACTAAGTTCTGTCCTATACCTTTAGGAGGTCGTGAAGGTCCTTGTACGAAGCCCAAGAGAAGGCATGAGAAATTTTAAGAAGATGAAGGGTCCTTGTACAACGCCCAAAAGGAGGTGGGGATGCTTTTAGGAAACCTGTGGGCCCCCAAACCAAGAGAAGTTCAAGAAATGCAATTCACAGAGAATAGATCATTCCAGGAAAGTTCGAGAATTTGGAAGAAACTCAAGAGATGCTATTCACGGAGAATAGATCAACTCTGGGGAGTATAGTTTCTTTGACAATTTCTAAGGGTGACAGTCTGAGAAAAGGTTCACCGAGAATACTGCCTTTCTCTTTGTTCCATATTGTTTAACCCCAAGAGAAGGGAAGACTGTATCTGGAATCCTATGGGGGATCTAGTTTTGTTTGTATTCGAGAGTGACCAACAGGCTTTACCTAGTTCTAGACGTAGTTGCCGGGGAAAACTCTAAATAACTATACTAGTATTACACAGTTGATATATGACAAGTATATAAAAGGATGTGAAAGAAGACTTACAATGACACAACCCCACAATACAGTTATATATATATGAAAGCGGTAAATGAAAGCGGATAAACACTTACCTGTTATAGAGCTCCAATGTTGTTTTGTTAGTTGTTCAACAAAGAAATTAAAGAAAATTTTGATAACAACATATATTTGAATTCAAAATCAAAGGAGAGAGTGCTTTGAAAAGATTGTTGGGGCTTACAGCTCAAGGAGAGGCCCAAGTTTTAACGATGATTGCACTGTTGTTTTAGAAACCGTACATAGGGACTTATACAATATGTGAGGCCTAAAAAGTTTTTATGTACAAGGGGGTTGGGTCTTACACTCTATTAGAGGCCCAGTTGATTTTGTTAAAAAGGCGACAATCGCACCGAACGTTTGAAAATATACAGAGGGACTTATACAATGTGTGAGGCCCAAAAAGGTTTATTTACAAAGGGATTGGGACTTACACTCTATTAGAGGCCCAAAAGTGTTTTTAAATGATTGATGAGGGTTGAATTAATCAAAACCCTAATTTTGTTTAAAAAGGAATTAATTTTGTTTAAAAATTAATAAAAATTATTGAAAACATGTGAAAAATGAGTGGTGATCTTAGATCAATGTTTCAAAAATCATGTTTATATCCACAAAATGATTGGAAACCAATTAAATTTGGAAAATCAAGGAGGAAAAAATATTTTAAATGTTAAAAAACAAATAAAAGATTAATTCTTTGCAAAAATATCAAGTGTATGAAATAAATAATATTTTTGGGAACTTTTGGCAAAATAAAATATTTTAACATTTTTGTGAATTATTAAAAAAAGAATCAACTCAAAATCATTAAAACTCAGAGAGAAATTAATTTTTGAATCAATTAAATAAAATCACAAAATTCAAATATTCAAATTTGTGAAAAAGGCGCCAAGAACATTGGCCAAGAACACGCGCGAAGGGAGTTTTGCTCAGATTTGCATTTTCTATCCAATCTCACTGAATACTTGATGAAATCACACAATCCACATATCAATCTGCTCGTTTTCACCTCACGATCATGTCTATGGTCTTTAATTTCATTTATTTTAAGCATGGAATAAGAAATCAAGACAAAACCTCAAGAACCCTAAAATTTGCATGAAGGCTGGGAATTTTGATACACGATTCAAACAAAGCAATTAATTGAGGGGAAACATTCTATGCATGATTATGAACATTTGGCAAAAGTATTGTGCGAGGAAATATGCATAGATTAAGAGATGCCCAAGTTTAGGCTTACTTGAAGGTCGTGACAGCAAGAGCAATGTGATTTTTGAGTTGGAGGTATTACAGATGAGTTGTGATGATCTGAATAGCTTCCCTACACCATATGGAGTGTGTTTGAATGCTTGGACTTGAATGGAAATGGCTGGATCACTTCATGGCATCTCAACTGCAACTTGGTTGAAAACTTGAGCAACTGGCTGGTGATTCTGAGAAATCAGTGTTACAGTTGTGTGTTTAGTGTTTGATTAGCTCACATATGATGTTTATGAGGTGTTAGAGAAATTGGTTTGAGTGGAATTGCTCTCTACTGAAAAATTCGATAGTGACTTGCTAAGAAAGGCATTTTTGAGAGTGAGAAGATGATTTTGAGAAAGGCAAGTGTTGTAGTCCTTTGGTGTACTTAAACTGAGTACAAATGAGCTCTATTTATAGTAGAGCAAGTTTGTTTTGCAAACAATAGTGAATGACAACTGCAGCAGCTCATTGTCCAATTGCATCACTTTGGAATCTTAAGTCTCCTCTAGCCATTGACTAGATGTTAGAGCACATGCCTTTGGTTCCCTAGTTCAGAGATCATCCTTGACTCATTCAGTTGGAAAAGGCTCAGTTCATTCCACCTTGGTGCATCCATGGAATGCTCCAAAACAAAATTGGAGTCTTGTCCCCTTTTTAGGCTTTTTTAGGTTTGGCATGCTACTTTTAGTTCCAAAGACTTGAGAGGCTTATGGATCAGTGTTTGTCCCTCCTTGGTCTCCCCCTGAGGTGTTCAGATGGACAAACTTGTTTGTAATTTGCACAATTTGATCAAATCGAGCAAAATGCACAAATCTGCCTTGCCATGACAGTTGCAGCAAGGCATATTGCCACTGTCATAACTCTTAGCTCAAATGGAATTTGATGGAGTTCTTGGCCATTTTCGAAAGCTCTCATATGATACAACATATGTGTGATTATAGTTTGTCTTGACACTTTTTGGATCCAAGTGAAAAATGCCCCTACATTTTGAAAAAAGTGAAAAAGATTCTGACTTAGTGAAAATTTCACTAAGTGTTGGAAAAATGCCACTTTTGTGTTTTCAGCCATTTTGATCACTCCATAACTTAAAATCCACGAGGAATTCGAATGAGCTGTAGTTGACACTTTTAAAGTATACCATGAGAGCTACAAATCCATCTTTGGATTAGCCAAAATGGTTGCTTGGATCACAAGTTATGGTCCTTGGAAGTTGGTACCCTAGCCACTTTGTTCCATAACTTAGAAAATTTCAAGTTTTTTTATAGTTACCCCTTTTGCAAGTTATCCCACTTTTCTTGATTTTTCTTGATGAATTATGATTTAAATCACACATTAACATCCTTTTAGGGTTAGGGAACCATAATTGACCAAAAAATTAAAAAGTCAAACTTTGACTTTTGGGCACAGTTGACTTTTTATCAGATGAATTCCAAACTGTGCGATCCTCTATGAAATCAAGTCTTTGACCTAAATAAAACTTGATGGATTGATTTCATAGGTATTACAGGGGGTATTGAATCATGTCCCAAGGTTTGGGAGCATGTCCTAGTCAAAAGTCAAAGGCACAGTTGACTTTTTCTTCAAAAACCCTAGCTGTGGTTCAGATGAAATTAAAACTTGTGCATCAAGCTTCTTGGATCAATCCATTGTTGCAAATGGATCAATGTGGTTTATTAGAGACCCTCAAACCATGTCTTGAGGTTTTGGCTCATGCTTTGTCCCAAAAGTCAACTTAGGGGTGAATTAGGTCAAGAAACCCTAATTCCTGATTTTTGGTGAGTGCATCCCCTGAAGCTAAATTGACTTGATGATTGGGTCCATGAGGTCCCTTGGAGTATTTTGGGTTATGCTTTGAAGCATTGGCTCATTCTCAGAGGAAAATTTCCATCTAGAGGCCCTGGTCGACCAAAACCCTAATTTGGTGACACTGGCGATCTTGAGGCTTAATCCACTTGGAATGTTGTAGCCTTGTGCTTGATCCTTGATGTGGGAGTCCTCTTGATCCATTATGGATGTTTGAGAGGTTTAGAAAAGTTAAAGATCATGTCATTCCTTGATTGATCTTTTGTCTAAGAGCCCTGAGAGGGTTTGAAACTCTAATTCTTAGTTGTAGGGAATGCTCAACAATTCTTGAGGAAATTGATGAGGCATAAAGGTGCATCCATACTGTGATGATAATTTGCACAATGATGGGAGATTTTAGTGGTCAAAATTTGGGGTATGACAGATGCCCCATATTTAATCTTCTTGGACCCGAAGGTGTGAATGGCGAAGGTATTCGGGCATTCGGGGTGCAAGATGATTAAATATCAGAATACACGAAATTTTGACAGTGGTTATAAATGGCAGCTTGCTCATTCATCTTTTTTTCCTAAGCAATGATGTTTAGAAAAGGTAAAACTTCCCCTCGATCCTGGTTTTCAGCCAAGGAACTGGTCTCAGTTTCTGAAATAAACTTCCCCTTGATACTGGTTTCCTACCAAGGAACTGGTCTCAATTTCTGATATAAACTTCCCCTCGATCCTGGTTTCCTACCAAGGAACTGGTCTCAGTTTCTGATGTAAACTTCCCCTCGGTCCTGGTCTTCTACCAAGGAACTAGTCTCAGTTTCTGGTGTAAACTTCCCCTCGATCCTGGTCTTCTACCAGGGAACTGGTCTCAGTTTCTTTTGTCAATAAACTTTCTTGACAAGGGATGCTGTTTGCAGCGGTTTTCCTCGAACTTCTCGCCGAATTTTCCTGGGGAGATGCCATTTAATGAAAAAGGTTTTGATGTCAGACTTGATGGGGGAACCCATTTGTCTGCGCTGTAGAGTTGTACAAACTTCTCTATTGGACACGCCATTTGTTGACTATACTGGGGGAAACGAGTCTCTTGAAAGACTGTTTTCTGCTTGGGGATATTACATGATACTTTCCTTCGAGACCTTCTCGGAGAAACGCCATACGATGTACCCCAATTTTGAGGTGCTGATGACTTTAGTGACATTGATTTTCTGGAGGGAAGAACCACTGTGTTGCTGAGAGTCTTTAGTTGTGAGGCTCTCTCTGGGATTTTCCTTAATCCAGGAAAGCAAAGATGTCATCTTCAATGGAGAAGAGTGACGTTCGTCGAGAGTTTTCTTGTTTTTCAGAGGTTCAAGTTATCAAAGTGGTCGAGGACCAACTTTAATCTAGAAATAAACTGGAGGAGATATTGTTCAGACGCAACGTTTCCTGACGAGGCAAGAACTCATAACTCATTTGAAAAGAGGACTTTTATCACTAGGGAACAAGACCGACTAGAGTGATAGTGATGCAATATGAATATGCATGTAAATTAATAATGCATGATGTATGTATGTATATGCTGACAAAACTGACACGACATACAAACTGGTGGATGAACACGACTGGAAACTCGGCCACTGCGGGGAATAAAAAGTATCACTGGTTCAAGATAGCAATTCTGCATTGCTTAGGAGATAGATGGTCCCTGCGGGGAACAACGTTGATCGGACTTAGAAGATAAGAACTCGACCGGGGATGTCAGGTGAGTAAATCACATCTGATATAGCTGATCCTTCATTCAGGTGTACTGATTTAGAAAGAGTACTTTGATTCTGCACTTTGAAGCTCGATTACTTCTGGAGAAGCGATCGATGCTCTTTCGATGTTCAACAGTCAAAAGAAATAGCCATATTTATTTTAAAAGCAGAAAAAGTTTGACAAGTAAATTCATTTTTGTTTTATTTCAAGAATCGTTAATCATGTTAAAACGTCGTTCTGTAAAGCTAAAACAAATAAGAATTGCAAACAAAAGCACAAGGGCTCAAATTTTATTGATAGGATGGAAATCATCCAAGCGCGTGATCCCATGGAGTATTTAGAAAGTTAGAAAATGGTAATATAAGGGAAAAAGGGCTACATTGAAACATAACGACCGTTATCCTTCTACCAACCTTGAATTCTGGACATCCTAAGCTTCTTGTCGAAAATGACCCTGACTGGAGTTTTCTGATGGATGGCATTACTACTGCTGAGGATTTACCTGTGTCAGACGTAGTTACTTGCCATGAATCCCTAAATTTTTCCTGGATTGTACTTTGAGATTTCCAATCCACCGGGATGATTTTTTATCATGTCTCTAATTTTTGCCTGGACCGCCCTTTCGGGTTTTCAATCCACCGAGACGTTTTTTATTTTTTATTTAGGCGAAGTATTTCTTGACTACGTCAACATTCGTGGGGTAGGCAAACTCTTCTCCATCCATGGTTGCAAGTCTCAAGGCATTACCTGAGAAAGCTTTCTTGACGACATAGGGGCCGTCATAATTCAGAGTCCATTTTCCCCGGGAATCAGTGAGAAATGATTGGATCTTTTTGAGCACGAGGTCTCCTTTTCTAAAGACGCGAGGTCGAACCTTTTTGTCGAATGCCTTCTTCATTCTTTACTGATATAACTGACCGTGGCATAGTGCCGTTATTCGCTTTTCTTCGATCAGATTGAGTTCGTCGTGTCGACTTTGACACCATTCAGCCTCTGTTAACTTAGCTTCCATCAATATCCGGATTAATGAGATCTCTACTTTTATGGGGAGCACTGCTTCCATGCCATATACTAGAGAGAAAGAGGTTGCCCCTGTTGAAGTGCGAATAGATGTGTGATAACCGTGAAGCGCGAAGGGTAGCATCTCGTGCCAGTCTTTGTAGGTTACAACCATCTTTTGAACGATCTTCTTGATGTTCTTGTTAGCCGCTTTTACCGCTCCGTTCATCTTAGGTCAGTAGGGAGATGAATTATAGTGTTCAATCTTGAACTCAGCACATAACTCTTTCATCATCCTATTGTTCAAGTTAGATCCATTGTCAGTAATGATCTGGTTCGGAACACCATAACGGCAGATGATATTGTTTTTGATAAATCAGACCACCACTTGTCGGGTTACATTAGTGTATGATACGGCTTCGACCCACTTGGTGAAGTAATCAATGGCTACTAGAATGAACCGATGTCCGTTCGAAGCCTTAGGTTCAATCATGCCAATCATGTCGATTCCCCATATGGAAAATGGCCATGGGGAAGAAAGAACTTTGAGATGCGTTGGCGGTACATTGATTTTGTCTGAGTATATCTGACACTTATGACACGTCCTCATGTACTTGTAGCAATCGGATTCCATGGTCAACTAATAGTACCCTGCTCTTAGAATTTTTCTCGCCATCATGTGTCCATTGGCATGAGTGCCAAAGGATCCTTTGTGAATTTCTTTTATCAGCATGTTTGCTTCTGGTCTGTCTACGCATCGAAGCAAGATCATGTCAAAGTTTCTCTTATAGAGTGTATCACCACTCAGGAAGAAGTTTCTGGTCAGTCTTCTGAGGGTCTTTCTATCTTTTCTGGATGCCCCGAGTGGGTACTCATGTTTCTAAAGGAAGCTTTTGATATCGTGATACCAAGGTTTGTTGTCTATGGCTGCTTCAATCACGAAGATGTAAGCAGACCTTTCATGGTGCATTATGTCGATCTTAGGTATGTTGTTCCATTGACCTACGCTAATCATGGAAGAGAGAGTGGCTAATACATCAGCCATGTGATTCTCCTCACGAGGGATGTGATGAAACTCGATTCTGTTGAAGAATGGTAACAACCTTCTCGCATAATCTTTATAAGGGATCAGTCCTGATTGGTATATGTTCTAATCTCCTTTGATCTGATTGATAACTAGGGCTGAGTCACCATACATATCCAAGTTCTTGATCCATAAGTCGATCGCTTCTTTGAGACCCACGATACAAGCTTCGTATTCAGCCTCGTTGTTTGTACACTTGAATGTTAATCTGGCAGTGAAAGGAATGTGGGTACCCTGAGGTGTTACGATGATTGCCCCAATTCTATTTCCATAATGATTGACAGCTCCGTCAAAGATTAGTCCCCATTGGGAACCTGGTTCTGGCCCTTCACTAGGTAGCGGTTCATCGCAATCTTTCATTTTCAAATACATAACATCTTCATCTGGGAAGTCAAACCCGACCGATTCCTGATCGTCAATCGGTTGATGAGTCAAATGATCGGCTAAAATACTTCCTTTGACGGTTTTCTGAGCATGGTACTCGATGTCGTATTCTGATAACAACATCTGCCAACGGGCAATCTTTCCCGTGAGAGCAGGCTTTTCAAAGATGTACTTGATCGGATCTATTTCGGAGATTAACCAAGTAGTGTGACGAATCATATACTGGCAAAGACGTTTGGCTGCCCAAGCCAGAGCGCAGCAAGTTTTCTCGAGCATCATGTATCGAGTTTCACATTCGGTGAATTTCTTGCTCAAATAGTAAATGGCACACTCTTTCCTTTTTGTTTCGTCTTGTTGGCCAAGTACACATCCCATCGAGTCTTCCAAGACTGTTAGGTATATGATCAGTGGTCTTCCTTCCACTTGAGGTGATAGAATCGGTGGGTTCGACAGGTATTCCTTGATACTGTCGATGGCGATTTGACAGTTTTCTGTCCAAACGCAATCCTGATTCTTTTTGAGTAATTTGAAGATTGGCGCGCATGTCGCGGTCATGAGGAATATAAATCTGGAAATGTAGTTCAAACGTCCCAAAAATCCCCTGACTTGTTTTTCAGTCCCCGGAGAAGGCATTTCTTGAATGCCCTTGACTTTGTCAGGATCAACCTCAATTCCTTTCTGGCTGACGATGAACCCTAAGAGTTTCCCTGAACGGACACCGAAGGTGCACTTGTTACGATTCAAGTGGAGTTTATACTTCCTCAACCGCTCAAATAGTTTTGACAGGTGGGTCACATGCTCCTCTTCTGTTTTAGATTTGGAAATCATGTCATCGATATATACCTCGATTTCCTTGTGTATCATGTCATGAAAAAGAGTAGTCATGGCCCTTTGATAGGTTGACCTGGCATTCTTCAACCCGACCGACGTTACCTTGTAACAAAAAGTACCCCATGGGGTGATGAATGAAGTTTTCTCCATGTCTTTCGGCGCCATTTTTACCTAATTATAGCCCGAGAATCCATCCATGAAGGAGAATACTTTGAACTTTGCTGTACTGTCAACCAGCATGTCAATGTGTGGTAAAGGAAAGTTGTCCTTTGGTCTGGCTTTGTTCAGATCCCTGTAGTCTACACACATTCTGACCTTTCTGTCCTTTTTCGGAACTGGTACAATGTTGGCTAACCATTGAGGATATTCTGATGTGGCGAGGAAACCTGCGTCAATCTGTTTCTGTACTTCCTCTTTGATTTTGACGGCCATGTCTGGGTGAGTTCTTCTCAACCTCTGTTTTACCGGCGGACATTCTGATCTCAACGGTAGATGATGTTCCACGATGCTGGTATCCAACCCTGGAATGTCCTGGTAGGACCAAGCGAATACATCGGGAAACTCTTTGAGAAGCTTTGTCAAACTTTCTTTGACAGCTGGACCGAGCAGTACCCCAATCTTGACTTCGTTTCTCTCTTCTTCTGAACCCAAGTTGACTGTTTCCAATGGCTCTTTGTGAGGTTCAATGGACCTTTCCTCTTGTCTGAGTAATCGGGAGATCTCTTCTGGAATTTCTTCGTCATTTTCTTCTTCAGCCTCAAATACCGGGTATTCAAAGTTGGGATAAGGCGTCAGATCATACGTTTTAATGGGGTTTAAAGCAAGCAATCTGCATGACGTGAGGATTTGTTTTTAGAAGAGATAGAGAGAATGCAAGAGTGTGTGCAGTGTAAATTTTTTTTGGAAAACTGCTTGTTTTTATTATTTGTTATTTTTTAGGATTACCATTTTCTGAAAAAGCGAAAAGAGAAAACAACAATTAATGCGGAAATTACAGAATGACGTTATTTTATTTATGAACTTGTCGATTCTTGAAACTACAGCCCTATAAAACAAAACTCTGTCGCTTTGGGCAAAGCGAAGAGGGATATTTACAGAAAGTGAGCCCTATCAAAACATCCATTTCACCTGGGCAAGGTGAAATGTTAAGATAAAGACGGCAATTACTTAGACATATGAACGAATTTCGGAACATCGACAGCAACCCATTGGTGACGAACTCCTCGGTGAATCACAAAGTCTGGTACCTTCTTTTTTGACTTGTCTTCAGATATAACGCTGATTTCTAGTGGAGCAGGATCATTGGAATCTGTCTCCTAGGTAGAGTAATCGTAGGAGGATTCCTCTGTTGTATTTTGCATAGTATTTGTGCTCTCAGGTAAATCTCCTCATCCAGTTGGCTGGATGTCTTCGAGCCTGATACGAGAGCTTTCGGGAGCAGTGTACTTGACCAAGTAGTCGAACTTACCACTTGGTTGTCCTAAGGGGTCCCACACTTCTTTGGAACTGGAGGAGTCATCTCTTTCGATGATGTTGACCTCGGGAAAGGCATAGTTAATGAATTCTAGTCCTGCAAACTTTGCGAATTCATCGTCGTGCTGGATATTTTCTGAATGCCCTGAGTGTTGATCCCATGACATGGAGGGGACGCAGGTATTCTTTTCAATGATGCTCAGCTGATTTTCATTGTTCGGCTCTCCTGGGTATGGCTGCCAGATAGGCAGGTCATCCATCGGACCATAATAGTCGTGGTCAAACTTATCTTTCATCAGAGTGTCTTCCTCTAATGAGTTTGGTGGAGCACGGCATCCTTCTGGATCATAATCTCCGTATATCATTTTGACGTCTAACCTTGGTATAAATTTCGAACTCTGTGCGGGATAGCAAAATGGAGTAGGCACTTCTTCCTGAGACATATAACCGTCCTTGTTAAGATAGGACTTCCACTCTTCATCTGTATCGGGGGAGTCTCCTTCGTTGATGGTATGTACTTCTTGAGACACTGGGTGAAGGAAACCTCCACTATGGAAGAAGTCCTTAATGGGATGAAAACTTTCATCGTTGGTAGCAGTCTGGGTACAGGTTGTAGACAAACCAAGACCCTTCTTTGTTTTATTGTCAGTAGGAATGACAAGCTGTCCCCATCGCTTTGCATTGTTACTTTTGATCACCTCGAGAGCATCTTTGTACGAGAAGATCGATGTTCCTTTCTCTAATTGATTCTCATTGCCCACCGAAAGTGCCTGGAACTGAGTTCCAACAACCTCCTCGGGTTCTACACAAGTGGATAATGAAATATTACTCACGATCAAGGCTTGTTCTCCATTGACCGTGACGAGTTGGTCATTCTTGATAAACTTCAGCTTCTGGTGAAGTGTGGAAGTGACTTCCCCAACCCGGTGTATCCAAGGTCTTCCCAACAAACAACTGTATGTTGCTCGGATGTCCATGACCTGGAAAGTGACTTGGAAAGTGTGAGGACCGATAGTTATGGGAAGGTCGACTTCGTCGATAACTGTTTTTTGGGATCCGTCAAATGCTTTGACGGCGACCTCACTGCCTCTCATCGGAGATCCTTTGAATGATAGTCGCATTAGAGTGGACTTTGGCATAACGTTGAGAGCCGATTTGGTATCTACCAGTACACTGGCTAAGGCATCGTCCTGGAAGTTAACTGTGATATTGAGCGCTATGTTGTGACTTTTGCCTTCTTATGGCAATTCCTCATCACTGAACCCTAAGCTGTTGCAGGAAGTGATGTTGGCGATGATGTTGTTGAACTGCCTTATTGTTATATCCTGTTCCACAAAGGCTTGCTCTAAGACTTTCTGTAGAGCCTCCCTGTGAGCTTCGGAACTGAGTAAAAGAGATAATACAGAGATCTTTGAAGAAGTTTGTAACAGCTGATCAACAATGTTGTATTCACTCCTTTGGATGAGCTTCAGCATCTCATCATCGTTCTTTGAAAGGTCGGGATCACTGGATTGACCGACTGGTGGATTGGGAACTTCTTTCTGAAGTTCCTTTTCTCCATTAGGTTCTCCAACTCCTCTGTTGAAGATTCGACCGCTCCGTGTTACTCGACTGATGTCTGCAATATTCACGACAGAGGGTAATGGAATTTCCTTTCCATTCTCAATTGTTGTTGCGCCGTATTTGTAAGGGATAGCTTTATCGGACTTGTACGGTACTGGTCCCGGCAGAAAGATAACTACAGGAGCCTTTTGATTTCTCTGACTGTTGTAAGTAACTTCAATCAGTTCCTGACTAAGAACTTTTAATTCGTCAAGTAGAGGGATCATGGTACAAACATCCTTGGTCCTTTCAGGATCAGAGATTACAACAACATCCTTGATTTGATCAGTGAAGTAGTCGGGCATCAAGTTGATGGACCCCGAAACTGGACATGGTTGAATCTCTTCACGGTCCAACTGACTCTAAATGGCTGCTCGCACAAGGTAGCATCCTTGGTTATTTTCCGAGCAGACTCTACAGCGCTCGTAGTTATGTGGTGGCGCCTGGCCACGTCCGCTTTGAATGCAGTGTAACCTTTTTAGGTCTGCTTCCATAGATTGAACATCCTGACTTTGATGCCTAGTAGGGTTCCCATTAATCATACTGACTTGTTGTGTGTCTTCATCTAGATAGATCAGAAGCCACCAGTGGTTCAACAAGTGTTGCAAGGTTCTTTGAACGAGAGCATATCCTTGGTCACTCTCACGGCACATTGTGCAGTTCTGATACTCATGCGAAGTCAGAAAAATCGAGCTGGACCTGCTTAGCGTGTAATTCTACCAAGCTGGTATTCATCAAGCGAATATCAAAGATCTGAATCATGTTGATCTGATAAGGATTTTTATCATGGTAGTCCTAGATCCATCCAAGATCCACCTGACGCTGGAGGGCCTCTTGTACAAAAGAGCACCCCTGATTGTTTACCGAGCAAATTAGTCAGGAATTGTAATTCTGCCGCGGCAGATAATGATACTAGGTTTGCCTTGAGTGTATTGCCACTAAGTTGACACTCATCGCACGGATGTCGTGGTTCTGAATGATGTTGGAATTTGCATAAGTCATGTTAACTCCACGAACTCGATGCTCTTGGATCCACCCAAGATCCAATTGTTCCTGCAGAGCTGATTGCGCCACAGAACATCCTTGATTGTCTTTAGAGAAGATATCACACTTGTGATAATTGTGAGGTGGTATATGGCCATACCTGCTCTGTCTGCGATGCATCTTGACCAGATTGGTCCTCAATAAGAGTACATCATGAATTTGATAGTTGTTGTTAGACTCTCCCTCTATCAAATTTACTGCAGCTTTCTTATGTTGAGGCAACGGGTTTGTGAGAACATTTGGATTCGTATCTTTGAAAGATAAGACCCCGCTCCTAACAAGCTTTTGCACATCGGATTTGAAACTGAGACAATTTTCTATGTTATGCCCTAGTCCTCATTGGGGGTAAGGGTAAGTTTGATCCGCTTTGAACCAAAAAGGTAGATTTTTTGGTATTGTAAGAGGAGACCTGGTTTGGACATGCCCCTTGACCAGTAAGAGTTGAAACAGTTCTGCGTACAACATTGGTATAGGGTCAAACCCTGGTGGCCGCATTGTACGGTTGTTATTGTACTGAGGACGAGCCTGCTGAAGAGACTGTTGTGCCCTTTGCTGATATTGCTGTTGATTCGGTTGGCTTTGTGCAACCTGAAGTTGATACATTGGAACAGGTGCAGGGTTGATAGTAGGAGTTACAGCTGCTACTGGTTGGTATCGTCGCCTTTTCTTTTCGAGAGAGATATTCCCAATATGCTGCTCTTTTTTCTTAGGGAGAGCACTACCGTATCGTTTTGTACTACTTGATGATCCAACGTCTTTAACTAAACGTCCTTCTCGGAGTGCTTCCTCAAGACAAACTCCCATGCCCACCATCTCGGTGAAGTCACTGGGCGCACTGGCGACCATTCTGTCGTAGTAAAATGAGCTCAAGGTTTACAAGAAGATCTTTTTCATCTCTTTTCCTCAAAAGGTGGACAAATCTGGGCGGCGACTTCATGCCATCTCTGAGCATACTCCTTAAAGGTTTCCTTGTCCTTCTGGGACATGGCTCTGAGTTAATCTTTGTCCAGTGCCATGTCCAGATTATACTTATACTGCTGAACAAAAGCAGCGCCAAGATCTCTGAAAGTAGCGATCGTAGTGCGGTTTAATCCAATGTACCATTTGAGAGTAGCACCGGTTAAACTATCTTGAAAGTAATGGATCAGTAGCTGGTGGTTCTCTGTCTGTGTTGACATCCTCCGAGCGTACATCACCAAATGACTTTGAGGGCAAGAGTTACCCTTGTACTTTTCAAATTCGGGTACTTTAAACTTGTGCGAAACTTTCACATTGGGGACCAAACAAAGGTCTGCGGCGTCCTTTCCAAATAGATCCTGACTGCAAATGGCTTGGAGTTCCTTCTGCATTTCCAGGAACTGTTCCTGGAACTCCTTCATTCTGTTATCCATCCTTTCGTTTCCATTAGAAGGTATCTGTGGAATCTGTCCTTCCGGGACAGTGTGTACCACAGGTGGTGGTATACTCATCATGGCTGTGACTCTTGGCGCCTCCCGAAGTTTGTAACCTTTAGGAGATGTTGTCATGCCCCTGGCATCTTCGCTTTCCCGAAGTTTGTAACCTTCAGGCCTAGCAGTTCCTGCTGCAGTTTCCGGATCTTCCGTGATCGGTAGAATATATCCTTCCGGGATATAGTTGAGTGGCTTGCCCCAGGGACGATCTTTTGGAATGGTATATCGAGGATCAATCTTTTCCACTATAGGCGTAGATGTGATCTCTGAGATCACAGTCCATTGTTGTTGCATCTGGGCTGCTGCCAGAGCTTGGATGTCATTGTGAAGTTTCCTCAGATCCTCTCTAAGAGTGTCGATTTCTTCTCTCAGCTCTCAATTCTCTTCCTTGAGATTATCCATTTTCTTCTGTTGACTGGCCCAAGTATTGTTCGAATGAGACAGTTTGACGTTAGAATCAAGACACAAATGTGAGATTTGCATGGAAGAAGAATGCGTTTACGCGAGAATGATGAATGATATGCAATGATTATATTTAGTTTTTTTTGTTATTCAAAGTAAACTTCGACAATTGGATTGCAAATATCAAACAGTGGGGAAACCCCGTTTTATTGAATTCAAAGATTGCGAAAATGGAAATACAGTAATTTACATAGTGCTGTAAAAGGAAATCTAAACTAATGGATCCTGAGTCCTCTCTGAGGAGAGCTCAGGTGCTAGTTCTGGTACTTTCCTTTTCTTTGACTGGGGCTCTTGGGCCGTTGTCGGGTTGTCATTCCTTTGCTAAGTGAAAGGAACGAGCAAATTTCTTTGGTCTTCTTAATTCTCTAAAGCAAGTTGCTCTAAAATCTCGATCAGAGCATCTTTATTTTTCAATAGTTGTTGTATTTTCTTACACTCCACATTGAGAATACGGTACTTGTTCTTCCAAGACTTCTTCTCCTGTTCAACTTTGTTGAGAGTAACCTGAAGTTTTTCTGTATCGGACATAAAATAAAGGACAGGGTCCCTTAATGGAAGAACTTCTTGACGAGGGTAAGGCATCCTCAGCTTGAGAGCTCTAGTTTGTACCCAGTGGAGATAAGGTTCCACTAAGACACAGTCTGGTTTTCCTAGCGACTCACATCCTTTTCTATGAACGTGTTTCTAGGCATGCACTATTTCAGTCTTTAGTGCTCTGTCATTTTCTCCTTCCTTGAAGAAAAGACCTTCCAGATGAGCATTACACGGGACATGCCTCATCGGGTATCCGAATTGACGACGAACTAAAACTGGATGATAATTGATTCCCCCCTTAGTTCCTATGAGGGGCACATTTGGGAAGTTTCCACAACGGTCAATGATTCTGATCCCGTCATAGATTCGATTGTACCAATCAATGTCAGAGTTGGTAAGAAACATGATTCTCTACGACCAATGTAAAGTACTCGTTTGATCCCAAAATGCAGCAGACTTCAGCAAATGGGAAATGAACCATTTGTATAGCAGGGGTACACGGCATGTCATCATTCCTCCGCTGTACAAATTTCTTAAGTGTACAGAATGATAAACATCTGTGAGTAGGGTCGTTACAGGGTTTCCAATCAAAAAAATCTTAATGGCATTGATATCAACGAAGTTATCAATGTTGGGAAACAGAAATAACTCGTAGGTGAGCAAAACAAAGATGCTTTCGAAAGAGGCCTTGTTCCCTATACTAGCAAAGTACAGAGCTTTCTTTATCAAGAACTGGGCTGGTAAACCTTGGATTCCACCCTTAGTGGTCATGTGAGTCCTGACTTCTGACTCTTCCAAATAGATTACTCTGGCAATGGTTTGATCCTTTGGAATTTCTTCCAATCCAGAAAAGGGAGATTGGTCAGTGATATGTAAATCAATCAGGTGAGAATACTCCTCCAGTGTTGGTGCTAGCTGATAATCTGGGAATGTGAAACAGTGATAAACCGGATCGTAGAACTGGATTAGGGTAGACAGGATTCCTTCTACTACATGGACTCTTAACAGAGACAGTAGTCCTCCATACTTAGCTCTGAAAGCCTCAGGGTTGGTGATAATCCTTGCCAACCCTCTTAAATCCTCTAGTTTTGGAACTTTGAAGGGGTACTTGTGAGTCTTCCTTCTACCAAAATCCATAACGCAATCTCTTTCTCTGACATTTGCAATCATTGTCTTAGTTTAATTTGAAAAAGAGAGACTAGAAGAGAAATTTTTTCTTTGTTTTAATGTTTTTTAAATGAATGTATGAATGCAGCACACAAAAACATAGAAAAAACATGGGGTCAAAGGGTCGGTGTCATGAAGTCAAGGCTCTACCCATCCCCAAAGGTTTATACTGGTGATTTTTGTGCCTGTCCTCAAAATCACTGACCCCTCTTGGGATAATGACAGCAAGAAGATCACCAAGCTAGCTGGTTCATCTTAGAGTAATCTCAAATGAGGGTAGTATCGCGTGACAACTATTTCTGATAGCTTTCACACTACAAAATGGTTTCAGTCTACTAAAATCCTCAGCTTCCCAGATAACCTAATCGAACAATCTGCTTTCAACAACCGAAGTCGTATAGGCATTGAATCTTCAAAGGGCATCTCCACTGATTCGATGGTCGACCGGGACCTCTTATTTGGGAGTCACTCCCTTTAAGATTACCCGTCTAGTGCCATCACTTATCTTAGGTGTATACACAATCTTTCCAGATGCGGCATCACGCGCATTCCCATTAGTAGAAAAATAAACACGGATATCAATTAGGAAAAGCAGTATATATATTTGTCCTAACATCCTAGACCTCTATAATCCTATGATCCTATACAGACAATGACTCCCAAGCAAAGTTGCCATTTCTGTGGTACTTTGTGAACTTAAGGCTTTCTACCTAAGACTGTGAGAGAGAAATGCCTCCCACTGTAAGACTGCAAGAGATAAATAACTCCCACTGCGATCGCCATTTTTCTGTAGTGAGATTTTTGTGGTTTCGAATCACTATCGCTTTGGTACTACAGTTCGATTCATTTTTTATCCTGTGAAGCTGATTAAGGAAGGGAAATAGATGTCTCCAATTAACCCTGCTTGCATACTGAGCTTAAACAGATGACTGTTGGTTTACAGATGCTATCAAAAGGGGGTCTGTCTTAGGTTACTTTACTTAAGAATATGGTGTCTAGACTATTTGCGAGGATTTTGGTAAGGTATTAGATCTGATGCTTTTGAGTGATTGACGGAGGTACGGGACTTTGAGTTTTGATTAGTATGCTCTCTAAGATTTTGCAATCTTACGCCTACGTATTCCCGTTTAACGAAACAGGGAAATCAGAGCGATCGTAGTTCCCCCTATTCTATGGGAGGAAAAAGATATTTTGGTGTCTTGTTCAAAGCCCAAGATTGAAGCTAAAAGGGTATTTGTATCTTGTTCAAAGCCCAAGATATGAAGCTAAAAGGTTTTTTGTGTCTTGTTCAAAGCTCAAGATTGAAGCTAAAAGGTTTGTCTGAGAGAGAACTTGTCATCTCTAAAGAGGAACTGTTGATGTTCGTATTCCTTGATTAAAGCACAAGTTTGATGCTAAAAGGTTGATTGACTCAACCGGGGATTTCTCTATACAAAGCCTAAGAGGAGGCTATTGACCCAACAAGAGGGTGTTTTTTGTTTGTCTCGTACGAAGCCCGAGATAGAGGCTAAAAGGAAAGTGACTCAACAAGAGAGTACTTATAACAAGTGACTGACTCTACAAGAGAATGCTTTTATATGTCCTGTACGAAGCCCAAGACGGAGGCTAAATAGGTTTGACTCAACAAGAGAGTACTTTTATCTGTCTTATACGAAGCCCAAGACGGAGGCTAAAAAGGTTGACTCAACAAGAGAGTCGGACAAGTTGATTGACTCAACAAGAGAGTCATTTATACTCAACAAGAGAGTGATTTACTGTCTCGCACGAAGCCCGAGATAGAGGCTAAAAGGAAAGTGACTCAACAAGAGAGTCTTGAAAAGTGATGGCTCAATAAGAGAGTCTGAAAAGGTTAAATCCGCTAGGGGGAATCATTGTAAAAAGCCCAAGAGGAGGTTGACTTCGCTGAGGAAGGATCATTATACAAAGCCTAAGAGGAGGCAATTCTTCTGCTGGGGATTCTTGAGATCCCGAGGCAGATCCAAGAAAGGAATCAATCCTTGCAGGGGAATGCAAAAGGAATTGATAGATCAGAAACCTTGAAGTTTTGATTTGAGATAGTGCTATATTGATGGTAAACTGACCTTGGTTGGGGATTTTCGGAGAAGGACGGGTTTTTAAAACCCACAAGTTTTAACTCGGCTGGAGATTAATCCAGAATCCGGGGTTTCTCCTATGTTTGAAAGGGAACTTGAGAATGTCTTTGAGACTCAAGGGTATTAGACTGTCCAAGTCTATTGGAAGAGTTTTATCTTTTGTATGATGCCCAAGAGGAGGCCCAAGAGAATGTCTTTGATACTCGTTTAAGGGATGAGTATCAACCCTAAAATTGGTCTGAAGGTTTTGACTCCTTTTAGAAAGACAACTTTAGCGAAGGATGACTATGTTCTGTCCTATACCTTTAGGAGGTCGTGAAGGTCCTTGTACAAAGCCCAAGAGAAGGCATGAGAACTTTTAAGAAGTCGAAGGGTCCTTGTACAACGCCCAAGAGGAGGCGGGGATGCTTTTAGGAAGCCCGTGGGTCCCCAAACCAAGAGAAGTTCAAGAAATGCAATTCACAGAGAAGAGATAACTCCAGGAAAGTACGAGAATTTGGAAGAAACTCAAGAGATGCTATTCACGGAGAATAGATCAACTCTGGGGAGTAAAGTTTCTTTGACCATTTCTAAGGGTGACATTCTGAGAAAAGGTTCACCGAGAATACTGCCTTTTTCTTTGTTCCATATTTTTTAACCCCAAGAGAAGGGAAGATTGTATCTGGAATCCTATGGGGGATCAAGTTTTGTTTGTATTCGAGAGCGACCAACAGACTTTACCTAGTTCTAGACGTAGTTGTCGGGGAAAACTCTAAATAACTATATTAGTATTACACAGTTGATATATGACAAGTATATAAAAGGATGTGAAAGAAGACTTACAGTGACACAGCCCCACAATACAGTTATATATATATATATATATATATATATATATATATTTATATATATATGAAAGCAGTAAATGAAAGCGGATAAACACTTACCCGTTGTAGAGCTTCCATGTTGTTTTGTTAGTTGTTCAACAAAGAAATTAAAGAAAGTTTTGATAACAACATATATTTGAATTCAAAATCAAAGGAGAAAGTGCTTTGAAAAGATTGTTGGGGCTTACAGCTCAAGGTGAGGCACAAGTTTTAACGATGATCGCACCGTTGTTTTTAAAACCGTACAGAGGGACTTATACAATATGTGAGGCCCAAATAGTTTTTATGTACAAGGGGGTTGGGTCTTACACTCTATTAGAGGCCCAAAGATTTATTTTTGTATAAGAGATGGGACTTACAACTCAAGGAGAGGCCCATGGTTATTTGTTTGAAAACAGCGATCGCACCGAGGTTTTTGAAAACACAGTGGGTCTTATACAACAACTGAGGCCCAAATCAATTTGGTTTCAAAAATGGGTTGGGTCTTACACTCTATTAGAGGCCCAAAAGTGTTTTTAAGAAAAGAAATAGGTCTTATACCTCAAGGAGAGGCCCAGTTGATTTTGTTAAAAAGGAGACGAGCGCGTCGAACGTTTGAAAATATACAGAGGGATTGGGACTTACACTCCATTAGAGGCCCAAAAGTGTTTTTAAATGATTGATGAGGGTTAAATTAATCAAAACCCTAATTTTGTTTAAAAAGGAATTAATTTTGTTTAAAAATTAATAAAAATGATTGAAAACATGTGAAAAATGAGTGGTGATCTTGGATCAATGTTTCAAAAATCATGTTTATATCCACAAAATGATTGGAAACCAATTAAATTTGGAAAATCAAGGAGGAAAAAATATTTTAAATGTTAAAAAACAAATAAAAGATTAATTCTTTGCAAAAATATCAAGTGTATGAAATAAATAATATTTTTGGGAACTTTTGGCAAAATAAAATATTTTAACATTTTTGTGAATTATTAAAAAAAGAATCAACTCAAAATCATTAAAACTCAGAGAGAAATTAATTTTTGAATCAATTAAATAAAATCACAAAATTCAAATATTCAAATTTGTGAAAAAGGCGCCAAGAACATGGGCCAAGAACACGCGCGAAGGGAGTTTTGTTCAGATTTGCATTTTCTATCCAATTTCACTGAATACTTGATGAAATTACACAATCCGCATATCAATATGCTCGTTTTCACCTCACGGTCATGTCTATGGTCTTTAATTTCATTTATTTTAAGCATGGAATAAGAAATCAAGACAAAACCTCAAGAACCCTAAAATTTGCATGAAGGCTGAGAATTTTGATACAGGATTCAAACAAAGCAATTAATTGAGGGGAAACATTCTATGCATGATTATGAACATTTGGCAAAAGTATTGTGCGAGGAAATATGCATAGATTAAGAGATAGCCAAGTTTAGGCTTACTTGAAGGTCGTGACAGCAAGAGCAATGTGATTTTTGAGATGGAGGTGTTACAGAAGATTTGTGATGATCTGAACAGCTTCCCTACACCATATGGAGTGTGTTTGAATGCTTGGACTTGATTGGAAATGGATGGATCACTTCATGGCATCTCAACTGCAACTTGGTTGAAAACTTGAGCAACTGGCTGGTGATTCTTAGAAATCAGTGTTACAGTTGTGTGTTTAGTGTTTGACCAGCTCACATATGACGTTTATGAGGTGTTAGAGCAATTGGTTTGAGTGGAATTGCTCTCTACTGGAAAATTCGATAGTGACTTGCTAAGAAAGGCATTTTTGAGAGTGAGAAGATGATTTTGAGAAAGGCAAGTGTTGTAGGCCTTTGGTGTACTTAAACTGAGCATAAATGAGTTCTATTTATAGTAGAGCAAGTTTGTTTTGCAAGCAATAGTGAATGGCAACTGCAGCAGCTCATTGTCCAATTGCATCACTTTGGAATCTTAAGTCTCCTCTAGCCATTGACTAGAGGTTAGGGCACAGGCCTTTGGTTCCCTAGTTCAGAGATCATCCTTGACTCATTCAATTGGAAAAGGCTCAGTTCATGCCACCTAGGTGCATCCATTAAATGCTCCAAAACAAAATTGGAGTCTTGTCCCCCCTTTTTACGCATTTTTAGGTTTGGCATGCTCTTTTTAGTTCCAAAGACTTGGGAGGCTTATGGATCAGTGTTTGTCCCTCCTTGGTCTCCCCCTGAGGTGTTTAGATGGATAAACTTATTTGTCATTTGCACAATTTGATCAAATCGAGCAAAATGCACAAATCTGCCTTGCCATGACAATTGCAGCAAGGCATATTGCCACTGTCATAACTCATAACTCAAATGGAATTTGATGGAGTTCTTGGCCATTTTGGAAAGCTCTCATATGATACAATATATGTGTGATCATAGTTTGTCTTGACACTTTTTGGATCCAAGTGAAAAATTCCCCTACATTTTGAAAAAAGTGAAACAGATGACGACTTAGTGAAAATTTCACTAAGTGTTGGAAAAATGCCACTTTTGTGTTTTCAGCCATTTTGATCACTCCATAACTTAAAATCCATGAGGAATTGGAATGAGTTGTAGTTGACACTTTTAAAGTATGCCATGAGAGCTACAAATCCATCTTTGGATCAGCCAAAATGGTTGCTTGGATCACAAGTTATGGTCCTTGGAAGTTGGTACCCTAGCCACTCTGTTCCATAACTTAGAAATTTTCTAAGTTTTTTTATGGTTACCCTTTTTACAAGTTATCCCACTTTTATTGATTTTTCTTGATGAATGATGATTTCAATCACACATTAACATCATTTTAGGGTTAGGGAACCATAATTAACCAAAAAATCAAAACGTCAAACTTTGACTTTTGGGCACAATTGACTTTTTATCAGATGAATTCCAAACTGTGCGATCCTCTATGAAATCAAGTCTTTGACCCAAATCAAACTTGATGGATTGATTTCATAGGTGTTACAAGGGGTATTGAATCATGTCCCAAGGTTTGGGAGCATGTCCTGGTCAAAAGTCAAAGGCACAGTTGACTTTTTCTTCAAAAACCCTAGCTGTGGTTCAGATGAAATTGAAACTTGTGCATCAAGCTTCTTGGATCAATCCATTGTTGCAAATGGATCAATGTGGTTTATTAGAGACCCTCAAACCATGTCTTGAGGTTTTGGCTCATGCTTTGTCCCAAAAGTCAACTTAGGGGTGAATTAGGTCAAGAAACCCTAATTCCTGATTTTTGGTGAGTGCATCCCCTGAGGCTAAATTGACTTGATGATTGTGTCCATGAGGTCCCTTGGAGTATTTTGGGTTATGATTTGAAGCATTGGCTCATTCCCAGAGGAAAATTTCCATCTGGAGACCCTAGTCGACCAAAACCCTAATTTGGTGACACTGGCGATCTTGAGGCTTAATCCACTTGGAATGTTGCAGCCTTGTGCTTGATCCTTGATATGGGAGTCCTCTTGATCCATTTTGGATGTTTGAGAGGTTTAGAAAAGTTGAAGATCATGTCATTTCTTGATTGATCTTTTGTCTAAAAGCCCTGAGAGGGTTTGAAACCCTAATTCTTAGTTGTAGGGAATGCTCAACAATTCTTGAGGAAATTGATGAGGCATAAAGGTGCATCCATATTGTGATGATAATTTACATAATGATGAGAGATCTTAGTGGCAAAATTTGGGGTATAACACTTCGCAAAGCGAACGCCTAAGCAAATAGGTTCGCAAGGCGAACCCTGCTGTTCGCGAAATTTTGTTTACGATTTCTGTGATTTTCTGATGTTTCGATACTGTGATTTTTCTGATGATTTACCATGATGTTATTAATGTTATTGATGATTATGACTTGATGATTTCGTGATGTTTTGACGTATATTTGATGACATGATTAACATGATATTTTGATGAATGATGATGCACATAATGATTTTATTGACGATGATGATTATTGACGTCGTGTATCATGCATTCATAGCATATTCTGGTGATGATGTTAGGACTTTGGTCTAGTGATGATGAGGTTAGACTTCGGTCTATTGTGGCTTCCATCCCATTGTGTGGATGTGAAGTGGTTTATGACGTACTCCGGTTCTTGTGTGGAACCGATCCTATTGACGGGAATCTTTGGAGGGTGATGGCCTAAGTGTCCATCGATTGTGACGATTGGTACCACATGCATGAGCCCTTTTGTGCATTGCATTTATGTGGCATTTGTTGTGATTTCGATGACGTGTTTTGATGTTTACATTGTGATGACTCTAATGATGTTGTATATGATGGTGACGCCATTTTTATGCATATCCTATTTTATATTGATTATAATGAATTGTATTACTCACCCTGCCTATTTGAATGTTGCCTCCACGTGGGTAACGTGCAGGTGATCAGGATTAGCTGTGGATGCTTTTGAGGACTTTTGAAGTTATTTGCATTTTGGTCGATGTCGAGGGTCTTGCTCTGATAGTGTAACATCGGGTTGGATCGTTGAGTCAAACCATGTTGAGTTTTATTTGGATGTTATTTTATTGATTATTTGATGACTATGGTTTATTTTAATAAACCCTTTTGTGAGATTTTTGTGGTTATGGTGGTTCTGCTGCCCTTTGAAGGCATTTTGAGTTAATTTGAGGAAAACCCGTTGTTTACGGAGGAATTTTGTTGATTTGAATTTATTGAGAAATGTGCACCCTTTGAGGTGATTCTGATTTTACTATGATTTTATGTTTATTCGGCTGCAATAATTGTGGGGTAGAAAAGGGTGTTACATTAGTGGTATCAGAGCAGGTCGGTCCGTCCGGCCAGGTTTTTACGTGATGTCAGTCCCCTGTCGGTCGACAAGTGTGTGTACACTGTCGATGTTTTAGTTCTTCTAACCTTGTTGGTGGTGTGCAGGATGGCTGGAAGAAATGATCGTGCTATTGCTGATGCTTTGGAATCAGTTGCTAATGTGGTGGCGCAACTCAATCCGAATGGTGGAGTTCCAAATGAGTTTCGTGCTTTGGGGGAGTTCAAGAGGAATAATCCGCCGGAGTTTAAGGGTACTCATGATCCAACAAGTGCACACAAGTGGCTGAAGGCAATCGAGAAGATCTTCCGAGGGATGGGATGTACTGACGCGCAGCAAGTTCAGTTTGAAACTCATATGCTGTCAGAGGAGGCTAAGGATTGGTGGGATAACACCCGTCAGAGACTGGAAGATGTTGGCACTGTGATAACTTGGGTTGTCTTCAAGCAGGAATTTCTGGGAAAGTATTATCCAGAGGATGCTCGTGGTAAGAGGGAGGTGGAATTCCTTGAGCTGAAGCAAGGAGATATGATTGTTGCAGAGTATGCTGCGAAGTTCGAGAAGCTGGTGAAGTTCTGTCCTCACTACAACCGTGCTGATGCTGAGATGTCCAAGTGCCTCAAGTTCGAGAATGGGCTGAGACCAGAGATTAAGCAGGGTATTGGGTATCAACAGATCCGCAGGTATGCTGAGTTGGTGGACAAGAGCAGAATCTATGATGAGGATAGCCGAGCTCGATCTGCTCACTACAAGCAGTTGAGTGAGAAGAAAGGGCAGTATAGGGGGAAACCTTATACGAATTCAGCTGACAAAGGGAAGCAGAAGGCTTCAGAGGGGAAAAAGACAAGTGGGGGAGCAGCTCCCGCTTCTGGGAAGTGTTATAGGTGTGGTGAGTAAGGTCACCGTGCTGATGTTTGTACTAATAGTGTGTTGAGGTGCTACAAGTGTGGCAAGAAGGGTCATAGAGCTACTGATTGCAAGGATGATGGTCCAACTTGTTTCAATCGTGGTGAGAATGGTAACATCAGTACCAAGTGTCAGAAACCGAAGAAGACGGCTACTGCTGCTCAGACCAGTGGCAGAGTGTTTGCTTTGAGTGGTGCAGAAGTGCTAGAGAAGGACAACCTGATTCGAGGTACTTGTTTTATTAATGATATTGAGTTGGTTGCTATGATTGATACTGGTGCTACTCATTCTTTTATTTTGCTTGAATGTGCTGATAGATTGGGTTTGAAGTTGTCTAATATGAATGGTAGTATGCTAATAGAGACTCCTGCTAATGGTTCTGTTACTACTACTTTTGTGTGTTTGAGATGTCCTTTGACGATTTTTGGGAAGAGTTTTGTGATGGACTTGGTGTGTTTACCCTTGGACCAAATCGATGTAATCCTTGGAATGAACAGGTTGGAGTTCAACCATGTTCATATCAATTATTATGACAAGACTGTGGAGTTTCATGGGTTTGGCGATGGTGGGGAGTTGATGTTCTTGTCGGCGAAGCAAGTAGACGAACTTGTGGAAGAAGAAGCCTTGGTGTTTGCAATGTTTGCATCATTGTAGATTGATCATGAAGCTGCAAGTGTCGACTTACCTATTGTATGTGAATTTCCAAAGGTGTTTCCAGATGACATCAGTGATTTGTCTCCAGAGCGTGAAGTAGAGTTTACAGTGGACTTAATACCAGGTACGAGTCCAGTGTCGATGGCTCCTTATCGGATGTCAGCTTATGAGTTAAGTGAATTGAAGAAACAGCTGGAAGAATTGCTCGAGAAGAGGTTTGTTCGACCAAGTGTTTCTCCGTGGGGTGCTCCTATGTTGTTGGTGAAGAAGAAGGAAGGAAGTATGAGGTTGTGTGTTGATTATCGGCAGTTGAATAAAGTGACTATCAAGAATAAGTATCCACTTCCAAGAATCGAAGACTTGATGGATCAGTTAGTAGGTGCCTGTGTGTTTAGCAAGATTGAATTGAGGTCGGGTTACCATCAAATTCGTGTTAAGCCTGATGATATTCCGATGACAGCTTTTAGAACGAGGTATGGTCACTATGAATACAATGTGATGCCATTTGGTGTGTCCAATGCACATGGTGTGTTCATGGAGTATATGAATGGGATTTTTCATGAGTATCTGGATTAGTTTGTGGTGGTTTTTATTGATGATATTCTGATATATTCTAAGTCTGAAGAAGGGCATGCTGAGCATTTGAGAACTGTGTTGCAAGTATTGAAGGAAAAGAAGTTGTAGGAAAAGCTGTCGAAGTGTGAGTTTTGGTTGAAGGAAGTGAGTTTTCTTGGCCATGTGATTTCAAGTGGTGGAATTGCTATAGATCCTTCCAAGATTGATGTTGTGTTGCAGTGGGAGACTCCGAAGTCTGCTACTGAGATACGAAGTTTTCTGGGGTTGGCGGGTTATTACCGCAAGTTTATCGAGGGCTTTTCTAAGTTGGCATTACCTTTGACTCATTTGACTCGAAAGGGTCAAGCTTTTGTGTGGGATGTAGCTTGCGAAGAGAGTTTAGTGGAATTGAAGAAGAAGTTGACGACTGCTCCCGTGTTGATTTTACCTAATCTGAGCGAATCTTTTGTGGTGTATTGTTATGCGTCGAAGATGGGTCTTGGTGGAGTATTGATGCAGAATGGTCAAGTTGTTGCCTATGCTTCGAGACAATTGGGAGTTCATGAGAGGAATTATCCTACACATGACTTGGAATTGGTCGCTGTGGTGTTTGTGTTGAAGATTTGGAGACAGTATCTGTTTGGCTCTAAGTTTGAAGTGTTCAGTGATCATAAAAGTCTGAAGTACTTATTTGATCAAAAAGAATTGAATATGAGGCAGAGAAGGTGGTTAGAGTTGTTGAAGGATTTTGATTTTGATTTGAGTTATCATTCGGGCAAAGCAAATATAGTGGCCTATGCATTGAGCAGAAAGTCATTGCATATGTCGATGCTTATGGGGAAAGAATTGGAATTAATTGAGCAATTCCGAGATTTGAGTTTGGTGTGTGAAGAGACCCCTGACAGTGTGAAGTTGGGAATGTTGAAGTTAACTAGTGGTATTCTGGAAGAGATCAGAGTGGGACAACAATCTGACTTGAAGTTAGTGGACCAGTTGACTTTGATCAACCAAGGTAACGGAGGAGAATTCTGAATTGACGAGAACAGTGTGATGATGTTCAGAGACAGGGTGTGTGTTCCAGATGTCCCGGATATTAAGAAGAGCATTCTTGAGGAAGGACATTGAAGTAGGTTGAGTATTCATCTCGGTGCTACGAAGATGTACCAAGATTTGAAAAAGTTGTTTTGGTGGCCGGGTATGAAGAAGGATGTTGCGGAGTTTGTTTATGCGTGTTTGATTTCTTAGAAGTCAAAGATTGAGCATTAGAAGCCTTTAGGTATGATGCAGCCATTGAGGATTCCAGAATGGAAATGGGATAGTATTTCCATGGATTTTGTGGTGGGATTTCCGAAGACTACTAAGGGAAATGATTCAATTTAGGTGATCGTGGATAGACTAACTAAATCGGCTCATTTCTTGCCGATGAAGATTAATCATTCTATGCAGAAGTTTGCCGATATGTATATTGAGGAGATTGTGAAGTTGCATGGGATACCTTCGAGTATTGTGTCGGATAGAGACCAGAGATTTACATCGAGGTTCTGGAAGAGTTTGCAGGATGCTTTGGGTACTAAGTTGAGGATGAGTTCTACCTATCATCCGCAGACGGACAGTCAGACAGAAAGGACTATCCAATCTCTAGAGGATTTGCTGAGAGCTTGTGTGTTGGATCAAGGAGGATCTTGGGATAGCCATTTACCGTTGATTGAGTTCACGTACAATAACAGTTTTCATGCTAGTATCGGAATGGCGCCCTATGAAGATTTGTATGGGAGAAGGTGTAGGTCTCCTTTGTGTTGGTATGAGTCAGGCGAGAGTGTTGTTCACGGACCTGAGATTGTGCAAGATACGACTGAGAAGATTAAGCTGATCCAAGAAAGGATGAAAGCTTCGCAGAGTCGTCAGAAGAGTTACCATGATAAGAGGAGGAAAGCACTTGAATTCCAAGAGGGAGATCACGTGTTTTTGAGGGTGACGCCAGTGACTGGTGTGGGACAAGCTTTGAAGTCTAGGAAGCTCACTCCACATTTTGTTGGTCCGTATCAAATCTCGCAGAGGATAGGAGAGGTAGCCTATCGAATTGCTTTACTACCGTCACTTGCGAATTTGCATGACGTGTTCCATGTGTCTCAGTGGAGGAAGTACATTTCGGATCCGTCGCATGTGATTCAGATGGACGATGTACAAGTGAGGGATAACCTGACAGTGGAAGCTTTACCGGTGCGGATTGACGGTCGAGAGATAAAGCAACTGCGTGGTAAAGACATAACTTTGGTGAAGGTGTTGTGGGGCGGACCAGCTGGCAAAAGTTGGACTTGGGAACGCGAAGATCAGATGAGGGAGTCGTATCCGACTCTATTTCTTTGAGGTAATTTTCGAGGGCAAAAATTCTGGAAGTGGGGGAGAGTTGTAACACCCCAAATTTATTCGAATATTTATTTAATTTATTTAAATATAATATTCGTGAATTTTCGGTGAATTTTGGTGGTTTGTGTCGATGTCAGTATTTTGGTGGAGTTTTTGTTATTTTAATAAAATGATAGTATATAATATGAATATATTAGTATTATTATTAATTTAAAATAATATTAGAGGAATTAAGGGCAAGATGGACTTTTGAGGAGGATTAGTGAGGGTAAATTGGGGAAAGCCCATTTTTGGAGCCCAAGGGTTTAATGAAAAGGAATTGGGAGGAATAGGATTCATTTTGTTAGATCGTGAAAATAAGGAGAAAGTGCAGAGCTCTGAGGAAAAAGGGAAAGGCGAGGATTCGTGAAGGTTTCCAAAGGCTCAATAGAGAAAAGCTCCGAAACGACAATCTAAGGTATGGGGAGTATTGCCTTTCATTGTTTTCAATATAGGAAGTGATGTATTTAAAGTGGATTTTGGGTTTATGAGTTATTGATGATTTAGGGATATTCTGAGGATCGATGATGGATTATTGAGGGTTGAATTGATTTGGGTAAAAATACGCCTTCAAGGCTAACCCTTTTGATGATATGTGGGATCTTGTATGAGAAAGGGATTTATGGGGTTTATGGGAACCTTGAGAGTTTGTGAAGGTTTATGTGATTTTGAATTACTAATAGTCGTAGGTTTTATGCCTTTGATTGCCTTGATATTTCAGGATTGTTTTGGGAGTGTTTTGGGGTGAATTGAGGTTGGAATCGTAAAGGTTTTGGGGGCAGGGATGCTACTGGTGCGTAGCAGCGATTACAGAAATCACAGGTTCGCAAAGCGAACCATTCCTTCGCAAGGCGAACATTCGCCCAGGCTCGCAAAGCGAGCAGCGCAGAGAATGCGCGATGAGTGTGTGATGGTACTGAGATGACTCTGGGAGGTGAATTTTGGGGCTCGCAAGGCGAACGTCCCAGTGAAGGGCTTCGCCTAGCGAATAGAGGCAGCGAGGAGAGGCAAAAGTGGGAACTCTCTGGTTTTGTATGGGGATGGGGATTCGCTGGCAGCTTCGCAAAGCAAACGCCAAAGCGAATAGGTTCGCAAGGCGAACTCAGTAGTGAACCCTGCTGTTCGTGAAATTTTGTTTACGATTTCTTTGATGTTCTGATGTTTCGATGCTGTGATTTTTCTGATGATTTACCATGATGTTATTGATGTTAATGATGATTATGACGTGATGATTTTGTGATGTTTTGACGTATATTTGATGACATGATTAACATGATATTTTGATGAATGATGATGCACATAATGATTTTATTGACGATGATGATTATTGACGTTGTGTATCATGCATTCATAGCATATTCTAGTGATGATGTTAGGACTTTGGCCCAATGATGATGAGGTTAGACTTCGGACTATTGTGGCTTTCATCCCATTGTGTGGATGTGAAGTGGTTTATGATGTGCTTCGGTTCTTGTGTAGAACCGATCCTATTGACGGGGATCTTTGGAGGGTGATGGCCTAAGTGTCCATCGATTGTGAAGATTGGTACCACATGCATGAGTCCTGTTGTGCATTGCATTTATGTGGCATTTGTTGTGATTTCCGATGACGTGGTTTGATGTTTGCATTGTGATGACTCTGATGATGTTGTATATGATGATGACGCCATTTTTATGCATATCCTATTTTATATTGATTATAATGAATTGTATTACTCACCCGGCCTGTTTGAATGTTACCTCCACGTGGGTAACGTGCAGGTGATCAGGATTAGCTGTGGATGGTTTTGAGGACTTTTGAAGTTATTTGCATTTTGGTCAATGTAAAGGGACTTGCTCTGATAGTGTAACATCGGGTTGGGTCGTTGAGTCGAACCATGTTGAGTTTTATTTGGTTGTTATTTTATTAATTATTTGATGACTATGGTTTATTTTAATAAACCCTTTTGTGGGATTTTTGTGGTTATGGTGGTTCTGCTGCCCTTTGAAGGCATTTTGAGTTATTTTGAGGAAAACCCGTTGTTTACAGAGGAATTTTGTTGATTTGAATTTATTGAGAAATGTGCACCCTTTGAGGTGATTCTAATTTTACTATGATTTTATGTTTATTCCACTGCGATAATTGTGGGGTAGAAAAGGGTGTTACAGGCCTCAGCAGCGAGCTAAGCGCGCTCAGTGAAACAAAGATACTCAAGTATGGTCTCAGATTGTGCTATCCCAACTTTTTGTCGCCCGTTAAATTCAAACTAGTCAAAAAATAGTAAATACTTACAATGTTGGGGTGCCTCCCAACAAGCGTTTTGTTTAATGTCGTTTAAGCTCGACGGTCCAATGCGACCTCACGGATCACAAAAAGGCACTGTGGTTATATTCCGCTCGAAATCTCCACCAAGATAAACCTTCGGTCTCTGACCATTAATAGTCCAACTCTCATTTGACAGTGTTCCTTCAATAACAATAACCCCATAGTGTTTGATCTCCTTAATCCAGAACGGACCAGACCATTTAGATTTCAACTTACCAGGAAACAGTTTCTATCTCGAATTAAACAGTAAGACCAGCTGCCCTTCCTTAAATTCTTTGTTCACAATCTTCTTGTCATGGTTCACTCTGTCCTGGTACAGCTTATTGGAGTCATATGCTTGAAGGCGCAATTCATCCATTTCATACAGTTGTATCTTCCTTTTTTCACCGCTTAAAGTTGGATCAAAATTCAAAAAATTTAAGGCCCAAAAAGGCTTATGTTCCAACTTTACCGGTAAATGACAGTTTTTACCATAGACCATTTTGAAAGGTGTGAGACCAATCGGAGCTTTAAAAGCTGTCTGATAGGCCCACAAAGCATCATCGAGGTTATTTGACCAGTCTTTTCTAGAAGCCGACACCATTTTCTCAAGAATCCTTTTAATTTCTCGATTTGATACCTCTGCTTGTCCATTTACATGTGGATGGTATGGTGTTACAATTTTGTGCTTTACACCATACTACTCCAACGCTTTTTCTAGCTGAGTGTTGCAAAAGTGGGATCCTCCGTCACTTATCAACACTCTCAGAGTACCAAATCAAGAAAAAACATTTTTCTTCAAAAATTTTATCACAGTTTTTCCATCCACTTTAGCACATGTTATCGCTTCTACCCACTTGGACACATAGTCCACTGCGACCAAAATGTATTCATTCGAAAATGATGATGGAAATGGGCCGACAAAGTCTATGCCCCAACAATCAAATACCTCAACTTCTAGCATGTTTTGCAACGGTATTTCATTCCGTTTTGAAATTCCACCACTCTTTTGACACTTGTCACAACTTTGTGTATGCGCATGTCCATCTTTGAACAAAGAAGGCCAATAAAAGCCCAATTGAAGGACTTCTGTTGCCGTTATCAAACCATTAAAATGCCTTCCATAAGGAGAGTTGTGAGAATGCCAAAGGATGCTATTAGCCTCTTCTTTTAAACACACATTCTCAAAATGTTATCGACACCAAGCTTAAATAAATACGGTTCATCCCACACAAAGTACTTGGCGTCAGATAAAAATTTATTTTTCTGGTTACAAGTTAGACCTTCCGGTATTAATCTGGTGGCTTTGTGATTTGCCATGTCGGCATACCAAGGTCTAACTTGCACCATAAACAACTTTTCATCAGGAAATTCTCCCTTGACCTCTCTTTCATTCTTGGTCACCTCAATATTAACAAAACGGGATAAGTGATCTGCCACCAAATTCTCGGATCCCTTGTTGTCGCGAATTTCTAAATCAAACTCTTGAAACAAAAGGACCCATTGAATTAGCCATTGTTTTGAATCTGGCTTGGTAAGCAAATACTTAATCGTCACATGGTCCGTGTAAACCACAACCTTAGACCTAATTAGGTATGACCGAAATTTTTCCAATGCATACACTATCGCAAGAAGCTCTTTCTCTGTTGTGGCATAGTTTATTTGAGCTTCACTCAAGACCTTACTTGCGTAGTGCAGAGCATGAAAACCTTTTGTCCTTCGTTGACCAAGTACCGCACCCACGGCATAATCACTCGCGTCACACATGAGTTCAAAATCAATTTTCCAATTATGAGCGATGATTATGGATGCGGTAGTCAAACTTTATTTTAAAGAATTAAAAGCTATCCTGCAAGACTCATCAAATTCAAAAGACTTATCTTTGTTGAGCAAGTTGCTCAAAGGCTTTGCGATTTTTGCGAAATCTTTGATGAACCTCCGATAAAATCCCGCATGACCAAGGAAGCTCCTTATACCCTTCACATTCAAAGGTGGTGACAATTTTTCAATGACATCCACCTTGGCTTGATCAACTTCAAGGCCTCTTGAAGAAACTATGTGGCCGAGCACAATTCCCTCTGTTACCATGAAATTGCGTTTTTCCCAATTAAGAACCAAGTTTGATTCCACACACCTTTCTAATACAACATCCAAGTTTTTCAAGCAAAGATCAAACGACGGTCCAAAAACTGTGAATTCGTCCACAAAAACCTCAATTGACTTTTCAATCAAGTTCAAAAATTTTGCTTGCAGACACCGTTGGAAAGTGGCCGGTGCATTACACAACCCAAAAGGAATCCTCCTATAAGCGAAGATTCCAAAAGGGCATGTGAAAGCCGTTTTCTCATGGTCCTCCGGGTTCACAATAATTTGATTGTAACCCGAATAACCATCCAAAAAACAATAGAATTCTTGACCGAAAAGTTTCTCGAGCATTTGATCAATGAACGGAAGAGGAAAATGATATTTCCTTGTAGCTTGATTTAGCCTACAGTAATCAATACACATTCTCTATCCGGTCACGGTTCTTATAGAGATCAAATCATTCTTCTCATTTCGGATAACCGTCATCCCACCTTTCATCTGTACCACTTGCACCGGGCTAACCCATGGACTATCGAAAATCGGGTAGATTATTCTGGCATCTAACATTTTCAACACTTCCTTCCTAACCACTTCTTTCAAGGTAGGATTCAAGCGACGTTGAGGTTGAGCTACCAGTTTGAAATCATCTTCCATGATTATCATATGCATACAATAGGAAGGACTTATTCCTTCTAAATCGGAAAGAGTCCACCCCATAGCATCTTGATTCTTTTTCAACACATAAATCCTCCTCGTTTTTGGTTAGCTCCTTGCTTATTATCACCGGTTTATGCCCCTCATCATCAAGAAACACATATTTAAGATGAGATGGCAATAACTTCAATTCAAGATTGATTTCTTCATTATTTTCTTTTTTCAAAATTTTCACCCTTTCTTTCAAAGGAGGAATCTCATCCAATTCTTCAAGTTCGCAAACACTTTTTGATTTCTTTTTCTTCATTCTCATTGACACTTTGAAGAGCATTTGTAAGAACTTTTTGTAATGGGGTAGAAACTTGTAATTGCCTTGTTACTTCTTCAATCACCTCCTCCGTTGCATCAATTCTAAAACAATCACCATTGTCTTTAGAATGTTTCATGGATTCAAATAGATTAAAACAAATCTCCTCATCCTGTACTCTCACTTTCATGAGACCTTCATTCATATCTATGGCCATTCTAGCGGTCTTCATAAAAGGTATTCCAAGAATCAAGGGAGCTTCATCATCTTCTTCCATGTCAATCACCACAAAGTCGATGGGAAACAAGAATTTGTCAACCTTAACCAACACATCTTCCGCTACACCGTGAGGACGGGTAGTGAATTTACCGGCAAGTTGCAATGTCATTTGAGTAGCTGTCAAATCCATGTGTCCCAACCTTTTTATAATGGACAATGGTATGAAATTAATAGTAGAGCCCAAATCAATCAACCCATTGCCAACATAAATATTTCTTATTGTAACCAGCAAAGTAACTCGACCCGGATCAATTTCTTTCTGCGGAAGAGTCTGTTGAATGATAGCGCTACAACTAGCATCAACCATGATCGTTTCTTGATTCGTGTACCTTTTCTTCTTGGTGAAAATATCCTTCATTAATTTTGCGTATTTTGGCATTTGCTCCAATGCCTCGGAAAATGGAATATTAATTTGCAATTGACTAAAAATATCCAAAAACCGAGCATAGTGCCTTGCATTATCTTTCTTCATCGGAGCATGAGGATAAGGTAAATTTTGAATCGGAATAGTACTCACTTGTTCCTTCCCCTTCATAGTCTTTTTATTTTTTTTTCTTCTCTCATTTTCTTTTCTTCTTCCACACTTTTTTCTTTTCATTTTCAAATAATTCTCCCTCAACATTTTTTCTACTTCACACTCATCAATCGCTTTTTCTTTTTCAACTACTCCCTCTTTTTCCACAACTTCCTTACTTATGCCCACATCAATTTCTCTACCACTTCTAGTAAGAATAACCTTGCAATGTTCTTTCGGATTCATTTGAGTATTCGCCGGAAAACTTCCTTTGTGTTGGTTGACCAATTGTTTGGATAATTTCCCCACTTGTGTCTCAAGGTTCTTTATAGCTGCATCGGTGTTCTTTTGATTAGACATTGAAATTTGCATGAATTGAGTGAGGGTATCTTCCATCTTTGAATTTCCACTTGGAGCTGTGGAGGTTGAGTGTAGTTTTGATATTGTTGTTGACGATTAGAAGTTCCGACATCTTGAGGCCTCAATTGTTGTTGATAACCTTGGTTACCTCTTTGTTGGTAACCTTGGTTGCCTTGCTAGTAAGGTGGTCGAGGTTTATAACCTTGGTTTTGGTTTCCCGCATAATTTGCCTCTTCAACCATCGGAGGACAATACCCGGTAGGGTGATCTTCTTTACAAAGCTCACCACTTGCCACTTGTTTATTGTTGTTGGGAATTTCTTGCATTTCTTTTATTTGTTGTGGTAGTTTTGACATTTATTGAGTCAACAACTCCACTTGTTGTCAAAGCAATTTGTTTTGCGCAAGAATTGCGTCATTTGTTCCCAACTCTATCATGCCCGATTTCCGTTGAGGTGTACCAAGATTGTGATTTCCTTGGTGATCATTGAATGCCATCCTATCAATAATAGCAATTGCATCTTCGGTGCTTTTGGACATTAACGATCAACTCGAAGTAGCATCCAACAAAGTCTTGTGAACCGATTGGATCCCATTTCGGAAGATGTGCACTTGAGTTAATTCGTCAAAATCGTGACCTTTGCATTTTCATAACATGGATTTGAACCTCTCCCAGGCTTCATTGAGAGATTCATTTTCACCTTGAGCAAACACTGATATCGTCGTCTTCGCTTCCATGAATCTATTGTGTGGGAAAAATCGTTCAAGGAACTTTTCTTCCAATAAATTCCAATCAGTCATCACTAAAGTTTATTGATCAAGATATCATTCCTTTGCCTTCCCAATTAAGGAATGCAGAAATAGTCTCTTGAACAAGGATCCCTCTCCCGCTTCCGGCGCTCCCGTTGCACCCGCAATCACATAGAATCTGGTGAGATGTGTGAACGGATCTTCATGGTCCATACTAGTAAAAGGATTTTGGTATAAAATAGCTAGAATTCCCGTTTTCATCTCCGAATGCCTCCCATTGTGGGCGTTACGTGCAAACTGAGCATTATGCATTGGACTGTTGGTACATGGAGTTGAAGCAGGAGGTGGTGGTGGTGGTGGATTTGCCATATTTGACGTTACAATTGGTGTGGATGAAGAAGATTCTCCTCGCTCTTGTCTTTCTCTAGCAAGTTGTTGTCTTCGTCTTGTTCTGCTATTGTGCCTACGAGCAGTTCTTTCAATCTCAGGATCAAAAAGAAGTTCTTTTGCTGGTACACTCCCTCGCATAAACAGATTCTGCACACTAGATAAACAAATTAAACAGCACAAGAGAATTACAGAGGTAAGAGATTCACAATACAAATATCTTAAAATCACTAAACTATTGCAATGCTTGCAATATCAATATCGACAACAACACCATTTTTTTTTTAAAAGTATTTTAGGTGGGTGTTTTATCTTATCTGCAGGGATTGTTCAGATATCTAGATGCATGTTGTTCAATAGTTTAACGTTATAAGAAAAGGGTTTTCAAAGAGTTCTTATTTTGTAACATAGGTTTTTGTAGCAAAGAGTAAACTAGAGAAAAGATGTTTTGTTTTAAGAAAAGCATGTCAAGATTAGATTTTGGTAACCCCTTTCATACATATCCGATTAATCAAGCATGTAAACTTAGTTTCGATCAATACAATCATGTATCCTTGCAAATCCATTTATTTCTAAAGCGGCTTCATGGGTATTATTGTTTTAATCACTAGATGATTTCTCAAAATAACAATCGAAACAATAAACATAAAGATCGATACAAAGCAAATATTAACTTCCAAATCTATGTCTAGAGTTTGTTGGTTAATAGATGAAGAAATTAGATCAAGACTTGGAAAATCTATGTCTAGAGTGATTCAAACCATACATATATCAATAAAAGCAAAGATCTTCATCATATATTGATCATCAACCTTGTTCACATACAAAAGATCAAAAGAAATACATAATAGCAAGGTCAACTACCTCTAATCTTGACACAAAAGTGTTGAGCTAGCCATCACCATGGTATCTTGTTCAACAAGTAAAAAGGAATACTTTGATATCATCAAAGTCGAAAGATCGAAGAATGATGCTCCAAAGTTTTGCTTCTCACTTCTCTTAAGATTTCTAAGGTTTTTGCCCTAGAAAATATCTTTACAATCCGAAAAGTTGCTAAAATGAAAAGTCACTCAAAAATAACTTCTAAGGTGACTACTTATAGAAAGTGCATAAAGTAGCTGTAAGTGGCACCGCGCTAAGCACCATCAGGAGCACGCTTAGCACGATCAGTAAAACAGAGGCAAATTCCCAGAAAGCGTGCTAAGCGCGGTTGGAGCGTGCTTAGCGCGCCCAAAGGACCTTAGCTACTGCCTCTAAAGTCAAAACACGCTGAACCCACACTGAAAAGCGCCCTAAGCGCGATTTACCGACAAATCTGCGAAAATGATCTTCTAGGCCTTCCTCCCTTCACCATAGGTTCCAAGCATTATATATCAGCAAGAAGACCTGTCAAAAAGCATCTAAATGATCATAATTCACAATATTTACAATCATAATTGGAAACTTGCATATTTACACTAAAATGTATGCGTTTACTACTAAATTACAAAGGAAACAAATGGAAAGGGCCATAAAATATCATCAAAAGTATGATTTGGCCCTTAACATGGCTCTAATACCACTTGTTAGATCCGTTCAAAACCTTATGACTTCTACCGATATAGAAATCAAGAACAAAACTCTAAATTAATTCCTATAAGTCGATATAACATCAACTTGTATCCCTTAAACCCATATTCGAATACAATTATGGAATGAAAGCGGAAGCATACCTGAATTTTCCATCAAAATCGTTGAAGGTTACGGGTATGTGATCTTCCGATTTGTAGAGTTCCTTAGGGTTCCTTGAATCTCCTCTGATGGGGATGAAGAGAGAAAACCTGATAAACTTTATTTTTCGTTCTCTACAAATGGGACCATAACCCATTTAAATAACCCTAGGGTTATTTCTTAATTTTCAATATTCTAATTTGGCCCCTCATCAAATTAGATATTGGCTTATGGTATCTACACAATAACCTGACCTTTCATGACATTTATGTTTTTAGCCACAAACTTAATATTATATTAATTAGACCCCTTTAAGTCTTGACTAATTAAAATAATGACACTAACACCTTAAATGTTACATTTGTGACCGAAATTTCTAACATCATCAGGAGTATTATGGATACTCAAACCCTATTACAATACACAATTTACAACACCATCAATATCAACCTATAAATACATTTGTACCACTCATAATAGTTACATCTAATCTTACATTTAGAAACTAAAGCCAACCACCACCAAGAACATGAAATGATTCTTTGAACTATCATTTCTGAATTGCCTACTTCGTTGTTGAAAATAATTTGATTTCTCAAACACCAAATCCACTAACAAATAGTGAACCAAATTAAACAAGTCGTCGCTTGTGAACATTTTCTTCTTACATTCACGAACCAAACCAAAAGAAAGTCACAACAATATCAACTTTGAGAATTGTTATTCCAAACTTAAAAGTTCTTCTCACAACCGAGTGAAAAACTAAAATTATTACTAATATATATATATATATATATATATATATATATATATATATATATATATATATATATATATATATATATATATACTATTAACTTATTATTGAGTTAGACCCTAAATTTATAGGTGGTTTATATGAACAATGCATTTTGAGAATGTTAACTTTTCATGTATTTTTGCCATTTTTTATTTTTTTTCTGAGTTGCATGTTAATACGAAAATGCACTTTCATACTCGTTCAAAATTTAATTTTCCAAAAATTTGAAAATGCATTTTTGTATTTGGTTCATCTGGTTGAATATTCATTATTTCAAACATGTGGTTGAATGATCATTTGGATCATTCTCTACACTTTGGGATAATGATAGGTTGCCTTTGATTAATCATCAAAATTCTTGATTAAGATGAGAGCGTTCTCTTTTCTTTTTGTGTGACATGACTTTAGGAGAATGATCTACATATCATATCTCTAGCATGTTTTAACACACATATTGTTATTGACCGGCCTCCCATAGTATGATCTTCCTCATAGATCGTGCTATGATAGCTTAACATAACGCTAAGTTGGTCCCGATTTGAGAAAGTGATCATCTGATCAATAACCATAACAACTAACATCTAACTTTTACATTTTCGCGATTTATCTTCTTGCTATTTACTTTTCGCCATTTACCTTTCCGTCATTTATTTCATTGTTCATTTATTTCATTGCTCATTATGTCATTCTCATCTTTATTTGTTCATCTTATTTAGAAAACACAAAAACAAGATAAAATGATCAAAAATCATAAAAAAAACATCTAATCTTGGACTATGGTTACTAACCCTAGCATCATGGAGCCTTGGACCTTGTACTTAAACCCTAGCAAATAAGGATTGGATTGGACTTTTTTATTTCCGTTGTCTTAACTTAGGACACCATTGCACATCATTCATATCTTACTCTTGGAATTTCTTACAATGAGACTTACTCGATTAATTACTTCTAATTAATAATTTAAAATACTAGCCCACTTTGCTAGTACACTTGTAGTTTATCATTTGGATTGTGTGTTTATTGTCTATTCTTATCCCCATTCGAAAAAGTGTACCCCCACTCCCGTGATGTGTAATAATTTTATCGCTTTCTTTTATTCTATTTATGTCTTTTCATTGCTTCACCAATACCGTTTTTGAAATAATCCTTGATTCAACGTCAAGTCATTTTACACCCCTGTAAGTCAATTGCTTTGTGCATCTCCATCAACCTTACCTAACGCAATTAGGTCTTCCCTTCCATTCATTTTCAAAACTTTCCCACGCCTCGAACGCAAATTCAAACCTCGATCAACATCGAGTATTTTCTAAATCAAATTAAGACACCTAATCATATTTAAACACAATTTCATTAAAGGTGAAAAAGGAGATGGTATGGAGCCTTCGATTCGTCTCCTCGATTGTTTGGGTACGAGGAGCCTTCCTTACTATTCAAACAATTGTCATCTCTAAAAAACTTCTAAACCGATTCAGTTCAAAGAATTTTTCATAATAAACCGAATCAAACCTATTTTTCCTAAACACTTAGATGAAAAAGAGAGAGTCTAGAGCCTTTTATTCTGTTTCCCGAATACTTGGATACTAGGAGCCTTCCTTGGCCATTCGAGTACTTGTCATCCACTTAAAACACTTTAATTATATCAAACCCTTTTCACAATTAAGGATGAAAAGAGAGTCATTCTCGAGCCTTCGATTATTTTCTCCCGATTGTCTGGATACAAGGAGTTTTCCTTGGCCATCCAAGTGATCTTCATCCAAACAAAACAACCAACACATTAATTCAACTTCTCGCCGCCTTGCGATCAAAACGTTTTCTCAAAAAGAACGATGTTTATCCCTTTCTAATGCGCATACAAACTAAATGCTTAAGCCTCTGTCGAGAGTAGACAAGCTAACGTTTCGCCCTTAGAATGCGACCTAAACATTTGTTCGATAAAACTAACCAACAACCTGTAGTCCCACGAACTTCGGACGCTCTGATTCTTCATTTTTTCAAATGAAGATACATAGGCACAAGGGCCCCAATCCTTGGCGAGCACCCTAATAAAAAACAACCCATTTCCCTTTAGCAAAACCCTTTCCTCATACCTTTCTCATTATTCGCTTAGAAGAAAACAAACAACATTAGCTAACATTTTATCACAAATTGGACTAAGAGGTTCCCGTTGAGTACAACGTACGTGAGGGGTGCTAATACCTTCTCTTCGCGTACTCGACTCCCGAACCTAGAATTTGGTTACGATGACCACTTTCTTATCTTAAAGGTTTTATCGATATTTTCATATTCCTTCATTGGAATGAATAAAGTTCAGTGATCACTGTAACACCCTTCTATCCCAAAGAACATTCACGATAATTATAAAAAGTTATATCAGAGTATATCACCACAAGGGTGCCACATTTTGTCATAAAACTTCAAAAATAATGTCCTACTCCGTAACACGGGTTCTATCATCATAAATTCAATAAATTACTACGCAGCGGAAAATCAAAACTCACACACTACTTATAACTCAAAACGTCTTAAAATAAGAAACTCATAGCATCATGATTGTCAATAAGAAAAAGAACACAATGGTTCGACTCCAACGTCCCGACCTGATGTTACATATAAGAGAAAGACCCTCTACCCAACCAAAATAACCAAAATGCTTCAAGGCTAATCTTCATGCACCAAGAGAGCTAATCCTGATCACCTGCACGTTACCCACGTGAAGGCAACATTCAAACAGGCAGAGTGAGTAATCACAAATCATTATACAAGATATAAAGATAAGATATGCAAATACAACAACATCAACAATTTACGTGTATCAAACAACATAATCATCATCAAGTCATCATCATCATACATCATTTGAAATCACGTCATCAATAACATCATTCATTCACAAATATGCAATGCCACATAACATGAAATGAAACAACATAGACTCCTGCATGTGGTACCAAATTATCATGTTGATGGACACTGGGCCATCACCCTTCAAAGATCCCCACCAATAGAACCGATTCTACATAAGAACCGGAGCACAACATAAACACCCCAATCCACACGAGGGGATTGAAGCCAACACAGGACCGAAGTCTTATCATCAATATTTGACCGAAGTCCTAATATGCTATGAATGCACGATGCAAAACGTCATAATCATCATCATCATCACTGGGTCATCAAGTTGTATCATCATTCATAAAATTTTCATCAAAAACATCATGGTATTACATCATTATCATGCATCAAAACTCTTTATATTACATCACAAATCATCACGTTTTAATCATCAAATTACAACACATCAATTACTCCATGCATACGAACAACAAGGTACAAGGTAGCACAACAAAAGAAAAAAATAAATAAATCAAACTACTGCTCCTGCTCGCCAAGAGCTTGCCCGAAGAAGCAACTCGCTCACCTGGGTTTCGCCCGACAAAGCAGGGGCGAATCCCCTCCTTCATACAAAAACCAGGAGCATCCATTTTCCACCATCTCTTCACCTCTACCTTCGCCTGGCGAGGATGGGGCGAAATTGCTTTGCCCTGCGAAACGGGAAGTTCGCCCAGCGAAATTGCGCGAACCTGCAACTTCTCAGTTGTGATTCTGCACCAATTCAGACCCAAAATGGCTTATGATTTCAACATAATTCAGTCCAAAAATACTCTTCAATCACAAAGAAATCAATAATATAACATAACACATCATAACAAGCAACATACACATCAACTCTTTTCATCCTACACCTCCCAAAATCACCAAATTCGTCATAATCCCCTAAAACCCCCAAATACTTACATACATCTACCCTTATATCAATTATAATGACAAATGATACTCCCCATACCTTAGACAATTCGATTCCGATCCTCTTCTTGAGTTCTTCCGGAATTTCTCTGAGCCCTAGCTTCCTCTTCTCCTTTTTCTCAGAGCTCTTTTCCAAAATACAATCATACCAAATGAACTTCTCCACTCTCTCTATTTTCCCTTTTGTCCAACTTACCCCTAGGACCCCTAATATGTCTTCCCAACTTTGTCCTCACTTAATTCACCCAACTTTACCATCTTGCCCTTAGTGGTCCAATTATTTATTTAAAATAATAATAATAAGATATTCACATATTCCACTATTATTATTATTATCAAAATAATTCTAATAAAACATACACTTCTAATTATTCTCAATACCCTATTAACATCATCAATACCCCACAACACAATTCATCAGGCATCAAATATTTCACCAAAATTCACCTAAAAATAAGGATATTTATAATAAATCAATTAAATAAATATTCTAATTATTTTGGGGTGTTACAACTCTCCCGCACTTAAAAAATTTTCGTCCTCGAAAATTACCTGAAGGAAATAGAGTCGAATACGACTCTCTCATCTGATCTTCACGTTCCCAAGTCCAACTCTCACCAGCTAGTCCACCCCATAACACCTTCAACAAAGTTATGTCTTTACCCTGCAGTTGTTTCATTTCTCGTCCATCAATCTGGACAAGTAATGCTTCAATAGTCAGGTTATCTCTCACCTGTACGTCATTCATCTGGATCACATGCGACAGATCCGGAATGTATTTCCTCAACTGAGACACATGAAACACATCATGTAAATTTGCAAGCGACGGCGGTAAAGCAATCTAATAGAGTACCTCTCCTATCCTGTGGATAATCTAATACAAACCAACAAAACGCGGAGTGAGCCCTAGACTTCAAAGCTCGACCCACACCAGTCAGCGGCGTAACTTTCAAAAACATGTGATCTCCCTCTTGGAATTCAAGTGCTTTCCTTATCTTATCATGATAACACTTTTGAAGACTCTGCGAAGCTCTCATCCTTTCTTGGATAATCTTAATCTTCTCAGTCGTCTCCTGCACAATCTCAGGTCTGAGTACAACACTCTCGCCTAATCATACCAACACAATGGAGTTCTACACCTTCTGCCATATAAAGCTTCATACGGCGCCATCCCAATACTATCATGAAAACTGTTGTTGTATGTGAATTTAATCAACGAAAAATGGTTATCCCAAGATCCTCCTTGATCCAACACACAACCCCTCAGTAAATCCTCCAAAGACTGGATAATCCTCTCCGTCTAACCATCCGTTTGAGGATGATATGCAGAACTCATCCTCAACTTAGTACCCAAAGCATCTTGTAAAATTTTCCAGAACCTCGACGTAAATCTCGGGTCTCTATCCGACACAATACTCGAAGGTATCCCATGCAGCTTCACAATTTCCTCAATGTACATCTCAGGTAACTTCTGCATAGAATGGTTAATCTTCATTGGTAAGAAATGAGACGATTTAATTAACTTGTCCACAATCACCCAAATTGAATCATTCCCCTTTGCATTCTTCGGCAATCTCGACACAAAATCCAAGGAAATATTATCCCATTTCCATTCTAGAATATTCAATGGTTGCATCATACCCAAAGGCTTCTGATGCCCAATCTTCGACTTCTGACAAGTCAAACAAGCATAAACAAACTCCATAATATCCTTATTCATACCTGGCCACCAAAACAATTTATGCAAATCTTGGTACATCTTCGTAGCACCGGGATGAATACTCAATCTACTTTGATGCCCTTCTTCAAGAATTCTCTTCTTGATTTCTAGAACATTTAGAACACACACTCTACCTCTGAACCTCACCACCCCATTCTCATCAGTTCGAAATTCACCTCCGTTACATTGGTTAATCAAGGTCGATTGATCAACCAACTTTAAGTCAGATTGCTGACCCACTCTGATTTCTACCAGAATACCACTAGTCAGTTTCAACATGCCTAACTTCACAATGTCAGAAGTCTCTTCACATACCAAACTCAAATCTCGAAATTGCTCAATTAATTCCAACTCTCTCACCATAAGCATTGACATATGCAATGACTTCCTACTCAATGCATCAACCACCACATTTGCTTTACTAGGATGGTAACTCAAATTACAATCATAATCATTCAATAATTCCAACCACCTTATATGCCTCATATTCAACTCTTTCTGATCAAATAAGTACTTCAAACTCTTATGATCACTAAACATTTCAAATTTAGAGCCAAAAAGATAGTGTCTCCAAATTTTCAACACGAACACCACATCTGCCAACTCTTAGTCATGCGTATGATAATTCCTTTCATGAAATCTCAATTATCTCGAAGCATAAGCAACAACATGTCCATTCTGCACCAATACTCCACCAAGACCCATCTTCGACGCATCACAATACACCACAAAAGATTCATTCGGATTAGGCAAAATCAAAACCAGAGCGGTCATCAATTTCTTCTTCAATTCCATAAAACTCTTTTCGCATGCAACATCCCACACATAAGCTTGACCCTTTCGAGTCAAATGAGTCAAAGGTAATGCCAACTTAGAAAAACCTTCTATGAACTTATGATAATAACCTGCCAACCCAAGAAAACTTCGTATCTCAGTAGCAGACTTCAGAGTCTCCCACTGTAACACAACATTAATCTTAGAAGGATCCACAACAATCCCACCACTTGAAATCACATGGCTAATAAAACTCACTTCTTTCAATCAAAACTCACACTTCAACAGTTTTGCATATAACTTCTTCTCTCTCAATACTTGCATCACAGTTCTCAAATGCTCAGCATGCTCTTCTTCAGATTTAGAGTATATCAGAACATCATCAATGAAAACCACAACAAACTTATCCAAATACTCATGGAAAATCCGATTCATATACTCCATGAACACACCAGGTGCATTGGATACACCAAACGACATCACAGTGTATTCCCAGTGACCATACCTCGTCCTGAAAGCTGTCTTCGGAATATCATCAGGCTTAACACGAATCTGATGATAACCCAACCTCAAATCAATCTTGCTGAACACATAAGCGCCTACTAGCTGATCCATCAAATCGTCGATTTTCGGAAGTGGATATTTATTCTTGATTGTCACTTTATTTAACTGCCGATAATCATCACACAACCTCCTACTACCATCTTTCTTCTTTACTAACAACACAGGAGCACCCCACGGAGAAACACTCGGTCGAACAAACTTCTTCTCAAGCAACTCTTCTAATTATTTCTTCAATTCTCCTAACTCGGAAGCTGACATCCGATAAGGAGCCATTGACACCGAACTCGTACCTGGTATCTAGTCCACTGCAAACTCTACTTCACGCTCTGAAGGCAAATCACTTATGTCATTCGGGAACATATCTGGAAATTCACGTACCACTGGTAATTCGACACTCACAGTTTCACGATCAACTTGAAACGATGTAAACATCGAGGCTTCGTCTTCTAGAAGTTCGTCGACTTGCTTAGCTGACAAGAAAATCAACTCTCCATTATCACCAAACTCAGGAAACTCCACAGTCTTATTATAACAATAAATATGAACATAGTTGAACTTCAACCAGTTCATTCCCAGGATTACATCGATTTGGTATAAGGGAAAACACACCAAATCCATCACGAAACTCTTCCCAAAAATCGTCAAAGGACATCTCGAACACACAAAAGTAGTAGTAACAGAACCATTAGCAGGATCTTCTATCACCATACTACCATTCATATCAGACAATTTCAAACCCAATCTATTAGCACATTCAAGCAAAATAAACGAATGAGTAGCACCAGTATCAATAATAGCGACCAACTCAACATTGTTAATAAAACAAGTACCTCGAATCAAGTTATCCATCTTGGGAACTTCTGAACCACTCAAAGAAAACACTCTTCCATTAGTCTGAGCAACAGTAGCAGTCTTCTTCGGCTTCTAACACTGGGTACTGATGTAACCCTGTTCACCACAGTTGAAACAAGTCGAACCTTCATCCTTGTAATCGATAACTCTATGACCTCTCTTACCACATCTGTAACACCTCAACACACTATTGTTGCAAACTTCAGCACGGTGGCCTTACTCGCCACACCTGTAACACTTAACAGAAGCGGGAGTTGTTCCCCCACTTATCTTTTTCCCATCTGAAACCTTTCGTTTCCCTTTGTCAGCTGGAGTCACATAAGGCTTTCGTCTGAACTGTCCCTTCTATTTCTCATCACTAAGATGCTTGTAGTGAGCAGATCGAGCTCGATTATCCTCATCATAGATCCTACTCTTATCCACCAGCTTAGTATACCTGCGAATCTGTTGGTATCCAATACCCTGTTTAATCTCTGGTCTCAACCCATTCTCAAACTTAAGGCATTTAGACATCTCAGCATCAATACGGTTATAACGCGGACAAAACTTCACCAGTGCCTCAAACTTTGCCGCATACTCTGCCACATTCGTGTTTCCTTGCTTCAGCTCATGGAATTTTATCTCCTTCTTTCCGCGAGCATCTTCAGGAAAATACTTTCCCAAATATTCTCTGTTGAATACAACCCATGTTATCTCTTTACCAACATCTTCCAGCCTCTGACGGGTGTTATCCCACCAATCTTCAGCTTCTTCTGACAGCATATGAGTACCAAACTGAACCTGTTGAGCGTCAGTACACGTCATCACTCAGAAGATCTTCTCAATCACCTTGAGCCACTTCTGTGCACTCTCTGGATTGTGAGTGCCTACGAAAGTTGGCGGATTGTTCCCCTAAAACTTCCACAAAGCACGAAACTCACCAGGAGCTTCACCAGCCTGATTGTTCTGAGCCATCACTTAAGCAAGTGATTCCAATGCATCAACGATAGCACAGTCGTTTCTTCCAGCCATTCTACACACCATCAACAACGTTAGAAGAAACAAAATCCATCGACAGCGTACACACACTCATCGGCTGACAGGGGACTGACATCATACAAAAACCTGGTCGGGCGGACCGACCTGCTCTGATACTACTAATATAACACCCTTCTACCCTAAAGAACATTCACGATAATTATAAAAAATTATATCAGACTATATCACCACAAGGGTGCCACATTTCGTCATAAAACTTCAAAAATAATGTCCTACTCCGTAAAACGGGTTCTATCATCATAAATTCAATCATTACTACGCATCGGTAAATCAAAACTCACACACTATTTATAACTCAAAACGTCTTAAAACAAGAAACTCATAGCATCATGATTATCAACAAGAAAAAGAACACAATGGTTCGACTCCAACGTCCCGACCCGATGTTACATATCAGAGAAAGACTCTCTACTCAACAGAAATAACCAAATGCTTCAGGGCTAATCTTCTTGCACCAAGAGAGCAAATCCTGATCACCTGCACATTACCCACGTGGAGGCAACATTCAAACAGGCAGAGTGAGTAATCACAAATCATTATACAAAATATAAAGATAAGATATGCAAATACAACATCATTAATAGTTCACGTGCATCAAACAACATAATCATCATCAAGTCATCATCATCATACATCATTTGAAATCACGTCATCAATAACATCATTCATTCACAAATACGCAATGCTACATAACATGAAATGCAACAACATATACTCATGCATGTGGTACCAAATCATCATGTTGATGGACACTGGCCCATCACCCTCCAAAGATCCCCACCAATAGGATCGATTCTACACAAGAACTAGAGCACAACATAAACACCCTAATCCACACGATAGGATTGAAGGCAACACTAGACCGAAGTCCTATCATCAATACTGGACCGAAGTCATAATATGCTATGAATGCATGATGTTAAACGTCATAATCATCATCATCACAGGGTCATCAAGTTACATCATCATTCATAAAAATTTCATCAAAAACATCATGCTATTACGTCATTATCATGCATCAAAATTCTTCATATTACATCACAAATCATCACGTTTTAATCATCAAATTGTAACACATCAATCACTCAAGGCATACGAACAACAAGGCACAAGGCAGCACAACAAAAGAAAAAAAAACTACTGGTCTTGCTCTCCTAGAGCTCGCCCGGCGAAGCAGCTCGCTCGCATGGGTTTCGCCCGGCGAAGCAGGGGCGAATCCCCTCCTTCATACAAAAACCAGTAGCACCCATTTTCCACCCTCTCTACGCCTCTACTTTCGCCTAGCAAGGTTGGGGTGAAATTGCTTCGCCCAGCGAAGCGGGAAGTTCGCCCAGGGAAATTGCGCGAACCTGCAACTTCTCAGTTGTGATTCTGCACCAGTTCAGACCCAAATTTGCTTGCGATTTCAACACAATTCAGTCCAAAAATACTCATCAATAATAAATCAATCAATAATATAACACAACACATCATAAGAAGCAACATACACATCAACTCTTTTCATCTTACACCTCCCAAAATCACCAAATTCGTCATAATCCCCTAAAACCCCCAAATACTTACATACATCTATCCTTATATCAATTATAATGACAAATAATACTCCCCATACCTTAGACAATTCGATTCCGATCCTCTTCTTGAGTTCTTTCGAAATTTCACTGAGCCCTAGCTTCCTCTTCTGCTTTTCCTCAGAGCTCTTTTCCAATATACGATCGTACCAAATAAACTTCTCCACTCTCTGTATTTTCCCTTTTGTCCAACTTACCCCTAGGACCCCTAATATGTCTTCCCAACTTTGTTCTCACTTAATTCACCCAACTTTACCATCTTGCCCTTAGTGTTCCAATTATTTATTTAAAATAATAATAGTAATAATAAGATATTCACATATTCCACTATTATTATTATCAAAATAATTCTAATAAAACATACACTTCTAATTATTCTCAATACCCTCTTAACATCATCAATACCCCACAACACAAATCATCAGGCATCAAGAATTTCACCAAAATTTACCGAAAATTACGGATATTTATAATAAATCAATTAAATAAATATTCTAATTATTTTGGGGTGTTACAACGACTCTATTCGAACAATTTTTTTCACGTCCCATCGCGAAGGATTGTATTTTTCGACGTACAACAGACAAGAGCTACTAATTTTTTTTGGACTTATCAAGTTTTTTTACCAACGACTTACGATGAACCAAACTTGTTGACAAATCAATTTTCCCTGCCACCAGCTCTAAAAAAACAACCAAAAATCATTTTTGGCTCTCCACGTGTACCAAGTCTGCAGCTCCGACTCATGGACAAGAGCTACTAAAATTTTCCTCCTCATTCGATGAGTGACTACACAAGTTTTTTGCAAAAACTGACCATGAATATGAGGAATGATCAGAGTCTGATTCAACTTCCCGATTGAATTTGATGAATGATCAGGACCAAAGGAATCTTCAATAATCCTAATTGAGAAGATACCATCATTAATCTTTACCTTTAAAAACCAATTGATAACCAAGGCACAATTAAATCAGATTAGAACCATTACAACATCCATCCTCTTTTATAACATGGTATCATCATCACAACACACATACTTTCCAAAAGGTTTTGAAATAAATTCAAAAAACTCAAAGGACTAAGCTTGACATTTGATTCCATATATCCTAAGCCATAAAGCTCTTTCAATATCTACTACTAATAGACTCAATTTCCTGATCTTCAAAAACCATTGTTTCATCCAATCCAAACCATAACTTAACATATCTTCTATTTCACCTTTCTCCCTCTCTTCAAGTAGTCAAAGATTTGCTCCAAATTGAGTCACTTTGATTCCAAAGTATCGTTCGATGTTTAACATCTCCTGGATATTATAAGCCTAGCATGTGTTAACCACGACTCTGACATTAGCATTGTCTAAGCACTTTTTATAATAAACATTGGCCACTTTAAAATATAAGTGTGATGGTTCAACCTTCTCAGTGAAAAATTGATTATGCTTTTCCTTCCAAGCAAAACCTTGAGAGTCATTGTGTTTCACTGCACTAGCATAGGATTTCCCAACATCTGCATTGGTTCCCTCAAACTTGTCTATTTCTCCTCCTTGCTTCTCGGGGAAAACTAACATTTGATTAAAACCTTGCCTTTGAGAGGAAACAGCTCTGTACCGACAAGGCTCTTGGGCACACCTCTGAAATCTTGGAAGATTAAGAAAGATTTTATTATCTATAATGAAAATGTTGTCTGCTTCGTTAAAAGGAGCTCTACATATTTGACGTTAAAAAAACACATGAAATCGTATTTTTGCCCCCAAATATATCTCTTTGTTGGAATGAAAACTTCATCAATCTCACCAATCTCCTTGAACTCATCATACAAGTCTTTGGCCTTGAGCTTATCCGGGAAGGAGGTGACAATGAAAGTCGTTGTTTCCATGCTGCTTCTTTCCCAAACTTTGAAAGCCTCTTCCAACCGTATCCCAATGGTGAAAGGATTTGTTGTTCCTTCTTCTCTCAACTTTAGACCACCCATGATCTCTAACCGAGCCTCTTGCATGCATTGGTGAAAATATTTCCTTTCTACAGAGAAGTTAGAGTTTCTCTCTCCTCATGGTTTTGAAATTTTAATCAGTCGTGAAATCAATTAACAAAGAATAATATTTTATTTTATGAATTTGATATTCACCCAACTTTTCTCATCAATATGAAGATGCTCATCCGACCATAAATCCTGTATACAAACCAACATCAACTGATGCCTGCAACATAATGTAGCTTCGTTTTAGTGACGCGGCCACTACCGCTTTTAACGCTACTTTCTGATTTCTGTATTTATCTTATGAAGCTTAAAAGGAATGGGGAAGATATCTTAAACTAAATCTGCGTGCAAGTGTTTTCTTTAACAAATGCGAAGAGATCTGGAATCGGGGTTTGGTTATACAAGGGGAAGCTATTAACACCCAGAGTATCTATAGTAATCTATAGGAACCTTCGTTTGCATATATTTTCTACTGTTTGAAATGCTTTCTTAAATCTATTTGCTGTTGATTGGGGAAATTTCTCCTTTGTGAGGGCTGAGGAATTTTTTTTTTGTTTTTGGTTTTTCTATTATTTTTGGGAAGATGCTTGACCTAAGATTTTTTATTTGTGTGCTCGCTAAGATTTTGCAATCTTATGCCTACGTATTCCCGTAAAGAGATCTGGGGAAATCAGAGCAATCATAGTTTCTTCTATTCTATGGGAGGAAAATTTAGTGTCTTGTTCAAAGCCCAAGATTGAAGCTAATCGGGTTTTTGTGTCTTGTTTAAAGCCCAAGATTCAAGCTAACCGGGTTTTTATGTCCTGTTTAAAGTCCAAGATTGAAGCTAAAAAAGTATTTGTGTCTTGTTTAAAGCCAAAGATTGAAGCTAAAAGTGGATTGAGAGAGAGAATTTGTCATATATAAAGGGAGAAATCTCACCTATTCATCACAAGTGTTGAGTAATTGGTTATAAGGGAAGTTACTTTAACTGAGATGTGTGGAATCCAACAATGCCATATCTTCCTTTATATGAGAAATGTTGTGAAGGAAGGAGCTTTAACTCAGTGTAGAGCAATGCCACTTTTTTGTTTATGAATCTTTCATGCTAAGTGAGGGACATTGACTTGGATGTGTAGAATCCAGAGGCTTGCCACTTACATCAGTTAGATGAAATAGAAATTTTAGCCATGATAAAGGAGGGACTCCAGCTTGGATTTTAAATCAACAAGTGTGCCACTTACATCAATTATCTGGAAAAAAAGGTTTTGATTGTTTATTTTTTGATATGTGATGTACAAAAGGGATATTCTCCTACAGAGAGGACTCATGGTCTCATCTGTGGAGATGATTGATTTGTCTTTGATCAAAGCCAAGGTTGAAGCTAAAAAATAAGTTTAGGGATTGACTCCACTGGAGATGTTTTATTTGATTATCTTGTTTGAAGCCCAAGATGATGAAGCTGAAGGGTTTGAGTATAGCTTTAAAGAAGACTGACTCAACTGGGGAGTATGATATTTGTCTTGTACAAAGCCTAAGATTGAGGCTGACTGGAGGGAAAATAATTATATGAAGCCTAAGAGGAGGCTGACTCTTGCTGGGGATTATTGAAATCTAGGAGAAGGTCTAAACTGTGTTGGGGAATCCAAAGGGAAACTAACATTTGCTAGAGATTTGAGCAGAGTTGATTTATCAGATGCCATGAGGCTCTGATTCTTTTGAGGATTTGTTGGTGGTAATCTATTCCTGGATGGGGATTTTAAAGATGAAAGCCAAACCTTTGTTGAGGGTCATTAGAGACTTAAATATGAGTTTGAATACCTTATAGGTTTAGACTCTTCTGGGAATTGATGTATTGGTAAAGATGATTAGGATTTATCTTAAGCTTTTAGGAAGCCTGGGGGTCTTTGTGTTAAGCCCAAGAGGAGGCTATGAGGGTGAGACTTTCCAAGTATACTTATATGAAGCCCAAGAGGAGGCTGAGACTACCCAAGTCCCTTAAGAATAGGTAGGCTCTGGTTGGAGAAAGATCTTTGTATGATGCCCAAGAGGAGGTTGAGGGTTCTAGGGATGAAGATCAACCCTTGAATGATTGGATGTTCTAGAGTTTTTGACTTTCCTGAGGATTGAACTAGCAGAGATGACTAAACTCTTTCATATGCTTTTAAGAAGCCTATTGGTCCTTGTACTAAGCCCAAGAGGAGTCTGGGATGTTTCTAGGAAGCATGTAGGTCCTTGTACTAAGCCCAATAGGAAGTTGGGGAACTTCTAAGAAGCCTATGGGTCTAAGCCTAAGAAACATTCAAGAAAGGTTTCACCGGGAAATAATCCTTTCATTGCTGAACAGTTCTAAGGTTTGAAGAAATTCAAAAGAGGTTTCACCGGGAATTAATCCTCTCTAGGGAAATGAAATTCTTTGTATAGGAATAAACTAGTTGATTGAACTGAGTTATAAGTATCCTACTGTTTGACCTAAGTATTAACAGAGGATGACCTATCTACTAAGGGGACCCTAGACAGATATGCACAAGTATATACAGATAAGTGAATTGACAGGTGTAGCACCCCAAAATTTGCTCTCCTTACTTTAGTACTAACTGGCTTATGTTTCATTTCATTTTTGCATTATCATGTGTGCATATCATTGGTTCTTAGCATGGGGTCAAGGTGCCTGAGGTAGTTCAAGAGGAGAAGATGTTCTTCAAGGGTCAAGTTTCATACCATTTATCAAGGATCAAGAGTTTGTGCTAAAGTTGCTAAATATGGAAATGACCTATAATTTGAAAGTTTCCATTTTTGGCAAGTTTTTACACTACATTCAACTTGAATTTTCATCATCAATGAAGCCTCAAATGAATTTTTCTCAAACATAAAAGTTGAAGATATTTTTCTCCCCTTTCCAACAAGTACTAGATGGTCTCCATATCATTTGTGAAACTCAAGTTATGATCAAAAGAAGGCAAGGTGGTTTTTAGGGTTTTCTCATGGTTCCATTCTTACACCTTTTGCATTTTGGGACATAGTGACCTATAATTGGTCCCATTGCTTCAAGGCACATTCTAACATCAAAGTACATTCCATAAGGATAATTTTTGGCCTTTGAACCAAGGGATTCCATGACAAATCCATCACTTATCTCACATTGTGCAATTTTGCAAAATCATTGAAAATTCATAAACCAAGGCATCTCAAGGCCCAAATCCAATTCAGGTGTGATTAGCAATTGATACATGAGTGATCCATCATAAAAGGCTTGGGTGTACATGCATGGAGGAGGGTGTATAACTCAAAGTGCAAATTTCCAAAATGACCCAAAACTCATTAATTGAGGAATTAATCAGACCTAAATGATTATCAGTGGAATGACCTAATGTATTTAAGCTAACTCATGCACTCATTGGAGGAAAAGGCACGTTATTTTGGGGAGAATCAAGTCTTAACCCTAAACCTTCTTTTCATCGAATCTCATCACACACAACAGCTTTTCCAAAAATTCTTTTACATTCTGAGTCCTTGGGATCCATAGAACGCAAATCATCCATCGTTTGAAGCTAACAGCAAGGATACGGGTTGTGTGATCTCAGGTTAGTGCATTTATCATGATCTTAAAACTCAAGTTTTAGATGTGCATAATGATTTGTGGTTGTCATTGATGATGCCTATAATATTTGTTTTGAGTTTGGACGTTTAGATTGGTTGTATGATGAGTTTTAAAGTTTTGAACCATAACTTTTTTCATTCGATTCTCCTTGTATGTTGATTGTTTGTGATTTATAATGTGATATTATTGATCCTTGTTAAATTCTGGTCAAGAGGGTATATTCGTTTGCACGTTCTGGGTTTTTTGGGGTTGCAGGTTGCTGGAGAAGACGACCGGAGCTAGGGCTCCGGCGTCTGGTTTTGATCTCCGGCCAGCTAGGGTTCCAAGGTGGAAGGCGAAATCACCACCGTTCGTTGACTTGATCTAACGGTCCATGCGTTGCCACATCATTTAAATTCTATTTTATTTTATTAGTTATGTGCGTGATATCCCATGTTAATTATTGTGAACCACACATTTGAACCACTTATCATGTTTTTTATTGGCTGATCCTATGCGTTGATTGAATCTAATGGATGATAAGGTGCCAACGCATTAATGATAGGGTGTGCCTCTCACATGTTATTTTATTTAATTTCTGATAATTTGGTGTATGCGCGCGCATGTTTAGTATTGTGTGTCTTTTAATCTGAAGCGTTCATCTTGCTTACTAGTTACTTTTGTTGACTTAATATGAAGCGTTGGATTAATCTATTGGCTGATGTTGAATCTGAGTGTTGACTGGGTGCATGTATTCTTTTTATTTTTTCTGATGGGTTTTGGTGTGTGGGCTTGATATCCACACCCCCTCCTTTGGGCCCATGTTCATTTCCAACGTGTCTGGAGTGCTATTCATACCCCCTTGCTATTTTCTTTTTTATTTTCATTTAATTGCATCATTTGCATTTTCATATTTTAAAAATAGCTAAGTGCATTAAAAAATTACCAAAAAAATCATGGATCATGTTTAGAGTTTTATAAAATTTTCCCAAATTTTAATTTATTTTTAGCATCTGAATTAATTATTTGAGTAATTTCTTTTTGAATTTACTCCATATATGCATACTCTAACTTGCTTATTTTATTTCTCATAGTCTATAAAACATTTTGAGCCCATTCTTTTTGAATTGCTTCATCAACATATTGAAGTTCATTAAAACATTTTTCTCTCATTTTTAAAATCATTTCATATTGCATTTTAGTCCCTTTCTTTTGCATGTTAGTTCATAGTTCTCATTTGAATTTGCATAATTGTTTGAGTGACCTATCTTGGGAATTTTGGCATGAGCTTTTGACATGTTGTTTGCCACTGGTTGAGGTGTGTTAAGTTTTAATTTTGTAATTTTAGAAGATGTTTTGCTAATTGTTTGATTGCTCTTTGTTTGAGGTCTCTTTTATGCACATCTTTGATCATGTCTGAGTACTTGTTTGAGAAGGCACTTGTGCCATCATTTGGGATTACTTCTTTGACTTCATAAACCATGTTTGAATTGTTATAGGTCACTTGATTTCCATTATAGGTCATTGGTGTGAGGTTGTTGCATACTTTGTGCATATGTTCAATGCCTGGTTTACATGCCTTTTCTTTGACTTATCTTCTCACCTCATCTCATCTATGCTTACTCATGACTTATGTTTGGTTTATGTATGCCATACCTTATCATTCATTTGCACTTCATTTGATGTATGTTTCTGACCTTGGAGCTTTGCATTCATTCATGTCATATGCTATTCATGCTTCATCTTACACACTTGAACATGTTTCACTTATATGTTTCCTTCTTCTTCTATTGATGTTTGATGCTTGGATATCTGTTTGCATGTCTCATGTGACATTTGCATAGCATGATTAGGCACATGTTTAGGTCATCCACATTCTGACTTGGATGAGTTTCAATTAGTTTGTAACCATTTTTCTTTGGTTTGTGACTTGTTTGGGGTTTTCATTTGTCTTATTGTTACTTATGTCTGTTTTGTACTAACCTTTTATGCAGAGGTAGAGGTAAGTCATTTGAGGGTGTGGATAGTTATCCATGTCCACCCTCACTCTTTCTTTCTCTCATCTTTTCTTTTCTTTAGGCTTTCAATCCTTTGCATGATAATATTAGGACTAAATTCCATAGGGTAGTCTCCCTCCAAACCTCCCCTTAGGGCCACCTTTGCATGATAACATTAGGATAGATTTTTCCCCGTAGTTTTTTTTCTTTTCTTTTGAGTCCCTCTTCTCATCTCATAACAATTTCTAAGATACTTAATAAGGTCAACTTGCCTTGCACACAAGCCTTAAACATAGGAAATGAAGATTGAGGGGTCCCCCTTCTCTCTTCAAGAGTGTTGAGCATACATCCCATTGGGGACGACCATGCGACGCATTCGTTCCCGTGTCATAGACTTTGGTTCAAGTTGAGTTACGAACTAACTCAAGTCACTTCTGTCCTAAAAAATACAAACAAATTTCAAATCATTTTTGTCCTTCGGGATCGTCAAACTAAAGGCTATTTTCAAAAAGGGCACGTTACTTTCCGTCTGAGTCGCAAACAGGCATCGACCCTAACTGCCGGACGCGAGCTTAACGTCGCTCATAAAAAACGCAAAAAGAACTTGGTCCGAACTACGTTGACTCTGAATTCCCCATTGCACAAAGGGAGTACGTAGGCCTAGGACGGCGACGTCCTACCGAGTCTGCCTTTGTTTTCCCCTCCCCCATTTTAGTATAGCCATAGATGTTAGGATAACTCACCCTTAGATTAGACAACAAGCGTGGATCCCATCGAGTACGATGGACACGTGGGGTGCTAGCACCATCCCCTCGCGTAACCGACTCCCGAACCCAGACTATAGTTGCGATGACCATTCCTTTCCCTCTTCCTCAGGTTTATGCGGTGTTCATTTTCCCTCTCTTGGGATAAATATACATTGTTGGCGACTCTGTGTTCCGCGCCACTTTCGCGTTTGTACCTGGATGAAAATCCTTGGAGCGACAACAGGTATATAAATAAGTATGCATTGAAAAGGTGTTGGGTCTTATTCTCTGGATAGAGGCCCAAGTGTATTGTAATTGGTTGTATTGATTATCAATGAATGATTAGGGTTTTGAGAAATTGAAGAAATTTTTGAAAAAACTTTGGATTTAAATTTGTATTAAAGAATGTTGTTGTTAGTTGAATGAATTGAAAAGAAAGTTTGGGGCTTATAACTCAAAGAGAGGCCCAAGTGGTCTAAGAGCAGTTTCACCGGGAATAATGCTCCTTTTAGTACCAGTGTAATTTGAATCTTTTTTTTATTGTAAAAAAAAAGAAAAGGATGAGACTTACACTCTATAAAGAGGCCCCAGTTAATATATCTTTGAATTAAAGAATGAAAGAATAGTATTGGGTCTTATACTCGGGGAGAGGCCCAGCAGTTTTAAAAACAGACAAATGATTTTTGAAAACAGAGGTATGGGGCTTACAACTCAAGGAGATGCCCATGAGGGTTGTTTATTGTTTAAAACAAGGTTTATGTACAAAAGATTGAGGCTTATACTCAAGTAGAGGCCCAGATGATTTATTTTGAAAACAGTGATCGCACTACGATACCGAAAGACGTTGTGGGACTTATACTATAGTAGAGGCCCAAAATTTATTTATGTATATAGGGGGTTGAGTCTTACACTCTAATAGAGGCCCATGAGTGTTGAAATGAAGTTTTGAAAGATTAAATCAAAGAAAACCCTAATTTCATTTTTTAAAGATATTTTTCAAAGAAAAATCAAATAAAAAAATGATAAAAAAATACCAAAAGAAATCAATAAACATGTTATGAATTATGTTTAAGGTTTGGAAAATGAAGTTTTATTCACTTGATGATTTAAAATTCATTTGGTTTTGAAAAATCAAGAAAAATAAATTATTTAAAATGTTTAAAAACAAATTAAAATAAAAATCTTTAAAATATTCAAAAATATATCAAATAAAGATATTTTTTTTATTTTTTTATGGAATAAAATATTTAAACATGTGAAGTATTTATGTTTAAAAAATCATTTGAAAAAGATTAAAAATGAGAGAGAAATTAATTTTTGAAAATAATTAAGAAAATAATTAAAAATTCTAAAATTTGAATTATGGCGCCAACGGTAATCTTCTTCCTCGCGCGTGTCCTCCATGGCCGTTTTGCAAAACCTCTCATATCTCTCTTAACACATAATGATTTTGCACGATGTAAACATGAAAGTTGTGTGTTTTTGAACAAGGATTTCAATGATACCAATTAATTACATTTCTTTAATGTGTAGAGTGAGATATCATGTGAAGAACAGATGAACCCTAATTTTTGCAAGAACACTATGAAATCCTACACACGATTGAGACATAACAATTGATTGAGGGAAAACACTCTACATAAGTGCAGAAACATGTTGGTAACTTGAAAACACATTTATGATGCATGGATCATGGAGTTTGAAGAGTTCGGGCTTATTTGTCCAAAAGGAATTCGAATCCTCAGTTGTAGGTGTTAAAGAAGTGTTTTGATGATCTGGACAACTTCCTTGGATCTCAAGTAGTGTGTTGAGATGCTTGGAATGGATTGAAAACCTCTGGATTGGTGAGCACGACACCAACTGCAGATGGCTCTGGGGTGAGGTATGAACTTGATGAATCTGGTGTTATAGATGTGGTTCAAGTGTTTAGATAATTCATATATGATGTATGTGAGGTTTTAAGACCATTGGTTTGAGTTGAATTGCTCTCTATTTCAAAACACAATTCTCATTTCTTTGAAAAATGGATTTTTGATGTTCAAGAGGGAAATGGTGGAAAACATGTATTCTGATGTTTCGGTGTGGTTTGATCAACCAGAAATGACCTTTATTTATGGTAGAGGAAGTTTGTTTTGCAAGGAATGCTGAATGGGGGCTGGATCACCGTATTTTCCAATGGATATGGCTAGGTGTTCAAAGTCTCCTCTAGCCATTGACTTGAGCCAAACTTTGTAGGTTTAGGTCTTCTGATTTTTGGCTAAGGCTTGACTCATTTGGACTGATATGTGTATGTTCATGCCACCTCAATGCATCCTATTAATTCCATATGACAAAACTTGAATTTGGATTTGCAACATTAACTTCCATGTGCCTAAAGGATAGGATTTTTGACTTTGTGGTCTTATGGTTCAGATTCCTCATCATTCATGTTGATATTGGACAAAAATACAATGATGCAAGTGTCCAAAATTGGCTCAAGAAATCGTGGGATACAAGTCATGTGCCAATGCAGTAAAAAAATAGTTTGTATCAAGGCATGTTGTGAGGTCCATAACTCCTTGCTCAAGTGGAATCAATGGATATTCTTGTACTATTTAGATAGCTTGTATATCATACTTCAACTTTGATGTTTACATTTGGTCTTGATTCCTCTTGGATCACAATGAAAAATGCCTCCAAAGTTGGGCAAAACATGAGACAGATTCTTCCTAAAATGTTTCTATGTGTCAAAGTTCAAATCTTATGAAACCACTATGCCATAAAAGCCTTTATACATCGCTTTTTTTGGCATTACACAGCGCTTAAAAGCGCTGTCTAAACTGGCGCTGCTAAAAGATTAGACAGCGCTTTGGTTAATGTCAAAAGTGCTGTCTAAAGGGGTGCTTTGACTGAAAAAGCGCTGTCAAAGCACCGCTTTAGACAGCGCTTTTACAATAGGCAGCGCTTTTGCTTATATTTTAGACAGCGCTTTTATTGTAAAAGCGCTGTCTAAATGGTGCATTAGACAGCGCTTTTTGTTTTTTCAGACTAACATTAGACAGCGCTTTTTGCCTTTTTTTAGTATACCTTAGACGGCGCTTTTGCTGTTTTGGTATACCTTAGACCGCACTTTTTGGTCAAAGCGCTGTCTAAACTCCACCTTAGACAGCGCTTTTAGTGTAAAGCGTTGTCTAAGGTATACGAAATTTTTTATATAAATTACTTAAAAAAAGCGCTGTTTGTTTTATACAGTTTATATGCACCTGTTTTTAAACCACAATTTGCACCAGGTTTTCAACCACAATTTGCACCTGTTTTTCAACCACATTTTGCACCAAAATATCATAAATTGGAGCTTCAATCCAATATATACGCACCAATTTTGCCTATTTATATATACAATTTTCATCCAACAATTTATATATACAAAGCAATTGATGATATAAATCATTTCATCCAACAAAACATTTTGCTTCAAATCTACATATTACTTATAGAAATGCTAAGCAAAAAGCAATGCACATCAATATAACTCTATCTTCTACTTTGCACATATAACCTGAAACAACACAAAAAGGTTGTAATTCAATTAAAACAAGACATAAACAATGTCTATAGTTACAAAGTTATACATACTCAAAATTCTCATCAATTAAAGTAAGAGTACAATATACCTTATAAAACTCTGAGTTCAATAATGAATTGACACCAATCCTCTTTAATTTCATCCAAATGATCTCTTGAGTAATACGCACACTTGAATTCATCAAAGTACTACATAATAATATAACATAGTTTGATTTAGTTTCAACTATTTAATTATATGAGAAATATGTGTTAAATATTAAAATAACTCATAAGTTAGAAATAACCGCAATCTATATCATTACGTTGCCGAGGACACTACACATGAAAAGAAAATATGGATAAATCCTAAGTTTTATCAAGTATCATCACTAATATAATAAAAAATGTGATAATTAATATACCTTCACTCCAATCAATGTAATGTTGTTGGCTCTCCTCTTTGGTACTTAGATATCTCTTTGTGCTCGAAAAGCTTGTATAATGCTAATAAAATATAAATGAATATTTAGAACAATTCACATAAATAAATAAATAAATATACACATGAATATTTAGAACAATCTAACTTACATATCAATCATATTCTTCATATCCGGGTATCATGAATAGAATCATCATGTGGGTGATCCTCGTTAGTAGCCATCTAACTTGTAATAAAGAAAACAAGGATATCAAATATAAATTATGATGAAAGTACTTGTCTAAGCTATAAATTATGATACCAAATGATATATAAAATGAAAAATAAAGAAGAGCATATAACATTTTATTATATTACCTCTTTCACTAACATCTCTTTCTTTTCTTGGTTGGAATATGAATTATTTGTTTCTTAGCAATGTGGACGGATGAATTGATCCAAATTCCCTCGTTATGATCATTTCTGATATATGACTCATCCGCTATAAGATCCTCATCTTGATCATTTCTATTATACAACTCATTCCGTCTAATGCATAACTCATTCTCAACATCAATATCACATTGATCTACACCGCTATCATCAACCACTTTGTTAGATAAAAGCACTATAGACCATTTCGTACTCGTCGGGTCAGTGACATAGAACACTTGTTTAGCTTGAGATGCTAGAATAAAAGGCTCATCTTTGTACCCCACCCTATTAAGATCCACTTGCAAAAATCCTGACTTATCCATTCGTATGCCACTACTATTTACCCACTTGCAACCAAAGATAGGAATCTAAAACTTCTCGTAATCAAACACCCAAATGTGCTCAATAACTCCAAAATATGATAGATTTGCATATTTGGGGTTTAAGTCTTTCATACTTGATATGTGCATTGCTTCAGCTAGCACGGTGACACCACTATTTTGCATAGTATTTTTATCATCTTGTTCTTTGGTATAAAATGTGTATCCATTAATTGCGTATGCGCTATGAGAAAACACATGCAAACTTAGACCATATACCAAACATCTCAACCTTTTTGTTACTGAAGTGGGATCTGAAGAGCGCTTCGAATAAATATAATCCTTTAACCATTGTATAAAACTTTGATTGTGCTCTCGTACTATCCAATTTTCATTTCTGTTCTGATTTAACCTTCGGAGTACATCCTTGTGCATTTCAACATATGGCTCAACCTCATTATCATTGTGCAGAACATACAAATGCACTTGATCCCGTTCATCCCTTGATACTGTCACAATTTTATTTCCAATTAATTTTTTACCTTCCTTTTTTTTCAAAAATATGAGTTTTGGGGAGTCCAATCGATTGAACATTGGACAAATATTCAGTACAAAACTCAACCGCTTCTTCAACAATGTATCGTTCAACAATACAACCCTCTGGTCGACTTCGGTTTTTCACGTACCCTTTTAATATTTTCATATAACGTTCAGCAAGGTACATCCATCTTATATAAGCTGGTCCACACAACTGTGTCTCTTTCACAAGATGAACAACTAGATGTACCATTATGTCAAAAAAAGAGGGAGGAAAATACATTTCAAGCTCACACAAGGTAATAACTATTTCTTTTTGTAGTGTTGGTAAGATCTCAGGATCGATCACCTTACTACAAATTGACCTAAAGAAAAAACACAATTTAGTTATGGCGCTTCTTACTTTTTCTGGCAAAATAGAACGTATACCTATTGGTAGAAAATGTTCCATTATAACATGGCAATCATGTGTCTTTAAACTTTTTAACTTGAGGTCTTTCATAGACACAAGTCTTCTAATATCTGAAGAGTATCCTTCTGGAACTTTAACTTCACTCAGAAACTTACACAATATTTTTTTCTCCCTTCTAGATAGAGTAAAAGCAGCAGGTGGTAGATATGTTCCTCTTCCTTTCTTCACGGGTGCTAATTCAGTTCTTATTCCCATTTTTAACATGTCCTCCCTTGCTGTAAGGCCATCCTTAGACTTTCCTTTTATATTGAGTAACGTACCAATAACACTTTCAAATACATTTTTTTCAATATGCATAACATCGAGAAAATGTCTCACGTACAAAGACTTCCAATATGGCAATTCAAAAAATATCAACCTCTTCTTCCATCCAGCTTTGACAACCTTATGTGCAAAAGGCTTGCCAAACTGAGTACGCACATCTTTCACCTTTTCAAAAACTTGGTCGCCTGACAATGCAGGTGGAGCTTTACGTTGTTCGGTGTCTCCATTGAATACTTTTCTCCACCCACTGTAGTGATGATTAGAATTTAAGAATCTACAATGACCGAGAAAGACATTCTTCTGACCAAACTCCAATCGCGTCGAATCTGTTTTATCTTCACAAATAGGACACGCATCTTGACCTTTTATGTTGTACCCTGATAGATTTCTGTATGCTGGAAAATCATTAATTGTGCCAAACAACATCGCCCTTAAGTTGAAACTTTCTTTCCTATACCCATCATAAACCTCCACACCTTTCTCCCACAAAAACTTTAAATCTTCGATTAAGGGTGCCAAGTATACGTCTATGTCATTCCATGGTTTCTTAGGCCCAGAAATTAACATAGATAACATCATGTACTTACGCTTCATACATAGCCATTGAGGTAGGTTATAAATCATAAGAATCACAGGCCATGTGGTATATGAGATACTTTGAAGACCATGCGGGTTCATTCCATCAGTAGATAATGCCAAGCGAAGGTTTTTTGCTTCTTCTCCAAAGTCAGGATAATCATTATCAATTTTCGACCACTGTGGTGAATCAGCCGGATGTCGATACTTTCCATCAATAATTATTTCATCTGCATGCCAAGTTAGGTGTCTTACATCGGTTTCACTACGAAACATGTGCCTAAATCTCGGAATTATAGGAAAATACCATAAGACTTTTGCTGGAGACAATTTTTTCTTATATCGAGACAAACCGCATTTAGGGCACTCAGTTAACGATGCATATTCGTTTTGAAACAAAACGCAATCGTTTGGACAAGCATGTATCTTATCATAGCTCATGCCAATAGAGCATAACATTTTTTCGGCCTCATAGGTTCGATTAGGAAGAAAATTATCCTCCGGTAGCATTTCTCTCATAAGGGCCAACAACTCTGTGAAACTTTTATCCAACCATCCATTGCCCGCCTTTAAGTTGTACAACTTTAATACCGCAGACAGTCTTGTGAATTTAGTGCAACCTTTATACAACGGTTTCTCTGCATCGCTTACCAACCTCTCAAACATTTTGGGACAATCATGAAGATCTTCTTCAAGTGCTTCTGCAATCTCTTCGACTCGATCACAATCATATGTTTCCGTGTCTTTGTTGTCTGAAGCATAGGTCATATTACTTTTCCCCCTCGGTTCAACATTCTCGTTAATTTTCTCACCATGAAATATCCAACACTTATAACTTCAATCAATTCCATGCATCAGTAAATGCGATTTCAATCCATCTGTGTCAACCCGACCCACATAACAACAACCCAAGCAAGGACATTTCATTCGACTGGGGTCTTCAACGTGTTGAACAGCAAACTTAACGAATTCCAATACCCCATTCTTGTACTCTTTGGACAATCGATCGGCAGACATCCATTTTTTATCCATGGTTTTCCTACTTATTAAGGCAAACAAAAACACTACTATAATTATTTACGCAACTATTTCAAAAGAACATAAAAGAAGATTTTCTTAAGAAAAACACTTTCGCGTCACAGAAAGAAGATTAATACAAATTTTTATTTCACGTATCGTCTACCATATGAAGATTTGAGTGCAAGAATAAAATACCTTTCTCGTAGTAGCACTTGGTTCAAAACAAATTCTCCTCAAACAACAATCTGAAAAGAACAATCACAATTGAAAGCAATCAATATCAACTTCAAAACTAAAACTAAAACCATGAAGATGTTAGTAACACGAGAGAGATTAAAGCAGGAATAAGCCATTGAAGAATTCCAAAATTGAATCGTTTATAATTGTATAGTTTTGAATTTAATAGCATAAAACCAAGATATTAATATCCATAAGAGAACAACAAAACACTTAGTACCTATACCCCACTCTATATCTTGATTTAATTTTTTTTTGGTTAATCAAGGCATAGTTGTTTATAAAAGAGACAGTATGGTTTACATCAATCAGATTCCTCAAAGAAGAACCCTAAATGCAAAAATGTTCATATCAGAAAATGTAATGATTAAAGTAATGGAGTCTTGTTATGACCCTAACCATCTATCCCAAAGTCAGTACCAAGCTACATTCATGAGTAGAACCACTATTTATCATCTCTAACATTAACCATAACAGAAAAGAAGAAATCTTACCGAAACGGTGGAGAACGGTGGAGTACGGTGGAGGACGGTGGAGGACAATGAAGGAAGGACGACGGCGAGAATGTAACCGAGACGGTGGAGGACGGTGGCGAGAGCTGTTCTTAGTTCGTTCTCGTCGTTTGCAGTTCGCAGTAGAGATGGAAAGAATAGAGATATGAAAAATAGAATACTGATACTATACAATTTTTTATTTTAATTAATAAGACCTTAGACGGCGCTTTTCAAAAAGTGTTGGCTAATGTGCTCCTTTACCAGCGCTTTTGAAAAAGCGTTGTCTAAGGTAGGCCTTTTAGCAGCGCTTTTACTCTTTTTCGTATACAGTTTCCGTGTTTATTTTTTATTTAACTTATAGCAGCGCTTTTGCATAAAAGCGCTGTCTAAGTTAGGCCTTTTAGCAGCGCTTTTACTCTTTTTCGTATACAGTTTCTGTGTTTTATTTTTTATTTAACTTATAGTAGCGCTTTTGCATAAAAGCGTTGTCTAAGGTGCGCTAGTAAAAGCCAGTTTTGGCGTAGTGAACCCTAACTTTATGGTCTTATAACTCAAAATCTAGGCATTTTTTGACCATGGATTAGTAGGACACTTTTGTAGTATGTAATGAGAGCTTTCATTTGAGCTTTGGATGAAAGAAAATGGTTGCTTGGATCACAAGTTATGGCCTTGAAAAGTTGAGTAAAAATCACTTTTTTTCATAACTTAGTGAAATTTCAAGTTTCTCAAGGTTGCCCTTTTTGCAAGTAACCTCACTTTTCTTGATTTTTCTTGATTGATCATGATCCAAATCATAAGTTAACATTTTTTTGACTTGAAGAGGCCATGTTTGTCAAAAAACCTCAAAAGTCAAACTTGATTTTGGTCACAATTGACTTTTTATATCAGATGAATTTTGAACTTTGTGATTGTCGTAATCCAAAATTTGACCTCCCCTTTTTTCCTCTTGCATGAGCATGTGCATTCACATCGCTGACATACGCATTCGCATTTTTTCTCTTTGATTTTGTTGCAGGAATATTCAGGTTTTCCAAGCCCGATTAATCATATCCTCACAATGTCATCACATCATCAAAACAAGCTCAAAATAAAGGTTTCTATACCTATTCATCAAAGCAAGAGGTTGAAAATCGGAACTGTGGCCACAACAGCATTTTTCAGGCAAATTTGGGCATTTTTGGGCTTGGTTAATCGATTAACCATTTGCAGTGCAAATGTGTTAATCGATTACCACATGCAAATTTTGCAAATTTTGCTGCTTTTTCAAGTCAACAACTTTCCCTCCATATTTTGAACTTCTACATTGGTCTAGTAACATGTGGAACATTCTGGAGTATTCAAGAATTCACTCAAATTTATTCCAATGCATCATTTTCAAATAAGTGCACCATGTTCCTTGATTTCCAAGTATGTGGACTTTTGGATGATTGGAGCTTACATTGGGATTGTTACCGAGTTGGTTCTAACTAACCGAGTTAACCGCTTGACTCGGTGAGTCAAGTCTAACAAACTCCTAGCCTAGTTCCAAACCACCCAAAGCTAAGTCCAAACCTCTCACGCTCCAAACCAAAAGTCTATATAAACAAAGCTTCACTACTTTCACAAATCCTCCATAATTTCCACAACCATTTTCACACAAATTCCTCACACTTCACTCTCAATTCTCTCACATTCTCTCTGATTTTTCTTTTCTACTTTTTCATCTTCATCTCAATTCTCTTCCAAAACCTCACCAAAGCTCTTAATTCTCCATTGAAGAAAAGCTACTTTCACCTTGAAAGTGATTTTTCTTGAGCTTAACCTTCATCCTCATTCCATTCTATTGGATTTTTATGGAGCTTCAGTAGCTTTTGGATTCATCTCAAGTGATCATTTCAAGCTTCTTCGGTGATAATTCTCATTTCAGAGTTTTCGTCGTAATTTGCTCGGTTTCGATACGATTCGGCTACGATTGAAGATTCCGTTGGTTTCTTTGATTATCTTCATCATCTTACAATGATACTTGAGTTTCTGGAGTTCTATTAACATTTGGATTCATCTCAAGTGTTTGCTTCAAGATTCTATGGTTAGAATTCGCATTTCGGAACTTCGTCACAATTTGCTCGGTTTCGATACGTTTCGGCTACGTTTGAAGATTTCCTCTGGTTTTCTTTGTTTATCTGCATCAAGATCACTTTGCAACAATCACCAAGCCAAATCTCTGGCTTGTAGGTTGGTAGATCTCACTCATTTTTCTGTTTCGAACATTTTCGTATCATTCGCAATGTAGTTTCATTGTTTTGCATGTGAATTGATTATACCATTGCTTGATCCATGATCTTGGTGATTTAATTGATTCCATTGTTGATCATTTTCTATTTTTAAACTTAATTTTTTGTGCATAATTGTTTGCCCTAGCATTGGAGTGATTGCACAATCGATAAGTTGGCCAAAAGCACTTTTCAAAAACTGTTTTTCTGCCCATGTGTCAGTGTTAATCGATTAACACTTTGCAGTACAAAAGTGTTAATCGATTAACCAGTGTTATTTTGCAAAATTTCAAGTGTTAATCGATTAACACTTTGCAGTGCAAAAGTGTTAATCGATTAACACTAGAAGGCCATTTTCACGCTTTTTCAAGTGTGTTTGACATGGTTTCTCATTCTAACTTCCATGGATTGATATGCTTGATATTTATGGAGGTTTTAAGTGCTTTTAACCTCTGTTTAAAGCATATTTACCTTAATTCAATGTTTGATTTATTAATTCTTGCAATTAGGTGTTCTTCATATTTGTTTGAACATGCTAATTCTTGCACTTTCTTTTATCACAATAACATGATTTTGTGTTGCATTTTTTGTGTATCACTTGGTACTGTTTTGCACTTTCTCTATTTGCTTTGCATTAGGTTTATTCTCAAGAGAATAAACTTAATCATGTATAATCAACAATTTACACCTTTTGCTTTAATGGTTTTCCATTCTCTTTGGAAAATTGTTAGCATATCAATTCCCCTTGATTAATTATTCGAAACTTTGTTTCGATTAGTTGATCCTTCCTTTGTGCTTCTCTTTAGTCTTCCTTTAGAGCTTTCTTTCTCTTTTCTCCCGCGGAGTCAGAGATTCGTACGACGCCACGACGCAATGGAGCACTGTACAAGTTGGCGCTGTTATGCTGTCTGTGTCAATTTTCGCACTATACTTGAGTGCTAGAGAAGGAATGAGGATGGAATTGTCCTACCTCATTCTGACTATTTCTTGGGTAAGGGCATTTGGCCCTCTCGCTGAGAATAGTCACCTCTATCCTCAAGCTGTAGTGTTTCTCCTTCCCCAGTCGAGTTGATCCTTGATCACTTGTGCTCCTCTCAATATCTCTTTGATCCATCACCATCCTTCTTGGTTAAGATCATTATCTTGAGTTAGCATTCTTCTCCTTTGTCTCACAATTCTTTTCGTGTGACCAATCATTACTATTTTGATTCTCCTGAAGAGCCTCAAACCTTTTTTCTTCAGTTAAACACAGTCTTTATGTTAAAAAACCGCATTCCCAGGAGTTCGCAGCCTTCTCTCAGTTCTTCTCCCTTTGTTTGGTTAATCACTGATTGTCAGTTAAAACACCAATTTGCACTCCTTATCAGTTAACCACAGTCTATCTGTTAACATACTGAGTTCCTTTTGGGTTAATCACCCTCTCTTGGTTAATCACCCATTTTTTCAATTAACCAGAGTCTGGCTGTTAAAGTACTGAGTTCCTTTTTGAGTTAATCACCTTCTCTTGGTTAATCACTCGTTTCCTTTTTGGTTAATCACAGTTCTTCTGTTAAAACTGAATCCCCAGCAGTTAGCAACCTTTTCTTGGTTCTAATACTTGCACCCTTTGGGTTAGTAACATTTCTTTGGTTCAAATACCCTTTTCTCCGGTCAGGTACTGTTTGTTCAGTCGATATACCGAACTCCTTTGGGTCACGACCTTTGCCTGGTCCCACACCTGTCCTTTGGGTCACGACCTTCGCTTGGTCCCACACCCGTCCTTTAGGTCACGATCTTCGCTTGGTCCCACACCCGCTTTTTGGGTCACGACCTTCGCTTGGTCCCACACCCGCTCTTTGGGTCACGACCTTCGCTTGGTTCCACACCCGCTCTTTGGGTCACGACCACTCTTGCACATTAGTATCTGCATAGTTACTATATTTTCCTTTGCACTCCTTTCATGGTTTTGACACCAATTCTTTTGAACCCCCAGCGGATATGTCTCTACTTCTTTTGCTCTTGGCTCTGACACCACTTTCCACTTTCCTTCTCTTTTTCCGTCTTAGTTCCACGAACTACGGAAGCTCTGATTCTGCATTCATTCGAATGTATGATACGTAGGCACGAGATCACGATGATCTTGGCGAGCACACTTCCACCCTTCTTTCTTCCTTTCCTCTTCTTTGTCCTTAGATCCCCGAACTACGGAAGCTCTGATTCTGCATTCATTCGAATGTATGATACGTAGGCACGAGATCGCGATGATCTTGGCGAGCACACTTCCATCCTTCCACCCTTCTTCCATTCATTGTCTTTTTCCCTGATTCCATGAACTACGAAGCTCTGATTTCCTCATTGCACTATGAGGGTACGTAGGCACGAGGGCCCCAATCCTCCGCGAGCACTCCTCTCACTTTCTCTCTTCTTTCTTTCTTTTCTCTTCTCTCTCTCCTTTCTTTTAGCTAGAAGCCTTTAGATAGATAACCCATCCAAGTCTAGAAGCAAGTGAAATGGTTCTCGTCGAGTACGATGGATGTGTTAGGTGCTAATACCTTCCTTTCGCATAACCGACCCCCATTCTCGTTTCTCTTCCCCTTGGGTTTTATCGATATTTTCCCTGTCCTTTGGGACTAAATAAAGTTCGGTGGCGACTCTGTTGTATCTTTGAGTGTGCGATTCACTCAGGTATAAACCAGCTATCTTCAGTGATCCTTTATGAAATCAAGTCCTTGGGCTAAATTGAACCTAATGGATGGATTCCATAGATGTTTTAGAGTGTCTTGAATCATGTCCCAAGGTTTGAGATCATGTTTTGGTCAAAAGTCAAAGGCATGGTTGACTTTTTCTCTGAAACCCTAGTTTGTGGTCCAGATGAATTTGAATCCGTATATTGCTTGTGACCCAAGTTCTTTGAATCAATCCAATCTTGTGAATGGATAAATATGATGTATTTTAAGTCCTTAATGCATCTCTTGATGTCTTTGCTCATGCCTTGCTCCAAAAGTCAACTTAAGGATTAGGTCAAAACCCTAATTCCTAATTTTTTTATGAATGCATCCCCAGAGGCTACTTTGAACCTATAAATGGACTCATGAGGTCCTTTTGAGCTTCTTGAATCATGTTTTGAAGTATTGGCTCATTTCTCTTTGGAGGCCTTGGTCGATCAAAACCCTAATTTGGTGACACTGATGATCTTGAGGCTTGATCAACTTGAAGTGCTGCAATCATGTGCTTGATTCTTGATGTGGGAGACCTCTTAATCCTTCATGGATGTTTGAGAGCTTTGACAAGTTAAAGATCATGTCAATTCTTGATTGATCTTTTGCCTGAGTGCTCTGAGAGGGCTAAAAAACCCTAATCCTTGGTTAAAGTGAATGTTCAACAATCTTTGAGAGGATTGATGAGGTATGAAGGTACATCCATATTGTGGTGATGATTTGCACAATGATGTGAAATCTTGTGGTCAAAATTTAGGGTATGACACATAACATTCAACCCTTCAAGTGCCAACAAAAACTCAACTCTTCAAGTGTAAACAATAACAAAAACAAAGATAAAAGGTCCCATGTCATAAACCCCTTCTAAAGTAAAACATAACAATTTGTGTACCATTAATCAACATAGAAAAGAGAAACAAAAAATGTTAATACAGTTAAGTATCTTTCGATTTGAACTTAACCTTAGTAAGGATAACACAAATTCTAATCGGAATGTTAGGTAGAAATGCTTTGAATAGTTATCCCTTGTGATTAAATCAGTGTTACCTTACACACACTATTTAGTGGTTCTTCTCCTACATCTCTCTCCTACCACTATTTATGGCCATGTGCTTTTCCTTTTTTCATGAATTTTTCATTAGAGAAACTCCAGATCTCACTTTGAGACTACACCATCTCGAAATTCAAATAGGTAAAGTTCACTTTGTATATATTTCTTGAGATACATATCCTCGATATAGAACTTCATTGAGAGTTTGAAAAAACTCAATCTTCAATATGTAATAGTCAACATTATCACAGATAGCTGCACAAACATCCAAATCAATGACATGTTTTTATCCATTGAATCTTAGTTTAAGGTTTGTTAACTTCTTATTCGGTTGCTACCGTTGTCAGAACCCTTATTCAAGGAGTTTTAATCTCATACCTCTCGAGGTAGTCTTTACTAAGTCTCTATCCAATGGCTTAGTAAACAGATCAGCTAAATTATAGCTTGTTTGTATATATCTCAATGAAATAATCTCATCCTTAATCAATTTTTCTCATGAAAGAATGTCTAAGACATGTGTGCCTAGACTTTTCATTATATACTTCACTGAATGCTCAATCTAGGGTGGCTTGACTATCACAATGTATCAACACTTTTGAAACATTATCCTTAGTTAATGGAATCCTCAACAGAAGGTTCCTCAACCAAAATTCTTTGTAATGGCCTTCCAATGCTCACCATTTGAATTCCTAGTAAATTTACTCATTTTACTAACTACAAATGTCATTCCAGGTACATTGCATCAAATACATTTAGACAACAAATTGCACTTGCATATTCCAATTGAGCCACAACTCTTCCATCATTATTTTAAAGTTTGACACTAGAATCAAATGGAGTACTCACTTTCTTGAAATTTATGTGTTTAAATTTATCAAATACTTTCTCAACATAACATGTTTGATTAAGTTCATAACCCCAAATATTTCACTTTACTTTGATCCCTAAAAGTGTGTCAACTAGTCCAAGATCATTCATATGAATGTTAAAGTTAGAAACCTCTTTGTTTCTAAAATTCCATTCATCTCGTTGCTAATGTTCAATCATATAATTAACATGGAGACAAATGAATATCATAATATTCTCACACAACTTTATGAACAAACACTTGTAACAATAATTAGATGAAGATGGTTTTTAGATAATCATGCATGATGATGCAAGAAGGTTTTTAGATGAAGTGAGAGATGAAATTATGTGCAATTTAAAGTAGTATAGTATAAATTTCAATGAGCACCTTAATTATGTTTACTTGTCTCAAATTTTCACTTGAATTTATATGCTAAACCTTATTTATCAACTTCATCATTCATGACACTTTTGAACCTTTTCTTCTCTGATAATATTAACATTCATCAAAATTGAACTAGATATAAGATGTATTCCTCACTATCTCCCCCCTTTGATGATGACAAACTCTTTCAATTCGTGTTTTAGTTATGACTGAAAAATCTCCCCTAAGTTGCGTGTCTCCCCTTAATTGGTGAATCTTACAATGACAGAGTTAAACTGTTGATGTCATTGTTTTGGTGCTTGTTTTAATCTATACAAGTATTTGTCAAACTTGCACTCTTTTTGTTTATTTCCACATAATCTTCTAGTTGTTCCATGTAAATTTCCTCTTCGAGATCTCTATTTAGGAATGTTATTTTGACATCCATTTCAGGAACTATATGGTATGAAAAGAAGCTAATGCAAACAATGCTATAATTTTCGTTGTGCTTGCTACTAGCACATATGTGTCAAATGATAAATTCCTTCTTTTTTTTAAAACACCTTTGGTCATTAATCTAGACTTTTAGATATTTAGTGTACAATCACACTATGACACTTCCTTCTAAATAAGAGGAATCCCTTGAAGTTATTTCTTCCTTATAAGTCATAAGATCATCTTCCACTTGAAGAATAATAGGAATCTTACAAACAAAATTATTATTATTTCCTTCCATTAGATAGAAGAAATAAATTAGCTATCAATTTTGTTTGCTCCTAGATCCTTAGCCTTTCAGACCCTCTTGCTTATTTTAAGTTCTGGTTATTTTTCAACAATAAGTGACGAACCTTCGATTTGTGTTTTAACAGTCCGTGAAGAACCTTCCTCATAAGGTTCTTCATTTGTGGGAATCTCGAATTCCATATCCTTTGTGATAAGATTCTCAAAATTCCTCATCTCAATATTCAATAGTTACATTAAACTCTAAATTCAAAAGTCTATATAAGTCACGATCCATCCTTGGATGATCCTTATATGTTTTTGATCGTGAAGGCTGGATCAGATCCTGTAGAATCAGGCCACCAAGTGCGTCAGGGATGCTGGTCATATGGAGAGGAGGAGGGGGTGTACCTGCAAGGCACTCCGACGCTCAAGTAAGTAAAGGTCAGAGAAAAAAGGGCAAGTACAAAGAGTGAATTCTTAGGGTGAATCTTGGATACCTGACCCTCTCAAGCGAGAGGGTTTATATAGAGCCCCCAGTGCGTGGTCAACGGTCCTATTTTCAGGGCGAAATAACCGTTTTCCCCAAAGAATAGGTAACTGCCTAAACTAGCCGTTATGTCGGGCAGGGTGCCCGAAACTAGCCGTTATGTCGGGCATAAACGCAGTTCCGGGCACCTGCCCTTTGCTGTTCAGGCAGTGAGAATGCCGTGCGTAACGGGCATCAATGTCGGGGAGGAACGTTGCATTCCTTGCCTGGTTGGAGGGCAGAAAGGTCACTTTTGCCCTCTCTGTGGATTGAACTTAGGCAATTTGGGCCACTCTGGAGCAGAGGCGGATTGGGCCAATTCTAGCCATTGGTCCAGTCCAGAACAGGAGCCCCCCAAGTCGTTGCTCCCGAGCATGGGAGTGATGACTTAAGGACTGCTCGTTGCTCCGTGGAGCCAGCATAAAGTCGTCGTTTGGAGACGAGGAGGATTGTCTCGAAGTGCTCGTGGCCCTCTGTGTCCGTGATATTTGTGGTCGTGACCTTATTGCCCAGTATTCGGAGAGATTAAGCGTCAGACAGAATTGGAAACATTGGGTTGCCACGTGTGCTTCGAGCCCTGTGTAGCAGTTAATAGGCAATGATGGCTAGAGGGTAGTCATTATGGCCTACGGGCGCGTGTGTGCACGTGCCCCTCAATATAAAAGGGGGAAGATTGTCCCATTTTGCACTTTTTCTTTCTGATTTCTCTTCGCCTCTTCTGCGTCTTGCCCGTCACCGTCTTCAGTGCTTCCGACCACCTTGCCAAGCTTCGAGCAAACTCTTTCTTCTACCCAAATCAAGTAAGTTTTCTGATTCGTAACTTGTTTTAATTTCTTTTGTTGTTAGTGGTAGATTGCATGCGGTTAGGGTTAACTTTAGGTGATAAAATGGGTAGATTTCTGGCGAGTGTTGGTGGTCGACGGTGGTTGTGCCATTTTTCCGCCTTCAACACTTTGCCGGAGTATGTAGTACGTTTAGCGAGGAGGGTGGTCCACGGTGTGGTTGCGGTAGTTGTGCATGCGTGACCACCGTGTTTGTTCATCTTCTGATAGGGCGATGAGTTTTCTGGTAGAACGTTTCCAGATTCCGGTGAAGCTTTGCGGTTTCCGGTGGGGCTTTAAATGGAATCTGGGCATGAGCGCGGGGAGGTTCCTCGCAGGGGTATGGTATGTCTCGGGCATCTCCTCGCGGGGAGGTTTTTCATTCGATGTTAGGGCTTAGGCCAGGGACGTTGTCCTTAGCCTTTTGCACGCCCTTTCACTTGACTTGGCAGTGGAAGGGTGGATTTGATTTCCTGTCGAATTCACTGTCTTTCTCTGCTTTTTCAGGTGATCGTAATGGCAACGGGGCCAGACAGAGAAGTTATTCTAGACACGTCCGAGGAGGAAACTGGCTCCGAGGAGAATAGTAGCCCGACGGCTTCGAACTTTACGGCTTCGAGCTCGGCAACATCGAGCTCCTCGAGCAATGTCGGGGAGTAAGAAGAATTGGATGTCATGGAGGAAGACGTTGAAGGGTTCTTTGCGGAAGAATGGGAGGTGGCCGAACCTTCCGAGCATATTTCTACATTCGCAAAGTCTTTGGTGGACGTCTTTACGGAGGTAGGACCAGAAGGGGAGTGGAAGGTGCACTTCCCTACCTTAGACGAGCGGGTCTGCTTGGATTTCGGGGACCGCTTTATGATGTACGAGTATACCTTCAAAGATCTGGGACTGAGGCTGCCTTTTACTGATTTCCAGTGGTCGGTGTTCGAGCATCTGAAGCTGGCGCCCTCTCAACTTCACCCTAATTCGCTGGCCTTCATCCGGGCTTTTGAATTAGTCTGCGAGCATCTCGCTCTGGGGACTACTCTCCCTCTGTTCTTCGTTGTTTTCCATCTTCAAAGGTAGCTGATGAGGAAGAAGTACGGATGGGTTTCCTTGAAGCAGCCCAAAAATTTATTTAAGCCGTTCTCGGAGTCAATCCGAACGTCCAAGGAACGGTATTTCATCGTAGAACCCGTGTCCGAGGTTGCCCAGGATAGCACATATGTATGGGAGATAGAGGTCGACGAAGATGGGAATGAGCTGCTCAACGAGGAAGGAAAGTATATTGGGCGGAGGCTGTACATGTTTCCCATCCGCTGGGCACCCGACCATTTCTCCAAGAAGCCCAGCGCTTATGTCTTCCAGCCGAGCGAGCTGCGCGGGTAGGACGCTGTGGCTTACGAGAAGCTGGTGAACTGGGTTAACTCCTTCAGTCTTGTAAGCTGCTGGACGAGCAAGGACAATCCTATCTTCGAGGAGGATGGGAGCCAGAGAGTTGAGCGCAGATTCATCAATGTTAAGGCACTGCTGGAGTGCAAGACTCCCGCGGATGCTGAGAAGCTGCTCGGTAGTCTTGGTTATTTAGATTTTGTTTGTGTTATCCCTTTTCCACGTAGCTACGTGCTTGTCTTTTCATTTGTGCAGGTGAGATGCCTCAGGTTCGCGATCGCGTGGTGTGAAATGCCATGGGGAGGAATAAAGCTGGAGCGGCTCCTCCTAAGACCCGGCCTGCTGGTGCCCGTGCTCCTCCCCTTATTCAAACTACCGTGGGGACCTCTTCTTCTCCCTCTCCTGCTCCACGGGGATCTCCACTGCCTTTGACCGGGCGGATGAAGCGGCCAAGGACAATAGATGTTGTGGACCTTACCCGTGTGCCGGAGAAAGGGAAGTTTGAGTTACCTCCGTGCATCCTTGATAGGAGGTTCTTTGAAGGCAATTCTTTGGTCGTCCCTCGAGCGAAATCCCTTTGCTTGGAAGGCATGGATCGCCCGAGAAAAAGGGCGCTGGTGGCCCAAGATGCTTCTGCCCTGGTCAGGATGTTGGAGATGGCTGCTGTCTACGCCGAAGGGGATTCTACGCTTGAGTCCGAACTCAATGCTGCCCGGGCTTCTGAGGCGGCCCTCAAGGAGGAAGTTAAGAGTGCCCGTGAGGCTTGGAAGAAGGCCGAAGAGGAGACGGCCAGGTTGAAAGAGGATGTCACCAAGCTGGTGGCAGAGAAAAAGGCTGCCGAGGAGCTGAACAAAGAGTTGATGGCGGTCAGTGCCCTGGGTGCCGACAAACCGAAGGAGATAAAAAAGTTGAAGACTAGGTCTGAGCTGGTTGCCTGCACCCTGCTGGCCGAGGATGATGGTATCTCCATGGCAGTGGAGTCTTTCAAAAGCGTCGTGGCTCAGTTGCGGGTGGTGAACCCTGGGCTTGAGATCTCGGCCGAGGGTACTCACTATCTTGCGCGCGTTGAGGATGGTCGCATCGTCTTGCCCGCAGGCCTTGTTCTAGATACCCCCGAGGCCCAGCCTAAGGACCAGCCCGAGGAGGACCAGAGACCTGAGCCGGTGTCAACCGAGTATGCGGATGAATGAGGAGTGTTATTATTTTGATGTTGTTGTATCTTGTCCGGCCTACGCGCCATTGAATTATTTGTAATTTTATTTTTGGGGGCATGGCCCCGTTTTATGTAATAACGCACAAACGTGGCCCTTGTGGCCATTTGTTATGTTAATTATATTTTTGTCTTCTTCACGTGCATGATTTTACTTGCGTTTATTTTTGCTAAGTGTTGTATGCATGCTTGTTGTGGACGTATGTCTGCCCGTGTTTGGGAGCTTTTGACTCGTGCGAATATTTATGGGGGATTGCTCGATGTAGATGCCGTTCGACCGTGTGGGGGGGAATATCCTGGCTGGGGAGCGGAGCTCAGGTCGCGTTTGAGGTCTGAGTTCGCAGTGTGAATGTCCCATCGCGAGCTGGGGTTCTGCCAATCTGGTACTTTGACGACGGCGATGCTCGATCGAGGACCGCTGTCGAGCAACTACCCAGCTCGTTACTGAGCGGGGTTGTGCTTTAATCGTATGCGACGCTTGTACCTAGACGTGCATAGTGGTCGGTAGTTGACGTTCGTCGTTACGACGAGTCGAATCGAGGATTTAGCTGTAGTATTGTTTTAGCTTTTCGGCGTTCCATGGTCGAGCAAGTTCTTCCCAAGTGAGATGTTCTAGGTAGTAGGCCCCATTTTCCGTTTTTGCCAGGATGCGATAGGGTCCCTCCCAATTGGCTGCTAGCTTGCCTTTGCGAGAGTCTTTGTGGTTTCTTCTTAGGACAAGGCTTCCCACGTCGAACTCTCTTCGTATCACTTTGGCGTTGTGCCTGATGGTGATCTTTTGTTTCAGTGAGGCCTCGCGGAGAGCTGCCCCTGTTCTGATTTCCTCGATGAGGTTGAGCTCTTCCCTTAAATATTTTTCGTTCATTTCCTCGCCTAGGGGCGAATCTGTCCGCCTAGAGGGCACGTGAACTTCGACGGGAATTACAGCCTTGGTTCCGTATGCTAATCGGAAAGGTGTTTCCCCGGTCGTTGAATGGGGAGTTGTACGGTAAGCCCAGAGCACACTGTGTAGCTCCTCGACCCACGCCTTCTTTGTTTCGTCTAGCCTTCGCTTGAGGCCTCGAAGAATGACTCGGTTGGCTGCCTCAGCCTGCCCATTTGTTTGGGGGTGTTCGACGGATGCGAAGTGTTGCTTCGTGCCCAGTTGGACGACGAAGTCCTAAAACTTCCTGTCCGTGAACTGCGTCCCGTTGTCCGTTACTATCGCTTGGGGAATGCCGAAACGTGCAAGTATGTTTCGTTTGTAGAAACGCAGGATGTTGAGGGAAGTTATTTTGGCTAGAGGTCCTGCTTCTATCCACTTTGTGAAATAATCCACGCCCACTATGAGGTACTTGTTCTGACTTGATCCTACCACGAAGGGTCCTAGGATGTCTAGGCCCCACCAGGCGAATGGCCACGGGGAGGACATAGTCTTGAGCTCGTTAGGCGGGGCTAGATGCATGTCCCCGTTCCGTTGGCATTTATTGTAACGCCCCAGTTTTTGTCAGTTTTATTTAATCGAGTCTATTTGAATATTTTATTATTATATTATTTTATTCTTGACTTTTATTTGGCAATATAGTATTTTTCATCGATGTTTATGTTTTATCGCGTTTTGAGAGCGTTTGCGAGATATTTGAGCTGAGGGGTATTTTGGTCTTTTGCTTGGGTAAGTTTTATGTTTTATATAAATAGAGAGTGGAAAGAAAAAGAGAGAAAAGAAAAGGAAAAGAGAAGAGGAGAGAAAGAAGGGAGAAGAAGAGGAAAAGTGGAGAAATCAAAGATTCGTCCGTTTCGAGCGCGAATAATCGGGTAAGGGTGAGAAGTTTCAATTATATCATGCTTGTGTATGTATATGTGTATGTTTTCTTGATTGTTTTGGATAGTTTCATATAGTTTTCATTTTAGGTCGAAATGGTAAAAATGGTTAGAAATCGATGTTTTCACGGATGAATTTCGAAATAAATTGCGTAGATTAGTCGTATGAGGTTAGGCCGAGATTATAGAAACTCGTTTGGTTGAAATCGGTTGATATTGTGAGTTTTGACATTTTTGGGTTTTGAGAATGTGAGATTTCGGGTGAAAATCGAACGTCGTAGAATTATTGTTTTATGGTCCTAAAACGTTGATATATATTTGGTAAGGATTACCATGTATTTATTCGGAAGAAAGTAATTGAATCGGTCGGGTTTCCGGAGGGTTTTGTGTAGAGGCAGCAGCTCATTTTTCTGGTTTTTAACAGGTGCAATCGATTGCAGCAGGATGCAAATCGATTGCACATGAAAAAAGGGCTAAAAATGTGATTTCTGGGGCCGTGCAATCTATTGCACACAGGTGTAAATCGATTGCACTCTGCTGTTCTTTTTCAAAAATTTGGTTTTTAAAAGTTGCATAACTTTTTCGTCGTTTATCCGTTTTAGTTGTTCTTTATATCGATCTGAAGCTAAAAATATGTTCTATCATTTGGTGAAAAGAAATATTATTTTTAGCCGACTTTTGGCCGACTTTACCGATTATTCTTGAATAGTTATTTTTGATGAAATGAATGTGTGCTTATGAATGTGTTGTGGATATGCTTGTGAAGTGAACCCTTGATTGGGGAATTCTTTGTGATTTGTGGCTTTATGGAAATAATTATGTTGATGTGAATATATATATGATAAGTATTGGTGATGATGGTTTGTGGTGTTATGGAGGAATAAATGTGTGTTTTGGGTTTTGATTTCAATGTGCGATAATGATGTGTTGTGAGTAGCATTTGATATGTAAATTCCTTGTGGAAGTGATTGTGATTGCATAATTGTTGTGGTTTGTGGTTTGTAATGAAAATGCATGTGGTGACATGTTGTGAAATGAATATGCACGTGCTATTGTTGTGATGATGATTTGTGGCCTTACGGCAAGAAAATGCGATACGTGGTAATTGTTGATTTATACATGATTATGGATGTGTATGTGGGTGCAATGTGAATGTCATGAGTCATTGTATGCCAAACATCATAATATACATTGTTGAAACGTCCTGAGTGGCGGTTTGATTCTCGAGGGAATCTGTTATAACATCGTGTGCCTCGAAAATATGAGGCGATGCCTGAGGACTGAAAGCGATGAATCTGCTATAACATCGTGTGCCTCAAAAATATGAGGCGATGCCTGAGGACTTAAAGCGGTGGTTATAGACAATTGTGGGCTCCTTTGGAGACTTAAAGCAATCCTTAACGTCGTGTGCCTCGAAAATATGAGGCGCTGCCTGAGGACCTAAAGCGACGGGTGAACATCGTAGGCCCGACGGGGTGTTACTTGAGATTCTCAGTAACGAGCGATGGTTCCAATAGTTCCTGAGTGAACTGGTTTTGAGAAATGTTGGAAGTCGGTACCACATGGCATTTGCATAGAGTCGTTGTGTCGGTCTTTGTGCATTTGCATAAATCATGGATGCATTATGTGTGGAAAATCATGATTTGATTGATTATGTGTGAGAATTGTGAATGGATGCATTATGTGTGGAAAATCATGATTTGATTGATTATGTGATTATGTTGGAATAATTGATATATGCTATGTTGTTGGAAATGTTAGAAATATGTTAAGTATACGTGGCGTGCTATATGTATCGATGTGTGATGCTTGTGGTGAGAATAACTGTGTATGTGAGTTTTATGTGTTTTTGCATATTATTATGCAATCTTGGTTTAGTTGTTATTTCTCACCCTTCTGCTGGAATATGCTTTTTATGGCATATTGCAGATTGTCAGCTTTAGAGGCTTGGAGGCTTTTGTGGGGATTAGTCCTCCGTTCCGTTGTCGGTCGTGGTGTCTGCTCTGATACGTAGCACGGGAGTTGGGGAACGATTATGTTATATGTATATAATTGTTGAATATATTTTGTATTTATATTTTGATGTTCTAAAACCATTTATTTGTAAAACAAGTCGGTTATGGATCTTTCCGCTTTATTCCATAATTGACATTTCCTTTATTATGGAAAAAGTTTCCCCTTTGAGGGTACTCTATTTTATGCTATGTATCAAATTTATGAGCAGGGATTGTATTTTGTTCATTTAAGTGTGACATCCCTGTTTCCTGTCGGAAAAATAAATTTTTAGTTACTCTGATTTTTATTTATGTATTATGTATTCGCAATGGGATTTGGGGTGTTTCATTAGTGGTATCAGAGCAGGTCGGTCCGTCCGACCAAGTTGTTGAGTCAGTTGGTGTGACAGTTGGATACTGTCGTTGTTGTTTGTCCCTTAGTACGTGATATGTGTGTGGAACACTGTCAGTGCTTTCTGGTTTTCTAATCTTTTGTCTTCAGGTGTTAGAATGAGATAAGTGGGGGAGAAGCTGGAACTTCTCCAAGTTGCTTCAGGTGTGGAGCGTTGGCTCAGTGTATTGTGAATTGCAAGATTGTAAGTGTTGTTTGGACAGTGTTGTTCCTGGTTCCGAAGGGAATGCGGAGGTAAGGTTTATGTCAACTAAGGATTTGTGCCTTAGGTAGTTTTGTGCACAGGATGTAAGGAATGCTATTATAGTTTGGTAAAGACGGTTTATGCCTCATCATGATTGTCGGCTGTCTATTGGCCAATTGAGGAACTGATCACCCTTAATCTCTTGTTGATAGCAGATGGAAATTATGTTGGATGGAATAGGCGGGTCTTTCCGGCTTTGATAGTGTGTGAAATGAGTTGTTTGGAATTTAAGGAGATGATTACAGATTGTTTTGATGAGTCGATGAAGATGCTAATATCGGAAGATGGAATGGAATAACAAGTATAATGGTATTGAGACTATGGACAGCAAACTTAGAGTTCTGGTGGGTTTGGAGTCTTTGGAATTTTAAGGCATTAATGGAAATTGCGAGGAAACCCTTGTGGGTAGATGTAACATTGTGTTTGAGAATTCTTTTTGGTTGGTTGTTGATACATGTTGGAATTGCGGAATTGGACGGTCAGGAGAAGAAATTGGGTATGGATTACTAACACTTGAATAAGGTAATGATTGAGAATAAGTGTCCACTTTCATGAACAGATGACTAGAATGGTTTGGTTGAGTTTGAGTGGGTTACAATTATTTAGAATGTTTGATAAGAGTGGTGAATTGTGTGAGTTGAGGCTTTGATCGATTTAATGTGACTGGTTAGGTTTGTTATCCTCGGAATAGGTTGTTATTTACTCGGTTAAGCTTGTATGTGAGTAATCAGTTACCCAGTGAAAAGTTTTGCAAAAGCTTTAAGGATTTATATCTTTTGGATTTTATTTGGGAATTGCAATGTACAGTGATGGTATTTGGTGTTAGTAACGCGTCTCTAATGTTTATGGAGTAGAGGAATCGTATCTTCCATATTTAATTGGATAAGTTCGTAGTGGTTTCGATTGAGGATATTTGGATTTGTTATAAACTCAGAGGAAGAATGAGTAAAGTGTTTGAGATTTGAATTACAAGTGTTGAAAAGAGACGAAGTTTTATGCTAAGTTATTCGAGTGGGAAGTTTGGTTGAAAAGGGTTAGTTTCTTGGAAATGTTATTTCAGATGAGAGTATGGTTAATGGATCCATCAGAAGTAGATGTAGTTCTACCTGAGAGGCTCCGAAGTTAGTTAAGGAGATTAGAAACTTTTGGACTCAGTTGATTGTTATTACAGGTTATGGAAGACTTTGTTAAGTTCGTACTTCTGGTATCTCAGTTGACTTACAAAGGGTGAGTCGTTTGTTTGGATGTTCGTTGTGAGTAAGTTTTGGTGAGCTGGAGTAGAAGTTGTCTACGGTTTCAGCTTTGATTTTGTGTGATCCTAATAAACCGATTGTGGGGTATTGTGATGTGTCTTAGATGAGTTTAGTCAACGTGGTAATGCAAAAGGGTAAAGTCGTGGCTTATGCTTTACGACAATTGAGGATTTATAAAAGGATCTGTATTATTATGGATTTGGAATTGGTTGCGGTGGTATTGTGTTGGAATATTTGGAGGTATTATCTTTATGGTTCTAGGTTCGAAGTGTTTGGTAATCGCAAGGATATTGAGTACTTGTTTGGTCTAAAGGAATAGAGTATGAGACAACAAGGATGGTTAGAGTTTGTGATGAGTTATGAATTTGGCTTGGATTATCCTTCGGGGAAAAGCTGTTGTTGTGCCTGAAAAGTTAAGTTGGAAGTTTCTATGCATGTCTGTTTTGATGGTCAGGGAGTTAGAATTATGTGAGCAATTTCGAGACTTGTGTATGGTGTATGAGATAACACGGGAGAGTGTGAGGTTGGTAATATTAAAGTGAACAGTGATTTTTGGCGAATATGAGAAAGAGTTAGACTTTGGACGTGAAATTGATAGTTTTGATGGTTGCGAGTAATCAGAGTGCGCAGCGGAAGCGTGAGGTGGCACATTTTGTATTTACGTGTGGGACTTGTAAGAGTTCATAGGTTGAACATTGAGAACATGTAGGAATGATGAGACCATTGGACGTTTCAGAATGGAAGTGTTAGGTGAAAGGTTTAAATATTATTCATGGGCTACTATGTAGATGGATGTTTTGGTTATATGTTCAATTGAGAATCGTAGCATTGTTGTAATAAGGTTGTGTGACAAGGATGTTGGTATTCTGGTTTTGTAGAGGTTGTGGAATCGATGTTGTGTCGTGGAACTTGTGTTCTTGTTTGTGTTTATTGCCTCGTTTCCATGGTGATGGTTCGAGTGTGTGTAGCTAATTCCTATGATGGGGAATTAGGGGAGTGTTATCTACGGTGATGGTAACGATCTTGTTGTGTTTCTGTTCAAGAGTGAACCTGTGTGTTGGTATCGTGGTTTTCCTTAAGTTGTGAGTTGGTCGTCAAGTGCATTGTATGGGCTTTGCATCTTGTCGTTGTTGTTGTCGTCGTTGTCGTGCCGTTGTTGTATCTGCTGTTAGCAAGGTGGTTTGCTAGTTGTGTTATTTGTGATGTGCCTTTTGTTGGTATGTTGGTTTTTTGGTCGGATGCGAGGGTCGTATTCGGAGTTGTTCGTCTCAGTAATATTTTCGAGGACGAAAATGTCTAAGTGGGGGAGAGTTGTAATGCCCCAGTTTTTGTCAGTTTTATTTAATCGAGTCTATTTGAATATTTTATTATTATATTATTTTATTCTTGACTTTTATTTGGCAATATAGTATTTTTCACGATGTTTATGTTTTATCGCGTTTTGAGAGCGTTTGCGAGATATTTGAGCTGAGGGGTATTTTGGTCTTTTGCTTGGGTAAGTTTTATGTTTTATATAAATAGAGAGTGGAAAGAAAAAGAGAGAAAAGAAAAGGAAAAGAGAAGAGGAGAGAAAGAAGGGAGAAGAAGAGGAAAAGTGGAGAAATCAAAGATTCGTCCGTTTCGAGCGCGAATAATCGGGTAAGGGTGAGAAGTTTCAATTATATCATGCTTGTGTATGTATATGTGTATGTTTTCTTGATTGTTTTGGATAGTTTCATATAGTTTTCATTTTAGGTCGAAATGGTAAAAATGGTTAGAAATCGATGTTTTCACGGATGAATTTCGAAATAAATTGCGTAGATTAGTCGTATGAGGTTAGGCCGAGATTATAGAAACTCGTTTGATTGAAATCGGTTGATATTGTGAGTTTTGACATTTTTGGGTTTTGAGAATGTGAGATTTCGGGTGAAAATCGAACGTCGTAGAATTATCGTTTTATGGTCCTAAAACGTTGATATATATTTGGTAAGGATTACCATGTATTTATTCGGAAGAAAGTAATTGAATCGGTCGGGTTTCCGGAGGGTTTTGTGTAGAGGCAGCAGCTCATTTTTCTGGTTTTTAACAGGTGCAATCGATTGCAGCAGGATGCAAATCGATTGCACATGAAAAAAGGGCGAAAAATGTGATTTCTGGGGCCGTGCAATCTATTGCACACAGGTGTAAATCGATTGCACTCTGCTGTTCTTTTTCAAAAATTTGGTTTTTAAAAGTTGCATAACTTTTTCGTCGTTTATCCGTTTTAGTTGTTCTTTATATCGATCTGAAGCTAAAAATATGTTCTATCATTTGGTGAAAAGAAATATTATTTTTAGCCGACTTTTGGCCAACTTTACCGATTATTCTTGAATAGTTATTTTTGATGAAATGAATGTGTGGTTATGAATGTGTTGTGGATATGCTTGTGAAATGAACCCTTGATTGGGGAATTCTTTGTGATTTGTGGCTTTATGGCAATAATTATGTTGATGTGAATATATATATGATAAGTATTGGTGATGATGGTTTGTGGTGTTATGGAGGAATAAATGTGTGTTTTGGGTTTTGATTTCAATGTGCGATAATGATGTGTTGTGAGTAGCATTTGATATGTAAATTCCTTGTGGAAGTGATTGTGATTGCATAATTGTTGTGGTTTGTGGTTTGTAATGAAAATGCATGTGGTGACATGTTGTGAAATGAATATGCACGTGCTATTGTTGTGATGATGATTTGTGGCCTTACGGCAAGAAAATGCGATACGTGGTAATTGTTGATTTATACATGATTATGGATGTGTATGTGGGTGCAATGTGAATGTCATGAGTCATTGTATGCCAAACATCATAATATACATTGTTGAAACGTCCTGAGTGGCGGTTTGATTCTCGAGGGAATCTGTTATAACATCGTGTGCCTCGAAAATATGAGGCGATGCCTGAGGACTGAAAGCGATGAATCTGCTATAACATCGTGTGCCTCAAAAATATGAGGCGATGCCTGAGGACTTAAAGCGGTGGTTATAGACGATTGTGGGCTCCTTTGGAGACTTAAAGCAATCCTTAACGTCGTGTGCCTCGAAAATATGAGGCGCTGCTTGAGGACCTAAAGCGACGGGTGAACATCGTAGGCCCGATGGGGTGTTACTTGAGATTCTCAGTAACGAGCGATGGTTCCAATAGTTCCTGAGTGAACTGGTTTTGAGAAATGTTGGAAGTCGGTACCACATGGAATTTGCATAGAGTCGTTGTGTCGGTCTCTGTGCATTTGCATAAATCATGGATGCATTATGTGTGGAAAATCATGATTTGATTGATTATGTGTGAGAATTGTGAATGGATGCATTATGTGTGGAAAATCATGATTTGATTGATTATGTGATTATGTTGGAATAATTGATATATGCTATGTTGTTGGAAATGTTAGAAATATGTTAAGTATATGTGGCGTGCTATATGTATCGATGTGTGATGCTTGTGGTGAGAATAACTGTGTATGTGAGTTTTATGTGTTTTTGCATATTATTATGCAATCTTGGTTTAGTTGTTATTTCTCACCCTTCTGCTGGAATATGCTTTTTATGGCATAGTGCAGATTGTCAGCTTTAGAGGCTTGGAGGCTTTTGTGGGGATTAGTCCTCCGTTCCGTTGTCGGTCGTGGTGTCTGCTCTGATACGTAGCACGGGAGTTGGGGAACGATTATGTTATATGTATATAATTGTTGAATATATTTTGTATTTATATTTTGATGTTCTAAAACCATTTATTTGTAAAACAAGTCGGTTATGGATCTTTCCGCTTTATTCCATAATTGACATTTCCTTTATTGTGGAAAAAGTTTCCCCTTTGAGGGTACTCTATTTTATGCTATGTATCAAATTTATGAGCAGGGATTGTATTTTGTTCATTTAAGTGTGACATCCCTGTTTCCTGTCGGAAAAATAAATTTTTAGTTACTCTGATTTTTATTTATGTATTATGTATTCGCGATGGGATTTGGGGTGTTACATTTATCGCACTTCTTTACGTGCTCTTTTGCGTCGTTTTGCATGGTCGGCCAGTAGTATCCTGCTCGGAGGGCCTTTCGAGCAAGGGACCTTCCGCCGAGATGTTGGGCGTTGATTCCTTCGTGGATTTCGCGCAGGATGTGCGTGACCATTTCTTCCTCGACACATTTGAGCAGCGGAATGGAGAACCCCCGTCTGTATAGTCTGTCTTCGACCAGGACATAAGAGCAGGCCCTTCGTCTGACTATGCCGGCCTCCTTTGGGTCGGACGGGAGTTCGTCTTTGGCGAGGTAGTTGTAGATTGGGGTCATCCAGCAGTTGTTGTCGTCGATCACCTGCACGTCGAGTGTCGGGGAGGCCTTCTCGATGCTGGGTCGAGGGAGTACTTCTTGTATGACAGATTTGTTTTCGCCTTCCTTCTTCGTGCTGGCCAATTTGGACAGCACGTCTGCTCGTACGTTATGTTCGCGGGGAACGTGTTTTACTTCTACTGTTGTGATCTTTGCCCTTTCCTTCTTTACCAGGGCCAGGTATTCGGTCATGTTGTCGTTTTTGGCTTGGTATTCACCTCGGACCTGGAGGGCCACGAGTTGTGAATCCGTGTAGATGACGATTTCTTCCGCTCCCAGATCCTCGGCCAGGCGTAGCCCAGCGAGGAAGGCTTCGTATTCAGCCTGGTTATTGGAAGTTGGGAAAGACGGTGTGAGTGATACCTCGACGATAGTCCCTTCGTTTCTCTCCAGTATAATGCCCGCGCCGCTACCTGCCGAGCTTGAGGCACCGTCGACGAAGATGGTCCACTTACGTGTCTCGCTCGCTGGGGAGTCCGCGAATGTCATCTCCGCAACGAAATCGGCCAGAGCTTGGGCCTTAAGGGCTTTTCTGCCTTCGTACCGGATGTCAAATTCGGACAGTTCTAGCGACCATTTAAGCATTCGTCCGGCCATATCTGGTCGTCCAAGCAGCTGCTTTATGGGTTGATCTGCTTGAACCATGATCGTGTGGGCCAGAAAGTAGTGCCTTAATCTCCTGGCAGCGTTGATGAGGGCCAATGCCACCTTCTCTATCTGCTGGTATCGTAACTATGGTCTTTGTAGCGCCTTGCTCGTGAAATAAATGGGCTTTTGCCCGTCAGGTGTCTCGCGGATGAGAGCGGCGCTCACTGCTTCGGCTGCTACGGCCATGTATAGGTATAGCGTTTCGCCATTGTCCGGGCGAGAGAGAACCGGTGGCTCTAAGAGTGCTTGTTTCAGATAGAGAAGGGCCTTGTTGCACTCCTCGGTCCATTCGAACGCGACCTCTTTGCGGAGGAGCTTGAAGAACGGTAGGGCGTGCTGGGCGGACTTGGCCACGAAACGAGATAGTGATGCGAGCATCCCGTTGAGGGACTGGATGGATTTTTTGGACTTGGGTGTAGGAAACTCGGAGAATTCCCGGAATTTGTCGGGGTTGGCTTCGATTCCTCGTTCTGTTAAGTAGAAGCCGAGGAATTTGCCTGCCCGGACACCGAACGTGCACTTCTCCGGATTAAAGCGCATTTTGTATTTCTTGGCCTGTTCGAAGACCTTTCGCAAGTGGGCGGTATGATCGGTTTCCTCGTGGGACTTTACGATCATGTCATCCATGTATACTTTGAGCATGTCGCCTATTTCTCCCCGAAATACTTTATTCATCATTCGTTGGTATGTTGCTCCGGCGTTCTTCAGGCCGAAGGGCATTACGTTGTAGTAATAATTCCCTGATTCGGTCATGAAGGCCGTGTATTTTTTGTCGGACATTGCCATTGGGATTTGATTGTAGCCCGAGTAGGCGTCCATGAACGATAAAAGTTTAAAACCAGCGGAATTATCAACAAGTTTATCAATATTGGGGAGGGGGTAGGCATCCTTCGGGCATGCCTTATTGAGATCGGTATAATCAACGCACATACGCCATTTTCCATTAGATTTTTTTACCAATACAACGTTGGACAGCCAAGTGGTGTACTTGGCTTCTGAAATAAATTTGGCCTCGAGGAGGTCCTTTACAGATTTTTCAGCAGCCTCCATTTTCTCCGGAGACTGCTTTCTCCTACGTTGTGCTACGACCTTAATGGTCGGGTCAATGGTCAGCTGGTGACATGCAGTGGACGGGTCTAAATCGGGCATCTCTGCGGTGCTCCAAGCGAAGAGTCCAGCGTTCTCCCGGAGGTATGCTTTGAGCTGCTTCCTCGCGATGTCAGGTAGGTCTGCTCCGGTCTTCACTCCCCGTTGGGGATCTTCACCGAACAAAACTATCTTGAAGTCGCCATCCGGGATTGGACGCATCGGATGGGAGCTGTTGCTGGATGTTATAGACGGGCCGGCTGATGCTGCTCGTTCCTCCTGATGGTCCTCGGGGAAGCGGCTGTCGAGGTCGATAGAGTCGACCTGGGCAGAGGCTTGGCTTCCTCGGAGCTGCTTGGCAGTGTCGGCTTGCTCGACATCTTCGGCTTGGGCGCAATGGTGCTGAGTCCCTTTGTGGCTGCTTCGAAACACCGTCGGGCAGCCTCTATATCACCGTGGAGGGTGGCGACCTTCCCTTTCGAAGTGTAATACTTCATCTTCAGGTGGACGGTTGAGGGCACTGCTACCAACTCGGCCAGAGTTGGCCTTCCGAAAATGCATTGGTAAAGCGACGGGCAGTCGATTACCAGAAACTGCACCTTGATGGATCTGGCCGTCTCAGCTGCGCCGAATGTCACGATCAGCTCCACGTAACCCCACGGCTTTGTTACGGACCCGTTGAATCCCTGCAAGTCGGATCCCACGTAGGGAGTGAGGTGAGATTCATCCAGCTGAAGTGTTGAGAACAGCTGGGAGTACATACTGTTGACCGAGCTGCCCTGGTCGATAAGTATCCTGCGAACGTCGAAGTTCACCATCCGGGCTCTGACGAGCAGAGGTATGCTGGAGTTCGGGGATTCGCCGAGGAGTTCCTCCTTGTAGAAGGAGATTGGGACGAAGCCCTTCTGGGCCTGATCAAGCGTCGTCACTTTGTTGCAGCTGGTGTTGATCAGGTGGTCGAACTTCCGTTTCACGGAGACCACAGTGACTTTGTTGAATCCCCCGCCAAAAATGACCACGGCGGAAGGGAAAGTCTCCCACGGGCTGTGGGCCGCGAAATAAGCAAGGGCGTTGAGCCCGTTTGGGACGTAGAAGTCCTCTGGCCGGGATATGGACATTGCTACCTGTACGTTGGCATCATCCGAGGAGGGTACTTCTTCCTCGACCTTCTTGGACTCCTGGGCGTCTTGCCGAGGGGTATCCGTCTTCTTTGCGAACTGTTTCAGGTGCCCGTCCCTGATCAGTATCTCTATGGCATCCTTCAGGTGGATGCAGTCCTCTGTAGTATGGCCGTGACTTTTGTGGAAGCGGCAGTACTTCGACTTATCCACGTTTGGTCTGTTCGGCAGCTATTTGGGGAAACGGACCCCGGCTTGTTTGAACTCCGAATTGGCACATTCGGACAGAATCTTTTCCCTGGAAACGGTCAGGGGAGTGTAGTCGTGGAAGCGCCCGGAGGGTCCCTTGCTGTCGTGGGAGTCCCTCGGACGGTCCTCGTGTCTTCGTTCACCCCGACGAGATGTCGAGGCTTTTTCTCCTTTGGCGGCCCGGGCATTCTCCTGGCGGCGCGATGCCTGGACGTTGCAGACCGCAATCTTCTCCTCGTACAGGATATGAGTTTGGGCTATGAGGAGGAAGGCGTCCAAATTCCTCGGTGGGGCGAGGCCGATGGCTTTAGCGAAATTGGAGTCCGGGAGGACCCCTTGATCGAGCAGGAACTTCTTCATTTTGTCCGTCGTCGGGACCTGCACTGCTTCCTTGTTGAACCTCTCGATGTATGCTCGGAGAGGTTCGTCTTTCCTCTGGATTATGGCTCCGAGGGAGGCCTCAGTTTTGGGGGTGGCGGCGAGATGCTGTGAAGTGCCGCGAGAACATCCTGCCGAGCTGTTTCCACGAGGTAATGGACTCCTCGGGCAGTTGTTTATACCATGTCATTGCTCCTTTCAAAAGCATGATCGGGAACAGTCTGCATTTGATGGTGCCCCGTACGCCGCGGTAGTCTAAGAGGGCATCGATATTCTCGATGTGCTCGTCTGGGTCGGTGGTCCCATCGTATGTACCAAGTGACGGGGGTTTCTCCAAGCCTTTCGGGAGACGGGTGACCAGGATCTCCTAGGACAACGGGCCGCGAGGCTCGTCGTCGTCACTGGAACTGGTGTATGATGGTGACCGGATGGGCTGCTCGCGTCGGCGGTTTCTTCGTGGAGAAGGTGAGCGGTTCCTTCGAGGAGAAGGTGAACGGTTCCTTCGCGGGGAAGGTGAGCGTGTCCGTCTTTTGGACTTGATCGGAGACTCCTCGTTCCTTCGAGTCCTTTTGTGGTCATGAGCGTGCTGGTCACGCGGGGAGATATGGTCGCGCGGGGAGATCTGGTCGCGCTTCCGGGCTACGCAAGGATCTTGCTCTTGGCGCAGTCTTCGGTTGATTTCTCTCTGGGGCTGCGAGCTTCTTGATCGTCACTGATTCCTCTGCGTATGAGGGGATCTTGGACGGCGAGACTCTTCCAATGCCCCGGTCCTCTCGTTTTACTGCAGGATCAGGGTGTTGGTTTTGTTGAGTGCCTCTAGGAGGGCTGCCACGGCCGGGTCGGCGTTGGGCGGAACAGGAACGGGCTGAAGGTCGAGAGACGGTTGATCGTTGTGGCGATCAGCAGGAGTTAGGGAAGGAGAAGCGGTGGCTCCATCCCTAAGGAAACAGGCATCTCGGAGGAGAGATGATTGGTCGTCAACGTCAGATTTGTTGACGGGGAGGATGGTGGAATGAAGAGCATCCTGGGTGCGATCTTGGGAGGCCATGATCGTGATGATGTTCGAAAGTTGTTTTTATCTTCGGTTAAGGAAAGAAGGGGAGAACAAAGATTCCCACAGACGGCGCCACTGATCGTGAAGGCTGGATCAGATCCTGTAGAATCAGGCCACCAAGTGCGTCAGGGATGCTGGTCGTATGGAGAGGAGGAGGGGGGTGTACCTGCAAGGCACTCCGACGCTCAAGTAAGTAAAGGTCAAAGAAAAAGGGCCAAGTACAAAGAGTGAATTCTTAGGGTGAATCTTGGATACCTGACCCTCTCAAGCGAGAGGGTTTATATAGAGCCCCCAGCGCATGGCCAACGGTCCTATTTTCAGGGCGAAATAACCATTTTCTCCAAAGAATAGGTAACTGCCCAAACTAGCCGTTATGTCGGGCAGGGTGCCCGAAACTAGCCGTTATGTCGGGCATAAACACAGTTCCTGGCACCTGTCCTTTGCTGTTCGGGTAGTGAGAATGCCGTGCGTAACGGGCATCAATGCCGGGGCGGAACGTTGCATTCCTTGCCCGGTTGGAGGGCAGAAAGGTCACTTTTGCCCTCTCTGTGGATTGGACTTAGGAAATTTGGGCCGCTCTGGAGCAGAGGCGGATTGACCCAATTCTAGCCATTGGTTCAGTCCAGAACAGTTTTATAATTGTGAGATATTGGATCGACCTCTAGTATGGTCGAAGGGTAGCTTCTGGCTCGATAGGAATTAAGCATGAGGTCGAAGTTTGTTCGCATGTGTCCTATCGGAGTAATGCGTGTTATAGTCGAAGTTGGTTCTAACATGCATTAGTCAATATTGCTAGGTTTGTTAGCATATTGAATTGGGTCTTGCTTGTAAGCCCAATTTTTTAAGTTAGCTTGCACCCTAAGTTTGTTTGTAATGGGTAATTGTTAAAAATCCCATTAGGTTAGTGTGTTAGTTTTCTTATAAATAGCATGCTAGTCTCTCATCTTGTATAAGGAAAAATAGGAAGATAAAATCCCAATTCAAGTGAGAGAGGTTATTTTATTATTCTTGTATAATTGTAATCTTGTTTGAAAGAGAAAGGAAAGAATAGCAGTTTATAACCAAATTTGTGTGACAAATCCTTATTAGTTTGAGAGAGGTTAATTGTTGTTTTCACATGTAATCTTTGAACCCTATTGAGAAAGTGAATAGTAAAACAAATTTAACCAATTCTCTATTCTTCTTCCTCTTTTCTCTTCCTTTGTGAACCCTAATAGGGTTTCGTGTGTTTGTTCAAGTTTTTTCTTCTTTTCTACCCTTGTGGATTTCTTGGTGTTCAAGAAACCAAATATATACTTTGTTATTCCGGTATCATTTTTCACAATAAATTGGTGCGGTGAGCATGGAGAAGATGCCTTCAACAAAGTATGAGATTGAAAAGTTCACCGGTGTGAACAATTTCGGTCTGTGGCGTTTGAAGATGAAAGCCCTACTGGTTCAGCAGGATTGTTTGGAAGCATTGAAGGGAGCGGCAGCCATGAACGTTGCGTTAACGGAAACTGAAAAGACATTGCCTAGTTGCAAGTTTTTCCACTGTATGCAGTTGATAAAGCTGCATGAAGAAAGCTAGTTTGTTCCTTGATGTTATAGAGTTTGTTTCAAGGTGGAGATTTGTGAGATATTGGATCGAACTCTAGTATGGTCGAAGGGTAGCTTCTGGTTCGACAGGAATTAAGCATGAGGTCGAAGTTTGTTCGCATGTGTTTTGTCAGAGTAATGCGTGTTGTAGTCGAAGTTTGTTCTAACATGCATTAGTCAATATTGCTAGGTATGTTAGCATATTGAATTGGGTCTTGCTTGTAAGCCCAATTATTTAAGTTAGTTTGTACCCTAAGTTAGCTTGTAATGGATAATTGTTAAAAAGCCCATTAAGTTAGTGTGTTAGTTTTCTTATAAATAGCATGCTAGTCTCTCATCTTGTATAAGGAAAAATAGGAAGATAAAATCCTAATTCAAGTGAGAGAGGTTATTTTGTTATTCTTGTATACTTGTAATCTTGTTTGAAAGAGAAAGGAAAGAATAGCAATTTATAACCAAATTTGTGTGGCAAATCCTTATTAGGTTGAGAGAGGTTAATTGTTGATATTCACTTGTAATCTTTGAACCCTATTGAGAAAGTAAATAGTAAAACAGATTTAACCAATTCTCTATTCTTCTTCCTCTTTTCTCTTCCTTTGTGAACCCTAATAGGATTTCGTGTGTTTGTTCAAGTTTTTCCTTCTTTTCTACCCTTGTGAATTTCATGGTGTTCAAGAAACCAAATACTTTGTTATTCCGGTATCGTTTTTCACAACAGTAATAATAAATCTCATTGAACACAAACATATTATTCACATAGAATGCAAATCAAAACTCAATTTTATAATTTAAAATCAAGAACTTTAATAAATTTGACCACTTTGACAATCAAGCAATTCATTTTTTAAAATTTTAAAATTTAAATTTGAATTTCTCCATGCTCCTTAACAAAAAATAGAATAGTGAAAATATGCTATAGAAAATCACAAATTAGTTATTTGAAGCAAATAGATAACTAAAGTATCATTGTTAAATTGAACAGTGAACTTAACAAAACAAACCAGATGTCTTTCTAAACCTTAAATAAATAGAAGACAAATACAGTGCAACACAAATACCAATGTCTAAAGGACGAGCATATCACAATAATGAAAAAACCAAAATAGAAATTTGCACTTTAAACCCTTGAAATATATGCAAGATAAGAATAAGAATATTATTATGAGTATGCAGAATTTACATACTTTTCCATTGTGAAAATATGTTACGGAATAGACCACGGTACATTACTAATGTACATATGTTCCATTAACATATATAATTTAAACTGTTATTAAATTAAATAATCATTACCAAAAATTATAATATTTGTAATCACGCTCTGATTTCACGAAGGATTTTGATATTATGATTTTCGTAGTGTTTTAACTTTTATGAAAAATTATACTACAGTACCTGGATCGATATATAATGACGATTTCTTCTTGTATTCTTTCTTCTGGTGTTCTTTATTTGTCACTTTGATACTTGAAACAGAAATCTCAGTTGTTATTATTTGCAATACTTTTAAGATTGTTTGAAAAATTAATTTAAATCAAATAGATCGATACTAGAATCGTTAACAAAATCATTTTCCTTAAAAAGTGTTTCAAACACTCTCATATGTCTTAGAGTTGGAACACATGAATACCGAGGATAATTCATCATAGACTCGAATTTGCACAAAATTCGATGAAAGTTCGAATGTAGGAAAGACGAAATCTGGAATCTTATATGAAAATAATACGTTTTTCAAATTGTATTTTTCTAAATTCAGAATGTTCAATTTATAGGTCAAACTGATGTTGTTTCATAAGATTGTGACTCCTTGATAAAACACATATTTCCAGCAACATGTTTGTTAAATGTTGCACTGTTTCGCTAACATCGACATTTTTCAAACGTTGTAATGTTTCACCTACAACAATAATTTTTAAAGGTTGTATTTTTTTTCATTCTGAAGTATTGTTTATTTCTGAGTTCAAAATCCAAATTGTATACTGCAATATTTTAAATTATTGTTCATTTTTGAATTAAAAACGATCATGGATATGTCAGTTAAATCAGATTAAAAATTTCAAATTATTTGAATAACATAATAAAAAGTGATATATTTTCATTGAATGATATTGTCAATCTCCATTAAACCAATAATAAAATATAGAGCACGTGGGAAAATGGTTAGTAGGACCATGTTGACAACAAATCAATAAGATATCGTGGTGTCTCTCTTATACTGCGAATTTTTTATGTATTGCTGGACCACTCAAGTCATGTGCGTCCCACCCAATCCTTTTCTCTACGTGAGTTTCCCTAAAATATCACATTCTTTCTTTGTGTGCATCATCCTATTTCTCTATAATAGCTATTCCAACGTTAATGGCGGCCACATCCATTTTTATTCTTTATCACTGCTTCTCATCATAGTTTATTAGTTCATCTAACATTGAATATTATCATTTACTATTCATTATATTGTTTCAATACTTTTAATGTTTCATCTAAGAATCATTAATAAAAATTAATTGTATAAAAATATTTAATTTAATGCTAAATTAACTACAACTTTTTATCTTCTTTAAAATTCCAAATTAGATTATACTAATTTTCAGAAGAGTTATCTCAAATTTTTTAAGGTTGCGTGTAAATTAATTTTTAATTTAATCATTTTAAAATAAATAGAAAATTTATTTAATTAAATTTTATCATGATATATATTTTACAAGATTTTAGTTTATTACAATTTAACTATGATAACTTTTAAACTCTACGTGACAATCCACTTCTTCAAAAATGACATTAATTTTAATAAGAGTAGTTTTTTTAAATAAAACCAAAATTTTATTAAAAAACTACATATAAGGACAAGAAATGATTACATTGACCCAAAAGACTAGGACTTTGGGGGAGTTAAATACTTTTTTTAATATATTTTAAAATTTAAAAATTTAAAATAACATATATGTTAATATATAATATTATATTATTCTTTAAATAATTTAAAAATATTAAATATTTATTTTAAAGGCAAATATATATATATATATATATATATATATATATATATATATATATATATAGGAAACTTATAATATGAGAATGTCATTTTTAGGTAAGAACATGAGAATGAATATGAACCATTAGATTTTAAAATAAATGGTGGAGATTATGTGTCAGTTTTTTTTCTCTCTCCTCCATCATTTATTTTAATAATGGAGGAGAGAGAAAAACAAAAACAATACATAATCTCCACCGTTTGTTTTAAAATCTAATGATTCAGATTCATTGTCATGTTCTTACATATAAATGGCATTCTCATATGATATGAACCCTATACCTTTGTCCAAATTCTCAAATAGATCCCTTAGTTGGTAGGTAGGCTGTGCTAATGAATGTAATAAATCACTGATTCCAATCTCTAAATAATATCTACATATGATATGACAAAAGAAAATCGGGACACTTGTTATTAATATGTGTAAGTGGCCTAAGATTGACCGACCAACCAGCCAGTACTAGTTTATTGATATTAATTCAGAAACAAAACAACTGTATATATAATAGTATATAGTTGCAAAAAATAGTTAAAATTTAGCAAAAATAGCTAGACAGGAGAATCAAGATTCAGAAGTTCCAGCTCCAAAGGAATGATTGATGAGAAAAAGGGTCATAACCATCCTCTTCTACTAATTCCATCTGGTTATTATCTTCCTCAAAAAGTTGTGGTGAAGTGTAATACAATAACTCATCGGAATGCATTTTTTCTAACTCAGAATAGAAAAAATCATCATAATTTTCAGAACCAACTACAGTAGCATCATTACTTGAACCATTTTCGAACACGTTCAAAAATGTCCAATCAATAGTGTTCCCGCTATCATCCATAGCAGTAGTACTGGTAGTAGAAGTCGAAGAGCCAATAATTTCAGTCACAGTTTTGGATTGATCTGTATTATCATTTCCATTATTAATATTATTATTACTATCAATAACAATTGGTGGATTTTTGTTGCCAAAATTAGCAGCAATCTCTCGAATCTGTTGTGGATCGTTAGAAACTGCAGTGATATCCAAATGAAAAGGTGTATCAGGGAAATTGAAACTTGCATGGCGACCACGGAGACAGTAAAGTGCAGCGTCGAACGCTCTTGCTGCTTTCTCTGGCGAATCATATGATCCTAACCATATTCTTTCACGGCTATTTGGTAGCCGAACTTCAGACACCCATTTTCCCCACTTCCTCTTTCTCACACCTCTGTACATCTTCTTGTTATCATCATTGTTACCACTTGAAGTAGAAGATGATGTTGATGATAATGATGATGATGATGATGATGATGCTAGGGTTTTAGTTTGACCAGTGGTAACATGATGATGATCCATTTTTTTTCTAATAGAGTAATACACTTACATTCATGAAATAATTATAAAAATAAATTGTGGATATATATAGTTGATTAAAATGAATATTGAAGATTAATGATTTGTATTATGGTTACTTATAAAGAATCTTGCATGAATAGGTGTGAATAAATGGAATTTGAATTTGAATAAGAATGAAGGTCCAAGGTATAACCGTGTTGATCGATAGAGCGTGAAAAGAGTGTATGGTAGCAAAAGGACTTGTGCTCCTAAAGTCGCAGGCGGTAGGTCCAAAATTTTTACTCCGCAACTCATAGCATATGTGCCATTTACTTATTATCACCAAACATCAAAAGTGACGTTTCTGTATATAGATACTATACGATTTTACAATATTTCTGTTTTTATTTATTTATTTAGTGTATATGAATTTTACTACAATACTATTTGAATGAATAAATAAAGAAATAGAGCACGTTGTGAAAACTGTGTGTAGGAGGACGTTGACAACAAATTAATATAGTATCATCATATTCATGGTTGTCTATCTTCTTTTGCGAATTTTTATAGTGCTGCTTCTGGGCCACACAGGTAATATATGTGCCTCCCACCATGTCGTTGTCACGGAGAGCACCTACATCCATTATTCTCATTTAAGTTGTTTAAATGGGATCCACTCAATTATTTATATTATACTACACTTTCATATATTTTAAACAACTCAACTACATTTTTCAAATATTCATACAACCCATAAAAAACTCTAAAATGGATCCTATCAAATCTCACAATATATTCCACATTTATATTATATAAAAATATAATTGAAATAATTTATTATATTAAAAAATTATACATTTAAAATAAATCAAAGTAAAATAAATATATATTAAAAACACAATACATGACACAAATACTGTATTAAAAAATACATTAAAAAATATAAATGTTAAAATAAATTACTAGTTAGCTTATTATAGTCGTTAATTTTTCAAGCTGTGAAAATGTTACCGTTAGCTTATTATAGCTGTTTCAAAATATTAACGTTAAGCATTGAAATAATTTACAAAAATGCTATTTTGACACTAAGCATACAACCACACCGTATGTCCAGACGGTGAATAGTATCGTCCGTACATGAATAGTGCATGTCCGTACGAAGAATAGTGTCGTCCGTATATGAACAATAGCGTATTCTCGTACATGAACAGTATTGTTCGTATCGTACGGAAATACGATGTAGGTGTAAAAAAGGGTGTCAAAATAACATTGCTAAATAATTTAATATAGCAGTTTCTAAACATTACTTGTATTTTAATATGTTTTCACATATGTTGAAAAGTCAAATTATCTATTCCATCATTAAATTTTACAGCTTGGCACATGTAGAATCATTATTACATTAGCCAACGTTGGCATATGTAGAGACAACATTTATTTTGTAAATATTCATTAGTTCTGACACAAGGCACTTTAATTTATGTGTAGAAATGGTAAAAAGTAACCGATAATGGTGCTCTAAACTATCTCACTGTGCATCATTTATCTCTAGTACAGTGCCTGTCTCAATGTTAATAGCGGCGACATTGTCAACCTTTTAACTTTTTAAAAAATATTATCACATATGATTTCATGCCCATCAAATAAACAATTATGTATGTTTTTTTAAGCTAAATAGTATTAAGGCAAACATACACACACACACATATATATATATATATATATTATAAAATAAGGAGAAAGAATATAAAGTAGAATAGAGAAAGATTAGAATGATTATGTATTATTTCATTGGTGTATAGTATACAATGAGATTGGTCTTATTTATAGGACATTATATAAACATTATAATAAATACAAATTGATTAAATAAGGAAAGAAGTTATTGGGAGACAAATCATCCAATTATTCATAATTTCCCCTTGGATGTTTGTTTTGGATATGCCTCGTTAAAACCTTACTAGAAAAAACTCAGTGGGAAAAAATCTAGTGAAGGAAAAAGAGTACAATATCCTTTTAAAATAAAATTATTTCTCCCCCTCAGCTGAACGATTATTTCTTCGATGATGAAGACCAATCTTTTGTACTAGTTGATTAAAAGTACTACTTGGGAGTGACTTTGTGAAAAGGTCTGCAAGATTGTCACATGAACGAATTTGTTGGATGTTTATATCACCGTTCTTCTGAAGATCATGAGTGAAAAAGAATTTTGTAGAGATGTGTTTTGTTCGGTCTCCTTTAATGAAACAATCTTTCAATTGAGCGATACATGCAACATTATCTTCATATATGGTCGTTGTATTTAATTTTTCAGAAGATAAACTACAAGTATTTTGCATGTGCTGAATTAAGGATCTCAACCAAACGCATTCTCGACTTGCCTCATGTAATGCGAAAAGTTCTGGATGATTAGAAGATATTGCTGATATTGTTTGTTTCACTGACGATCTCCATGAAATTGTTGTACCACCACATGTAAACAAATAACCTGTTTGTGATCTACTATTGTGAGGATCTGACAAGTAACTTGCATCTGTATAACTTGTTAATTCGAGTTTGAATACTTTGGTATAAAATAGACTCATGTCTATTGTACCTCTAAGATAACGAAGTATACGTTTGACTCTGTTCCAATGTCTTCGTGTAGGTGAAGAAATGTATCTTGCTAATAGATTAACCGCAAATGATATATCAAGACGTGTATAATTAGCAAGGTACATCAGTGCTCCAATCGCACTGAGATATGGTACTTCAGGACCAATTAGTTTTTATCCTCTTCTCGAGGTCTAAAAGAATCTTTTACACGCCCAGTGATCTAAACATCACCGGGGTACACGACATACAATATTTGTCCATATACAAATGTTTTAGCACTTATGCTACATAACATATGGTATTTGTCCATATAGAAACATTTTAATACTTTTCTATATAACCTTCTTGGTGTATGAAAGTTCCATTGTCTAAATGTTCATTTAGTAAGGACATTTTATTTTCCAAGTCCTTCATCTCAAATAATTTCTTTATACAATTTATAGCTTTTGGAAACTCTTCAGTAGTTCCAATAATATTTATGTCATCCACATAGACAACTATTATTGCACATTCTTTTCCAAACCTTTTTTGTAAAAATGGAGTTATTTGTATATCTCTACCTTGGTAAATATTTACCGAGATTATGTGTTCATATTGTTTTAGCCTATAGAGATACTTTTTCAACTTTATGTCATATCAAGTGACCAATACAAATAAGATGTTACAACATCCATCATGTTCAAATCAAGCCCTTCATGTGCTATAAGACTAATTAATTTTTGAATCTTAATAGAATCTACTACAGGTGGATATGTTTCATCAAACTCGATATTAGGTCTTTGTGAAAATCATTGAGAAAAAAAACATCAAGTTTTATATCTTACAATTTCACCCTTCTTATTTCGCTTTTCACAAAACTCATTTTTATCAAATTGGTTTTACACCTCGAGGTATTCAGACTACGGGTCCAAAAACGATCCACTTTTAAAGTGAGTTCAATTATTCTTCAATTGAATCTATTTATTTTGGTCAATTCTCACTTTGTCTATAATTTTGGATAGACTTTGATTCATGAGCTGTTCATTTTTGCCAATTCTCACATTGTCTACAATCTTTGATAGACTTTGATTCATGATTTGTTCATTTTGACCAATTCTCACTTTGTCTACAATCTTTGGTATACTTTGTTTCACGATCCTCGTTATCGTTTATCATCTTTAGCTATATTGTATACAAATACATTGTCAATGTCGACTTTATTTGGTTATCTTAATTTCGGTTCCAATCTATTTCATCCATGACATAATTTATCGAGATCTCTTTATTTCATATTTCAAGTACTTGATTAGTTCTTCTGGAACTGAAAAATAAATTATGTCAAAGTGCTCTTAGAATTTTCATATCCTCACTTGGGTCATCTTTAACTTTAGTTTTTTTTTCTTGGTAGAGAACTTTTTAACATTAGAACCGACTTTTCTACCACGCTTCAGGCGCAGCTACAACTTATTTTCAATATTAGATTATCTAACAAGAGAATCTACTTTAATTGGAATATTAGCAGCTGATAATTTGTTTCATAGACTTTACAAATGAATTGTGTTTTGAACTTCGAGGATCAAATATAATAATATTTTATTTCAAATTGTTCATTTGAACTTCTGGTTCACACTTTGAGCTGCTTATTCTCTCCCCCTAATGTTGGGAAAATCAATTTATCAATTGATAAACAGCCTACTGAGCTTCAAGCACATATCCAATTATTGGACCAAGATAAACCTCAAATACGATATTTATGTAAAATGAATTTTCTCAACATTCTTTCAAAACTCATCTTAGTGTACTATTTTGGAGCAATTGAATAATTACAACACATCCAAAAGTTTACTTAGATGAGATATAATAGGTTATTAACCTAAAATAATTTTTAAGTTAAGGGGAGAATCATCTTATATTAACTTGTTGGCTTAATGCGAATAAATATCTTAATATCATACTTTGTGTGTTTCAAATATCTAATTTAGAATTGATGATCTCACGGGTATCAACTATATAAAAAACTTTAGACGTCTAAAGAATGGATCTTCAAAAGTCGGACACAAAAGTGCTTTAAAATAAATTTTGACGGGTAAAAAGGCTCAGATTGATCAAAATACGATCGAGACAGCAGTCAAATAATTAAAACGAGCACGTCAGGTTAAACTACGCGACAAGCTTGATTTTGGAATTTTACGTCCACTGATTTTACGCGCAGTTGAGATTCAGTTTTACCGGTCCGTCTGTAAATCCGAAAAATTATTCTGACTAACAATTTGGGCATTATGCGAGATGAAATACATGTTATACTATGCAGATGATGCAAATGTCATGGTAATTGTACTGATTCAGCAATTCAGGGTCAAAATTGGGGTATGACAGTTGCCCATATTTAAGTAACTTCAACCAGAAAATATGAAGAGGGTTAATCTTCGTATGATCGCAATGGGAGATAGTTAAATATTAAAAAGACCCGAATTTTGTCCCTGAATGCAGATGAAATGATATAATATGCAATATTATGAATTTATGAGGGACTCTCATTTTTTTGGTTTGTTGGGGATATGATGTGAAATGAAACGAACCCTAGCATGATTTTTTTTTTATGGATGTTGGACAGACATGTGGGGAATGATGGTAACATCTAATAGCGGTGATCCACAGGAAATATCAAAGACAAATGGATGAAGACTCATTGAGGATGATAAAATGTTAGGGAAAAGACACTATGGAACATTCAAAGTAAGTTTTATTAATGAGTTCAGACATGACCTGACTAAATTTAGAATATAGCTGACAATTCTAGAGTCTTCTTATTAGAAGATCATCCACACAAACAAGACATTAGAGTCTTTTTATTAAAAGATCATCCATACAAAACAAGAATATGACGATTCCTTATGAAGAAATCAATCAAAACAAACATCATTAAAGTTTTCCAACAAGAATAACATCCAAGCTTCTAGAAATTCCTTAAAATGAAGAATCACTCATGACCTTCTAGGAACCATTAGGAAAAAACAGGGTAATCAAACTCTATGTATGTGCCAACAATAATTAAACTTTGGTCATAGTGCCAACAACAATTGGACTTTTAGAGAACAGAGTGCCAGCAATAACTGGACTTTAAAAATGAATGTCAGCAATAACTAGACTTTAAAAATGAATGCCAGTAACAACTGGGCTTTAAAAATAGAGTGCCAACAATAATTGGACTTTACAAACAGATTCTCAACAACAATTGGACTTTGAAAACAGAGTGTCAGCAATAACTGGACTTTAAAAATAGAGTGTCAGCAACAACTGGACTTTAAAACAGAGCGCCAACAAAAACTAGACTTTAAAAACAGAGTGTCGGCAACAACTGGACTTTAAAAGTAGAGTTCCAACAACAATTGGACTTTAAAAACAGAGTGCCAACAGCAACTGGATTTTAAAAATAGAGTTCCAGCAACAACTGGACTTTAAAAATAGAGTGCCAACAACAAATGGACTTTAAAAAAACATAATGCCAACAACAATTGGACTTTCTGAGAATGCCAACAACAATTGGAATTTAAAACAGAATGCCAGCAACAACTGGAATTTAAAACAGAATGCCAACAACACCTAACATTTTAAAGAATGCCAACAACAATTGGACTTTAAAAACAGAATGCCAGCAAAAGCTGGACTTTTTTAAATCAGAATGTCAGCAACAACTGGACTTGACCGAAGGCATCAGTAAAATAATTACTGGCTACAACGGGGTTTTCCACATAACATTGGACTTGAGGATGAACTGACAGACGAGAACTGGACTTGAAGGGTAGATTACCAGACTGGTATTGGTGTTTTGTTTTTTGATTTGTCAGATGAGGACTAATTTTCAGATTGTCTACCAGACGAGAACTGGTGTTTAAGAAAAGAATACTAGACGAGAACTGGTGCTTGAAAATTGATTGTCAGACGGGAATTGACTTTCAAATGATTTACCAGACAAGAACTGGTTTCTTCTGATTTATTGTCAGATGAGAACTGACTTTAAAATGGGCTACCAAACAAGAACTGGTTTTGAAAAGAAAGCTGACTACCAGACGAGAACTGGAGTTAAACATAGGCCACAATACGGGAACTGGAGTTAAACATAGGCCACCAAACGGGAACTGGTTTTAAGAAAAGACTACCAGACGGGAACTGGTGTTAAACATATGCTACTAGATGGGAGCTGGTTTTTGATGCTTGATTTTTTCCATGCTATAGGCATATGCTCGATGAATGAGATGATATGCATGGTTTAACGCTAGAGCGGAGCGACATAATTAATGCATGAGAATTATTTATGCATTAGGATAATTTATGCATGACTCGAAGGTTTCCAAAATAATTCCCCTGTGGTGGATAATTGATGGAAGGACTTTTGCATAAAAGCTTCTTGTCAAAAGGGAAAAGGTCATTTGATGGGATGGCAACATGATTCCCCGACACTTGTCTTGAACTCAACAGTTGCTGATGTATAACTTGTTTGCTCGAGCAGCTTGATAGAAGGGAGAGGAATTACTCATCGTGGCTCATCTTGCCCCAGTTTGTTGGGTCTTTGAAGATATTTTCTTTAAGAGGAGTTGGGAAGCAACTTGTTTTGACTTTGGGTTAGTTTGCCCGAAGTGTTTTAATTTTACAGTGTTCTGCCCCTTGAATGGCCAATTCTTAGACTGGGAGACTTCTGGTGGACCGATCTTTGGAAAGTTGGAATCATTGAGTTCTCTGTGGTAGCTCGCCCTTGTATGAGTCTTGAAGATTTGCTCATTAACTAACTGACTCTTGGGGTGATCAGCTCAGATTGACTGTTGCTCAAAGTGATTTTCCCCTTACTGGACTTCTCTCACCTGATCACACTTATCAATTGAAATATGCATTATTGGGAATCCTTTGATGTTAAATGCTAACTTGCAATTAAAATAGTTCATTCAAAATATGGTAATTTTAAAGCAATGCTTATGCGAAATTTGAAATCAAAATTTATTGTATCAACAAGATAAACAACTTAATGATTAGAACACAAAATTGATCCAGCCATTCATAGGACGAAAGATGATGCAATCAGTATAAAAGATTAGCAAAGATTGTTTGGAGTCAAGTTAACACAACCTTGTTGTAGCATACTTTCAGAATAAACAGTGCCTCAATTAGGTCTTTTAAGGGTTGTAACATGACCTGGTTCATGGTTTTCTTAAACAATGGATATAAAGCTCAAAGTTAAATTTTTACCCACCCCTTCTTCTTGATGAACTTCGGTCCTACGTTCAGTTAATTGACCCATGCATTCAATTTCCAAGCAGTTTTTAAGGTGTGATGGTAAGGATGAGGATTCAAGATGAGATTTTCTTGAAATGGCAGTCACCTTATTTTGTTTTTTTGTCGAGGATTTTGATGACCTTTTTTTTAACCCTAATTTTTCCTGGACCGCTTTTTTTGAAGCTTTCGGTCCACCGGGATGCCCTAATTTTTACCTAAGTCGTTTATTGTGGTTCTCAACTTTGCGGGCTTTTTGATCATTGGTTTTTATTTTTGCTAAAAGGTCGCGACTACCATGCTTTTGGGGATGAGGATCAACCAATATAATTTCTCTTGGATTTTCATGACTTCTTCGACACCTTGTGGTGTGTACGAATGATAACATGTGGTTGATCCTCTATGGAGAGTGTACAAATGCATAGATTATCTTGAATATAGAATTCCTATCAAACTATCTGAACACAACTATCCTGTCCCTGGTTAAGATTAAGGTTTTTAGTTCCGAAAGAAACACCAACTTCTAGGCTCAAAGCGTTTGAATAGGGATTAACTTCTTATATCTTCAGTGTTTGGGGATTTAGAAATAATGCCTTACATCATCGACAAAGTCTTATTCAAAAGTATACCAACAAAAGTTATGGGTATTTAGTTTTTCACCATTCTCCTTCCAACCTTTGCTAAAACAACAGATTGATAAAGAAAAGTGAATAGGAGAATAGTTGACACTTTTTTTTTGCATGAATGAAGGAAAAATAGCAAGAGTGAATGTGAATGGATGATTTAGAAAATGCATGATCCCTTTATTAATATTACCATTAAAGACAATAGTGTTTAAAAACAAGTAGCATTTAACAGACAAAGAAAATACAAATTATTGCGGTGAGAATCGGATATCAAGCTATTAATTAACTTGGATCACACATCTTTGAAATTCACCACCGAGCTTTGATTTATCCAAAGGAAAGGGTAAAGATCGAAAACCCTAAAAAGAGAATCTGGGTTCGGGGGTTGGTTATACTAAGGGAAGGTATTAGCACCCTAAGTATCTGTAGTACTCTACAGGAACCTCTTGCTAAGTTTGTGTTATGTTATGTTTGCTTGCTAAGAAAACGAAATAGAATTAGTCTCGTCCTAATCATGATTTAATCGAGGAATCGATAATCAATGATTCTTGACTTTCATCGACTAAAAAGTGAATGAAACGGAAATAAAGAGAAAGTGGTCTCATATTGATCAAGGTTTTGTTGATTCAATGAAGTCAACCATACCATGAAGTTTGTTATGTCATCGACCAAAATAAAGATAATGAAACCGGAATGAAAAAAATAAGGTTGGTCTCGTCTTAATCAAGATTTAAATCGATAATCTTAGATTTTTGACTTTCATCGACCAACAAAAATAGTAAAAAGTGGCCTCATATTTATCAAGACTTTATTGATTTGAAATAATCAAAGTCAAGATTTGTGCAATGTCATCGGCCAAAAGTAAAGAAAATGGACTCGAAATGAAGAATAAAGTTAGTCTCGTCTTGATCAAGATTTAATCGGAGGATCGATAATCTTTTGATATTCGACTTTCATTGACCAACAAAAATAAAGAAATGAGCCTCATACATATCAAGACTTTTTAATCATTTTGCATAAATCAACTAAGTCATGATTTTGTAATATCATTGGCCCTAAAAATCGAAATAAAGATCGTAAGCGAAAAATAAAAATCAAAACAAAATTCGAAAGAAAAAGTTATGAATTCAAGAAATAACATGATAAATTGAAACTAAAAATTCAAAGTGCTCCTAAAATAAAAACTAGAGAAACAAAATTAATAAATAAATGGAAAATAAAATAAAAATAGTATGAAATAATAAAAGGGTGGTGATGAAGCATGTTTTTTGTCTTTTTGAATTTTTATCTTATCTTTTAAACATCATTCATAATAAAACCAAACAAAAATTATAGGCTATTACAATACTTTTTCCAAAAAAATATTAACATGCTAATGAACTTGATAACAACATAGATAAATGATCATGGTACTTTGAAAACGGAGAAATAAAAGAGGTGAATGTTACCTAGTGGAGACGGTCCACTGCCTCTTCAATGACACGAGTTATGGAAAAATGAAGACGAGCCTTCTCTCCAGAAAATTTGCAAGAATAATTGAGGGAGAAAATTAAGAGAGTATTCAACCTTTGTGTGGGGTGAATCTGGTGTCTCCAAAATGAGAGAATGAGAGATCTTATTTATAGTGTGAATAAAGTGGGAGTGTTGATGTGGCAATCCATGTGACTTTATGAGAATGATTCTTGGCCATTGATAATTGAAGTGTAAGAATGTTTTTTGGCCATTGATAAATCCAAGTTGGCAATCCATGTGACTTTATGAGAATGATTCTTGGCCATTGATAAGTGAAGTGTAAGAATGCTTTTTGGCCATTGATAAATCCAAGTTGGCAATCCATGTGAAGTGTTTGTATTGTAGTGGTCCCCACTTACCATGAAGATAAACAAAATAAAAGTAATAATAATAATAATAAAGCTTAGTAATAATAAAACTAATAATAATAAAACTAATAATGATAATAAAACTAATAATAATAAAATTAATAATAATAATAATAATAAGAAATAATAATAAAACTAAAAATAATAAAAAAAAAAAGATAATTGAAAATAGTTAGTGAAAAAAAGAAATAAAACAAATTAAATTCTAACAAAAAATGCATGATTAATGATCAATGAAATGTTTAACTAAAATGCGAAAATGGCCGACTCATGATGATATGAAATGATAAGAATCTGAGGGTAAAATTTGGGGTACAACAGTTGCCCCTATTTAAATATCTTCACCGGATGACATGAGTGATGATAGTCTTCATGAAATCATGGTGGAAGGTATTTAAATATAGATAATCGAAAATTTTGCCCTCAGACGCACTGACATGCAATGCTATGGACAAAAATGCTGACATGCAATGAACTCTAATATGATGAAAATGATGGAATGCTAAATGCAAAGGGGCAGAAAAACAAAATACCAAGGATGAAGGGCAATCCACCACAGATGAGCTTACTGGGGAAGGATAAGGTTAGCATTCACGAGAAAAACTCACTGGGGATACAGACTGTCCAACGATAGACTCACTGGGGAGACTCTAAGGATGCACCGGGGATAGAAAAATAAAGAGGAAATCCTACAGGCCCTCACTGGGGATGGGAGCTAGAGAGGGGCTCTCCACTAGGGAAAAGTCCAAGGAGATGGACGACAGGTTTATAGGTGACCGGGCGACACTGGGGAAATGAAAGTACACTCTTTACTGGGCATGGAACCAGAAAGAAGACATGATCTCCCCTGGGGATCAATTTGGAATAAAAGGATAGACACCAACAAAAGATTTTCTGGGATTTTCTTATACTGAAGAGTTCAAACGGGATCTTCAAGAAAAACCAGAAAAGACAGAGAAAGACACATCCGGAAAAACATTAGATGGCAAAAAAAACCAGTCATCCAATAATGGCTGTGAATGAAGGGTACAAATCATAATATCTAATAATGGCTTTAGATGAATGTGAACAGAGACTACATTCAAGAATGGCTTTGAATGCAAAGAAACTAGTCATCCAATAATGGCTTTAAACAAAAGGTATAAATCACAATATCTAATAACGGCTTTAGATAAAGTGAACAAAGACTCTATCTGAAAAATATCAGAAAGAGAGACACATCCGGATAGGCATCAGATGGTAGAGAAACCGGACATCCAATACTGGCTTTGAATGAAAGGTATAGATCACAATATCTAATAACGGCTTTAGATAAAGTGAACAAAGACCCGACCTGGAAAAAACATCAGAAAGAGAGACACATCCAGAAAGGCATCGGATGGTAAAGAAACCAGACATCCAATAACGGCTTTGAATGAAAGGTATAACTCACAATATCTAATAATGGCTTTAGATGAGTGTGAACAAAGACTACATTCAAGAATGGTATTGAATGCAAAGGAACCAATCACCCAATAATGGCTTTGGATTAAAGGTATAAATCATAATATCTAATAATAGATTTAGATAAAAGTGGACAAAGATTAAATTCAAGAATGGCATTGAATGTAAAAAAACACCAGTCATCCAATAATGGCTTTAGATGAAAGGTATAACTCATGATATCTGAGAAGGCATCAGATGAAAGTGAACAAGATAGAAATCCAAGAAAGCATTGGACAAAAGGAACCACAGTATTCAAGACAGCATTGAATGAATGTGAACAAAGGTGAAATCCAAGAAAGCATTGGATGACTATGAACTTTCAGGAATGGCACTGAAAGTAAAGGTAGATCACTATACTCAGGAATGGTATCGAATGATAGTGAGAAAGACATCCAGGAATGACACTGAATGCAAAGGAGAAAACTCATCCAGGAATGGCACTGAATGGACAAAAAAAGACTTTCAGGAATGGCACTGAAAGATATACAAGCAAATTTGATGAGGATTACAAAAGAGAGGCAAAACTTCCAGGAATAGAACTGGGAGAAACAAGCGGAACAAGATATCCAGGAATGGCACTGGAGATCACAAGAGACAGACATCCAGGAATGGCACTGGAGATCACAAGAGACAGACATCCAGGAATGGCACTGGAGTGACAGAATATAAAGATCCAGGAATAGCATTGGAATGAGAGAAGACCAACATCTATCAACAAAATTAGATGCGCAAGAGAATGACAACATTCAGGAATGGCACTGAATGAAAAGGACAGGTAACGTTTTGGTAAGACGTGGATAATGACACAACCTCGGGAGAAATGCAAATGAGGATAAAACACTCATGTTATGCATACGTATATGAATTATGCAGATGAAGATGCTGACGACAGAGCACGACTCTTTTGTGGAGAAGATAAAACTGGAAGACTGATTCCTCCACACGGAGATCACTTCCATTCCGCTTGGGACTAGAGATGCAACTGCTGAACACACCATTGCCACACTGGTAAACTATATCCAAATTAATGATCCTCATAGGAAGGATGAAGAGCTACTTGGGGATTCTTCAAGTAAACTGCCCCAGATTAGCCGACTGTTGTAGATAAGCTGATCATTGCTTCAGTTTGATTGATTCTGAAATGTCTGTTTCATGGTGCTCTTAGGAAGCTTGCCCCAGTCTGAGTCTTGAAAGCTGATTATTTTACTGTACACTGGGAAAGCTTGCCCCAGTCTGAGTCTTGAAAAACTTCTGTATAAACCAATTTTGAGAAGTCGTCATTAAACCACAAATCTTGAACTGATTCTCAACAGGATATGGAAGGAACTTGCCCCTGGTTGGATCACTGACCAAGTTTCTCAAATGTTTGAAAATTCCTTAAGAAGAAAGCTAGTTTGCAAACAAAAGTATTTGTACAAACATGGTAAATGCAAAGTTCATGCAATTTTTGAAATCAAAGTCATTTTTGAAAGATGCAAAACAAAATGAGTCACTGGTCTGAACACGGCGGTTCAAGACGTTAAAGTGAAACGTTTAAGCAAAGGGTGTAATACCCAAAATAGGTGACCTGCAAAGATCTTTTGGAGTCAGTTTACGCAACCTTGCTGTAGTATACTTTCAAAATAACCTTGCTTCAGTTAGGTCTTTTGAGGGTTATAACGTGGCCTGGTTCATGGTTTAAGAAACAAAGGATAAAGGCTCAAAGTTTATTTGTGACCCACCCAATCTACATGATGATCTCCATTCATATGCTCTGTTAACTCAAATTATGCACTCAGGTTCCCATAGGTTAGGAAATTGCACTGATGATAGTAATGATGACGGTTCAAAATTCAATGGACTTGAGATGGCGATCACTGTTTCCTTACAACCTTTGGTTGTCATACAAGCTTGTCTTTTTTTTTTTTTTCCTTTTTTTTAGTGACTGTATGGCTTAAGGATTACAATGAATCATCATTGGCGTTTGACTTGAAAGACATCTTTGACACTTGCTTGCTGTGTGCGAAGGAACATTTGTGAACTTTGTTGAGAGGCGTCTTGAATGCCGCTCTTGTAATTGAATGCACAACCCAGTTAACTGAGAACTACCCTGCCCCAGGTTAAAATTGCGGGTTTTTATTTGTAAAGAAATAAACTCCTACTTCTAGGCTCGAAGGGGTTAAAGAGGGGTTAACTTCCTTATTTCTCCAGTGTTTGGGGAATTGAAACAATGCCTTACATCGTCAGCAAAGTTTTGATTTAAAAGCATACCAACAGCAATTATGGGCATAACGTTTTCATCATCCTCCATCCAATCTTTGCATAATCAACAAAAAGTGGACAAAAAAAATTTTTATTTTATTTTATTTTTCATGAAAGAGGAAGCAATAAGAAGTAAATAGCAAACATAAATGAATTGAATCAAAAGTTGCAGTGCTCATTTCATTAATTGTGAAAGTACAAACATAATTTGAAAGCAAATACCCATTACAAAATAAAGAAAGTGAAAACAACAAGAAACAAAGGCCTAGTGACTAATCAACACAAGGATGAGCTGTCCTGTCTGAAACACTGGCTTTTAGGAGGATAGCATGCTGAAGTCGACTTAAGCTTCACTTGGCGTGCCCTGGCAGAGGGTTGTTTTGAACATTGGGATTGTCCTTAAAGGAGAGGATTTTGTTCCTCATCAGCTCTTGTACTCTAGCCTTCAACACAAAGCAACTTTCCAAGTTATGGCCTGCACCACCTTGATGGTATTCACAATGAAGATCAGCCCTATAGCCGGCTGGAAGAGGATTTGGAGGAGGAGGCAGAGGCCTTGTGGTAATCAAACCTTGTTGAACCAAACCAGGATAAAGTTTAGTGTTAGTCATGGGAATGGGATCAAATTGACCCCTATTACGATACTGGCTCTGTCCTGCAGTCGGACGTTGGAAAGCTTGAGTTGGTCGTGGTGCAGCAACCACAGGAGTAACAACGCAACAACAGGGTGAACAACATATTGAGGTCGGGGACGAGGCCTTCTTGCTTCAACCATGACAGCATTAGTCTGATCTTCCTTCTTCTTCTGAAAGTTCCCGTAGGATTTCTTCACAGCATTAGAAGATTCAACAGCCTTGGATACTTTTCCTTTCTTAAGACCTTCCTCTAATCTTTGGCCAATAGTAACCAAATCAGTGAAATTGGAGGAAACACTTCCAACCATCTTCTCCCAATAGAATGGGGACAGGGTATCCATGAACATTCCGGTTAACTCTTTCTCAGCCAAAGGAGGTTCAACCTGGGAAGCCAACTCTCTCCAGCGTTGAGCATACTCCTTGAAAGACTCTTTATCATTCTGAGACCTGTTTTGCAGTTGACGGCGATCAGGAGCCATGACGAGGTTATACTTATACTACTTCATGAAGGCATTTGTGAGGTCTTGGAAGCTATGGATAGAGTTTTGCTCGAGACCCATGTACCATTTGAGTGATGCTCCACTCAAGCTGTCTTGAAAATAGTGGATAAGAAACTTCTGATTCTTGGCATGAGCAGTCATCCTGCGAAGATACATGACCAAATGAGCTCTTGGGCAAGAGTGACCCTTGTACTTCACAAAATCTGGAGTTACGAACTTAACATGTATAACAAGGTCTGATACTAAGCACATATTGTCTGCATCCACATTAAAGAAATTAGTACCCTCAACGGCTTTGAGTCTCTTCTCTATGCTCTAAAACTGCTCTCGGACAACTTAAGGTTCAACAAAGTCTTCACGGTCTTCACCTTGAACACTGGCAGCATTGTACTCATATAGGGGATTCTCGAAAGGAGCTCGAACAGTCTGTGGAACAGCATGGACCACAGGTCTGGGATCGGTGAAAACAGGAGCTTGAAAGACAGGCATAGCAGTCTGACCAACCATAGCAGTAGATGCAATCGGTGGAGAGTAGTTGCGTGGCAAACCAAACTCTGGCCAAGTTGAAGGTGGCATCTGAACTGGTGGAGGATCAGCGCTTGAAACTTCCTGGATGACAGTCCTTTGGGGCTGCTCTCCCCTAGCAATCAAAACTTAGAGCATCTCAGTGAGTTTAGTCATGCTCGACTTAAGGTCATCGATCTCCATTCGGACCTCAGCATTGTGCACCTCTTGCTCTGACATCTTGCGTCTGTAATTAGCTCTAGTCCGGTATCGATGTCGAGGAATCAGCTTGACGACTCACAGATGACACTGGAAGATAGAGACCACTGGAAATGAGTAGCTGGGCAGACAGACGTATGCAATGAGACATACAAAGATGCAAATCAAATGCAATGCAATGCAAACAGGATGCAAAAACACATGCAACAGGATCAAGGGTTCGAGATCACAACATGAAGTCTGGGTAAAGAACCAACCACAGGGTGTGTACTAGGGTTCTTGTATCTGCAGAGCAAGGTTCTAAAGAGTTCCTAGAGTCAACAACCCATCTTTCGAATTTTATCAACTTCCCAATTGCTCGGTGATCAATAAAATCCTCAAGAGAGTCTCGTCTGAGCGTAGTATCGCGTAGCAATCATTTAGAATTACTCCCTCATAATCATCGCATTACATCCTAAATAGGCCAGATGGGGAAAAGGGATAACTAAAGGTCATCAGTATCTCTGGCTCCTAGGTCGAAAGTAGTAACACATTCACGATTGCTCGTTCAACATTTACCACCTCCAAGAGGGTCTCAACTGAGTGTGGACTTCAAGTTCCCTCCTTTGGGATTTCTCCCTCAAAGTTCCCTTGACTATGTCCATGGTTCCTAAACATATGTGTTCTCTCAAGTCCGGGTTAGGACTTATCTCACTCATAGATACCATGATAACCCAAAATAAACAGGATAATAAAGCAAGAACAAAGATACAAGTATATAAGCAAATATGACATACATAAGCATATACAAGTAAATAAGCAAACATGAATAACATAAAAACAAGATTAGCTTAACCCTCTTAGGAAAGGACCAGCAATAGGTCTAACTTCATTTCCCCAGTGAAGTCGCCATTTCTGTTGCGGTGAGAATCGGATATCAAGCTATTAATTAACTTGAATCACACATCTTTGAAATTCACCACCGAACTTTGATTTATCCAAAGGAAAGGGTAAAGATCGAAAACCCTAAAAAGAGAATCTGGGTTCGGGGGTTGGTTATACTAAGGGAAGGTATTAGCACCCTAAGTAACTGTAGTACTCTACAGGAACCTCTTGCTAAGTTTGTGTTATGTTATGTTTGCTTGCTAAGAACACGAAATAGAATTAATCTCGTCCTAATCATGATTTAATCGAGGAATCTATAATCAATGATTCTTGACTTTCATCAACTAAAAAGTGAATGAAACGGAAATAAAGAGAAAGTGGTCTCATATTGATCAAGATTTTGTTGATTCAATGAAGTCAACCAAACCATGAAGTTTGTTATGTCATCGACCAAAATAAAGATAATGAAACCGGAATGAAAAAAATAAGGTTGGTCTCGTCTTAATCAAGATTTAAATCGATAAATCGATAATCTTAGATTTTTGACTTTCATCGACCAACAAAAATAAGTAAAAAGTGGCCTCATATTTATCAAGACTTTATTGATTTGAAATAATCAAAGTCAAGATTTGTGCAATGTCATCGGCCAAAAGTAAAGAAAATGGACTCGAAATGAAGAATAAAGTTAGTCTCGTCTTGATCAAGATTTAATCGGAGGATCGATAATCTTTTGATATTCGACTTTCATTGACCAACAAAAATAAAGAAATGAGCCTCATACATATCAAGACTTTTTAATCATTTTGCATAAATCAACTAAGTCATGATTTTGTAATATCATTGGCCCTAAAAATCGAAATAAAGATCGTAAACGATAAATAAAAATCAAAACAAAATTCGAAAGAAAAAGTTATGAATTCAAGAAATAACATGATAAATTGAAACTAAAAATTCAAAGTGCTCCTAAAATAAAAACTAGAGAAACAAAATTAAGAAATAAATGGAAAATAAAATAAAAATAGTATGAAATAATAAAAGGGTGGTGATGAAGCATGTTTTTTGTCTTTTTGAATTTTTATCTTATCTTTTAAACATCATTCATAATAAAACCAAACAAAAATTATAGGATATTACAATACTTTTTCCAGAAAAATATTAACATGCTAATGAACTTGATAACAGCATAGATAAATGATCATGGTACTTTGAAAACGGAGAAATAAAAGAGGTGAATGTCACCTAGTGGAGACAGTCCACTGCCTCTTCAATGACACGAGTTATGGAAAAATGAAGACGAGCCTTCTCTCCAGAAAATTTGCAAGAATAATTGAGGGAGAAAATTAAGAGAGTATTCAGCATTTGTGTGGGGTGAATCTGGTGTCCCCAAAATGAGAGAATGAGAGATCTTATTTATAGTGTGAATAAAGTGGGAGTGTTGATGTGGCAATCCATGTGACTTTATGAGAATGATTCTTGGTCATTGATAATTGAAGTGTAAGAATGCTTTTTGGCCATTGATAAATCCAAGTTGGCAATCCATGTGATTTTATGAGAATGATTCTTGGCCATTGATAAGTGAAGTGTAAGAATGCTTTTTGGCCATTGATAAATCCAAGTTGGCAATACATGTGAAGTATTTGTATTGTAGTGGTCCCCACTTACCATGAAGATAAATAAAATAAAAGTAATAATAATAATAAAGCTTAGTAATAATAAAACTAATAATAATAAAACTAATAATGATAATAAAACTAATAATGATAATAAAACTAATAATAATAAAATTAATAATAATAATAATAATAATAAAAAGAAATAATAATAATACTAAAAATAATAAAAAAAAGATAATTGAAAATAGTTAGTGAAAAAAAGAGATAAAACAAATTAAATTCTAACAAAAAATGCATGATTAATGATCAATGAAATGTTTAACTAAAATGCGAAAATGGCCGACTCATGATGATATGAAATGATAAGAATCTGAGGGTAAAATTTGGGGTGCAACACAAATGCAAATGATAAAAATGCCTCATGACATCCAGCATTGAGTATGACTTCATGTTTGATCCTGTGTCTTCAGGAGATACCCCTTGAGGTTTTCGCACTTATCAAGGCGAGAGCTTATTCACCATCAGGCTTTCTTCTAGAAATGATATGTACTTCTTGTCGATCAACTGTTGCACTTTCGCTTGGAAGTCTTTGCAGTCTTCAGTTGAGTGTCATATCGGTCCGTCATGATATCCACATTGCACATAGGGATCGTATCCACGTGGGTATGGCTTTGAATCAATCTTCAGAGACTTCGGGACCACCAACGAGCTTTGAGTCAGAGGCTACAGAAGTTGGTTGTATGACATAGGAATTGGATCAAGAGTAGCAATCCTTCTTTCCAAGTTGTTGTGAGGCATATGTTGGTTATAATATTGATTCTGATATCCTCGGCTTTGTGCTTGCTGATTTGAAAGAGCGGTTTTCCTAGGTTGTTGGTATAGTGCTCCAGGCGTTGCTGGTTGCCCATAAGGATAGTGTGGAACTAGAAATGGCGACCGCTGAAAAGATGATGGTCCATAAGGTCTTGTTGGTGCACCATGAGAATACTTGACATCTGCCATGACTCCATTTATTACATCCTCTTCGTCCTCTTGGGAACTACTGAGGGATTCATTCTCACTAGCCTGGCTGCTTGACGTCTTGGATTTTTCCGTTCTTGAGGTCGCTCTTGATGTGTTCTCCAACTTTCACCAAGTCATAGAAGTCTGATGACACAATGCCTACCATTCTTTCAAAGTATGATATTTTTAGGGTATCCATGAACATGTCAACTAACTCTCTGTCTAAGAGTGGTGGTTGTACTTGGGCTGCCAATTCTCTCCACCGTTGTGCATATCCTCTGAATGATTCATTGTCATTCTGAGACATACTCAACAAATGTCTCCTATCCGGAGCCATATCCAAGTTGTAGTTGCACTGCTTCAAAAAGGCATTGGCTAAGTCTACCCATGATTGAATACGACTTTTTTCTAGCTTCATGTACTAACTAAATGATGCCTCACTCAAATTATCCTAAAAATAGTGAATCATCAACTTATCCCTTGGACAACTATGACCTTTGTACTTCTCGAAGTCAGGAACTTTGAATTTCAGAGGTATAATAAGACCCGATAGTAAACGCATGTCATCAAGCCTCAACGTGTTAAAGCCTTCTATATCCCTTAATCGTTTCTCAATATCACGACTTATTTATGCGACTTGAGCCACTTAAGAATGCTTTATTTTTGTCATCAGGTGTGCACCTTAAGAATTTGGTAATTTCCTTATAAATTGAGGATTCCTTTCATCAACATGAACAACTGGGTTCTTCTACACATTGGGGATCTCACTTGATACCGGGATATGCACTGGCTGAGGTTGAGTAGGAACATCCACTTGTTGAGAGAGATAGTTAGGGAGAAGATCGTACATTATATTAGTCATAATAGTAAAGCCAGGTGGGACCAACATTCTCCGCAATAGCATGCTGAAAATTTGACATAGCTACCACATATTCAAACATCTGGTTTACCTGGCCTTTCTAATTGTCTATCTTCCTTCTCGTCACTACTTGATCTTACTTCAAAAGCTCTATCGTCCAACAAACAGCTACCACAGGTTTAATATGGGTACCTGGAAATCAGCTAGTGACATGGACAAAGGCGGAATGAGTTTTCTTTGTGGAAATGGTATGCATGCATGCTGATGAGATGAAAATGCAATCGATTGGATGCAATGAGATGCCATGTATTTTTTTTTTATATAGGTTTAAAGGTTTGAGGTAATGGATGAATCTAATTGTTTTCTAAAACAGGGTTCTCACCGAGTGTGACCTAAGGCATTTGTAAAGGACCCCAGACTCATGGATCCACAAGAATGTTTGACGCTTACAGCAAATTCCTGCCGTGCATCAACTCCTTCAAGGGAATCTATTCTGGATGAGGTTTTCGCCTCGATCCTAACGAGGTATTCACCTCGCAAATCCACACTACGCAACCATCGACTTCGGTTCTAGACATAGTTCTCAGAGTCATGGATTCACAAGAATGTTTGACGCTTACGGAAAATTTTTTCCACGCATCAACTACTTCGTGAGAATCTATTATGAGTGAGGTTTTCGTATCGATCCTAACGAGGTATTCACCTCGCGAATCCACATTACGCAATCATCATTCTTAGTCGTGCAACAATACTTTCAAAAGGATCTACTCTAAGTGAGGTTCTCGTGCCAACCCTAACAAGGTATTCACCTTGCGAGTTCGCACTACTCAACCATCATCCTATCTTATGTTTTTTCTCTAGACTCAAGTAGAAAGTCTTTCCCTCAAGGTTTGCAATCAAATCCAAGTACCAATATTCCAATAGAGTCATATCACAATATAACAATATAATAATATAACAATAATAAAACAAAGGAAAAGCCACACAAGGAAACAAACATGCAAGCACAACAACAACCTAACTAAGCTTGACTCACTTAGGGATGGGAAATTCCCTAGCAGAGTCGCCATCTGTCGTACCTCAAAAAATAAGAACGACCCCGCGAAGCGCAATCGCACGCTCGCGGGATAGACTTAACAGAGTCGCCACCGATCTTTATTTATTCCTAAAGAGGGAAAGGAAAATATCGAATAAAGACACGGTTTATATGTGTTGAAAAAAATGATAGTGAAAATGGTGTTATGGATGTAGGTTTTGATTGTTGTAAGGTTTTAAGATTATGGAAATGAGTGAGTGATTTTAGGAGATGATTTTGCAGGTTTTTTATTTTAATAGAAAGGAAAATGTGACTTTGAAGTTTATGAGTTTGTATGGTGTGTTTTTGTGTGTAGTAGAAAGGAGGGAATTATGAAAGTGGATGGGGTTAAAGGGAGATTCAAGGTGTTGATATCATGAGAGGAAAATGTTGATATAAAAAAAAATCAGCACAGTAGGTAAAGAGTGTTAGAATAGATGAAAAAAATGAAGAGACTCTTTTTCATAAAGTGACAGATGGTTCCTTTTTTTCTAAATCTACTTTTATCATACTAACATAAGGGTGTTTAGGACAAGTGGGTGTGGCGAATCCTTATGCATTGGCCAACGATCTTATTATATAGCATTAGGGTTATCTAAAATTTTACAAAGCCAAGAATGTAAAATTAATTATTTAATTAATTAAATATAGATTAACATAATTAATTATTAATTAATTATATTATAGTATATTATTATTAACACTAAATAAATAAATTGTTTGATTAGGTTTTGTGCATGAATTGACCGTGATTGATTGGACCATTCAGGTAAGTTCAATAAAAGATCTCTGTCCTCAGCCGTTTAGCTATTTAAGTGTCTCCCCATTAGACAATCAACATATTCTGAAACCCTAAAAGAAAATGAGGGTAGTAATCTTCTCATACCAACTTTACCGTCGACAACTTCTCCAATCCTACAAGGTACACCATTCTAATTATTCTTGATTACTCTGTAACATAATAATAATATGCTATGATATATATCTATCTAATTTAATTAAATCTATCAATTGATATCAGAGCTTGATTAGATACATTTTATAGTTATTGTGTTGATTATATATTAACAGTCATTCATAGTTTTGGTTTGGACATACTCATTAATGTATTTGGAATGTTGATCAATTTAAATTTTATGTTTGTAATGGTTTATCTTTTAATTGTTTAAAAAAAAGAAACGGGTATATTATTTTTTTTTATAGGCAAGAAAAGATATATTAATAGGGAGTACTAGGGGTACTCCAACCCAATAAACAAAACCCACTACTAATAGCTCCAACACCTAATGAAATCAGTTACAAAAAATCAAGAGAGCATTTGAGCCATTCATAATCGAAGCACCTAGGATTGTGTTTATGTCTAAGAGAAATCCACCACCAAGAAGAGAGTATAATTCTATATACTATAACGTCCGAATTTCCCAGTTCGTCGTCAAAAGTAATATGATTCCTAGAACGCCAAATACACCAACAAGACGCAAACCATATTAAACACGCATTAGGCTTTAAGCAAAATCGCAACAAAGAAATCGCCCAATCGAAAAGGTACCGATGAGACTCTCGTTCTACCAAACAAGGGATTCCAAATCAATATGCAACCTTCATCCAAACCATACAAATTCTTGGGCACGTAAATAAAAGATTATTATTATCCTCGATGCTACGAAAACAAAACACGCATACCTTTTTGCAAACGTTCGAGATAATCCCTCTACGGACCAGATTCGAGTGAGTAGGTAGCCTATCTAAGAACAACTGCCAAGATAATATTTTCACCTTCAATGGAATTTTATATTGCCAAAGTAATTCCAACGCCATCTTACGATCAACGTCCAAAACTTGTCGAACCGAACTGAGTTACAAAGACTCATAGCACGATTTTACCGAGAATACACTATTAGATGAAATAGGACAAATTAAACTGTCATGTCAGTGAATGCCAGGTTTTGTTCTTTGCAAAATCAGAAGCAGTTCATTGTGCTCGCGCACGACATCCACACCCGCCATGCCATTCATGAAGCCGATGTTCCACAAGAAATTGTTACCAATCAAATTTTCAAATGCCAAGACAGGACCATCTTTATTTACTACAGCAGCAAAAAGAGCAGGAAATAAAACCTTCAAAGTTGAGCCTCCAATCCATCTTGAATTCCAAAACGGTATATCGCTTCCATCACCAAGTTTACATGTCACAACCCTTGAAAAGCTACCTTCCTCCATAAAATCAACCACATGCATCAAATCTCGCCACCAAATCGATTGTTTACTTTTATGAATAGAATCCTCATGGGACAAAATTCTAGAACATAAGTTTCCATATCTAGCCAAGAGAATTTCGCACCACAAAGCTTGATCATCCGAAACAATCCTCCACAACCATTTAGATAGTAATGAAATGTTGAAATCACCAATTTCTTTAATTCCTAACCCACCAAATTCCTTTTATTAACATACGGTACTCCATCTAATAAGTGCCAATCCATTTTTCTCCGCCGAACCCGACCAAAGAAATCACCGTTGTAAGGTTCTAATTTGGTCCACAACCTTACCCGGTGCTTTGAAGAATGAGAGATAGTGGATAGGCAGGTTTGTCAACATTGATTTCAAAAGAGTTACTCTTCCACCAATGGATAGCATTCAGCCCTTCCAAGAAGACAAACGAGATTTCAGTATGTCGATAACGAGTTTCCAAAATGACGCACACCTATGGTTATCTCTAATTGTAAGACCAAGGAAAAAGCAAGGAGACCTTCCCTGCTTACAAGCTAAAAACCGAGTTGCAGCCAACATGAAGGAATCCTCAACTTCAATACCAAACAAACAGCTCTTGGAAGCATTAATCATCAAACCCAAAATCAATTCAAAAGCACGGAGAATAGCTTTCAAGGCCCAAATATTTGGCCAGGAGGCATCACACACAAGAAATGTATCATCTGTGAATAGTAACAAATTATGTGATACGTCGTTGTTAACTCTAAATCCAGAAAGAATCTCCAACCTCGCCGCATTATTTATGATATATTCTAGCCCTTCACTCACTAAAGCAAACAAAAACGGTGACAGAGGATCACCCTGTCTGAGTCCCTTGGAAACCGGAAAATCCCGCCTCGGACTACCAATCACAAGCACGGGCATAAAACTAGTAAACACATCACCCTTAATCCATTGCAACCATTTTTGCCCAAAGCCCGTGGACAACATAATCTTCGCGATGAAGCACTAGTTTACACAATCATATGCTTTCGCAAAGTCCGCTTTGAGTATAAGACAACTTTTGTTCCTCCTTTTATCAAATTCAACCAATTCATTTGTCAACAAAACCCCATCTAATAGTTGTCTCCCGAGAATGAACGCAGTTTGTGACGGTGATATAAGTCTCCCAATCACCTTCCTCAAGTGAGCCACCATAATTTTGGAAATGACTTTGTATACACATCCTATAAGGAAAATAGGACGGAAGTCAACCAAACCTTGAGGATTTTCCACCTTCGGTATTAATGTGATAAACGACGAAGACATTGCTTTAGGCAACACAGTAGTAGAATGAAATTCAGCAACACAGTTATAAACATCTTCTCCAAAAACATCCCAACAATGTTTAAGAGAGTTCATATTGAATCCATCTAGTCTGGGGCTTTTGTCCCCGTCACTTTCGAAAATAGTTTCATGAATTTCCTCCATAGTGAAAGGTTCCTCCAAAGCCACACTTTCTGTCATAGTAAGATTTGGCAAGCCAGACAAATCTATATTTGGTTTTCTCCTTGTATCCTTTGAGAATCTGTCTTGAAAGTGAAGCTTGAAAGCAGTTTGCTAACATCAACATCATCTAATAATGTAGTTCCCACCCTTAAGGCTGCAATTGAATTTCTTCTAGTTCTGCTCTTTGGCACTGAATGAAAAAATCTAGTGTTCATATCACCCTCCAAAGCCCACTTTGATCTTGATTTTTTTTCAAATACTTTCTTTCAATAACAGAGAATTCCATATTGTTTCGTTAGCCTTGCTCCTCTTTATCAAATCATCACTAGTAATTAGACAGCCATCCCTAAACATAGCTATTTCAATTTCATGTAATAACTCAACATCAGCTTCAATTTTTAGATCAATCCACCCGAAAACCTCTTTGTTCCACCATCTAAGACTCGATCTCAATGCTTTGAGTTTCTTGCAAAGAGTGGTAGCCGCACTCCCGTGGAAGTTGAAAGAGTTCCATTTTGACTTCACAAAATCAAAGAATTAAGGATGCTCAAGCCAACAATTGAAGACCTTGAACGGTTTAGGTCCCCAATTAAGCAAATTAGCACGAATCCACATCGGACGGTCATTGGATATGTCTCGATCCCCCACCTTTTTAGCAGACACTCCCCATTTGTTGATGTGATTTTCAGACATTAAAATTTTATCCAATCTACTATAGCAGCTCCTATTTGGCATAAACCAAGTGAATTTGTCCCCAATCAATGGAAGATCCACCAAATCCATTAATTCCATGAAAGTACTAAACTCTTCCATGTCCATATAGTTACAAGACCCACTACCCCTCCTTTCTTCAATTGACTTAATCGCATTGAAATCACCTCCGACCAACCATTCACCTGCCGAGACATTTTTCTTCAAATTTATAAGAGCAGCCCATAAAGTACACTTGTCCCTAAGACTACACTTAGAGTAAAAATTGACAAAATAACAGTTAAGACATTTCCAAATCGCATTAACTCCCAGATATCCATTGCCTCTAAAAATGTAAATTGGATCAACTACTTCTCTTCTCCAAATCGTAATTATACCTCCAAATTGACCAATGGAGTTAACTGCAGACTAGTTACAATCCCCATTACCCCATAGACTATGCACTACATTGTTATTAATACTCTTACATTTTGATTCCTGAATGAAAACCAAATCATCCTTACCCGAAGAAAGCACCTTCCTGATCCTACTCCTCTTTAGTGAATTCCCACTCCCACGAATATTATGCGAAACAATATTCATGGAACCATGGTAGCAGCCACCTTCAATGCCTCAAACACGTTTCTCTCCCAATTTTCCATATCCCTGCTAAGCCCTTCAAATAGCTGATCATCTTCTTCGCCTTCAATACCCAATTCATTGATTGTATTCCAAATTTTGGCCGGCACATCTTCAATTGATTTTTTGAACCTTGAATTACCCTGAATAACATCGGAATCATTTAGGGAATCCCAACATAAAATCGACCCCCCAGAATACCTTGAAATAGAATCTTCCACCATCGATTTTATTTTTTTAATTGACCAGATGAATCACAATGAGGATTAGATGCAGTCTGTTTAAAATTTGAATGAATGAGCCGAGAATAATATGAAGGGGAAAAAGGAATTCTTATATTATCACAAATCTCATTTAGCAATTTCTTTTTTCTCCTAACATTAGGCCCAGCACACACTAAAGCCCGGTCATTATCAGTACACATAATAGGGTCAGAAATGAAAGAGGATCGGCCTAATATGGTATCATCACATGGATCTCCCCTAGTAACCACTACATTAGAATGGTTGTTTACCAAATCCTGGTTCACATCCAAAGTGGGTCCCAGAATACCCTGCGTAGTACCATGATTACATACTTAACAAGGCTCAGCATATGTTACTTTACAAAAGCCTAGTTTGTCAGACTCACTCCCTCCAACATGTTTCCTTTGGTCTTGCAGATCAGGAATTCTTAAAAGTGTCATCCTTAATTCAACACGATTTGTATCTTTACCCCAAGAATTGTTGTTTCCCATGTTGTTTTGCTATTCAAGGCTACAAGGAATGTCAATATCTTGGCTAGATTGTTTCTTTTCATCATGATTTGATCCCTCGACATCTTCATTATCGGTGTTACCCTACGCACCATCATCTTCTTCCAAATTAAAACTATCAAAATCGTTATTATTCATGATCTCAAAGGTTGGAGTACATTATATTATATCTATTTTGAAGAATATGTATTTTCTTTGTTATGACGATAATGTTTAAATAGATAAATGGATATGTATTATATTGGATTGTTTAATCTTCAACTTTCTAAATAACTTCAATTTTTTCTTAGAGGAATTATTCAACGTTTTTATCCTATATTATAACCATGTTTTGTTACATCAAATTTTGAGTTGAATAGTTTGTTTTTAAATTTGATATTGATGCATATTTGTGAAATAAATATCATAAATTCTAATTTCTCACTTTTGAATTAATGATTTGTGAAATTGTCACGAGATTCTCCTTATTGTTGTATCTTAAATTATTTTGTTTAAAGAATGGGATTTTATTTCATTTATGTAAACAAAATGGGATTTTATTTCATTTAAGCTTCCATGGTTTAGAATATATTTTTCTATTTTGTGAAATAATAAGACCAGTGACATTTTAATAAAATTCATTAATGAGATGATGTATATGTGCCTCTCTTTTATTATGCATTAATTACAAAATTCATTTTATTTGTAGTTAGGGTTGACAATGAACCAAACCAACTCGAAAATAGTTCAAAATTTGATTCAAAACTTAAATCGTTAAACTAGGCTCATGAACCAAATGAGCTTAAATATGAGCTAAAAACTAAGTTTGTTAACTAAATGATCTGAACTTGAACTATACATAGTTCGACTCGTTAGGTTCATGAGTCAATTCGATTATATATGAGATAAATTATATTGTCTTTAAGAGTAGGTTTAAAGATTTGTTCTAAATCTTAGTCTCATATTTTCTTTTAATCTAACGGTTTTAATTGATAATTTATATTCTCAAGTGAGTAATATATTTCTACGAATAATTATACAAATAAAATTAACATTGTATAAATTCCAATATTATAACTTTTATTTTATTTCTATATTTTTTATTTAAAAAATATTAATTTAAAATGTCAAATATATATATATATATATATAATAGACTTTAAAAAATTACTTTTAAGTCTGTGACATAAGCGAGTTGAACCTAACAAGATAAACCTAACGAGTTGAACCGAGATATTCGTGAACTTCTAACAAGTCGAGTTTGACCTGAAAAGAAAATCCGTGATGAACTCGAACTCGAACTTGGCCAATTCTTAACGAGTCGAGTTTGAGCTGAAAAGAAAGTTCGTGATGAACTCGAACTCGGCTAATTCTTAACGAGTCGAACTGAGTTAAGGCGAGTTCGACTCGACTCGACTCATTTCCAGCCCTATTTGTAGTCTTGTTAATCCATTAGATTATTTATTGATCTCATTTGTATTGATCGGTAATTCTGGAGGTTGGAAAATAATATTCTTATTTTTATATTTTTAAATTTTTGACTCAATTTAGTTGATACATTTTTAATTTATAATTATCATTAAATTATATATTGCCTCATTATTTATATGCTCACTTGTATAATATTATAAATTGTCTTGAACTATTTTTAAGGCAATTAAAATTATTTTATTCTTAAATTATGTTAATTTATACCTTGAGTCTTATATTTTGATATGATAATTTATAGTTGATTTATGAGCTTTTGAGATGAGATTGCATTATGTCAACGAAGTTCACTAACTCTATTTTCAAGGATGAATGCCACATTTTTTTGAGGTTAGTCATAATTTATTGAATATCTTGTGATTTATTATATAATCACATTTACGGAGAAACTTGTTTCTGATATTATATACTCCTTTGAAATTATAAAATATGCATTTATATAATGTTGTTTTTTTAGGAATATTTTCAAAATTAGAACTCTCTATAATTGTCATAAATTGATTTCTTATTATATAATCAAATGAATAAATAAAAATTCAGTTTTATGAGTATATTAGAAATCTTATTATTTTGAGAGTTTATTCTGAAAAAATTAAATAATCATTATTAATTTGTATGATTCTAATCTCACGTATCGTGGATACTATTACATATATTTTTCTATTTTAAATAAAATATAATCATTCTTAATTTGTATGATTGTAACTCACCTATCGTTGGTACAATTGTACAAATTTTGGTTAGTAAAATAATTAAATTCATTGTAATTATAAGAAATATTATATTGATAATAGTTATAACCTATCGATATATTATTATTAATATAATATATTATTAATAATATAATATATTATTATTATCAATAACCAAACTCAATTTTCGAAGAGTATTGAACTCTTGAGAGTAATAACAATAGCACGACTCCAATACAATTTCTTCCTCTCAAGTAGATTTTTACTCAAAGGAACTAAGGCAACTTAGATGGAAAAAAATATTTTAGAGAGAGGGAGAATATAGACAAATTCCAAAGAAATGGAGAACTTCATAATTCAGTTGTGAAAGGATTAGGAGAGGACCCTCTTTTATATAGGAGAATGGAAATCTAAAAAAGGAAACTATCTGTGGACAATTTTAATGGCCCATTTGATAAGGTCTTTATCCCAATTGATTGGATGACCTGAATAATCGGCTATAATTACCCATTTTGGAAAGTTTAGATAGAGAGTTGTTATTAGTCATTAAGACATTGTTATAATCAATTATACAATAAATTTGGCCTCTTCCAATCAATTGGCTTAAGGTCCCAATCAATTGGATAGTTCAAAAAATTCTTCAAAAAGAAGCTAACGGATTCCTAATCAACTGACTCGGGCTTAAAACATTTTTTAGAGATTTGATAATTAAAAAGTGGTTCAAAAGTGCTTTTAAGTGTGTGTGTGTGTGTGTGTGTGTGTGTGTATGTGTGTGTGTTTGAGAGAGAGAGAGAGAGAGAGAGAGAGAGTTGCCTTAGTATTTTAGGAGTTACTCTCGTATTTCACAAAAACACTAGTCACTCAAACAGACACGATAGGGCAAGCTTTCACACTTCCTCTCTTTCACAGCTCTAAGGATTTCAAGATCATTTCCTAGGTACATAGATCATATAAGAAGTTTAATGAAATCTTGAGTCCTTCTTGATGATGCTTGAGATGTCTTTAGGTTTGGCCACCATCATCATATAGTTTGAAATTTGTTACTACCGACTTCAACAATCATTTATGTTGTCGTTATCAAAACATTAGATGGATTCTCAATAGGATCATCAGCTTTAAACCTGAAAGCACATAAGTCCACATAGAGAATTGTGGGATCTAATAAGTTCCAAATGATATATAAAGGATAAAGACATGTATCCAAGAAAATTAGATACCTACTACTAGTAAAGAATGGTTCAGAAAAGTCGTATTAAGTATTTTTATATCAAGAACTAATGTTATCATTTAAGAATTTTGTAGCATCATATGAATAAGTTGAGAAAACATATGAAGATTCAATTGTCAAAACCCCTAAATATTCATGCAAAGACTCATCCAAGCATCATCCAAAAATTCATTGATAAATTTAAGTGTCGATTATTCTGGGAGACCAGCTAAAGAATCCAACAAAGAGGAACAGGTTTGCTTCTGAGATACTTACAAAAATGATGACGATGAAGTAAAAAATCTATCTTGCAAACAAATGTTTTCCTTAAGTTTTAAGCTTGGTAAATAAAATGAAATGTTAGAAAAAAACATCTCATCTTTGAATGATCATATTTAATATCTTGAAGGTGATAATGATTGACTTGGCATTGAATTAGATTATCTTAAAATACAAACTCTAAAATCAAGTAATTGTGAAACTTGTGATCCTTTGAAAAATGAGAATGAGAAGCTACCTTAAACCTTTAGTAATTTTACCAAAGGTATAGAAAATATAGACTTAATTTTATCTAATCAAAGGGTTTCTTATAATAAAACTATTCTAGGTCATCAACCAAATAATCTTTCATAAGTTTTTTTCCATGCTAAGATGAAGACCAATTGTTTTGTGTATAAATGCAACTTCTGTAATTAGCAGGGTCATTTTGAACCTTTATGATTAGCTAAAATTCATTATTTAAATAGGTTAAATGGTAATTACTCAAGAAATCTTAATTCCACTAACCTTAAAGAACCGAAAAAAGATTTGGGTATCAAATGTTAAAAACTTGATTATTTTGCTAGGATGCTTTGCAGTTTCAAGGATCAAAATGTAAATCAAGAACAGTTGTGCAAAACATAAGTTCCAAGCTTCCTCTAAATTTTATATGTGTTTGAGAAATTCTTTGGAAGATATCTGACCAAGGAGAAAAAGTTTCTTCAAGATCAACTCTCATATTAAGCGATTTAGAAAGATGCAGAAAGAAAGAGATCTAATGTTTGACTATGTATCTATTAAAGGGGGGGGGGGGGGGGGGGGGGGGGGGGGATTTCTTCTCAAAGGCTCCTAAGGTTTTAAGGTAAAAAAATTGGTAGAAAAATAAACGCGGAAGACTCCAACTATTTCACTAACAAGTGCTCATTTAGTTGCCTAGTCCATTTTGATTATTTTTGTCACTAATCAACTTCTTGAGAAATGAAGTTTGTAGGAAAAGGGGTGTAAAACCAAATAAACAGGAGGTGCAAAAAGGAAATTTGAGCCTAAAGTCTCTTAAAGTCAAAGAGAAATAATGGAGGTTGTAAATCACCTCTTAATCGAATTCCCTAAAGTGGTAATCGATTAAGAGTAAATAATTTTTAAATTTGGAACCCCAAATTCATATCAAATCAATTAGAAGATCAAATCCACCAAAATTTTCTGGAGAAAACTGCTTATCAATCAGAGAAATCAACATTTATTAAGATTTTAATTGATTAATTAAAATATTTAATCGATCAATAGAGATATTTTTAGCAATTATATCTAATCAAAGAATTGATTCTCAAATATCTCTAATTATCCATGAAATTCTTTGAACAAATCAAATTCAGAAATTCTTTTCAAATGTTATATAAAGGTACATTCCTTCCTTCCACTCCTTCATTCATCCTAGAATTGTCGTTTTCTCTTGTTTTTTCTTTCTTTCCCTCTTTAGTTTCTATGAACATCATCATCATGGCTTCAATGATGACTCGTCTTGATGAAGATTCCTCCAAGTCTCAAGAAGATCATCGTGAAAAATTCTTTCTCAATCATCGTGCTTCATAGAAGCATATTTGGATACATAATTATTTAACATCTTCGGTCTTTACGAAAATCTATGTCTGAATCTTCTCAAAGGAATTTTATTCAAGAAACCAAAGCCTTCATATCCAAGGTTGACATATTGTTCTACGTGAATCTCAGTTTCAAAATTAATACTCTTATATCAGAAGTTGGTAAAACCAAAATTTCTTTCACCATACAAGACTTTGTAAGAATATGCAAGCTATGGTATCTTGGGAAAGCCTACACCATTGCAACACCTTCTAGCTCTCACAAATTCAAACAAATTATTTCCATTAGAAGCCTTCTCGCTTATCACATGGGAAGTTACAAGTTACCCATCAGGATAAATCATTTAAAGGAATGGTGTCGCTTCATACACCATATAGTGACTCATATGCTTCTTCCAAGAAAGAACAAATGCGTAGAGCTCTTAAAGGAGAATTAGAGTATGAGTCGTTAAAGGTGGAAAAAATTATCAAGATTTTCTTCAAGATCCATCTGCTGAAGCAATGTTATCTTCCATTTTTCCAAACTCTCAAGAGAATGCCATATTCTTTCTAAAATTGTCCAAATAGGTCAGCATTCTAACAAAGTATGAAGTCAAGAATGGAATGTCTCATGTTGATGATAATTGCAACAACGAGTAGTTGTCTTTGACCTATGTTTTTATTTTTATTTTTTGCTTTCGTGTTTTGTTTTCCCTTCCTATGATGAATATTTAATTTTTGTAACTCTTTTATTTATGAATGACTAAGTCTTTTTTAATTAAATAATCCTTAGTTATTGCCTTGCTTGTTATTAAATGTTTCCCACCTTTTTATCCTGATCTATGTGCTTGCATATTTTTCCCTCCTTTTTTATTATGAAATTGGGGGAGAAGTATACTCTCAAAGGGAGCATAGTATACTCTCTTTAACTATGAAAGAGAGTTTAATCGCTAGATCTATGTGCTTGAAGGTATGACCATTAATTGGTTTTGATGATGACAACTGATGAAGCATCAACTTTAAAGATTAAAACTTTATGGGTTAAATGGCTTGTGGATGTTGAGAGTTATCTATAATTTTTGAAGATAACAACTTCATAGGTCAAATGGATTATGGATGTTGAGAGTTCTCTAGGACAGAGGGAGTTGATTTTAATTGTCATAGCAAAGCTTCTGATGATGACACCTATTCAAAAAGATATCTCAAGCTTCATTAGTAGTAGATTCTAGTTCCAATTAAAGTGATAAGTCATTGATGTATCAAGCAAGAGAACTTGAAGATCTGAAGTTGTGAAAGTGTGAAAACTCACTTGGTTTTGTGCTTCTCATCTTAGAGTTATCAGATAAATTGTAAGAGTTTAAGAGAAAGGATTGACATTCTATGGCAATTAAACATACAGACACAAAATTCAAAACCCTTCTTATTTCATAAAATTTCTTGAAAACATATCTAGACTTGTGTTGATTTGATTAATAAGTATTTCTAATCAATTCGGAAATTTTTCATATTGTCTAATCGATTAAGGGCTTGGTCCAATTGATTAGAGAAATGTAAATAACTTATTAATCAATTAGAAAAGATTTTAATCAATTAATGCATATAGTTTTTTTAGGGTTTTCTTTTTTGGATTAGGGTTATTGTTTTTGAAGGTGTTTTAATCGATTACCAGCTTGAGTTAGTTGATTAAATCAATAAATTGGTCGATGGGTTATTTCCATTTTGAGACAAAAGTTTTCCTATATAAAGGAGATTTCTCCTTATTTCATTACAAACAAATTTTTTCTATTAGAAAATCAGTTATTATTCTTCTACTTTATCTATTTTCATATTTTCTTTTCATGAAGATTGTTGTAGTGTCGAAAGACCGAAAAACCCTTGTGAGAGTTTTTCATGTAATCGGGTATAGTGCCTTATTTGCTTTACCAAATAGTGTGATTCTATTGTGGATTTATATTGTATAGGTTACAATAAGTTAATATTGAATAAAATCTTGGTTGTAGGTTCTTAGGTTTAACCTGTATAAAAGCTCTGGTAGAAGGTTTTTGAGCTTATTTTATGTAAATGCTCTGTTTGAAGGTTCCTGAACAAAGCCCATGTAAAAGTGTTTTATTTTATGGAGATAGGCTAGTGTAAAAGCTATTTGTTAGTTGTTAAAGTTTTGTTGGAAAATCCTATAAAAAGCTCAAGTGTGTTTAGTGGAACTCTCAAGAGGAAACTTTTGGGAACAGGGTTAGGCTAAGTAGTTTGAACACGAAAATCATATAGATATCTAGTGCACTATCTTTATTTGTTCTCTCTTTTATTTCTTTTGTTTATGTTATTTCTGTTGTGTATCTCTCTTTATCTCAGTCTTCTATCTTTAATTTCATAGTTTTATCTTTGTGTTGTCATCAAAATAAAAATAATAGTTTTTAAATATCAAAAATTTTATAAATTGGTTTTAATTTTTAATCAACACAATTAACTCCCTCACCCCTTCTTGTGTTTCGAGTTACTTGGATAACAAGAGGGAGATTGGTGAGATAGAAGAATGAGTTGTCAGTCTCACATTGCTTTAAATAGCAGATATTTAGCATTTTATAAGTGAGATGGCCCATATTCCCAATGTCTTAAGGTTTTATGTGATTATGTGGTGTCTCTCTCACTTATTTGGTTGTTCTTAACCCAATGCGAATGCTCATCTTTTGATCCAACAAGTAGTATCAGAGTCATGGTTAGGCTCAGTGGGAGAGTAGAGGTGGAATCCTTGTATGGATCAAGACTAGTGATATGGGAGACACATTTGTGGGAGAGACTATTGAATTTAAGTGAGTGACTAAATCTTACATCGAGAGAGAACCCGTATAAGAGAGAGCACACTTATGGGAGAGATTGTCCAATTTAAATGTGAGTGACTAAGTCTTACATCGAAAGAGAACCCATATTTTTTTATAAGCAAATTATTGTTAGTATCAATAACTCGAGCACAAGGGATACTCAACCCAATCACAATGATAAAGCTCTTCTGACCACAAATGGAATTATTTAATTCTTGACATACAAGCAAATGGATTTGAACATTAATCCACCCATCCAATACTTGACTTCCCTGAGTGTTTAGCTATGAAACATTCCCAAGATAGCACTTTGATCGAATTTAGGATATCCTTTACGACCTTGATTCATCCCTTAAATAATTTTTCATTCCTAATTATTCAAAAATCCTAACATAAAGCTAACCACACAATACATTACAACCATTTTTTTACCCTGACCCTAAGCATTACACAGAAACGTAATAGATTTTCTTCTACTAGTTAAGCTAACACCTGCTTCAAAATCTGTATCCAACTGTGTACCTGCATCCAACCTATGATGATATAGGATAGGTTTGAACAAATGGTTGGTCGTTTCTTCTTCTCCAAATCACAAAGGTCGCACCACTTTTTAGGACCCGAGAATATTTATGTTTAATTAATATAAATAATAAATGAAAACATAATTAAAATGTTATTAAATTTACCAATCCTTGTTTAACTTGAGCGGAATTGATACTTCCTTGGATTACTTCCTCCCCTATCTAATGAGGACGTCGTCCATGGACAATCCTATCAAGTCTAACACGGTTAAGCATGTCAGAGAGTTGATCAGTTGCACATCTGTAGTGAAAATTACACTTAACCAGGTAGTGATCTCTTATATCCCAAATACATTTCTCCTACATTGTTGTAAGAATTCAAAAAAATATTAAATAAAGTATAATCGAGAATATTTCAATAATCATAAAGTAATTACTTATATGAATTAATTAATTATACCTGAAATAAATTATACCAAACATCCCTTTCGTCACTTGAGAGTGCCTGATATGTCTTATAACATTTTTTGTATTTTTCTTGAATTACGTCCCTTGTGCTTTGTGTAGCAGGCCTAGTTGGCAAGAAGTTGGAAAAGATATTTTCAATTAGTATTAATTAAAATAAAAACTCAAATATAAAATATAAATTTTAAACACTTACGATCCTCCCTTCGGCATAATGATCCATCTGCCATTCATCTTCTTATATTTAGTTTTAGGCCTCGCCACACTACTAGTCTCCTCATGATCGTCGATATCAACATCATCATTCTCCTCATGCACATAATGCACGAATGATGAAGATGAATGCGTAGGATGTAAAGTTTTAGATCTCACTTCCTTCAAGAATGAAAGTACATGTTTAATTAAATAATTATGTTTTATTATATAAATATAAATGAAATCATAATTAAAAAATTAAATTTACCATTCGGCTAGATCGTCCCGGATGCATCGATGACATGGCTACAAAATCCAGCTGTGGAATGTTAGATCCTATCAGCTGCTCGATGACATAGGTATAAAAGTGGGTTTCTGAATGCTAGATCCTCCAAGCTGCATTGATGGCATAGGTACAAAAGTGGGTTGCGGAATGCTAGATCCATCCGAATGCATAGATGGTGGTATAAATTCAGAGAGACTGGTAAAATTCAGAGGGGCTGATAAAAGATGGTGGACACCCAGATGGGAATGTAGAGAAATCAGGGCTAATATGAGGTGTAGTAAGAAGCACAGTCAGACGAACCACCTGACTCGACTGTGGCATAGAAATAAACTTAGGCAACCCAGGAACCTATGTATATAAATCCTCTTGCAATTGGATTTCTTTTCCTTACCCTTGTCCTCGAGTCGGGCTGGCATTTTTTTCTATTTTGAGAGGAAAAACATGAATCAATAAATATACCAACACTACCAAAAGTAGAAAGAGTAAAATATAATATATATATATATATATATATATATATATATATATATATATATATATATATATATATATATATATATATATATATATATAATTCAATACATTAAGTATTATATTTCGAGCAATATATTACATAATATACATTAAGTAATAATATTACAAAAGCTTCTTATTCAAAATGTGTATCCTCAAAATCTTCATCGTCTTCATCTGATTAGTTATTATCTTCGGACTCTAACTTCTCATGTTCTTCATTCACAGAATTTGTTGGCAATAAGGTAGTTGTGTCAACTTGTTGACCATTAACTACATTATCACACCAATTTGTAATCACTTCTCAAATACATATATTTATCCACCTTTTTTATTTCGATAAAGGGGGAGATGTATACTCTCAGTGGGAGTAGTGTATACTCTCTACTTAATTGAGGGGGAGTTTAATCATTCCAAACACATATATTGTTATCTCTTTTACAACCTCCCTGATAAATGTATTGTCATCATCAAAAAGGGGGATAATGTTGATTTATGTGCTTGCATGTATGAAATTGAAAATACCGCTGAAGATCTATTTGAAGTTTTGTTGATGTCAATGATGCTTAAACTCGGTGGCAATAACTTTCAACCTTTATGATGGTGATATATCCAAAGAAACATTTCATGCCTCTTCAACAAAAAGAGATTCAAGATCAAAGTTCTTATATAATTAAAAGAAATCCAGCAAAGAATCTTGAAGTTTGGATAAAGTGTGAATGCTCACCAGGTCATGTCTGTATATCTGTCTGAGTGACCCAAGTATTCTAAAAGTAAGGAAGTAGCTTAGAAGTACTAAGGCAACTCACACACACACACACACACGCATCTAAAAATATCTTTTCAAATGTTTTATCTTGAAAATCATTTTCTAAACCAAGACAAGTGATTAAAAATTTGTCCAAACCTTTTCCAAACTATTTTTGAATTAACCAATCAATGGTAAGATGTCCCAATTGATTGGCAAGACTTTTCTGAGTCATCCAATCGGTTGGAGCATTAAGAGAGTCGGTTAGAATAGTTCTAATGGATTACCTAAATAATAAGGAAAGCACATTAATTAGTTACAACGGGTCTATGTACAAACTTTCCTACTTGGGCTTGCTAATCGTTTAAAAATGAGTTGGTCAATCGATTGGAGCTTTGTGCCAATCGATTGGCTCATTAATTCGGACCATGGATAATTTCCATTTATGGTTTTTCAAACTACTATATAAGGGATTCACACCTCCTTTTCATTTCACACCGATTTCTAATGTTTAACATTTTCTTAATTTATCTCTCTAATCTCTCTCTCTCTCTCTCTCTCTCTCTCTCTCTCTTTCTCTCTCTCTCTCTCTCTAGAAAATCTTCCTTTCACTTGATATTGTCTTAGTTATTGTAAGTGGAGGTTTGCTTGTGAGGAAGAAATTTTTTTAAGTGGTCGTGCTGGTCATTTAAATACTTAAGAGTGTGATACTCTTAAGATATCAAGTTCGGTTCGTGAGATAAACCTGTCATAAGATCTCTGTGATTGGTGTCTTATGCTTTGTCGGAAAAAGATTTGTTTTGGTTATTGAGATAAGCCTTAAATCTCTAAATGGTTCGTTAGCTTGGCCTAGGATAAAAGCTATCATTGGATGGAGATAAGCTTGTAAAAATCTCAAGATCATATTATATTAAGGTTTGTGGGCATAGCCTTCAAAAGCTCAAATTTTATAGCCAAAATCTCAAGAAGACCTCATGGGGACAAGACAAGGCTAACTTCGACCAAACCTGGATAACTCTCTGGTGCAATCTCTCTAACCTTATTCTCTTTACTTTCTGTTGCGATTTACTCAAACAAAATTACTAAAATGATCTTAATCTAGAAATTTATAGATCTAATCACGAATTTTAAATACCATAATTCATCCCCCTCTCTCCTCTTGTGCTTGGAGTCACTTGTCTAACACTTGGTATGCAACATCTTCCACTAGATCGTCAGTTCCAATATGACTCGTTGATTTGGACTTGATTACAACACATCATCCTCATTTATGTGGCTGAATTAAAGGATAAGGTACGTAATAAAATTTACTAACACTATATGCCATTATGAAAGGGTTATATTCTTTGTACCTTTGATCCATATGAACTTCAACAATGTTATATTTTTTATCTATTTTTGTCCTTGTGGAAGATGGATGATACCAATCAAAATAAAATAAGACAACTTTATTTTTCGATTCCATATAATTGTATACCAACTCGTAAATATGTGTAACAACGCCATAGAAGTCATCTTCACCACCTTCAGTAACTCCTTTTACGAATACACCACTATTTATAGTTTTCTTCCTTTCTGTCCATGTTTGAGTATGAAATTTATATCCATTCACAAAGTAAGTGTGTCATTCATTTGCACATTGATGAGGGCCTTCAGACAAACTTCTCAAATGGAGTATTCCTGGAGTTGGAGAAACAATGGATGATAATTGTTGCTTGAACCATGTTGGAAAATGGGCATGTATGTAACTAGTCGATGCTTGTTCATCGATGTTTTGAAAATAAAATGTATTAAATACCCTATATCGAAATAAAATATAAGTTATAAGGTAACAAGTATTATATCGAATGAGGTCAAAATAAATATGTAATTTGATATATTTACTCAAGATATGGTTTAACCTCAAAGTAATTAATCAACACATGAAAATTATCATATTGTAATTCTTTTTTAGTCAGCCAATGCACACTCGTCTTTCTAGAAGGACCGTCGAGCGACCAAAGACTGATAAGGTAAATTGACTTCTTTCACTAAATTCAACCTTGTTCCTTATGACTCTTGGAGTCAGCATCATGTGATTGAAATAATGAGAGCAAAAATGTGATGTTTCTTGATGCAAATAATGTGAACATAATGATCCATCAACTCTTGCCTTATTTTCCACAAATCTCTTTGAATCACCCATGAATATTTCAAATGGATACATCCATATATATTCAACAGATCCTGTAACACCCATATATAATATAATACATCAAAGCATCCATATCATACATGAATTCACGTTTTGGTACTGAAATAACATAAGTCCCTAGTCAACACATTATACATACATGCCCCAAAATACTATATACAAAACTATGGCATCATATGTACAAGATGTTCCAATACTAAGAACTAGATCAAATAATGATCCCAAAAATCTTCACAACGAAAGCCTTGCCACACAAAAGCCACGATCCGTAAGAAAAAATCAAACAACTTTGTCCTTACCCTTCGCCGAACCTGTAGTACCTGTGATGTAAACAACAACATGGGGTGAGATACATCAATCTCATTGAGTTCTCTATCTTATCAGTCCTCTCGGCTTTACAAGGTTCTAACAATCCTAACTCAAGTCCAAGGGAAAGGGGAAAGGACTTTGAGTTCACAATTCCAATTCTCGCACTATATGGAAACATGTCATGAGTCCATCAACTCACAATATCACTAATCGATAACCATACCAAGGCATCCCCTTTTCCCATCCGCTTCTACATCTAGAAGTCGACCCGAGTCATGTATCCTTATAACCTACTTGACATACGAATGGATTCGGGTTCTACGGGCCATTAACCGTTATGAACCGTCACTTCACATGGGCCATTAACCGTCATAAGCATACGCTCCCTGAGCGCCATTCGTACTGCACACGGGAATCAAACCTGCCAAGTAGTCATGCATATATTTCAGAGGAGCTCGAGACTCATGAAACTGCAACTCAAGATAACCGGTTATGATTACGTGATCACACACACAAACGTGATTGTATTCGACAATCACAAGGCCACAACGCCTGAAGGTCTCTTTTGCCTTTCACCAATATAAGGTTTACACATGTTCCATACTAGTGTTCACTCTCATCTAGACCCTTACTCGGCAAGGATGCACCTTCCTACAACACATGCCCGAGTATCGCCATCTAGAGTTTTCTATAAATTCCTAATCACAACACTAGATTACACTATAGTTCCACATTGAGGTTTCCTCACTCTTCCTATTCCATCTTTTCTTTTAGCATGCATAGTCACTCTCAATCATAATTAAACAACAAAAGAAATAGGTAAACACAAGTCAATTACATAATAGAATCACATAAACAACATATCCCAAGTTACACCAATTCCGGTTCCCTCCGATTTATATAATCGGGCATCAAAATTTAATATTTGTCACTTCCAACAGGTATAATATTTCCCTAGGAGTCTATCGGTACCAAGAACATTTAAATCGGATAAACGAGGCAAAAGTTATGAATTTTAAAAAAATAGTTTTCTTTTCTTTTGCTCCAGGTCGCGCTAAGCGGTCCTCACCCGCGCTAAGCGCGCAACTCTCGGCCTGGAAGGGTTGGAAATTCTGCAGACCGTGCTAAGCGGGCATAACCGCGCTAAGCGCGCTCTGCGATATGCAGAAAAATAAACTTCATGACAGCAGCTTCCAACCTGCACTTTCATCCTCAATACCATACCCAATCAACCAATAGAGGTAGGTTTTCACGATTCAAACATAGTTTATCCAACAAACATCATAAACCGTAATTTCCAACATTAACACAATGTTTATACACAAAACCCTCAAAATTCCAACCAACTCAAACCAATCCAAACTTCATAACAATTATCAATAAGTGATTCGACACACACATTGATCATACTATACAATTTATATCAATTTCCAACCGTTAAATTCATGTTTTTAGCAAAACCCCTTTTTTTCCTCAAAATATAACCTAACTCTAAAACCCTCTAGAAATTCTATAATAAAGTTTTTATCTAGAACCCACCTTGATTAGAAGATGATGATTGTTAGTTCTGCAGCTATGCAGTATGTATGTTGGCAAAAATTTGTTAAAACTTAACATGCTGTATGTGTATCTGCCATAACAGATTAGTTGCAGGTTGTGAAATGTCAAGTGTGATGTCTTGACATATTGTACTGCACTAAGCTAGTATGAGTGCATGGTTATTTTATGGTGTGACAGAATTCCAATCTGCAGGAGTTTTCTGAGATGTCATGACAGATGTCATGACATGTTGCACTTCACTGAACCTGAAGGTTAAGGTTCTATGACGTGGCTGTTTATGCAGGGATGTTTCAGGATTTTTGTCTAATGTATTGACTGATGTATGATGCGCATTTTCCAAGATTGAAGCAGCTACGCATCAGATAAATACAACTCTCAACCTATGCAATAAGTGGGGATTTTGGACTGAATGGTTTTATTGTGTGGGAGATTGTTAGGTCCTGACTTGGTTGATCAGACATCAGTACAGATGTGGTTATAATACTTGGCAGAATGTCGAGTAAGATGTTGAAGCATCATCAACTGTCATGGCAGTACTACTGTCTTATGTCATACCATCTTGATCTGGTACAACAGTATGTGGTTCAGACAAATGTCGAAGACAGATGCCATAACATCTCAATCTGGTACAGCAGGTATTGTTGTTTTGCTGTCATGTGATGGTTAATCAAGATGTCAAAGGAGATGTCATAACATCATTGTCTGATATAGCAGGTGTTGCTATTGTATATCTCTTGACGAATTTGATTTGATTTGATGAGATCTTTTTGGATATACCTCATCATTATACGCAGGTCAAGGAGATTTATTAGGAACAAAGTGCAGATTTAATTGGATTTCATAAAAAGGATCTTGGAGACTTTTTAGGAAACAATTTGGAGATTTGTTCCTATTTTTGTTGAGAAGATTCTGCAGCTGAATCATGAAGATTGGATATGATTGAAGAGTCCAAGTCCATACTGCAGGAGTCTATAAATAAGGACTTGCTAGACCTAAAAGAGAGGAGTCACAACAATAAGTCGTCGGTGCAACATAAGGGTTTAGGGTTTTGAGAGTCTCTTGTGTAGATTGTAAGTCACTCATGTATCTTTTGATACTATGTGGTCGACATAGGCTGTTGTAAATTGTTCTCACTCAAAGCTTTGAAGCAAGAGTTGAGTTGTGTTCTTGATTAAAGCTTTTAAGCAAGATCAAGTATTGTCAATCATCCATAAGCTATTAAGCAATGATGATTATGTGTGTTTTTCTGTGACTAAAGAGTGATTGGAAATCAAGCTGTTGATGCAGTGGCTGAGGTGTTGACTGCTAGACATCATTGCGATGATTGGGAGTGAGAGGTGTCTCATATCTAAGAGTGTCTTAGGTAGAAGGGTCATTGGGTAGTGATTAAGTGAGTAGATCATCAACGGGTGTATTGATTGTAGGGTCTATGAATTGATACTACTGATAGTGAACTTCCTTTCTGGCTTGGTATGCCCCCAGATGTAGGTTGTTAGACCGAACTGGGTGAACAATTCTTGTGTGCACTTTACTTTTCAGCAACTTCTTTAATTGTCTATATCTTGTATATGTTGTTGATAACAGACCAAATGTCTTGACATGTTATGTGACATCTGGGTCTGTCATACCAGAATTTCAATTGGTATCAGAGCAGGCATCCTGTTCGTTTTTCTGGGTGAGATCCTAGGGAAGATACTTTCTGGTTCATGTGCAAGGAAGATAGCTTTGCTGAATAGTTGTTTGAACTTGGAGAAGTTCATATTGTTGTTTGAATGGTCCCTAGAAGTGGAGGATGGACTGTTCATGACATGGTGTGTATTGGACCTGTCTGTTATCAGGCTTGTAGCTTTGGTGGTGAGCTACTGTGTGGTTTGATTTATTTTCAAACCTATGTTGACCTATTGCACATGGAGTGTGGTGTTTGTGCAAAGGTTATTAAGTTTTGCTTGAAGGTTGTTGAGGGGTTTTCTTTATATGTGTTCCGCTGCTTATGTATCTGTTAGAAAACTCCTGGTGGTTTTGTGGGTTAAGGCTGCAACACTCTGTTCTCCTCTGAAGGTGTATTACATGGTGTGGTGATACTTGATGATATCTTCAACTAGCTTGTTAGAGTTGCCAAAGATTCTTGAGGTTTGACCCTAGTCCACTCATAAAGGCATTTTTAATAAGTTTATTAATGAAAGATCAGAAGGAAGCAATTTATTTTTGCTCTCTTCTCTGAAAGACCAACCTCAAGTCTTTATTGAAGGATCCCTTGGTGCAGTTCTTGAATGATTTCCTACCAGCTGGTGAACCAGCAGATTGTGCAGAAGCTTGTTGGATAAAGGTATGGCATAGCAGATGCTTGGGGGCTAAACAAATGTGTATTGATCACATCTGTTTTGAACCTACTCCTGGATTGGAAGAGGAGGCATCTGGGGTGTGTTTCTAAGAAGTTTCTATCAAGAAACATGTCTTAGTTAAGTGTGGTGGTCAAGAGATACATATTGTCACTCATTGGATTAGTGTATTTCTGAGTACAAAGGATGTTTTTTTTATGTGGAGGTCAAGCTCAAATGTCAAGGACATTCTCTCTGAAATCTGGAAGTTCCTTATGATCTAATGAGCCAGATGTATGGAATCTTGTTTATGGCCATGGAGCAGATTCTGTTTGAAAGGAGTTATATGTGTGTACCAACCACAGGATGTGAAGCTATTGGATGGGAGAATGAATAATTCCCTTAGGAGTTCTTAGCAGTTAATAAGGGGAGTCCTTAATCTGATGCTGGAAGAACTTGAAGAAATGTCAGACATAATATCTTAACATCTTTGTATTGAGAATTTATTTTTCTCAATATGTCTGGTGGTGCTTCTCAAAAACAGGATGGAGGTTGTTTACTTAAACTTTATATCACTATCAAGTCTATGAGAGCATGGAACTCTCGTTCTAGTGGAAGAGAAACTTAAAGGGTTGTGCGCAGAGGAGATGTATTAACCTAACTGGTTGACTGGTGTCTTCATTGTTGGAATGTCATCCAAACCATCTAGGATGAGCATTTCAGATTTGTGTTTGAAACAAGGAGGAGTTGGTGTTTTTTTTTTTGGACCAAAGGATTATGGTTCCCTGGTATCTGCATGAGAAGTTTCCTCTTAAGCTGGAGTTCAGTTATGCGGTGTCCTCACATAATGGAACATTTTTTTTGCAAGGATTGAAGGGCATCCTTGTAGGTTGAAGTGTTGGGAGAAGCATATTTTTTTTACAATCTGTTTGTGATGACCAGTCAATGTTTTTTTTATGCTCCAGAAACCTGTTAGAGGGAATCTCCTCTTTAGGTGCAGAAGGATGGCATCCAACATCTCAAAGTCAGACAAGAGGTCTAAACATTAGAAGTGTGAGAAGAAGATTCTTGAGATGTAGAGTATGCAGGTTCCTGCATGTGTGTATGATCTAGTTTTGAAGGTTGGTCAGCTACTGATGGTTGATCCTCTTATGTCCCTTGTAAGAGATGTGTGTGGATTACTGTGGTCGTTGTCTCCAAAGCCATAGTAGATGGTTAATGTGATTTAGACTGATGTCGGAACTGATGTTGAAACATCATTTCAGTTCATTGCTCTCTCAACCAAGGGAGTTAGTTGTGCTCATGGTGGAGTATCAGGTCAAGCCACTTACCTAATTTGAAATGATCAGTGGTGTGGATTAATAAAAGAGGGATCAGCTAGGCCACAAGTGTGCAGGAAAAGAATTTCGTACCTTGTGTGAGAAGGTTACCTTATCACATATGATAAATACCTTGATAGGAGTTGAGTATTTGTCTGCTTTTGATAAGGATGTGCATCTAACCGATAGTGGATACTCTGACGGGAGCTGTGCGTGTATCTAAGGTGTTGTGCTTTCAACTAATGACAAAATACATTGACGGGATACTATGTATATGTCTGATGTAAAAGTGCAGGACTGCAGAACTGTTGAGAATTTACTTTTCTCTATTTGGCAGTTTATTTCTTTTCATGGTGTGTGGTGTATGTGATGTGTCAAGAATGTCCTAACAGATATTAGAACATTTTCGGGGTTAGTTATCCTTGGAGTAGGACTCTGAGTTCACATCTTATCTAAGAAGTATTTATCTTGTCATACGGGAGAATGATGGGTAAAGGATTCTCTTGGAAGCCTGATGTGAATGGGACATGCTAGAAGTGGATAAGTTTAGTGCTTATGGATCAATTGGGCTGAAAATTCCTGGAACTTTGATCTCAAGTCTGTTGGTCGTGGTACACAGATGATTTCTGGGTATCCACACACTATATGATCATGAAGCTGTCGTAGGATATCATGTAGTGGTTTTGGGGTGTTTCTTGCTGAAGAAGCATATGTTGAGAAAGATAGGGGAGAGTAGAGAGTGTTGTAGTGTTGAATTCTGTGTGCTGTGGTGGTTGTTTGGTTTTCTGGTTTTTTGGTTCCTTGGCTTAAGGGGGAGCTTGGAGATTCTGTCTTTATTTGGAATGTGGTGTTTTTCTTAGTGCAGCTGGACTCTGTTCATGATGTCAAGACTGATGTCTTAACATCTGCTGACAGAACATTCTGTTCAGAATATTATGGTTTTTGTATCCAGAGAACACAAGCTTCTATCTGATTTATGTACTGTTATGGTACATGGTTTGCTTGAGGGTCAAGCAGTAGGTGAATGTGTTCAGCAGGTGTGTTGAACAGAGGGTGCGCTCTTAAAGACATGAAGATGCGCCTTGTGTTTTCCATTCATTTTGGGTGTTCTTCTTGCAATGGAGCATTGGTTATCCATGATAGGAATTGTACAAGCTTCTGAGTTGGATGTGTTCTGCTACTGACTTGCTTGCTTTTGGTTGATTGTCCTTAGATGCATAATTGATTGGTTTGGTATATTATGGCTAAAAAGGGGGAGGTAGTAGTAGTGTTCCTTGGTTGTTTCCTTGAGGGGGAGCTGGTTGTGTTATCCAAAGGGTGTATGGATATTGCTCTAGTGTGCTATTGCTTTGTCAAATATGGATATAAAGGGGGAGAGTATGTGATCGCATGATGTGCTGATATCTGATGCCACTAACTGATGATATGCTAACTGGTGAGCTAGTGTGAGTGGCTGTGTGAGGTTGTAGTTGAGTGTTGATCTGTTGTTGTGAAGTTTCTGCTGATGTGTGTGTGACTGTGCTAACAATCTGAGTTGGTCTTCTGATTGTTGGTTTTAGCCAAAATTTGCCAAAGGGGGAGTTTGTTAGTTCTGCAGCCATGCAGTATGTATGTTGGCTAGATTTTGTTAAAACTTAACATGCTGTATGTGTATCTGCCATAACAAATTAGTTGCAGGTTGTGAAATGTCAAGTGTGATGTCTTGACATATTGTGCTGCACTAAGCTAGTATGAGTGCATGGTTATTTTATGGTGTGACAGAATTCCATTCTACAGGAGTTTTCTGAGATGTCATGACATGTTGCACTTCACTGAACCTGAAGGTTAAGGTTCTATGACGTGGCTGTTTATGCAGGGATGCTTCAGGATTTTTGTCTAATGTATTGACTGATGTATGATGCGCATTTTCCAAGATTGAAGCAGCTGCGCAACAGATAAATACAACTCTCAACCTATGCAACAAGTGGGGATTTTGGACTGAATGGTTTTATTGTGTGGGAGATTGTTAGATCCTGACTTGGTTGATTAGACATCAGTACAGATGTGGTTATAATACTTGGCAGAATGTCGAGTAAGATGTTGAAGCATCATCAACTGTCATGGCAGTACTACTGTCTTATGTCATTCCATCTTGATCTGGTACAACAGTATGTGGTTCAGACAGATGTCGAAGACAGATGTCATAACATCTCAATCTGGTACAGCAGGTGTTGTTGTTTTGCTGTCATGTGATGGTTAATCAAGATGTCAAAGGAGATGTCATAACATCATTGTCTGATATAGCAGGTGCTGCTATTGTATATCTCTTGACGAATTTGATTTGATTTGATGAGATCTTTTTGGATATACCTCATTATTATACGCAGGTCAAGGAGATTTATTAGGAACAAAGTGCATATTTAATTGGATTTCATAAAAAGGATCTTAGAGACTTTTTAGGAAACAATTTAGAGATTTGTTCCTATTTTTGTGGAGAAGATTCTGCAGCTGAATCATGAAGATTGGATCTGATTGAAGAGTCCAAGCCCATACTGCAAGAGTCTGTAAATAAGGACTTGCTAGACCTAAAAGAGAGGAGACACAACAACAAGCCGTCGGTGCAACATAAGGGTTTAGGGTTTTGAGAGTCTCTTGTGTAGATTGTAAGTCACCCATGTATCTTTTGATACTATGTGGTCGACATAGGCTGTTGTAAATTGTTTTCACTCAAAGCTTTGAAGCAAGAGTTGAGTTGTGTTCTTGATTAAAGCTTTTAAGCAAGATCAAGTATTGTCAATCATCCATAAGCTATTAAGCAATGATGATTATGTGTGTTTTTCTGTGACTAAAGAGTGATTGGAAATCAAGCTGCTGATGCAGTGGCTGAGGTGTTGACTGCTAGACATCATTGCGATGATTGGGAGTGAGAGGTGTCTTATATCTAAGAGTGTCTTAGGTAGAAGGGTCATTGGATAGTGATTAAGTGAGTAGATCATCAACGGGTGTGTTGATTGTAGGGTCTATGAATTGATACTGCTGATAGTGAACTTCCTTCATGGCTTGGTATGCCCCCAGATGTAGGTTGTTAGACCAAACTGGGTGAACAATTCTTGTGTGCACTTTACTTTTCTGTAACTTCTTTAATTGTCTATATCTTGTATATGTTGTTGATAACAGACCAGATGTCTTGACATGTTATGTGACATTTGGGTCTGTCATACCAGAATTTCAATGATGATGAAGATAAGGTGATTTGATGAAGACTATAGGATGATCCAAGCTTTTCTCTTCAATTCCAAGTTTTTCTTCTCTTTCTTTCCTTTGCTCTTCCTTCTCTCTATTTTCTCTCTCTCAAATGCTACTATGTTTGGAAAATGAGAGGAAAAGGAAATGATATAGAAAATATCATTAATTAGTAACACTACTAATTATCCGAATTATCTCAAATGCACCAATTAATAAACCTCAAAGTTAAACAATATTAATCTGATTAATTCTGAGTTCGTCAGTTTACTCTAATTATTTCATCCAATAAATTCTCAGAGTAAACCGGAACCCAGTTGACCATTATAATATTATCCCTAGTGGAATAATTTACGGGGTATTACATCCTCCCCCCCTTAAATAGAAATTCGCCCACGAATTTAAAACAATTACCTAAAAAGATGAGGATAAATTTCTCGCATCTCGGATTCCAATTCCCACGTTGCATCACCCAGATGCGTCTCATCCCACTGAACCTTAACAAGAGGAATCTCTTTATTCCTTAACACCTTAGTTTCCATTCCTGTGATACGACTCGGTTGAGGCTCAAACGTTAAATTTGCTTCTATCTCAATCGTATCAGGTAGAATTGGCTGAAGAGGATCTGGAACAAACTTTCGAAGCTGAGATACATAAAAAACATTGCGCATCTCTGACAGGGAAGGCGGTAAGGCCAATCTTTAAGCTACTTCACCAATTCTTTCTAAAATTTGATACGGTCCCACGTATCTCGGACTTAACTTCCGCGACTTAAACGGTCCTTTCAATCTCAATCTCGGAGTGACTTTTAAAAATATGTGATCACCCTCATCAAACTCCAAAGGTCTTCTCCGGTTATCCGCGTAACTCTTCTGACGATCTTGTGCTTGTTTAACTTTACCACGGATCATCCTAATATTTTCCGTAGTTTCGTGAATAATCTCGGGTCCCAAAATTCTATCTTCACCAACCTCCGCCCAACATAATGGCGTCCTACACTTCCTTCCATACAATGCCTCGTAAGGAGCCATACCAAAACTTGCATGATAACTATTGTTATAAGAGTACTCGATCAATGGTAAAAGTTCTATCCAATTTCCTCCACTTTCGAGTACACAAGCTCTTAACATATCTTCCATTGTTTGTATTGTCTGTTCCGTCTGACCATCCGATTGTGGATTATTTGACGTACTCAGACACAACTTTGTTCCCATAGCTTGTTGAAAAGCTCTCCAAAATCTTGAAGTAAACTTTGGATCTCTATCCGAAACAATACTAGAGGGAATACCATGCAATCTCACTATTTCCGAAATGAACAACCTTGCGAGTTGACTCGCCTTGTAAGTAGTCTTTACGGCCAAGAAATGCGCAGATTTCTTCAACCGATCCACAATTACCCAAATCAAATCATAACCACCCTGAGTACGGGGTAGTCCAACTGCGAAGTCCATAGAAATACTATCCCATTTCCATACCGGAATTTCTAAAGGTTGTAGCAAGCCACATGGTCTTTGGTGCTCAATCTTCACTTGTTGGCATACCGTACATTCCGACACGTACACCGCAATATCCTTTTTCATCCCGGACCACCAATAGTCCCTCTTTAAGTCGTGATACATCTTCGAAGAACCAGGATGTATAGTAAAAGTACCCTTATGCGCTTCTTCCAAAATCTTCTTTTCAACACTGCATCATCCGGAATACAAATTCTTTGGTTAAACAAGATGATTCCGTCGGTAGCCCGCACGAAACCCAGTTGAGCCAACACTTCTTGTAACTTCTCATCCAACCCTTGTCCTTGTTGGATTTCCTCCCTAAGGGTAGAATTGATATTCAAATTCCCCATAATCACACAATTAGGAGTCCATACAAATTGAAGATTTAGATCCCTAAACTTTTCCAATAAGGCATACTCTAACATCATTAACTCGACATTATGCAACACTTTCCTACTCAGTGCATCTGCTACTTTATTCGCTTTACCCGGGTGGTATTTTAGTTCCAAACCATAATCCTTCAAATACTCCATTCACCTCCTTTGACGCATGTTCAACTCTTTCTGATCAAAAAAATACTTTAAGCTCTTGTGGTCGCTGAACATCTCGAAACGTACACCATACAAATAATGGCGCCATACTTTCAAAGTAAACACAACCGCCGCCAATTCCAAATCGTGTTTTGGATAATTCTCTTCATGGACTTTCAACTGTCGAGAAGCATAAGCCACCACATGTCCATCTTGCATTAACACACCTCTTAATCCCATCTTCGATGCATCACAATATACCTCATACGACTTACTAGGATCAGGAATAATCAAAACAGGGGCGGTCGTCAGTCTTTCCTTCAAACTCAGAAAACTTCTTTCACAAGCCGAATCCCACTCATACGAACAATCCTTTCGAGTAAGTCTCGTCATTGGTAAAGCCAGTTGGGAAAAGCCTTTAATAAATCTTCTATAATAACCTGCCAAACCCAAGAAACTCCTGATTTCTGCAACGTTCTTCGATCTCTCCCAATTAATCACCGCTTCAACTTTTGATGGGTCTACTGCCACACCTCCTTGAGATATGACGTGACCAAGAAAATTAACCTCCGACATCCAAAACTCACACTTGCTTAGCTTGGCAAAAAGTTGTCTTTCTTGTAAGATCGATAAAACGATTCTTAGGTGTTCTCCGTGCTCTTGAGATCACGAGAATAGATAAGAATGTCATCAATAAAGATCACTACAAATTGGTCCAAGTAAGGTTGGAAGATCTGGTTCATATAATCCATGAAAATTGCCGGAGCATTAGTCACACCGAAGGGCATCACTAAGAATTCATAATGACCATAACGGGTTCTAAATGCAGTCTTCGGTACATCCGAACTCTTCACACGAATCTGATGATATCCCTGCCGTAAATCAATCTTCGAGAACACATAGGCTCCTTTCAATTGATCTAACAGGTCGTCTATCCTTGGCAATGGGTATTTGTTCTTGATGGTGACCTTATTCAACTGACGGTAATCGATACACAACTGCATTCCACCATCCTTCTTCTTTACCAACAACATTGGAGCTCCCCAGGGTGAAACACTTGGTCGAACAAAATGCTTAGCCATCAATTCTTCCAATTGCTCCTTTAATTCCCTTAGTTCAAGTGGTGCCATCCGATACGGAGAAACGGATATCGGAGCCGTTCCCGGTATCAGATCAATAGGGAATTCCACTTCCCTCTCCGAAGGAAGAGAAGTGATATCCTCGGGGAAAACTTGGGGAAATTCACAGACTACCGGAATACTCAACATCTGAAGGTTGTTACTCTCCTCCTTAGTAAGAACCAAAACAACAGACTTTTCCTTTTCAAACAAGAAATTAATCATTCCAAACGTACCTTCCAAAATAATACTTAACGCATCCCTCGGAGTAGCCGCATCGGATGGAATAATGATTAGCTTTTCCTCACAACTGATAAATACCGAATTAGCCGAAAGCCAATCCATTCCCAAAACAACATCCACTTTCTTAAGCGGCAAACAAATCAGATCTATCTGGAAAACTCTTCCATTCACAGATAAAACACAATTTTCACACATTAACGGTGTTTCCACAATCTCGTCCATGGCAGTAGTAACCACCATGGGTGGAGACAATAGAGTAGCTTGCAACCCTAGTCACTTCAAACATTGCATCGATACAAACGAGTGTGTGGCTCCACAATCAAATAATACAAAACAAGGATGTCCATTTACGAAACACGTACCAGCAATCAAGGAGTTGTCACCCTTTGCTTTCTTCGCATCCAAAGTGTAAACCCGACCGGTATTCCTCCCTTGTGTCTGATTCCTACTCTGAGGACAATCCCTCGCCAAATGGCCCACTTTCTAAAACTGATAACACCTCACACCTTCGATACCACACCTTCCATAATGATTTCTACCACAAGTGCGACATACAGGAGGCACACTAGTCCTAGAACTTTGAACTTGCTTCCCTTTGAAAGATTGTTGTCTTGGTCTAAATTGTTGATTCGATCTCCCTCGGTCACTTTGATTCAACCTACTCAATTCTCCTTCCGCTTGTACCTTCTTCAAGTTGTGTTCCGCCACGTAACACTGCCTTAACAATTCAGCATAGCTAGTGAATTCCCTCTGAGACACGCTATGTGAAATTTTAGCCCTCAACCCAAACAGAAAATGATCGATCTTCCATCTCTCGTCAGGAGCATACATGGCTTGCCTAGAGTAAGCAGCCATAACCTCGAACTTTTCCGCATAAGAAGCCACAGTCAAGTTGCCTTGTCTCAACTGTTGAAACTCGAATTCCTTCTGAGACCTTAAGGAATTTGGAAAATACTTCTCCATAAAATTTATCTTAAACTGTTCCCATACCTTCGGTACCTCTTGAATTGTCATTAAGGCTGAAGCACTTTTCCACCACCTCATGGCAGGACCCTTTAACAAGTGATAAGCGAAGACCACCTTATTTTCCTCACTGCACTGAACTATCAAGAAAATCCGCTCCATATCGGATATCCATTCATGAGCCTTTACTGGATCTAACCTTGCCTGAAACTCCGGAGGATTCATACGAATGAAATCCCTAAAGGTTCCCCCTGCAGCTTCAGGAACAACCACTCGGGGATGCAGGCCACCAGCCATTTGCTGTACCATTTGTTGCACAAACTGATTTTGTTGTTGCTGCATCTGTTGCATGAATTAATACAAAGGGGTATTCCCCTCGTCACCTGGTGTATTTGTCCCTTCCGGAGTGGTTCTCGGTCTACCACGGTTGTTTCTGCGCCCGTCCGCCATGTTCCTAAATGTCATACAGATAGGATTAAGTTGATCAGGCTCAATACCATAAATATAACACGTAAGACCAATGGCAACACAACGCATATGAAACGGAAATAAATACTTATACTATTTCATGGCTAGGTCGAGGATACGACCTGCTCTGATACCAACTGTAACACCCATATATAATATAATACATAAAAGCATCCATATCATACATGAATTCATGTTTTGATACTGAAATAACATAAGTCCCTAGTCAACACATTATACATATACATGCCCCAAAATACTATATACAAAACTATGGCATCATATGTACAAGATGTTCCAATATTAAGAACTAGATCAAATAATGATCCCAAAAATCTTCACAACGGAAGCCTTGCCACACAAAAGCCATGATCCGTAAGGAAAAATCAAACAATTTTGTCCTTACCCTTCGCCGAACTTGTAGTACCTGTGATGTAAACAACAACATGGGGTGAGATACAACGATCTCAGTGAGTTCTCTATCTTATCAGTCCTCTCAGATTTACAAGGTTTTAACAATCCTAACTCAAGTCCAAGGGAAAGGGGAAAAGACTTTGAGTTCACAATTCCAATTCTCACACTATATGGAAACATGTCATGAGTCCAGCAACTCACAATATCACTAATCGATAACCATACCAAGGCATCCCCTTTTCCCGTCCGCTTCTACGTCTAGAAGTCGACCCGAGTCATGGATCCTTGTAAGCTACTTGACATACGAATGGATTCAAGTTCTACGGGCCATTAACCGTTATGAACCGTCACTTCACACGGGCCATTAACCGTCACAAGCATACGCTCCCTGAGCGCCATTCGTACTGCACGCGGGAATCAAACCTGCCAAGTAGTCATGCATACGTTTCAGAGGAGCTCGAGACTCATGAAACTGCAACTCAAGATAACCGATTACGATTACGTGATCACACACACAAACGTGATTGTATTCGACAATCACAAGGCCACAACGCCTGAAGGTCTCTTTTGCATTTCACCAATATAAGGTTTACACATGTTCCATACTAGTGTTCACTCTCATCTAGACCCTTACTCGGCAAGGATGCACCTTCCTACAACACATGCCCGAGTATCGCCATCTAGAGTTTTCTATAAATTCCTAATCACAACACTAGATTACACTATAGTTCCACATTGAGGTTTCCTCACTCTTCCCATTCCATCTTTTCTTTTAGCATGCATAGTCACTCTCAATCATAATTAAACAACATAAGAAATAGGTAAACACAAGCCAATTACATAATAGAATCACATAAACAACATATCCCAAGTTACACCAATTCCGGTTCCCTCTGATTTATTTAATCGGGCATCAAAATTTAATATTTGTCACTTCCAACAGGTATAATATTTCCCTAGGGGTCTATCGGTACCAAGAACATTTAAATCAGATAAACGAGGCAAAAGTTATGAATTTTAAAAAAATAGTTTTCTTTTCTTTTGCTCCAGGTCGCGCTAAGCGAGCCTCACCCGCGCTAAGAGCGCAACTCTCGGCCTAGAAGGGTTGGAAATTCTGCAGACCGCGCTAAGCGGGTATAACCGCGCTAAGGGCGTTCTGCGATATGCATAAAAATAAACTTCATGACAGCAGCTTCCAACCTGCACTTTCATCCTCAATACCATACCCAATCAACCAATAGAGGTAGGTTTTCATGATTCAAACATAGTTTATCCAACAAACATCATAAACTGTAATTTCCAACATTAACACAATATTTATACACAAAACCCTCAAAATTCCAACCAACTCAAACCAATCCAAACTTCATAACAATTATCAATAAGTGATTCGACACACACATTGATCATATACACATTTTATATCGGTTTCCAACCGTTAAATTCATGTTTTTAGCAAAACCCCATTTTTTCCTCAAAATCTAACCTAACTCTAAAACCCTCTAAAAATTATACAATAAAGTTTCTATCTAGAACCCACCTTGATTAGAAGATGATGATGATGAAGATGAGGTGATTTAATGAAGACTAGAGGATGATCCAAGCTTTTCTGTTCAATTCCAAGTTTTTCTTCTCTTTCTTTCCTTTGCTCTTCCTTCTCTCTATTTTCTCTCTCTCAAATGCTACTATGTTTGGAAAATGAGAGGAAAAGGAAATGATATAGAAAATATCATTAATTAGTAACACTACTAATTATCTGAATTATCTCAAATGCACCAATTAATAAACCTCAAAGTTAAATAATATTAATCTGATCAATTCTGAGTTCGTCAGTTTACTCTAATTATTTCATCCAATAAATTCTCAGAGTAAACCAGAACCCAGTTGACCATTATAATATTATCCTGAGTGGAATAATTTACGGGGTATTACAGATCCACCAAGTAAAGTTTCATATGCAAGATGCGCATGAAGATGCTTCATAGAATCAAAGAAACCATGAAGAAAGACTTGCTTCAACTTACAGAGAATGACATGAATATTTTGGTCCAATTTAATGATGTCATCTACTCTTAAATTTGACTAACTTCTGTAAGTGGATTAAGCACATGGTTGGGTAGTGAACTAAATGTAATCGGAAGCAATCGTTCCATGAAAACATTACAATCGTGACTTTTAATTCCATGTAACTTACCTGTTTTGGCGCCAACACACCTTGCTAAGTTAAAAGAATAACCATCTAGCATTATTAACTCATTTAGTCACCGATAGACTTGGTTAGCTTATGGGGGAGTTAGAGTGTAATTAGCCTTAGGTTTTAATAGTTTACCATTAAGTTGGGGTATCAACTCCAAGTCTTTTCGATTACAGAATTGTTTTAAGTCTTTTTTACCCTTCTCATTATCTTTTTTCTTGCCTTGGACATCCATCATTGTGCTAAATACATTATCAAAAATAATCTTCTCAATATGCATAACATCAAGATTATGTCGCAACAAATTATCCTTCCAATAAGGAAGGTCCTAAAAAATACTTCTTTTCGTCCAATCGTGTGTGTCCTTGTATCCTAGAATTGTGCAAGCTTTCCTATATAATTAGTGAAATTTGGTAGGTCACAAACTCTGTTCCATACATCACTTGGTGAAAGTCGAGGTGGCGACATATTTGTTATTTTTTCTCCTTTTTTGAAAGAATTCTTATTTCTTCTAAACACATGGTCTGTAACTAAGAACCTACGGTGATAGTCAAACCACGAACTTTTTCCACCATTTTTCAAAGTAAACACTTTAGAGTGTCCCATGCAATACGAGCAACCTATTTTACCATGCGTACCCCAACCAGACAACATCTCATATGTAGGAAATTCGTTAATTGTCCACGTCAAAGCAGCCCACATTACAAGTTTTTTTGCGAGATATATCATATGTCCATTCTTTAATCCATAACCTCTTCAATCACCAAACAAAGGTATATCAAAAACATATATGATTTTGTCATGCACATCTCAAGAGGGAGGTTGTAAGGGGTGACAATAACAAGACAACAACAATAGAAAATTATGGGTGCTTGTATATACGGAGTAAAACCATCAGAGCATAATCTAATACTAACACTTATGGGATCTGCAAAAAAATTAGGATGTATTTGATCAAAGTGTTTCTATGCTTCACCATCATACGGATTTCTCATCATGCTTGAACGAATTCTGTTTGTATGAGGCCATGTCATTTGGCTTGCATTATGTATTGATGCAAACATTCTCTATAATCTTGGTATTATTGGTAGATAGAACATGGATTTTACTGCCACTCATTTTTTCTTTCGATCAATGGCTTTACTACAAGCTAAATGCCTTGGACTCTTATAGAATTTACACTCCTCCAATGCCTCTTCATTTGTACCAAACTCGTTGTCATAAAAAACATGAGACCTTCAATGCAATAATCAATATTTTTTTACTTCTAACCCTAACTTTGACACCATTCTCTTCGCATCATAATAACTTGTAGGCATATTTTCTTTCACAAGAGTCACGTTCAACATCATTTTAGAAAAGAATTCCAAACTCTGATCAGGAACATTCCAATTCGACTTGGCAGCCAAGAGTCCCACACACATTGATAGTCTAGAATCTGAGGACACCTCAAATAAAGGTGTATTTATTTCTTTCGAAAAATGATAAAACTTTTGCGCTTTCTTATTCGGGAGATCTTCCACATCAAATTCTTGAAGTTCTTCATACGCAACATTCACCCCAAATGCATCACCGACCATATCATCTATTAGATCAAATGTTTCCTTGTATTACATATGTGATTGACTTCTTGAAGCCTTTGCATTTATCTTTGATCCAATATGTCGCAGTTCTTCTCCATTAGATGTTCATAGCCACACAAAAAAATCTTAAAATCCATTGTCTCCAAGTGATGTTTCACCTCATTTGAGTCACTAGTTATATAGCTTCAACCACACTTTAAACACAAACATCTTATAACAATCTAACATATAACAACAACAACAACAACAACAACAACAACAACCACAACAACAACAACAACAACAACAAAAGTAGAGTAAGTATACATGTTAGAAGACATAAATTTTAAACTAATATTAATATTTTTCACATTCTTTTTTAAAAATACAATGGATACATAAAAAAAAACTATTATACCAAAATAATAATTCACTATTTTTTATTTCAATTTATTTTGTAAAACTTTCACTTATTAACTTACATTCTAACAAACTAATAATCTAATTTTTTAATATACACAAATTAATTTAAGAATTTGTCTTTAAAAAAATTTATTCAAATAAAAAATATATGTTTTAAATGTATTATCTATATTCTTTATTTTAGTTAGTTATTCTGATGTATTTGTTTTAAACTATATTTTATTTTTACATTTTTTACAATCTATTATATATATATATATATATATATATATATATATATATATATATATATATATATATATATATATATATATATATATATATATATATTACATTTCAAACTATATGGAAACCAGCAATGGCATATATTTAGTGAGGTAGTTAACCCTACGCAAACTTCTATGTCTACAACATATATTTCTTGTAGTGTTATAATTAGGACTCCATCTTGCATCTGTCTCTAAGGTATAAAAGAAGATTGGTAGATTTCAGGGTCAGTTTTGGGCCTGTGCAACCTGGCCCGTTGCACAGGGCCTCAAAAATTAGAGGGGCCTTAAATTTTTGGATGTGGACTTTATGAATTATAATGATAAAATGAATATATATTTTTTTTTATGTTGACAATAGGTAAACATTATCTACTCAGTGCAACGGTAATGAAATTTTGCTTTCAGTCATATGACGCGGGTTCGATCGAACCTATGCATTCCACCTTAAAAGTTGATATGTGGCCAACTGAACTATTAAAATACTTATGTATTATGTGATTTTTATTTAATATATAGAAATAATTTTCATTAATTGTTTTAGCTATATTTTTTAGGGTTAATTATACGAAACCCCCCTGCCATTAGGGCGGGATTTGATTTTGCCCCCCTAAGTATTTTTTTTTTAACGCCCCCTTATAAAATCAAAAATAAATTTTTACCACACCCTATCCCTTATTTGGGTGACTGTGTATTCCCCAATTGGCTATGTGACATTTATCTTGATTACATGGCACAGATGTGGCATTTATCTATTAATTTAATTTTAATTTATTTTCGTATAAATATTATTTATTTAAATTGTTATTTTAAAAATTAATTTTATGGGCCAAGATCACACATAAGCCCATAACTAGCAGCAGTCCATTTACTTAGTTTGTTTTCAACTCATTTAGATACTTATGTGTTTAGTATATATACACTTGCATTTTATTTTAAACTTCCAATGTGGGACTTCTCTTTCTCTTTTGAACCATAAAACATAGAGCATGACCTAGTGCATAGGACCTGGTGCATAGTAAACTCCAACATCTGTGTACATCTGCGCATTCTGTGTGTCTCCCTGCCTGCGTTGCAACTCTAAGCCTGCTACTGATGAAACCAACAACAATAGTACCTCTAACTCAAGCAACATCAGCAGTGAAGATTTTCACAACATGCCACAACAACAACCTCTTCATTCTAAAAGAAAATTACTCAGAAAAAGAATGGCTTCTGAAATGGAACTTCAACTTCACAACAACAACAACAACAACAACAAATATTATCATAGGTTTTCTCCATTGAAGGAGAAGAACCAACAACATCAACAACACTAAAACACGCACATAAGATCACATTTGAAGGTTGTCTCACTTCAAATTGAGCAATTCATATATTAATATATTGTCAATAATTTCCCAGACACATTTTATCGTGGATTGGGCTAAGAATTATCCTAGGAGTGTATAAAGTGTGACGAAGCAAATATAAAATAAATTTTTTTGGGTCACTTAGTTGTTTGATCAGTTACCTTGAAAGAACTATTTGGCATATCCTGAACAATACATCCTAAAGAAAGTCTCCTACGACTAATGAATTGTTGAGTATTAGCATCATGAGCCATCTCAACAGAAACATCAACCAATACCCATACGACTTCTGCATGTTGCTTACAGAAGCGAATCTCTAACACCCCCAAATCTCTCTCAATTATACCATTGCATCGTCCTTTCTCTCATCTCCAAACTCACAAACAAAGTTTAAAGGACATTTACTAACTTTGGATATGGTGTTAACCTAGTAAATCAATTTATGAGAAATCTAAACCATTTGTATTGGTAATTATCATTTGAGACTCTTTAATTGACTGACATTGTTCCTTGTCAATGACATTTTTTTACCAGCCAGCCTATACATTCTCCTACAAAAATATTTTAGCTCACCTTTTTTTTCAATAACAAACCTCTTAAACCTATTCCCTTCTATAATCTCTTTGACATGCTAGGTTATCTCCAATATATAATCTACGTTTAAGGCGGGTATTAGACACACTTACTATATAATTTTGACTTTACCATTAACATCTTCTTAGATTGGTTAGTTAGTTAGTTTTTGATAAAAAGGTGGTTTATTTCTTCTGTTATTTAGTTTTTCTTTTATGTTAAAGTAGTTGAGTTATCCTTATTAAATCTCAACTATGGTTTATATTTCTGGTTCGTGTTAGTGCAACATATTATGGGAAAAAAGAAGAAAAGCATGGGAGATGAAAGAATGGAATTAAGAAGATTGAGAATTCGGTTAGCAGAGGAGTAACCTTCTCAAAGAGACAAAAGGATTTGTTCAAGAAAGCCAAAGAACTGTCTGAAAGCAATTGAACCAGCACTAATGGTGAAAGCAATTGAACCACAACACACGTCTCAAAAATCCATAGTTCAAATCAGCTCTAGCAAGTGGTTGTTGTTGGTATTGAGTGTAGTTTGTAGCAGAGGTAGAGGAATTGTTGAGGTTGGAAGAACATGAAGAAGGTAGCAACATAGTGGAGTAGTTGGTTGTGACGGTTATAGTAGGGAAAAGATGATGGTGATGAGTTGTTATGTTGGTTTCTGAAGATGAACTATGGTGACAAAAGATAATGAAGTCCCACATCGACCCTTTTAATAACATAACTAGTGTTTATATATTAAACACACACATGCCATGTAAAACTGAAAATGGGCTCTAGGTGTAAGGGCCATGAGTCCAATATATTTAATATATATTTTGTTTAAACAAATAAAAATTAAATAAATTATAAATTAAATAGATTCTAAAAAAAAATTAAATAAACGTAAATTAAATAAATTGAATTAAAAATAAATTCCAAATATTATGTGGAAATGAAATTAAAAATAATTAGAATTAAAAATTCAAGTTTACGCCACGTGGCATACAAAAATCCAACTGGACTGCCACATTGCCATTTACCATATACCCAGTCACCCAAACAAGGGATAGGGTGTGGTAAAAATTTATTTTTGGTTTTATAAGGGGGCGTTCAAAAAAAATACTTAAGGGGGGCAAAATCAAATATCACCCTAATAGCAGGGGGTTTCGTATAATTAACCCTATTTTTTAATATAAATTTTAGATAATATTTATTTTTCATAATTAAATATTTGAAGATTTATTATATAACTAAATTATTGATTATTTACATTTTATGCTAAGAAATATTACATAAATATATATATTTTTTTAGATTTTTTTTTTTTATTAAGGACTCTTTTAAAATTAGAACAGGGTCTCCAAATTGTTTGAGACGGTCCTGGTAGATTTATATCAATTTCCCTGTGACTAATAGTAACCATGGAGTAAGTATCTTAATATAATTTTGTAAAGATTGCCCATTAAGCATATAGGTCAGAATTCTCCTACTTGTGGGTTATCAACCTTCAGAATCAGAGAGAGAAATGATGTTGTGCCTGCTTTGGGAAGTTTTGAGTTTGTGTAAAATTCATTCACAAAATTGACCACTTCTTTTTTGACGAAACACCAACATTTTCTTGAAGAAATCTAAAATATATACGTCTGGCCAAGGGCTTTTCTCAAAGTTACTTTTCGATATCACCTTCTTAATATCCTCATACGAGAAAGCATACTCTAGCATTTATCTATCTTCTGTATTTAGTTCTTTGAAATCCACCTTATCTAACTTTTGTCTTATGATATTCGATTCACTGAATCTCTCCTCAAAATGTTTCATGACTTCAACTTTTATCTTATCCCTTCCTTCTAATATGCCCCATACTTGTGTTAATCTCTTGGATGCTATTTTTTTGAAATATATTATTCATGGTAGAGTGGAAGAACCTCGTGTTTGTATCACCTTCTCGAATCCATCTATATCTTTACTTCTGCCTCAACATACTTTCTTTCGGCTGCAAGATATGCAAAACTTTACTTGATGTCTCAACTCTTTGATCACCCATGATTTCACTTGCCATCTCTTATTCATCTGCCACAACAAAATCCAGATCGTTTAAAACCTTTACTGCGTGATCCACTTCCAATTTTATCTTCCCAAAGACTTCTTGGTTCCAAATTCTTAATTTTCCTTTTAGAATCTTTAACTTCTCCTTGATCACTAAAGTAGTCTTGCTCTGAATGTTTATTAACTTCCATTCTTTCTCGATAAACCTGACACATTCCTCATATTCCAACCAACAAGAAAACAATTTAATTGGTTATGGTCCCCAATTGGATTTATTGGCCATGATCCAAATTGGACAATGGTCTGACACAATTCTGTTTCCAACAAATTGGATTTCAACTTTCCAATCAGAAACTAAACCTTCGGATAGGAGAAATCTATCCAAGTGACTCATCGCACTACCACTCATGTTAAATCAGGTGTATTTCAAACCACTTGCTTGGACATCCACCAATTCAAGACTACTAATTAGATTATCAAATTCTAAAATTTCATTTCTATTCACAAATGTGTTAATCCCTCTCCTTTCTTTATTCTTCTTTATTGCGTTGAAATCATCTCCTACACACCTATATAAAATGGGGCATTCATATACTTAATATCTTAAAGTTCTAGATGAATATTTGATGATAAAATCTCTTAAATTCTAATCGTTTAGTTAACACTTACGGCACTCTCTAGAATGTCGGATATCATGTATAGTGAGCAAAGATAAGAAAAGTATGAGCTTAATATTGTCGATATGTAAAAAATGAAAATCATTACATTACAACAATTTATAAGTATGACTAAGTTGACACTGTAAAATTATTCACACCAAATAAAAAATTTATTGTTATATACTCCTACAAAGTTCCATATTATTTGATATAATATTCTTTTGGCCTAAATGTAGTTTTAGTCCTCCAACTTACGTTTTTCTAAACTTTTAATCCCCCCTTAAAAAAACCAGCTTTTAAGTCCCTCACTTTGAATTATTCTGGGATTTTCTTGGACCTCTCTTCAGTTTGGGCTATGTGGCATGGTCAGCGCTGATGTGGCACAGTAAAAGTTTAAACATTTAAAATAAAAAAACATTTTTAATTAAACAATTTAATTAAAAAAAGTTTATAAAACACGTATGTCTTCCTCCCCATTTGAAAGTTGTGAACCCTAGAAATCATTCTCCAGAATTCGCTTGTGTTCTTCCCCAATTGCTTCTCCAGAATTCCTTTCAATCTTCACCCAAAGCCTTAGTGACCATGTCCGAATATTCAACATCAAGCAATCACAGTGTGTCCCGCTCCAATCACGTCGAATGCAAGTATGGTATTCCTTCTCCATTGATGACGGCGTGGATAGATCATAACCCAGGTCGTCATTTTTTTGGATGCGAGATGTACAAGGTTAGTTTCATGTATATTTCTTGAAAATCCCCAATTTGTTGTCTTCTCCAGAAAATCCCTAATTTCTTCATGTATTGTCTAAAATCTGGGATACAAGAGATGTAGTCACTTTGTCTGGTATGATGAAGAAATGTCTCAACGAGCCAAGGAAGTAATATCTTCAATGCATCAAAAATTAAACCAAGAAAAGGTTAAGTTGAATGAAGCCATTGTCAGAGAAGATCAATTGAAGTTGAAGATCAAGTATTTGAAGATGATGAACAAGTTTACCATGGGAATGACATTAGTGTTGTTAATTAGGTTGGTTGTATCAAATGTAATAAATTAGTTTGTATTGTTTGTGTATGGTTTTAATGTGTTAGGTTTGTTAAGTGTTTGGTTGTTAAGTGTTGTTAAGTGTTGTAATGTGTTAGGTTGTTAACTGTTAGGTTTGTTAAAGTGTTTTGTTGTAATGTACTGTTATGACAAGGAAGTAATGTTAATTGACACTGTTATGACATTGTTAAGTTGAATTGACATTGTAATGTTGTTCTTGTATGTGTTATGTTATACTGTTATGTGATAACAGACCTGTAATGTTGAGTTTACATTGGCTTATAATGTTATAATGTGATAACAGACCTGTAACATTGTTCAAAAATAGCAGACCAGTAAGTAACAGACTGTAAATAACAATGGCTTATAGCTGTCATGACATTGTTCAAACTAACATACTTATACATCCCAACTCAAAATAGCAGATCTGTAATGACTTGTTTAAAATAACAGACCTGTAACGACTTGTTTAAACAACTTGTTCAAATTACATTATACATCCTAACAATGTTATAACAGACCTGTAATGACTTGTTTAAAATAACTTGTTCAAAGTCATTAGATAACATACCAAATTCATTATAACTTGTTCAAAATATCAGTACAACTTGTTCAATTCATAATACATAATTCTTATGTCTTAGCCATTACATAACTCAAAATACATAAGTCTTAACCATTACATATCCCAAAATACATAAGTCTTAACCATTACATATCAATACAGCTTGTTCAATTCAAAATACATAAGTCTTAACCATTACTTAAAATACTTCAAAATACATAAGTCCTAATCTTGAGTAGCTGGTGGTCCCTGTGAACATGAACCAACTTCTTGTGTAGGTTGTGATGCAGTATTTGTCTTCTTGCCCCCGCCCTTGCCCTTGCCATTGCCATGTCCCTTGCTTTTTCCCTTTGTGATCTTTTGCTTCTTTTTCCCTCCCTTTGGCATGACCATATCTGCTCCTCTCTTCCCTTTACATTTTATTTTATTATGCCCCATGGATCCACATTTTGTACAAGTGACAGTTGCTATCTTTCTTGGCAGAACATGTGGATTCTTTGGTTCATCATTGCTCTTGTTCCTCAGCTTTTTTGGACGTTCAATTGCCCTTCTCATCACGGGTGGATTGACAACTAATGTACCATCTACAGGCCATAGTTAAGGGCCATTTGTAGGATATATGATGTGAGAGTATGTTTTCTGGAAAGTTGATTTCCTTCACAAATCAAATAGACTCAGAAATATATAGTTCATGACAAATGAAAAAAAATAGTATACATATCATGATATACCTATAATACTCATAAACAAACTCTTCGGGATGTTTCTTGTTATACCATATACATGTTATGGCATGGCTACAAGGGATCTCAGTTAAGTCCCATTTCCTACAAGCACATGTACCTTCTTTGATGTTGACATAATAAGTTTTTCTACCATTTGTTACACCAAAAATAGCCATGTCATCATCACCATGCCAAGTTGGAGTCCAACTTTCAGCAAACTTTATATTCTTCTCTAGAGCTAACTGAACTCTTGGACACACATTACCAGCATACTTTACCATGAGTTCCTTCTGGTTAGTGATTCTCTTAGTCAAGTAATGCTTTATCCCTTCTAAAAGGGTGATAATAGGTTTGTCCCTATATTCTAGGATAGCCCTATTAAAGGCTTCACACATATTATTTACCTGAAGATCACACTTAGAATATGTCTTAAAGTGTGACCTGCTCTAATTTTGTACTGGCACCTCCTTCATATCCTTCCAAGCTGATTCATTCAAAGCCTTCTTCCTCAACATTGCCCTCTCCCATCCTTGAATAGTTGTAGCTCGTGCAGCACTCCATAAAGCCTTTTTTAATTCCATACCAGGGTACTTTTTTCCAGTTTCCATACAAATGCTTCACACATAGTCTTTGTTCCACATGCTCACTCAAGCCTTGGACAGCTGGGACAAGACCTTGTCAATTACAAGTCAATGCAGTTAACCATTGTATACAACTTACATAAGCATAAGTAGGAAAATAATATAAAATAATAGTGATCTACCTTTTGCTGATCAGAAATGAAGGCATACTCCCTTTGATTTATGCCTTGCAAGTCTTCAAGTAAGAGATTTAAAACCACTCCCAAGAGTCCTTAGTTTCTGCCTCAACAACAGCACATGCAATTGGAAATATCTGGTTATTTCCATCCTTACCTATAGCTGCCATCAACTGTCCACCATAGTCTCCTTTTAAAAAACAAGCATATAGTCCAATAAGTGGTCTGCAATAACAAGCAAAACCAGCCTTGCATGCCTCTAGACAAATGTATATTCTCTCAAAAACTAGGCCATTACTAGAATCTGAGCATTTCAACACAATGTTACTACGAGGGTTTGACTTAAGTAGCTCATTTGCATAAGTTCTTAGATGTGTAAACTGGTCCTTTCCTGCACCTTGAATAATATCCATTGCTCTTCTCTTAGCTCTATAAGCCTGTTCAGATGATAGTTTCACACCCCACTTATCAAATGCCAAAGCAACTAGTTCAGTTGGTTTCAAATCAGGATTATGCCTTAGTATATGGCTAAACTGCTTGCCCAACCATCCAGTTTTTGTCTGTCTATTCTGGGTTGTTCTATGACAATTATGCTCATCATATAAACTCACCACTTGCCAATATTAGTTACCAACCCTTTTACCAATTCTCATGTAGAACTTGCATTCGTCAATACACCCACTACAACATTTTTTACTTTAGGCAACGGAAGAATAGACAACAGCTTTAAAACCGTAGCCAGAAGGGATAATAGACTATGTTTTTTTACTTGTTGCCAAGTTTTTAGATTTTTGTAAAAATTCGTCGCCTATTCCCTTTATGCTACAGTTTCAAAAGTGTGGGTGTAATATAGTCGTTGCCTATTGCATATTGCCAACAGTTTTTTTCTGATAAACTGCCACATAAATACCCGTAGCCTTAATCCATTATTTTCATTTAATATTTTAAAAGATAATGCATTGAATGATCTATATAAAGAAATTACAAATTACAATTAAATCAAAATAAAACACAATTAATAGTAACGGTGTATACCTTTTTCACATGTGTATGTTTAGTCAAATCAAGTAAAAATATCTTTTTATATTAATTTTTACAATATTCTTACAACTATTTCGATGACATAATTTAATTGAATATATGTAAAAAAATATTTTACGCATTAATATATAATTATTAATCTTGTCTAAAAAATAAAGATTATTATAAAAATATTTAACATCATTATTTTCTATAAGTAATATTAACATATTATTATTATTATTATTATTATTATTATTATTATTATTGTAATAAAATAAATAAAAAATAATAATAATAATATATCTATTTTGTATAAAATAATTTTTCTTTTAAATAAAATTGCATAAATTAAATATAATAACCTATTAGCACTTTTTAAAATAAGAAGAGTTTAATCAAATTATAATTTTATATTTGAATTCTATTGGAGTTATGTTTTTGTTAATTATAGATATTGATATTAACTTCAGTAAAATAAAATAAAAATTATTGGTTAATATCATTAAAAAAGAGGGGAAAAAAAGTCATCGTATTGCTACTGAGAAATCTAACATCCTCTTCGCTTTGCTCCATCTTGTCCTCACCGTCCGCCGCTCGTCGTCCACGATCCACCGTATACAGCTTGGTCATTATTAAGGTTAGCTTTAGCCTCTCTATCTCTTCTCTTTTCTAATACAAATTTAGGATTTCTCAAAATACTTAAACCCTTTCGTGCAAAACCTTCAGATTTACTCAAATTTGTTCTCTCTCTCTATTCAATTGAAGTAGCATGGAAAGATACAAGGTTGTTTGATCCATGATAGAAAGAGATTAGAGTTTGATTTTGGTTTCAATAGTTATTATAAAAATTGTGGATTTTATAATTATTTATATGAAAATTAGGTTTGAGAATAATGAGAAAAAGTGTCGGAGTCTCCTATAAACGTGAGTATACTTGTTTATTGGAAATTTATAAAGTTAAATTTTGTAAAGATTGCTTAGCTATGTTTTTCTTGTTCCTATTTGTGAATGACTACTCTTTATTGCATTGATTCATGCCAAATGAGTTCTCATATAGAATTAAGATTACTGGGACACCTAAAACATGGATTTCCTATCAAATTCACAGAATCACAGGAAAAGTATCCAACTTCACTCATTGAAATGAATTAGCACTAATTACTCTTTATCCTATCTGCTCATACCATGTATTCAAACTTAATACACTTGAATTTTATTCTTGTTTTCAGTTCAAATGTCCAGTAGCTTAATTAATGGAAGGGACAATTGAAACAATAAGGTCTTACACTTTGAAACAACTTTATGTGTGTTTTTTATAAGCATCTTTATATGCTTAAAGGGGAGATTTTATATATTGTTTTCTTTATAATAACATGTTTATTATTAAATGAACAAACCTATGAAAACTACTTAACTTGGAAAAAATTTGATACATTTGGTTTGGTTAGCAGTTCAGCGACATTATTCTTTGGTGGTTTTAGGCTTAATCGACTGTGCTACAACCTGTTTTTAGTGCTTCTAGACTGCCTTCTTTTTTTTCATTTTTGACACTATGTTTTCTGTAATAAGCTTTGGCTGAAGGTTTGTTTCATTCCAAAAATTTATTGTCTCATGTTCATACCATTAAACTTGTATTTTCAAAGGTCATAAGACTATACATATTCTGGTTATTCATAGATATTAAAACTCTTGATTGATTTTACTTTTATATCTTTTGCAGACATGGACTTGAGATTTGACATCCACTACTAATAAATATTTTCCAATTTTATGGGCTTGTGAGTTTGTTTATTCTTTTATTTTTATTATACTTATACATTTTCCCATGTTTGCTATTAGTGGAACTGTTTTAGTTTTGCAAATTTATACTTGAAATTCATGTTTAAGATGATTAAATAATTAGAATTTTAGTTGAAAATTGTGTAATAAAAATCCTGTGATCATAAAAGCCTTTTATATGTCAGCTCAAAGCCTTTTCATGTGCATGCACTCAGGGGCTCCTAGGTTTGTATGTTATATATCATGGTTTGGTTACATATATTAATCTGTCTACTCCTCACCATTTTGTTTCTTTTAAATGAATTTGGTTAGTTTCTTTGGTCTTGCACGATCTTTACTTAATGTTACAGGACCACATCTTGTAAGAGTTGGTTAAGTTTAAGTTAAGCATTTCATAGTTAGTAAAATGATAGAAATATAATTTAGGAGAGTTGGCTAAGTTGTCATGATTAGTAAATACTATAAATATATGGAGGAATTACTCTCTTCTTTATATGTTGTCAACATGGCATTTGAACTACAATTATATTGGTGGCTTACCAATGGTCTCCAATTATCTTAACACACCCACCCAATTATCCCATAAAATGAAGTCCAAAACTGATTTGTGTGTGAAATGAAATGGAAGCAACAAATAGTTTATAATTAATTTAAATCATTTTCTAATTAATTTCATAATTTCCAATTTTAAAATAATTTTTTTTATAATTACAGGTTATAATCAAATATGATCCTCAAGATGATGAATATGGTGAAGATTTGAAATTACCGAAGAAAACTATACTAGGCTAATTAAAAAGTTTATTGTACTTGTATATATTTTTAACATGTATTTTTACATAGATGTTCTATTACGTTTCATATTATTAATTAATATTTTCTATACATAATAGAGATTATATAACATTTTATATTACTAATTAGTGTTTTTTGAATAATTTAGTGTTTTTAGTAATACATTAGTTTTTATATAATAGAGTCTATTACAGTTTATATTATTAATTGTTGTTTTAGAATAATATATTATGACTTCAATATAATTGTTTAGGTAATTTCAAATATTGTCTAATTGTAAAAAAAAAAAAACGGAAGTAAAACTAGGATAAAAATGTTGTGGCTTTAAGATTACGCAACGGTTTTAAAGAGTGGCCTTAATAAAAACAGGGGTATATACTGAACCGTAGTCTAGTTAATAGACAACAGTTATACAACGTAGCTTAGTCAAAATCGCAGTCTAAAATAAATTAAAAAACCGTGCCCTATTTACATATTTTGGCGACGCTTTTTCTTATTCGTGGGCTAAAATAAAGAAAACCTTAGCTTATACGAATAGGCAACGGCCGTTTATTCCACGCGTATAAAACCGTGGCCATAAGACTTAGGCAACGGTTTTTGTTCTTCTTGCCGCGGTTTTGCATTATTGCCTAAACCCTATTTTGTTGTATTGACCTAACAACCATCCTCTTCGCATCATTCTTCTTTAGATACACATTCTTTTTTTCCATCATAGCATACTCCTTTATGGCTTTCCTTACCAAATCCTTGTTGTTAAATATCATGCCTAATAGAAATTTGGTTCCCTCACCAACCTTATAGGTAGGATACCTCTCATACTCTTCATCATCTTCACTCTCAAGTGGTGTCTGCAGTTGGTCAGAATCTTCACCATTATCATGGTGAAAGTCATTGTCATTAACATGTGATTTAATTGTTTCAGTTGGAATTACAGTTGCCCAATCCAACTCAGGTTCACTCTCCAACTCAAGTTCACTATCCAAATCAGGTTCATTGTCATCAACACCATCACCTACTTCGGCATCATTATCCACATTAACATGGTGTTAAAGTGGATAATGATGCTGAAGTAGGTGATGGTGTTGAAGTGGATAATGATGCTGAAGTAGGTGATGGTGTTAATATGGATAATAATGTTGAAGTAGGTGATGGTGTTGATGACAATGAACCTGATTTGGATAGTGAACTTGAGTTGGAGAGTGAACCTGGGTTTGATTTGGCAATTGTAATTCCAACTGAAACAATTAAATCATATGTCAATGACAATGACTTTCACCATGATAATGGTAAAGATTCTGACCAACTGCAGACACCACCTGAGAGTGAAGATGATGAAGAGTATGAGAGGTATCCTACCTATAAGGTTGGTGAGGGAACCAAATTTCAACTAGGCATGATATTTAACAACAAGGATTTGGTAAGGTAAGCCATAGAGGAGTATGCTATAATGGAAAAAAAAAGAATGTGTATCTAAAGAAGAATGATGCGAAGAGGATGGTTGTTAGGTGTATTGATGAATGCAAGTTTTACATGAGAATTGGTAAAAGGGTTGGTAACTAATATTGGCAAGTGGTGAGTTTATATGATGAGCATAATTGTCATAGAACAACCCAGAATAGACAGGCAAAAACTGGATGGTTGGGTAAGCATTTTAGCCATATACTAAGGCATAATCCTGATTTGAAACCAGCTGGACTAGTTGCTTTGGAATTTGATAAGTGGGGTGTGAAACTATCATCTGACCAGGCTTATAGAGCTAAGAGAAGAGCAATGGATATTATTCAAGGTGCAAGAAGGGACCGGTTTACACATCTAAGAACTTATGCAAATGAGCTACTTAAGTCAAACCCTCGTTGTAACATTGTGTTGAAATGCTCAGATTCTAGTGATGGCCCAGTTTTTTAGAGAATATACATTTGTCTAGAGGCATGCAAGGTTGGTTTTGCTTGTTATTGCAGACCACTTATTGGACTAGATGCTTGTTTTTTAAAAGGAGACTATGGTGGGCAGTTGATGGCAGCTGTAGGTAGGGATGGAAATAACCAGATATTTCCAATTGCATATGTTGTTGTAGAGGCAGAAACTAAGGATTCTTCAGCATCATTATCCACTTCAACACCATCACCTATTTCAACATCATTATCCACTTCAGCACCATCACCTACTTCAGCATCACCATCCACCTCAACATCATCAACTACTTCAGCATTATTGTCTACTTCCACCTCATCAACAATTTTCTCACCAGTACATTAAACCTCATCATCATCAGAAGTTATGTCATGTCCTACTTCTGCATTATCTACAATGTCAAGTTCACTTATACTATGCTCAACTTACAAATCTATTACCTCACATCCATCAGCATCCCTAATTAGTTGCAACATATCACCATCATCGTTAATCTTTCTAAGGCCACGAGTAAAACTAAACCTAGGGTCCCAATACCAAATACACATAATGTCTCTATACCCCTCTTTTTTAATCAATTCCAACAACTCATAATAGGACAGGTAGTCAACATCTCATTTCCAATTCATTTCTGAAATTAATCCAGCAACAAACAGTTTCACAGGGGTGTCCACAAAATAACCTCTATGATGAACTCTAAACCTAATTTTTTGAGTTTGTGATGGCTTGGAATACATGTTAAATACAAGTCAAACAAAGGAACACACATAAATCAACATAACCCAAATAGGACCACAAGCCCTAAACGACAAAGGAACACGAACCCTAAAACGACTGGGACCACCACGTGCAAAAAAACACAAACCCTAAAACGAAAACGACATGTTTCTATCATGGGGGACAAAATACGACATACCTGAGATAAAACTTCTCCTCTTCATTGCTTTTCGCTGTCGCTGGTCCATTGTGTTTTTCTCCTCCTCTTCGCTAAGGCTTTGAGTGAAGCAATTGGGGAAGAACAAAAGCAAATTCTTGAAGATGATTTCTAGGGTTCACAGATACGCGTTTTCTTCTTTTATAAATGGGGAAGATGTTTATAAAAATGTTTTCTTCTTAAAACTTTTTTGTTTAAGTTAATGAAAAATGTTTTTTATTTTAAATGTTTATAAAAATTAAATATAATAAGTTTTTAATGACATGACAATGTTATTTCTAGCCTGGGTCGACATCTAATGTGCCACATCAGCGCTGACCATGCCACATAGCCAAAATTGAAGAGGGGGCGAAGAAAATCCCAAGATAATTCAAAGTGAGGGACTTAAAAGCTGATTTTTTTAAGGAGGATTAAAAGTTTATAAAAACGTAAGTTGGGGGACTAAAACTGCATTTAAGCCTATTCTTTTAAAGAAATACAATAAAAGATTAAGAAATTTGGGACTGGTCAAAAAAGTAAAATATAAAACTAGCAACAGATTTTAAACGATATGTGACAAAAAGCACAAGACATATAGAACTTGGGATTATTCCATCTAAGAGGATGTTTTTTCACATATTAAAGAATTATTTCTAAGAATACCTTAACAAGAAATATAAAGATTAAAATTTAAATAGATGTTTGATACATGATTTGATATTTCTTAAAAGTTTGACAGATGAAAAGAAAATATTAGAAAAAGAATATATATATATATATATATATATATATATATATATATATATATATATATATATATATATATATATATATGGCTTAAATAGTGTTTTAGTCCCTGTAAGTTGGCGAGATTTTGGTTTTAGTCCCTGTATCTTTTTTTTTTCGGTCCAAGTCCCCACATGTTCATTTCCTTTTGGTTATAGTCCCTGCCGTCAATGAAACGTTTAAAAAAAGCTGAGTTGGCAGACGGTGCTGAGGTGGAATATTGTTTTATCATTTCTTTTTTAATTTTCTTTACACACGTGGATTTAAATGTTTACCCCCATAACATTTCATCAAATGTAGTTTCCCTCTTTTCCTTTAAGTCCCTGTAAACTAGGGTTTGTCTTTCCATTTCCATCTTTCTCTTTTCCACCTCAGTCATAGCGGGAAGGTGAAGGGTGCTTGTACGAATATGAGTGAGCTTCCAAATCGAATCATCCAGGTATGGTTTTCATTGTGAATTTGCATTACGGGGGAAAGTTTGTTAGGCATGGTGTAGTGTACTACCTAGGTGGGGATAAAGTAGAAGTAGACATTGACCCTGATAGGTGGAGCTTCTTTGAAGCAACCGGTATTGTTAAAGATATTTGCAAACTTGAAATCAATGATTATTAGCTATGGTGGTATAACATTGTATCGGGTAAGCATGCAAGAGTAGTTAGTGATGTTGATGCTACTAAGATTTATGAACACTCTGTTGAAAATAGTTGTAGTGTAGACCTTTTTGTTGAGCATAGAGTTATGGAAGATGGTGTTAATGATGTGGAAACTGACAATGTTATCGAAGATGATGTTCTTGAGAATGATGTTGAAGCCGGAAATGTAGAAGCTGACAATGTAGAAGTTGACAATGAAGAAGCTGACACAGTTGGTGAGGATAATGTAAGTAATGTTGAAGCTGAGACAGTTATGGATGATGGTGTTCCTCATGTTAAAGGTGACACAGTTGGTGCTGATAATGTAAGTAATGTTGAAAGTGATAGTTTTGATAGTGATGATAGTGATGACAGTGATTATAATGGTTTATCATTTGAGGACAGTGCGGATGAAAGAGCCCTTGGTTAGGATGGCTTCATCTGATGGAATCAAACTTCGTGATATTGTGACTGATATTAGGACAAGTTATTCTGTAGGTATTAGTATGAACAGGGCATGGAAGGCTAAGCAAATAGCTGTAGTGAGCGATTTTGGACATGGTTCTTAAGCACTGGTCGCTCTCTGCGGTTGAGCTTACTACAGGTCGATTCATTTTTTATCCTATTAAAGCTGATGAAGGAAGGGAAATAGATGTCTCCAATTAACCCTGCTTTGCATACTGAGTTTAAACAGCGGTCTGTTAGGTTACGAATGCTATCAATGTGGGGGGGCCTTTGTACTGGTTATTTGTATTTTCGCCAATACGGTTTTCTTTCTTTTTATTTTGACAGAATGTTTCTGGCAGGGAACAAGGATTAGGATGTTAGGACTGATGCTTTTTGATGTGAGAGTATGGGATTTTGGGTTTTTGTTTAGTGTGCTCGCTAAGATTTTTTCTTTCAATCTTATGCCTACGTATTCCCGTTTACCGAAACAGGGAAATCAGTGCGTTCGTAGTTCCTCCTATTCTATGGGAGGAAATGGTTGTTTTGGTGTCTTGTTCAAAGCCCAAGACGTGAAGCGAAAGGTAGTTTGTATCTTGTTCAAAGCCCAAGATGTGAAGCTGAAGGGTTTATTTGTATCTTGTTCAAAACCCAAGATGTGAAGTTAAAAGGTGTTGTCTTTAGAGAGAATTTGTCATCTCTAAAGAGGTTTGTCTGTCACAACTATTGGGTGACCGATTATAAAGGAGGATTACTTTAATCGGGATACACGGATCCTAGCAATGCCATAATTTCCTTTATAGGGGGTTTTAACCTGAAGGAGAAGACTTTAACTCAGTGTAGAGCAATGCCATCTTTCCTTAGGAATTTCTCATGCTAAAAGAGGGACAGTGGCATGGATGTAGATGATCCAGAGGCTTGCCACTTACAGCGATTAGATGAAGGGGCTGTTGATGTTTGTGTACTGTGAACGAGGCACAGCTTTGATGCTAAAAGGTTAATTGGATCAACCAGTGGTTTTCTTATATAAAGCCTAAGAGGAGGCTAGTATGTGTCTCGTACAAAGCCCGAGAGAGAGAGGCTAAAAGGTTTTGACTCAACGAGGGAATCTTTTGGTATCTCGTATAAAGCCCAAAATGAAGGATGTTTGACTCAACAAGAGAGTTTTTTGTATCTCATACAAAGCCCGAGATGGAGGCTATTTGACTCAACAAGAGAGTTTTTGTATCTCGTACAAAGCCCGAGATGGAGGCGAAAGGGGTGATTGACTCAATGAGGGAGTCTCTTATGTGTCTCATATAAAGCCCGAGAGAGAGGCTAAAAGTTGTTTCAGTTAAGTGACAGGTCCAGTATACTGATTTTTGAAAGAGAAAATCAGTTCTTATATGAGCAACACTGTACTCAAGGATTTGATTCAAGGATCCAGGTTATTCCTGTTCTTTAAGGAAGCGGGAAATCCGAAGGGTATTGAGATTGTCCGAGTCTACGGGTTTACTCCCTATTCTTGAAGGGTGCTTGAGAATGTCTTTGAGACTCAAGGAGATTAGACTGTCCAAGTCTAGAGTTTTAACCTTTGTACTATGTTTTGAGAAACAGTAGTAGACTCTATGAAAGAACTGTTCTATTAATATGACTAAGTTCTGTTCCTATACCTCTAGGAGGTCGTCGGGACAATTTGTACGAAGCCCAAGATGAGGCTGGAAACTTTTAAGAAGCCGATTGGTCCTTGTACTAAGCCCAAGAGAAGGCTATCATTCCAGGAGGAAGAGATCATTATACGAAGCCTAAGAGGAGGCTGTGAATACTTCTAAGAAGCCGTAGGGTCCTTGTACTAAGCCCAAGAGGAGGCGGGGTTGCTTTTAGGAAGCCTGTGGATCCTTGTACGATGCCCAAGAGGAGGCCGGTTGCTTTTAAGAAGTCGATGGGTCCCCAAACCCCGAGAAATTCAAGGCAAGCTATTCACAAGGAATAGATCAAGTCAGGAAAGTTCGAGAATTTGGAAGAAACTCAAGAGATGCCATTCACAGAGAAAAGATCATCTATGGGGAATAGAGTTTCTTGACAAGTGCTTTTAAGAAGCCTGTGGGTCCCCAAACCCCGAGAAGTTCAAGACATGCCATTCACCGAGAATAGATCAAGCCAGGAAAGTCCGAGAATTTGGAAGAAACTCAAGAGATGCCATTCACGGAGAAAAGATCATCTCTGGGGAATAGAGTTTCTTGACAACTTCTATGAGTGACAGTCTATGAAAGGGTTCACAGAGAATGTTGCCTTTCATATCTCCATATTGTTTAACCCCAAGAGGAGGGAAGACTGTGTCTGGTAATCCTATGGGGATCTAGTTTAGACTATTTCTAAGAGTGATCAAGACGGCTTTACCTAGTGCTAGACGTAGTTGCCGGGGAAACTCTAAATATCTATACTATTATTACACAGTTGATATGAGTTTATGAAAGAAGACTCACAGTGAAACAGCCCCACAATACAGTTATATGTATATGAAGCGGTAAATGAAAGCAATAACCACTTACTCGGTTGTAGAGCTTCCATGCTGTTTAGTTAGTTGTTCAACAAAGACAGATTGCAAACAACAGTATAATTCAAAATCAAAGGAGAAAGCACTTTGAAAAAGAAAGATTTGGGGCTTACAGCTCAAGGAGAGGCCCAGGGTTTTATCAGTGAGCGCACTGTTTGAATTTGTACAAAGGGACTTATACAAGTGAACGAGGCCCAAAATGGTTTTTGTACAAAGGGATGGGTCTTACACTCTCTCAAGAGGCCCAAAAAGTTTAAAGAAAAAGAGTGGGGCTTATAACACGAGGGTAGGCCCAGTTTGTTTTTTTTCTGTTTGAAATGGCGATCGCGCCGAGATTTTCTTTTAACACGAAGGGACTTATACAATAAGTGAGGCCCAAAATGTTTTGGTTAAAAGGGGGTTGGGTCTTACACTCTATTAGAGGCCCAAGTGAGTTTTAAGAAAAGAAATGGGTCTTACTACTCGAGGGTAGGCCCAGTGTTATTTTGAAAAGGCGACGATCGTGCCGTTTATTTGAAAATGTACAGAGGGACTTATACAATAAGTGAGGCCCAAAAAATGTTGTTTGTACAAAGTGGGTTGGGTCTTACACTCTAATAGAGGCCCAAGTGTATTTGAAAATCAATTTTGAAAGTTGAATTAATCAAAAAACCCTAATTTTAATCTTTAAAAGTAAATATTTAAAGAAAATCAAACAAAATTCAAAATAAATTTGAATAATCCATTTATGATTTTGTTTAAGGTTTGGAAAAAATGAGGGATAATCACAAGGAATATTTAAACTCATTAGGTTTTGATTTTCAAAGTAAATATTCACTTTTAGAATGTTTAAAATCAATTAAAAAAGAATTTATTCACAAAAATACTAATTATATTAAATAAATAATATAAATCTATTTTTTTGGTGGAATAAAATATTTCAACATTTTTGTGAGTTGTTGCAAAAAGAACCAATCAAAAATGATAAAAATTGAAGGAGTTATTAATTTTTCAAATCATTAAAAATAATAATATGAAAAATAACAAAATAAACAAGTGATAAAAAGAAGTCTGGGGCGAGGGGGATTCGAACCCCAGACCTCTCGCTTGCCAATACACACAAAACTAGCTGATGAACCGCTGGGGCGCAATGCCAATTCATTAATAACATGGCAAGTGAAAAATATATATCAAACTTAGTTGGAAAACCTGAAGAATGGCGCCATGGCCATCTTCTTCCTCGAGCTCGTGCGTGAAGCACCATATCTCACTCATCTCTCAACCATTGGACATCATTCAAACACCAAACTCATGCGTTTTTTCACAAGGAAGAAGATGGCAATACCCAATTTTATTCATTTTCAGTGTATAACAAATTATATCATTGTGGTCGTATGAACCCTAATTTTGCAAAAGCAATCGAGTAGGCATGATTATGAGTGCAATGATCAAATTTTTTGAGGGAAAACAATCAGCGTATGATGGCAAGCAATTGGCAAAAATATCATGCGAGGAAATATGCATGGATCATGGAGTTTGAGTTTTGAGGCTTACCTTGATGCAAGCTGAAATGGAACTCTGCACAAACTTTGTTCCAGTCGTGAACTAATGATCCCTACAGCTTCAATGGATGTTATGGAGTGTGTTACAAGCTTTGGAACACTTTGAAACTCTTTGGATCAAGCTGGAGACCTCCACCTGCATAATTGAGGTATAATGGCTTGGTTGAAGGGTGATTTTGAGCCTGAGGTGTTACAGTCAGTGTTTAAGTGTTTGGACACCTCAAATACATCATATGTGATGTGTTTGAGCAATTGGAATTGATTGCCTAAGGCTGCAACTCAAAACCCGATAGTGGTTATTCAAAAACCAAAAAACTTGAGGTTTAAGGAAGAATGAGAGAAAGCAGTGTTGTAACTGGCTTTGGTGTGAGTTGAATGATCCATTGGGACCTCTATTTATAGGTGATCAACTTTTGTTTTGGAGGAATAGTAAATGGCTGCTGGATCAGATCACATTTGCATGGATTGGCTTGGAGGATTTCTTCTCAAGCAAGGCAAGCTAGCCATTCACAAGAGCAGGGCTATGCCTTGACCAAAATCACATTCCTCAGATGTTTTTATTTTTGTTTAATCAGAGAATTTGACTGAGTAGGGTAGCTACCTTGACAATGCACTATTCCACATTAATGCACTTTGAATTCAAGGCAAAATGTGCCAAAGTGGATGAATTTCAAGTTGGAAGATTCCTTGGCCTTTTGACTTAGATTTATCAGTTGGATCAGATGCAATGTGATTGGTTTGATTATATGTGGCATGCTGATCCTCAGTTCTTGGTTCAAAATCATGTGTGGCAAGCAAACATGCAAACTGATTTTTCCAAAACAGCTTGCAGCAGCATGACTTTGGGCATGGATTTCTCTTGGCTCAAATTGAATCAATTCATGCTGTTAAGCTCTTTGAATTCTTGGCAACATATGCAAAAACATTGATGTTTAACTTTGGACTTGATTCAGATTGCATCTATGTGAAAAGATCTCACAAGTTTTGGTGTTTCAACAAAAATCTATCTTGGACAGAATTTTTCTAAGTGTTGGAAAATGGTGTACTTTCATATTTTCAGCCATTTTGGCTCACTCATAGCTCAAAATCCACAATGAATTGGAGTTAGGTCTAGTTGAAGTTTTTGTAGAGGGCAATGAAATCTACAAATTAAGCTTTGGATGGGAAAAAATGGCCTTGTGGTTTAGGAGTTATGACCCTCCAAAGTTGGTACCCTAGCCACTTTATTTTTAACTTAGAAAATTTTCTAAGTTTTTATGGTTACCCCTTTTACAAGTTATCCAACTTTTCTTGATTTTTCTTGATGAATGATGATTCAAATCATACATTAACATCATTTTAGGGTTAAAAATCCATTTTGGGGAAAAATCTCAAAAAGTCAAAGTTAACTTTTGTGCACAGTTGACTTTTTTATTAGATGAATTCCAAACTGTGCAATTCCTTAGGAAATCATGTCCTTGACCTAAATCAAACTTGATGGACATGTTCCATGGGTGTCATGGGGTATATTGAGGCATGTCCTAGGGTTTGGGAGCATGTCCTGGTCAAAAGTCAAAGTTACAGTTGACTTTTTCCTTAAAACCCTAATTGTGGTGCAGATGAAATTGAGACTTGTTGCTCAAGCTTTTTGGATTAATCCATTGTTCCAAATGGATCAATATAGTTCATTAGAGACCCTCAAACCCTCTCTTGAGGTCTTGGCTCATGATTTGCCCTAAAAGTCAACTTAGGGGTGAATTAGGTCAAGAAACCCTAATTCCTGATTTTTTATGTATGCATCCCTTGAGGCCAAATTGACTTGATGATTGGATCCATGAGTTTCCATGGAGTATATTAGGATATGTTTTGAATCATTGGCTCATGCCCAGATGAAAATTTCCATCTGGAGGCCCTGGTCGACCAAAACCCTGATTTGGTGACACTGGCGATCTTGAGGTTTGATCCACCTAGAAGGGAGCATCCTTGTGCTTAATCCTTGAAGTAGGAGTCCTTTTGATCATTTGTGGATGTTTGAGAGGTTAGACAAGTTGAAGATCATGTCATTCCTAGATTGACCCTTTATCTAAGCACTCAGAGAGGGCTTGAAACCCTAATTTTGATTGTAGTGGATGCTCACCCATCTTTGGGGAGACTAATGAGGTATGATGGTACTTCCATATTGTGATGGTGATTAACATAATGATGGGAAATCTTAGTGGTCAAAATTTGGGGTATGACAGATGCCTCTATTTAATCTTCTTGGACACGAAGGTGTGAATGACGAAGGTATTCGGGCATTCGGGGTGCAAGAGGATTAAATATCGGAATACCCAAAATTTTGATGGCTATGAATGGCAGCTTGCGCATTCATCTTCTTTTGTTAAGTAATGATGCTTAGAAAAGGTAAACTTCCCCTCGATCCTGGTCTTCAGCCAAGGAACTGGTCTAAGTTTTCTTTTGAGATGAACTTCCCCTCGATCCTGGTTTCCAACCAAGGAACTGGTCTTAGTTTCTAAAACAAACTTCCCCTCGATCCTGGTTTCCTACCAAGGAACTGGTCTTAGTTTCTTTTGTCAATAAACTTAATTGACAAGGGACGCTATGTGTAGCGGTTTTCCTCAAACTTCTCGCCGAATTTTCCTGGGGAGATGCCATTTGACGGAAAAAGTTTTGACGCCAGACTTGCTGGGGAACCCAGTCGTCTGAATTGTAGAGTTGCACAAACTTCTCTATTGGAGACGCCATTTGTTTCTACTGGAGAAAGCGAGTTTCTTGGAAGACTACTTTCACTTGGGGTGACATCATACTTTTCTCGGGATCTTCCCGGAGAAACGCCATATGATGGGGTCCAATTTTGAGGTGCCGATGACCTTTTCATCAGCGGTCTCTTCGGAGCGAAACTGGCATGCTGCCGAATCTCTGATTACGAGGCTTTCTCTGTGGATTTTCCTTAATCAGGGAAAGCAAGGATATCATCTTCAATGGCGAAGAGTGATGTTTGTTGAACGTTTTCTCTGGTTTTTCAGAGGTTCAAGTTATCAAAGTGGTCGATGACCCAACTTCAATCCAGAAATAAATTGGAGGAGAGATTGTTCAGACGCGACACTTCCTGACGAGGAAAGAATCGACTACTCGATTGAGAGGACTGTTATCACTAGGGGATAAGACCGACCAGAGTGACAGTGATGTAATATGAAATGTAAATCAATAATGCATGGTGTATGTATATACTGACAAAACTGACGCGACATACAAATTGACGGATGAACATGGCTGGATACTCGGCCATCGCGGGACGAAGAAGTACCGTTGGTCCAAAAGTAGCAATTCTACCTTGCTTAGGAGAGATAGTCCCTGCGGGGAATACCGTTGATCGGGCTTAGGAGATAAGAACTCGGCCGAGGCGTGTCAGACGAAACAAGGTCTCTGACACAGTTGATCCCTTCATTCAGGCGTACTGGGTTAGAAGGAGTACTTTGATTCTGCACTTTGAAGTTCGCCTACTTCTGGAGAAGCGATTGATGTTCCTTTGATGTTCAACAGTCAAAAGAAATTGCCGACTTTATTTTAAAAGCGGAAAAAGTTTTAACAAGTAAATTCATTTTTTGTTTTATTTCAAGAATCGTTAATCATGTTAACAACGTCGTTCTGTAAAGCTAAAACAAATAAGAATTACAAACAAAAGCACAAGGGCTCAAATTTTATTGATAAGATGGAGATCAGCCAAACGCGTGATTCCAAAGAGTATATACGAAGTTAGAAAATGGTAATTTACAGGGAAAAGGGCTACGTTGAAACATAACGACCACTATTCTTCTACCAACTTTGAATTCGGGACATCCTGAGCTTCTGTCGAAGATGACCTTGACTGGAGTTTTCCTCCGATGGTTGGTGTAACTGCTGCTGAGGGACTTGCCTCTGTTGAACCCAGTTACTTGCCATTATCCCTAACTTTTGCCTGGATTGTACTGTGATGTTTCCAATCCACCGGGATGATGATTTCTTTTCATGTCTCTAACTTTTTCCTGGACCACCCTTTCGGGTTTTCAATCCACCGAGACGTTTTTTTTTTTTTTTTAGGCTAAGTATTTCTTGACTACATCAACATTCGTGGGGTAGGCAAATTCCTCTTCGTCCATAGTTGCGAGTCTCAAGGCGCCGCCTGAGAAAGCTTTCGTGACCACATAGGGACCATCATAATTCGGAGTCCACTTGCCCCGAGAGTCAGTGAGAAATGATTGAATCTTCTTGAGCACGAGGTCTCCTTTTCTGAAGACACGAGGTCGAACCTTTTTTTCGAACGCCCTCTTCATTCTCTGTTGATACAACTGACCGTGGCATAGCGCCGTTATTCTCTTTTCTTCGATCAGATTCAGTTCGTCAAGTCGGCTTTGACACCATTCAGCTTCGGTGAGCTTAGCTTCCATCAATACTCGGATTGACGGGATCTCTACTTCTATAGGAAGCACTGCTTCCATGCCATATACTAGAGAGAAAGGGGTAGCCCCTGTTGAAGTGCGGACATATGTGCGATAACCGTGAAGAGCAAATGGTAGCATGTTGTGCCAGTCTTTGTAGGTTATAACCATCTTTTGAACGATCTTCTTGATGTTCTTGTTAGCCGCTTCTACCGCTCCGTTCATCTTGGGTCGGTAGGGAGATGAGTTATGGTGTTCAATCTTGAACTCTGCACACAACTCTTTCATCATCTTATTGTTCAAGTTAGACCCATTATCAGTAATGATCTCGCTTGGAACACCATAACGGTAGATGATATTGTTTTTGATAAATCAGGCCACCACTTGTCGGGTTACATTAGCATACGACGCTGCTTCGACCCACTTGGTGAAGTAGTCAATGGCTACCAGGATGAACCGATGTCAGTTTGAAGCCTTAGGTTCAATCAAGCCAATCATGTCGATTCCCCATATGGAAAATGGCCATGGGGAAGAGAGAAATTTGAGATGTGATGACGGTACATGAATTTTGTCGGAGTATATCTGACACTTGTGACACCTCCTCATGTACTTGTAGCAATCGGATTCCATAGTCAACCCGTAGTACCCTGCTCTTAGAATTTTTCTCGCCATTGCGTGTCTATTGGCATGAGTGCCAAAGGATCTTTCATGAGTTTCCTTCATAAGCATGTCTGCTTCTGGTCTGTCTACGCATCAGAGTAAGACCGTGTCAAAATTTCTCTTATAGAGAGTGTCACCGCTCAGGAAGAAGTTTCCAGCCAATCTTCTGAGGGTTTTTCTATCTTTCCTGGATGCCCCAGGTGGGTACTCTTGTTTCTGAAGGAAGCATTTGATATCATGATACCAAGGTTTGTCGTCTATGATTGCTTCAATCGTGAAGACGTAGGCGGGTCGTTCAAGGCGCATTATGTCGATCTTAGGTATGTCATTCCATTGACCTACACTAATCATAGAAGAGATAGTGGCTAATGCATTAGCCATGTGATTCTCTTCACGAGGGATGTGATGAAACTCAACTCTGTTGAAGAAAGGTAACAACCTTCTTGCATAGTCTTTGTAAGGAATCAATCCTGACTGGTATATGTTCCAATCTCCTTTTATCTGATTGATAACCAAGGCTGAGTCGCCATATACGTCCAAGTTTTTGATCCTTAAATCAATCGCTTCTTCGAGACCCATAATACAAGCTTCCTATTTGGCCTCTTTGTTCGTACATTTGAACGTAAGTCTGGCGGTGAAAGGAATGTGGGTACCCTGAGGGGTAACAATGATTGCCCCAATTCCGTTTTCGTAATGATTAACTGCTTCGTCAAAGATAAGTCCCCATTGGGAACCTGGTTCTGGCCCTTCACCGGGTAGCGGTTCATCGCAGTCTTTCATTTTTAGACACATGACATCTTCGTCTGGGAAGTCAAACCCGATTGATTCTTGATCGTCAATCGATTGATAAGCCAAATAATCGGCTAAAATACTTCCTTTAACGGCTTTCTGAGCGTGGTACTCTATGTCATATTCCGATAACAGCATCTGCCAACGGGCAATTCTTCCCGTAAGAGCAGGTTTTTCGAAAACGTACTTGATTGGATCCATTTCGGAGACCAACCAAGTAGTATGACGAATCATGTACTGGCGAAGACGTTTGGCTGCCCAAGCCAAAGCACAGCAAGTTTTCTCGAGCATCGTGTACCGAGTTTCACAGTCGGTGAATTTCTTGCTCAAATAGTAAATGGCATACTCTTTCCTTTTGGTTTCGTCTTATTGGCCAAGTACACATCCCATTGAGTCCTCTAGGACTGTGAGGTAAATGATCAGTGGTCTTCCTTCCACTGGAGGTGATAGAATCGGAGGATTCAACAGATATTCCTTAATACTGTCGAAGGCGGTTTGGCAATCTTCTGTCCAAACGCAATCCTGGTTCTTTTTCAGTAATTTGAAAATCGGCCCACATGTGGCGGTCATAAGGAATATGAATCTGGAGATGTAGTTCAAACGTCCCAAGAATCCTCTGACTTGTTTTTCAGTTTTCGGAGAAGGCATTTCTTGAATGGCCTTGACCTTGTCAGGATCAACCTCAATTCCTTTATGGCTGACGATGAACCCTAGTAGTTTCCCTGAACGGACACCGAAGGTGCACTTGTTAGGATTCAAGCGGAGCTTGAATTTTCTTAAACGTTCGAACAATTTTGACAGATGTTCAATGTGCTCACTCTCTGTTTTTGATTTTGCAATCATATCATCGACATATACCTCGATTTCCTTGTGTATCATGTCATGAAACAGAGTAATCATGGCCCTTTGATAGGTTGCCCCGACGTTCTTCAAGCCGAACAGCATCACCTTGTAACAAAAGGTGCCCCATGGGGTAATGAACGAAGTTTTCTCCATGTCTTTCGGTGCCATTTTAATCTGGTTATAGCCCGAGAATCCATCCATGAAGGAGAATACTTTGAACTTTGATGTACTGTCTACCAGCATGTCAATGTGTGGTAAAGGAAAGTCGTCCTTTGGACTAGCCTTGTTTAGATCCCTGTAATCAACACACATTCTGACCTTTCCGTCCTTTTTGGGAACGGGTACGATGTTGGCTAACCATTGAGGATATTCAGACGTAGCGAGGAAACCCGCGTCAATCTGTTTCTGTACCTCCTCCTTGATTTTGATGGCCATGTCCGGGTGAGTGCGTCTCAACCTTTGTTTTACTGGCGGACATTCCAATCTTAACGGTAAGTGATGTTCCACGATGCTGGTATCCAACCCTGGCATGTCCTGATAGGACCAAGCGAATACATCGGGGAATTCTTTGAGAAGCCTTATCAAACTTTCTTTGGCAGTTGGACTGAGCAGTGCCCCAATCCTGATTTCTTTTCTCTCTTTTTCTGAACCCAAGTTTACCGTTTCCAACGGCTCTTTGTGAGGTTCAATGGACCTTTCCTCTTGTCTGAGTAGTCGAGAGATCTCTTTTGGAATTTTGTCGTCATTTTCTTCTTCAGCCTCGAATACCGGGAACTCAAAGTTGGGAGAAGGCATCGGATCGTATGTTTCAACGGGGTTTAAAACAAGCAATCTGCATGACGTTATGATTCGTGTTTAGAAGAGATAGAGAAAATGCAAGTGTGTGCAGTGTTTTTATTTTACTGCTTGTTTTTATTTGAATTGTTTTTTAGGATTACCATTTTCTGAAATAGCAAAAAGAGAAAACAGCAATTAATGCGGAAATTACAGAACGACGTTATTTTATTAACGAACAAGTCGATCCTTGAAACTACAGCCCTATAAAACAAAACTCTGTCGCTTTGGGCAAAGCGAAGAGGGAAAATTTACAGAAAGCGAGCCCTATCAAAACATCCGTTTCACCTGGGCAGGGTGAAAGGTTAAAGATGGCAATTACTTTGACTGATGAACGATCTCTGGAACCTCAACGGCAACCCATTGGCGGCGAACTCCTCGGTGAATCACAAAGTCTGCCACCTTCTTTGATTTGTCTTCAGAAATAACGCTGATTTCTGGTGGTGCAGGATCATTGGAATTTGTCTCCCAGGCAGAGTTGTCGTAGGAGAATTCCTCTGTTGCATTTTGCATATCATTTGTGCTCTCAGCTGTATCTCCCCATTCAGTTGGCTGGATATCTTCGAGCCTGATACAAGAGCTTTCAGGAGCGGTGTACTTGACCATATAGTCGAATTTTCCACTCGGTTGTCCCAGAGTGTCCCAAACTTCTTTGGAACTGGAGGAGTCATCTCTCTCGATGACGTTGACCTCGAGAAAAGCATAGTTGATGAATTCAAGTCCTGCGAATGTTGCGAATTCATCTTCATGTTGAGTAGCTTCAGAATGACCTGAGTGTTGATCCCATGACATGGTGGGGACACAGGTATTCTGTTCAGTGATGCTCAGCTGATTTTCATTGTTCGGCTGACTTTCTTGCCCCAAATCTCCTGGATAAGGTCGCCACATTGGCAGACCATCCATTGGGCCATAGTAGTTGTAGTCAAATTGGTCTTTCATCAGAGTGTCTTCCTCTAATGAATTGGGCGGAGCACGGTATCCTTCCGGATCACAATCCCCGTATATCATTTCGACGTCTGACCTTGGTATAAATCTCGGACTCTGTGCGGGATAGCAAAATGGTATAGGCACCTCCTCCTGAGACATATAGTTGTCCTCGTTAAGGTAGGACTTCCACTCCATATCTGTGTCAGAGGAATCTTCTTCATTGATAGCATGTACTGCTTGAGACAATGGGTGGAGGAAACCTCCACTGTGGAAGAAGTTCAGAATGGGATAAAGACTTTCATCGTTGGCAGTTGTCCGGGTACAGGTTGCAGAAAAACCAAGACCCTTCTTTGTTGTATTGCTAGTAGGAATGACAAGTTGTCCCCATCCTGTCGTATCGGTACTCTCGACTGCTTTGATAGCATCGTTGTATGAAGAAACGGGAGTTCCTTCTTTGAACTGATTGTTCTTGCTCACCGATAGTGTTTGGAACTAAGTTCCAATAACCTCCTCGGGTTCTATACCAGCAGATGATGACAAGTTACTCACAAGCAAGGCTTGTTCTCTACAGACTGTGACAAGTTGATCGTTCTTGACGAACTTTAGCTTTTGGTGAAGGGTTGAAGTAACCGCTCCAGCCTGATGTATCCAAGGTCTTCCTAATAAACAACTGTACGTTGCCTGGATGTCCATGACCTGGAAAGTGACTTGGAAAGTGTGAGGACCAATAGTTATAGGAAGATCAACTTCGTCGATAACCATTTTTCTGGATCCGTCGAACGCTTTGACGACGACCTCGCTGATTCTCATCGGAGGGCCTTTGAATGATAATTGCATCAAAGTAGACTTCGGCATAACATTCAGGGCTGACCCTGTGTCTACCAGTACGCTGGCTAAAGCATCGTCCTGGCAGTTAACTGTGATATTGAGCGCCATGTTATGACGGCGACCCTCTTCGGGTAATTCCTCATCACTAAATCCCAAATTGTTGCAGGAAGTAATGTTAGAGACAATACTATCGAACTGTCTGATTGTTACATCCTGTTCCACAAAGGCTTGCTCCAAGACTTTCTGTAGAGCCTCCCTGTGGGCTTCTGAACTGAGTAACAGTGATAATACCGAGATCTTTGAAGGAGTTTGTAACAGTTGATCGACAATGTTGTGTTCACTCCTTTGGATGAGCTTCAGCATCTCATCATTATTTTTCGAAAGGTCGGGATTACTGGATTGACCGACTGATGGATTGGGAGCTTCTGTCTGAAGTTCCTTTTCCTTGTTAGGTTCTCCAACTCCTCGGTTGAAGATTCTACCACTCCGTGTCACACGACTGATGTCTGCAATGTTCACGACGGAGGGTAATGGAATTTCCTTTCCATTCTCAATGGTCGTTGCACCGTATTTGTAAGGGATAGCCTTAGTTGATTCATACGGTAGTGGTCCCGGTAGATAGATGACTACGGGAGCCTTCTGATTCTTCTGACCATCATAAGTAATCTCGATCTGTTCCTGATTGGGAACTTTAGATTCGTCAAGTAGAGGGATGATGGCAAAAACATCCCTGGTCCTGTGATGACCAGAGATTGTGACAACATCCTCGACTTGATCGGCAAGGTAGTTCGGCGTCAAGTTGATGGGTCCAGAACCTGGATATGGGCGAATCTCTCCACGATCCACCTGACCCTGAAGAGCTGCTCTCACAAGGTAACACCCTTGGTTACTTTCTGAACAGACGCTACAACAGTCATAATTGTGTAGTGGCACCTGGCCACGCCCACTTTGAATACAATGTAACCTCACTAGGTTAGCTTCCACAGATCGGACATCCTGACTCTGACGCCGAGTAGGATTCCTGTTACTGATACTAATCTACTAAGTATCTTCATCCATATAGATTGGCATCCACCAGTGATTTAACAAGTGCTGAAGTGCCTCTTGGACAAGGGTACAACCTCGATCGTTTTTGCAATCCGCTTTACAGCTTTGATAATCATGTGACATTAAGAATCTGAGTCGGACCTGCTCAGCATGTAACTCTACCAAGTTGGTATTCATCACGCGAATATCAAAAATATGAACCATGTTAATCTGATAAGGGTTCCTATCATGGTAGTCTTGGATCCATCCAAGATCCATCTGACGCTGGAGGGCCTATTGTATGAAAGAGCATCCCTGTTTGTTTACCGAGCAAGTCAGACAAGAACTATAATCGTGCCGCGGCAGATTATGATACTGGCTTTGCCTTGAGTGCATTGCCACCAGATTGACATTCATCGCACGGATGTCGTGGTTCTGAATGACGTTAGAATTCGTGTAAACCATGTTAACTCCATGAACTTGGTGCTCTTGGATCCATCCGATATCCATCTGTTCCTGTAGAGCTAATTGCACCACAGAACATCCCTGATTGTCTTTAGAACAGATATCACACTGATGATAGTTATGAGGTGGCACATGGCCATATCCACTCTGTCTACAATGCATCTTGACCAGATTGGTCTTCAACAAGAGTACATCATGAATTTGATAGACATTGTTAAATTCTCCTTCTATCAAATTGACTGCAGCCTTCTCGTGTTGAGGCAGCGGATTTGTGAGAACATTAGGATTCATATCCTTGAAGGATAAGACCCCGCTCCTAACAATTTTTTGCACGTTGGACTTGAAATTGAGACAAGTCTCTATGTTATGCCCTGGACCTCCTTGATGATAAGGGCATGTTTGATCCACCTTAAACCAAAAAGGCGGATTTTCCGGTACTGTAAGAGGAGATTTAGTCTGAATGTGCCCCTTAGCCAGTAGTAATGGAAACAGCTCTGCGTACGAAATGGGTATAGGATCAAACCCTGATGGTCATGTTGTACGGTTGTTGTTGTATGGAGGACGAGCCTGCTGAAGAGGCTGTTGTGTCCTTTGTTGATCAGGTTGGCTCTGCGCAACCTGAGGTTGATACGCAAGAATAGACGCAGGGTTGATAGCAGGAGTTACCGCCGCTACCGGTTGATAACGTCGCCTTTGCTTTCTGAGAGAGATATTCCCGATATCTTGCTCTTTTTTCTTAGGGAGAGCACTACCGTATTTTTTACTACCGCTCGTCGATCCAGTGTCTTTTACCAAACGTCCTTCTCGGACGGCTTCCTCAAGACGTACGCCAATGCCCACCATCTCGGTGAAATCACTGGGTGCACTGGAAACCATTCGGTCATAGTAAAATGAGCTTAAGGTCTTTAAGAAGATCTTTGTCATCTCTTTTTCCTCAAGAGGTGAACAAATTTGAGCGGCAATTTCACGCCACCTTTGAGCATACTCCTTAAAGGTTTCCATGTCTTTTTGCGACATCGATCTGAGTTGATCTCTGTCGGGTGCCATGTCCAAATTGTATTTGTATTGTTGGACGAAGGCAGTACCAAGATCTCTGAATGTACTGATCGTAGTACGGTTTAAACCCATGTACCATTTGAGTGCGGCACCGGTTAAACTATCCTGAAAGTAGTGAATCAGTAGGTCCTGATTCTCCGTCTGAGCTGACATCCACCGAGCGTACATCACCAGATGGCTCTGAGGGCAAGAGTTACCCTTGTATTTTTCAAAGTCGGGCACTTGGAACTTGTACGGGACTTTCACATTGGGGACCAAGCAGAGGTCTGCGGCGTCCTTTCCAAATAAATCCTGACCGCGAATGGCTTGTAGTTCCTTCTGCATTTCCAAGAACTGCTCCTGGAATTCCTCCATTCTGTCAAACATAGTTTCCTTCTTACCCGAAGGTGTCTGTGGAATCTGTCCTTCTGGGACAGTGTGCACCACAGGGGGTGGTACCGTGACTACAGCAGTGAATCTTGGCGTTTCCTGAAGTTTGTAACCTTCAAGAGTCTTCAGCATGCCTCTGGCATCTTCGCTTTCCCAAAGTTTGTAACCTTCAGGCCCAGCGGCTTCTGTTGTGATTCCCTGATCTTCAGTGATCGGCGGAACATATCCTTCCGGGATATAGTTTGCAGGCATGCCCCAGGGACGATCTTTCGGCATCTGATACCTAGGATCATACTTCTCCACTATGGGCGTTGAGGTGATCTCTGATATCACAGTCCTTTGTAGCTGAGCTTCTGCCATGGCTTGCATGTCGTGACGAAGCTTTCTCATATCCTCTCTCAGAGCGTCGATCTCCTCTTTCAACTCTATGTTCTCTTCCTCAAGATCATCCATCTTTTTTTTACGATTGGCCCGAGTATTGTATGAATGAGGCAGTTTGACTCTAGAATCGAGACACAAACATGAGATTCGTAGGGAAGAAGAATACGCGATGTGAGAATGATGAATGCAATGATTATATTAATTGTTTTTGGTTTAATTAAAATAAACTTCGACAATTAGATTGCAAATATCAAACAGTGGGGAAACCCCTTTTTATTGAAATTCAAAGGATTACAGAAATGGAAATACAGTAGATTACAAGGTGCAGAAACAGAAACCTAAACTAATGGGTCCTGAGTCCTCTCTGAAGAGCAATTGGGTGCTGACTCTGGTATCTTCCTTTTCTTTGACCGGGGCTCTTGGGCCGTTGTCGGGTTGTCATTCCTTTGCCAAGTGAAAGGAGTGAGCAAATTCCTTTGGTCATCTTGATTCTCTACAGCATGTTGCTCCAAAATTTCAATCAGAGCATCTTTCTCTTTCAGTAATTGTTGTATTTTGATGCACTCGACGTCGAGGGTGCGGTATCTGTTCTTCCAAGACCTCCTCTCCCGTTGAACTTTGTTGAGAGTAACCTGAATCTTTTCAGTCTCAGTCATGAAGTACATGACAGATTCCCTCGGCGGAAGAATTCCGTAACGAGGATAAGGCATCTTTAGCTTGAGAGCTCTAGTTTGTACCCAATGGAGATAAGGCTCCACCGAGACACAGTCCGGTTTTCCTAGAGACTCTCGTCCTTTCTTATGAACATGCTTCCAAGCGTGCACTATTTCCATCTTTAGTGCTCTGTCATTTTCTCCTTCTTTGAAGAAAAGACCTTCCAGATGAACACCCCGTGGGACGTGTCTCATCGGGTATCCAAATTGACGATGAACGAGAATTGGATGATAGTTGATTCCTCCCTTAGTTCCTATAAGGGGTACGTTGGGGAAGTTTCCACAACGATCAATGATCCTGATTCCATCATAGATCCTACTACACCAATCTATATCAGAGTTGGTAAGAGACATGATCTTCTGCGACCAACGTAAGGTACTCTTGCAATCCCAAAAAGTAGCAGACTTGGGTAAGTGAGAGATAAACCATTTATAAAGCAAAGGTACACAGCATGTGATCTCCCCTCCGCGGTACAAATTTCCCAAGTGTACAGAATGATACGCATCTGCGAGCAAAGTCGGCACAGGGTTTCCAATGAGAAAAACCTTAATGGAGTTAATATCGACGAAGTTATTGATGTTGGGAAACAAAAATAACCCGTAGGTGAGCAAGACAGAGATGCTTTCAAAAGCAGTCACGTTTCCTATACTGGAAAAATACAGGGCCTTCTTTGTCAAGAACTGGGCTGGCAAACCTTGTATGCCACCCTTAGTGGTTAGGTGAGTCCTAACCTCAGACTCGTCTAAATGAATTGCTCTTGCAATGGTCTGATTCTTTGGAATTTCTTCCAGTCCAGAAAATGGAGCTCGATCTGTGATGTGTAGATCAATCAGATGAGAATTCTCCTCCAGCGTTGGTGCGAGCTGGTAATCCGGGAATGTGAAACAGTGATAAACTGGATCATAAAACTGAATGAGCGCATCCATGATTCCCTCAATCACATGGACTCTTAACAGTGGTAGCAAACCTCCGTGCTTGTCTCTGAAAGCCTCCTGGTTAGTGATCATCCTTGCTAACCTTCTTAAATTCTCTAGCTTTGGAACCTTGAAGGTATAACTATGAGTTCTCCTTCTACCGAAATCCATTAGTGCAATCCTTTTCTCTGATATTTGCAATCACAATCTTAGTTTAATTTGAAAAACAGAGAGACTGGAAGAGAAATTTTTTTGAATGTTTTAATGTTTTTAAATGAATGCATGAATACAGCACACAAAAACATAGAAAAAACATGGGGTCAAAGGGTCGTTGTCATGAAGTCAAGGCTCTACCCATCCCCAAAGGTTTATACTAAGGTGATTTTTGTACCTGTACTCATTATCATCAGCTCCTCCCAGGAAAACAAAACAACAAGCGGATCGCCAACGAGTTGTAGAGCAATCTTAGAGTAAGTGCCATTCACCGAGAATAGATCACCAGCCTCAAATGAGGGTAGTATCGCGTAACAACTATTCCCGATAGTTTCCGCACTACAAAAGGGTTTGGCTCCTCAGCTTCTCAGGCTTAACAATCGGCCCATTGTCTAGGTGAGAGAATGGGTTGCATTAGTCAGCCTCTACTGAGGTTGATGGTCGACCTCGTCGCCATCACTTATCTTAAGTGTATACTCAATCTTTCCACATACGGCATCATCCGCATTCCCATTAGCAGAAAAATAAACACGTATAGCAATTAGGAAAAGCAGTATATATATTTGTCCTAAACATCCTAGACCTTTAAAGCTATGAATCCTAAGTTCCTGACAGAAAATGGGTTCCCCGACGGAAGCCCCAATCTGTGGTTTTCACATAAGTGAAGAGAAAAAAGGGAAACAGAGATGTAAGCCCCACGGTGGGCGCCATTTTTCTGTTGGCGGCCACCGCCATGAAAATGACTTACCCAAGGTTTAAATTGTAAGAAAGAAAGAACCGGCCCCACGGTGGGCACCATTTTTCTGTAGCGAGCGATTTTGGGCGTGGTTCTTAAGCACTGGTCGCTCTCTGCGGTTGAGCTTACTACAGGTCGATTCATTTTTTATCCTATTAAAGCTGATGAAGGAAGGGAAATAGATGTCTCCAATTAACCCTGCTTTGCATACTGAGTTTAAACAGCGGTCTGTTAGGTTACGAATGCTATCAATGTGGGGGGGCCTTTGTACTGGTTATTTGTATTTTCGCCAATACGGTTTTATTTCTTTTTATTTTGACAGAATGTTTCTGGCGGGGAAGAAGGATTAGGATGTTAGGACTGATACTTTTTGATGTGAGAGTATGGGATTTTGGGTTTTTGTTTAGTGTGCTCGCTAAGATTTTTTCTTTCAATCTTATGCCTACGTATTCCCGTTTACCGAAACAGGGAAATCAGAGCGTTCGTAGTTCCTCCTATTCTATGGGAGGAAATGGTTGTTTTGGTGTCTTGTTCAAAGCCCAAGACGTGAAGCGAAAGGTAGTTTGTATCTTGTTCAAAGCCCAAGATGTGAAGCTGAAGGGTTTATTTGTATCTTGTTCAAAGCCCAAGATGTGAAGCTAAAAGGTGTTGTCTTTAGAGAGAATTTGTCATCTCTAAAGAGGTTTGTCTATCACAACTGTTGGGTGACCGATTATAAAGGAGGATTACTTTAACCGGGATACGCGGATCCTAGCAATTCCATAATTTCCTTTATAGGGGGTTTTAACCTGAAGGAGAAGAATTTAACTCAGTGTAGAGCAATGCCATCTTTCCTTAGGAATTTCTCATGCTAAAAGAGGGACAGTGGCATGGATGTAGATGATCCAGAGGCTTGCCACTTACAGCGATTAGATGAAGGGGCTGTTGATGTTTATGTACTGTGAACGAGGCACAACTTTGATGCTAAAAGGTTAATTGGATCAACCAGTGGTTTTCTTATATAAAGCCTAAGAGGAGGCTAGTATGTATCTCGTACAAAGCCCGAGAGAGAGAGGCTAAAAGGTTTTGACTCAACGAGGGAATCTTTTGGTATCTCGTATAAAGCCCGAGATGGAGGCTGTTTGACTCAACAAGAGAGTTTTTTGTATCTCGTACAAAGCCCGATATGGAGGCTATTTGACTCAACAAGAGAGTTTTTGTATCTCGTACAAAGCCCGAGATTGAGGCGAAAGGGGTGATTGACTCAATGAGGGAGTCTCTTATGTGTCTCGTATAAAGCCCGAGAGAGAGGCTAAAAGTTGTTTCAGTTAAGTGACAGGTCCAGTATACTGATTTTTGAAAGAGAAAATCAGTTCTTATATGAGCAACACTGTACTCAAGGATTTGATTCAAGGATCCAGGTTATTCCTGTTCTTTAAGGAAGCGGGAAATCCGAAGGGTATTGAGACTGTCCGAGTCTACGGGTTTACTCCCTATTCTTGAAGGGTGCTTGAGAATGTCTTTGAGACTCAAGGAGATTAGATTGTCCAAGTCTAGAGTTTTAACCTTTGTACTATGTTTTGAGAAATAGTAGTAGACTCTATGAAAGGACTGTTCTATTAAGATGACTAAGTTCTGTTCCTATACCTCTAGGAGGTCGTCGGGACAATTTGTACGAAGCCCAAGATGAGGCTGGAAACTTTTAAGAAGTCGATCGGTCCTTGTACTAAGCCCAAGAGAAGGCTATCATTCCCGGAGGAGGAGATTGTTAGTTCTTGTATTGGCTGGAATTTTGGTAAAACAAAGCTGAACAATGTTGATGTCATATGTCTGATGTCATAACATTGGTTCTTATCATTGTTGTTGCATGGTTGCAGTTTTGTGGTCTGATGTTATACATGATGTCTTGACATCAGTTGACAGAACATCAGAAAACCATCTGTTGTGGTTTTTGTATTGCAGAATGTTAAGGTGCTGAAGAGTTAAAGTGATGAAGAGTGATGTCACATGCGATGTCTTGACATCACTATACCAGAACATTAGTCTGCTGTATTATTAGGGCTGCGCGTGTTTCTGTTATTGAAGAGATGTTCTGCTGAAGAGAGTGAGAGATTGTAGGCGAATATCTTGGTAAAGATATATTCTGGTGCAATCATAAGTGAAGCAGATCTTGTTGCTATTTTTAGGGTTGAAAGATATGAAAAGATTTGAAGATAAAATCTGGTTTTAAATTCAAATCAAATCAGATATTTGGAGAAGATCTTGCAGCTGAATAGTGAAGATTTAAAAGATACATAATATCCTGGAAATATTATGTGGAGCTGAAGTTAATGTTTGAAGATTTAATTGAAGATTTGATTGAGGAATTAATTGAAGATCTATTTAGTAGCAGAATCTTTTAGAGATTTGGAACAGAAGATTTGATATGATTTGAAGGCCCAAATCCAGTTGGGAAATAGGTTATAAATAGAAGCATTGTAACCTAGTTTTAGTAAGCCAGCCATCATGTAGATTATAAGGGCTGTGTTGGTTGATGAACCACCCGGTTTGTGGGATGGTCATCGTGTTTATCTCGAAGCCTGTAGGTAAGAGATGTATTGTTCTTGGAGGAAGCTTTGAAGCAACTCCAAAGGGGTGTCATGGAAGTGTGTCTTCCAAAGTCTATGTAATAGAAAAGTTTAAGGAGTCAAGCTGTTGATGCAGTGACGGTGTAGTTGACTGCTAAACATCATTGCGATGATTGGAAGTGAGATGGAGTCTCTTACCTAGGGAGAACTTAGGTAGAAGGGTCATTGGGTAGTGATTGAATTAGGTAGATTGTCAACTGGTGTGTTGAGTCTGTAATTTGATACTACTAATAGTGGACTTCCTTCCTGGCTTGGTATGCCCCCAGATGTAGGTTGGTTGAACCGAACTGGGTGAACAATTGATTGTGTTCATTTACTATTTTTATTATTGCCTTGTTCAGCAGATTGCGATGTTGTGACATTGCACAAGACATCACACATTTGTACCAGAATTTCAATTGGTATCAGAGCAGGCATCCTGTCTGTTTCTGGATGAGATCTTGCGAAGATACTTTATGGTTCATGAGCAAGGAAGATAGTGTTGCTGAGATGGTCACATGGTGTTTGAATAGTCCCTTGAAGTGGAGGATGGACTATTGGACCTATCAGTTGTGTAGCTTTGGTGGAGAACTGTTGTTGTGTGTTTTCAAACCTTGTTGTTGGTACTTGGTCTAAGGTGATGGTGTGCAAGGATTATTGAGCAGTGCCTGAAGGTTGTTGAGGAGTTGTTGTGTGTTCCGCTGCATGGTATCTGATGTAACCCTGGTGGTGAGATTCTAGGAAGGTATGCTCTTGGAAAGACATTAGGGTTTGGTCTCCTCAGCAGGATATTCTATGAGGATTATCTCTTATTTGTGTTTTGGGAAAGAAGTGATCAAAAGGCATTGAAGACCAATCTGTCCAGAACATTGAAAGAAGAGGGTGGAGACAAAGCAAAAGAGTATCACTGTCAAATCTTTCATGCGGGAGTGAAGATCTTGATAAGTTATCTCTTAAGCTTAGTTGTGATGACCGAATGAGGAGGAAGTTTCATCAAGAAAGAAGCTGAGCTTAATATGTCAATTCTAATGTCTCGACATCGCGCTACACATGAGTAGTTTATGAAGGATGGCAGTTATCACTCTTAAGTTAGACAAGAGGTTTGAACCTTGTGCTTATAAGAAGAAGCTTCTGGAAGAGTGTGTATACAAGTTACTGCAGCTTTGTTAGTCTGATCTTGGAAGTTGATCAGATGTTGATAGGTTCTCGTGTGTTCCCTACAAGAGATATGTGTGGTTGTAGTCTCCAAATCTATAGGAGATGGTTGATGTTAGAACTGATGTTGAAACATCATTTCAGTTCTTTGCTCAGGGTGGAGTAAAAGATCAAGACACTGACCTAACCTGGAAGGCTTTTGTGGTATGAATGGTTGTCATAATGGTATGTCATGAAGAAGATTCAGAAGATGCTGGAATCTGAAGAAGGGTTAAACCACAGGGATTTAAGATCAATTGCTATTTGGGATATTCACAAGTATTTATTGATTATCCTTGAAAGACAAGTTTAAGGATGTTCTGTCAATTGTTTTAACATCTTTTCATCAGAGGTTTGGAGAATCATGGGAGGGGTTCTACATTCGCTCACAAGTCACCTAGGTGTTGACCTGGGATTGTTGCTTAGCATCTGTTTCTAGAAAGTATTATGAATGACTTGTCCAGATGGTGGTGTTGTTGAAGATAAAGATGGAAGACTATGAAGACATCATAATCTTGATGGTTACAGCTTGGATCAGTTTATTTCTTATCTAAGTGGTTTGGAGCATGGTGTTTGCTCTGGTTGTGAAGGTCGAGGATAAGTGGCAGTTATCTCTGGCTTTCTACTAACGGCTCTACTAAGGGAAGTGACTTTCTTTAGTATTGCTATGGGGTAGTCTTGGACTACTTATTTTCTGAAGATTCAGATGTGGTAGGTTTGAAGTCTTTGGAGTTTCTAAGCAGGATGGAGGTTGTCTACTCAAACTTGATTGTTGAATCAAGTCTATGAGAGCATGGAAATCTGTTTCTGCAAAGGGAGGAGGTTCTTCTGAGTGGCAGAAGGAAGAGTTGAATTCAACAGTTGGATGTCATAATGTTCTGACATCTAGCTTAGCATCAGAAGTCTCAGCTGGTAAGGTGGCACATCAGCTAATGATAAGGTGATCTACAGGAATGAACAATAGGATGCTTCAAAAAGATCGTTCTCATGGCAGTTTGCGGGAGCTGCAGGAAGGAGAAGATGTTACATGACCATGGCTTATGGAGTCTAAGTGTGTTTGCTTTTGAGCAAGTGGAACATGTGACTTGAAGATCAAGTTTCCTTGGTGGATCAGGATATCTTTGTGAGAGTTCTGATAAACGTGAAAAAGGTCAAAATGTGGCATTTGGCTATTTTCATTTGAGGATTCGTGCTTGAGGTGATCAAACTGTGGCATTGGTTGATCTCAAAAGTGAATTCAAAGAATCAAGATAATCAGAGTGTGGCAGCTGGTTATTATTGAGGATTGTCTTGGAACAAGTTACTCTTGGGCAGAAGGGTGATGAGTTGAAGACTCAAGAAGATTATTCTTCTTGAAGGTGGATGAGAGGTTATTCCCTGATGCTTTGGATTACTATGCAATAGTAAGTCCAGTTGGTGGAGCATATCAAGAATCAAGGTGATGATGTCTTGGTGTGTGGCAAATGTTCTAACTTGTGTTGGGACATTATCTGGTTGGATATCCTTGGTGAAGGATGATTATGCTCTGGTTCAGGAGCTTGGTGCCTACATTTTGCCTAAGGAGTGTCTACATAGTCATACGGGAGGATGATGAAGTAGAAGGTCTGCCTTGGATGGAGAATGTAGAGAAGACTGAAGAAGTCCAAAGTAACTTGTGAATGTGTCATAAGGAAGAATCAGAAGTTTTCAGACGTGTGCAGAAGAAGAGGTCATACAAATTGTCATGCCTTGTGTGAGAAGTCTGGATATTGTTGTTTGTGGCCATGATGGAGTAGCTTGATGTTTGAAGATGACACCCTGAGGGAACCTTATCAGCTGACTGTATAAGAAGTGTGTGAATTAGTAAGCATCATCTGCGGGTTATTTGTGAACAAAGACCTTGTTGGGAGCTTGGTAGTTATCTGATGGACTGGGCTTGTGGAATTGGAAGAAGCAGCATTAGTGTCTGAAGTGGCAGTTTAGTCATTATGGACAGGTTCTGATCTTGAGGATAAGTAGGTTGAAGACTTCTTTAGGTGGGTATAAGGACAGAAGGTTGTTGTCAGTGGTGTGATCTGATCAGAATGGCAGAAGATAAGGAGGTTTCTTCTAATACAAGTAAAAGGTGGTGGCAGTCCTTATCTTGTGTTGCAAGTGATCTGAAGACATTTGTTATGGAATATGTGAAATTCCAAATCAAGTGTTTTTTTTTGGACTTGACAGATCATGTATCGGAAATAATCATGATGATATTTTGCTCAACAAACACAAGAAGTGGCAGTTCTTAATGTTGAGAATGTGGCAATTCCATTGTGCTTCTATCTGGTGTCAAGTGTTCATCTTCATAAGGAGCATGGGTTGTTCATGGCAGGGGGAGTTAAGGCTGTTGTCTATGGTCTTTTACTGCAAGGATGCAGATTTTTGTGAAGATTGCGTGCTGATCAAGATTGTGAAGATTGGATATAATGTCAGATAACATGTTATGACATTAGGTTGCTGGATGACATGTTGGTGTTCTAGCCATGTGAAGCTAATTGTTTGAATCATATGTACACATGCTTCTAAGAAGGAGTCTGAAGGATAGCTTTGTGTGTATCTGGGAGATGTCACACTTGTCTTGGTGTGTTTTTAAGAAAGAGGAGTTTACTTAGAGTTCAGTGGAAGGTATTGTGAGTGTGCTTCAGAACTTGTGGATGATTGTGTGAAGCATTCCTGTCTGGATGAATGAAGACTATGTCTGGAGTTTCCAAATGTTATGGTATACTGGTCAAGAAGCACTAGATAGGGGGAGTTGATATTTTCTCTGCTGATCATTGAAAGTAGTAGCTACTGAGTCTGGGTTTTGTTCTGAGTATATTGGTTGGATGATTCAGAGTTTGCCTTTGGAATTTTTTTTGTGCTTGCTGCTATGTTCAGAGGTTGTCAAATTATGGCTAAAAAGGGGGAGAGTTAGCCTAGGTGTGCAGCTGTTTTGCTGGTTGCAGTGTTGAGGGGGAGTTGCTGCTGCTAGTTATATGCTGATGAGGTGATTTCTGCATTATTGGTTTTTGTTGCTGTTGGGTTCTCTGATGTTAGCAGAGATTGTTTTAGCCAAAATTAGCCAAAGGGGGAGATTGTTAGTTCTTGTATTGGTTGGAATTTTGGTAAAACAAAGCTGAACAATGTTGATGTCATATGTCTGATGTCATAACATTGGTTCTTATCATTGTTGTTGCATGGTTGCAGTTTTGTGGTCTGATGTTATACATGATGTCTTGACATCAGTTGACAGAACATCAGAAAACCATCTGTTGTGGTTTTTGTATTGCAGAATTTTAAGGTGCTGAAGAGTTAAAGTGCTGAAGAGTGATGTCACATGCGATGTCTTGACATCACTATACCAGAACATCAGTCTGTTGTATTATTAGGGCTGCGCGTGTTTCTGTTATTGGAGAGATATTCTGCTGAAGAGAGTGAGAGATTGTAGGCGAATATCTTGGTAAAGATATATTCTGGTGCAATCATAAGTGGAGCAGATCTTGTTGCTATTTTTAGGGTTGAAAGATATGAAAAGATTTGAAGATAAAATCTGGTTTTAAATTCAAATCAAATCAGATATTTGGAGAAGATCTTGCAGCTGAATAGTGAAGATTTAAAAGATACATAATATCCTTGAAATATTATGTGGAGCTGAAGTTAATGTTTGAAGATTTAATTGAAGATTTAATTGAAGATTTGATTGAGGAATTAATTGAAGATCTATTTAGTAGCAGAATCTTTTGGAGATTTGGAACAGAAGATTTGATATTATTTGAAGGCCCAAATCCAGTTGGGAAATAGGTTATAAATAGAAGCATTGTAACCTAGTTTTAGTAAGCCAGCCATCATGTGGATTATAAGGGTTGTGTTGGTTGATGAACCACCCGGTTTGTGGGATGGTCATCGTGTTTATCTCGAAGCCTGTAGATAAGAGATGTATTGTTCTTGGAGGAAGCTTTGAAGCAACTCCAAAGGGGTGTCATGGAAGTGTGTCTTCCAAAGTCTATGTAATAGAAAAGTTTAAGGAGTCAAGCTGTTGATGCAGTGACGGTGTAGTTGACTGCTAAACATCATTGCGATGATTGGAAGTGAGATGGAGTCTCTTACCTAGGGAGGACTTAGGTAGAAGGGTCATTGGGTAGTGATTGAATTAGGTAGATTGTCAACTGGTGTGTTGAGTCTGTAATTTGATACTACTAATAGTGGACTTCCTTCCTGGCTTGGTATGCCCCCAGATGTAGGTTGGTTGAACCGAACTGGGTGAACAATTGATTGTGTTCATTTACTGTTTCTATTATTGCCTTGTTCAGCAGATTGCGATGTTGTGACATTGCACAAGACATCACACATCTGTACCAGAATTTCAGAGATCATTATACGAAGCCTAAGAGGAGGCTGTGAATACTTCTAAGAAGCCGTAGGATCCTTGTACTAAGCCCAAGAGGAGGCGGGGTTGCTTTTAGGAAGCCTGTGGGTTCTTGTACGATGCCCAAGAGGAGGCCGATTACTTTTAAGAAGTCGATCGGTCCCCAAACCCCGATAAATTCAAGGCAAGCTATTCACAAGGAATAGATCAAGTCAGGAAAGTTCGAGAATTTGGAAGAAACTCAAGAGATGCCATTCACGGAGAAAAGATCATCTCTGGGGAATAGAGTTTCTTGACAAGTGCTTTTAAGAAGCCTGTGGGTCCCCAAACCCCGAGAAGTTCAAGACATTCCATTCACCGAGAATAGATCAAGCCAGGAAAGTCCGAGAATTTGGAAGAAACTCAAGAGATGCCATTCACGGAGAAAAGATCATCTCTGGGGAATAGAGTTTCTTGACAACTTCTATGAGTAACAGTCTATGAAAGGGTTCACAGAGAATGCTGCCTTTCATATCTTCATATTGTTTAACCCTAAGAGGAGGGAAGACTGTGTCTGGTAATCCTATGGGGATCTAGTTTAGACTATTTCTAAGAGTGATCAAGAGGGGTTTACCTAGTGCTAGACGTAGTTGCCGGGGAAACTCTAAATATCTATACTATTATTACACAGTTGATATGAGTTTATGAAAGAAGACTCACAGTGAAACAACCCCACAATACAGTTATATGTATATGAAAGCGGTAAATGAAAGCAATAACCACTTACTCGGTTGTAGAGCTTCCATGTTGTTTGGTTAGTTGTTCAACAAAGACAGATTGCAAACAACGGTATAATTCAAAATCAAAGGAGAAAGTGCTTTGAAAAAGAAAGATTTGGGGCTTACAACTCAAGGAGAGGCCCAGGGTTTTATCAGTGAGCGCACTGTTTGAATTTGTACAGAGGGACTTATACAAGTGACCGAGGCCCAAAATGTTTTTTGTACAAAGGGATGGATCTTACACTCTCTCAAGAGGCCCAAAAAGTTTAAAGAAAAAGAGTGGGGCTTATAACACGAGGGTAGGCCCAGTTTATTTTTTTTCCGTTTGAAATGGCGATCGCGCCGAGATTTTCTTTTAACACGAAGGGACTTATACAATAAGTGAGGCCCAAAATGTTTTGGTTAAAAAGGGGTTGGGTCTTACACTTTATTAGAGGCCCAAGTGAGTTTTAAGAAAAAAAATGGGTCTTACTACTCGAGGGTAGACCCAGTGTTATTTTGAAAAGGCGACGATCGTGCCGTTTATTTGAAAATGTACAGAGGGACTTATATAATAAGTGAGGCCCAAAAAATGTTGTCTGTACAAAGTGGGTTGGGTCTTACACTCTAATAGAGGCCCAAGTGTATTTGAAAATCAATTTTGAAAGTTCAATTAATCAAAAAACCCTAATTTTAATCTTTAAAAGTAAATATTTAAAGAAAATCAAACAAAATTCAAAATAAATTTGAATAATCCATTTATGATTTTGTTTAAGGTTTGGAAAAAATGAGGGATAATCACAAGGAATATTTAAACTCATTAGGTTTTGATTTTCAAAGTAAATATTCACTTTTAGAATGTTTAAAAATAATTAAAAATGAATTTATTCACAAAAATATTAATTATATTAAATAAATAATATAAATCTAATTTTTTATTGGAATAAAATATTTCAACATTTTTGTGAATTGTTGCAAAAAGAACCAATCAAAAATGATAAAAATTGAAGGAGTTATTAATTTTTCAAATCATTAAAAATAATAATATGAAAAATAACAAAATAAACAAGTGATAAAAAGAAGTCTGGGGCGAGGGGGATTCGAACCCCAGACCTCTCGCTTGCCAATACACACAAAACCAGCTGATGAACCGCTGGGGGGCAATTCCAATTCATTAATAACATGGCAAGTGAAAAATATATATCAAACTTAGTTGGAAAACCTGAAGAATGGCGCCATGGCCATCTTCTTCCTCGAGCTCGTGCGTGAAGCACCGTATCTCACTCATCTCTCAACCATTGGACATCATTCAAACACCAAACTCATGCGTTTTTTCACAAGGAAGAAGATGGCAATACCCAATTTTATTCATTTTCAGTGTATAACAAATTATATCATTGTGGCCGTATGAACCCTAATTTTGCAAAAGCAATCGAGTAGGCATGATTATGAGTGCAATGATCAAATTTTTTGAGGGAAAACAATGAGCATATGATGGCAAGCAATTAGCAAAAATATCATGCGAGGAAATATGCATGGATCATGGAGTTTGAGTTTTGAGGCTTACCTTGATGCAAGCTGAAATGGAACTCTGCACAAACTTTGTTCCAGTTGTGAACTAATGATCCCTACAGCTTCAATGGATGTTATGGAGTGTGTTACAAGCTTTGGAACACTTTGAAACTCTTTGGATCAAGCTGGAGACCTCCACCTGCATAATTGAGGTATAATGGCTTGGTTGAAGGGTGATTTTGAGCCTGAGGTGTTACAGTCAGTGTTTAAGTGTTTGGACACCTCAAATACATCATATGTGATGTGTTTGAGCAATTGGAATTGATTGCCTAAGGCTGCAACTCAAAACCCGATAGTGGTTACTCAAAAACCAAAAAACTTGAGGTTTAAGGAAGAATGAGAGAAAGCAGTGCTGTAACTGGCTTTGGTGTGAGTTGAATGATCCATTGGGACCTCTATTTATAGGTGATCAACTTTTGTTTTGGAGGAATAGTGAATGGCTGCTGGGTCAGATCACATTTGCATGGATTGGCTTGGAGGATTTCTTCTCAAGCAAGGCAAGCTAGCCATTCCCAAGAGCAGGGCTATGCCTTGACCAAAATCACATTCCTCAGATGTTTTTATTGTTGTTTAATCAGAGAATTTAACTGAGTAGGGTAACTACCTTGACAATGCACTATTCCACATTAATGCACTTTGAATTCAAGGCAAAATGTGCCAAAGTGGATGAATTTCAAGTTGGAAGATTCCTTGGCCTTTTGACTCAGATTTATCAGTTGGATCAGATGCAATGTGATTGGTTTGAATACATGTGGCATGCTGATCCTCAGTTCTTGGTTCAAAATCGTGTGTGGCAAGCAAACATGCAAACTGATTTTTCCAAAACAGCTTGCAGCAGCATGACTTTGGGCATGGATTTCTCTTGACTCAAATTGAATCAATTCATGCTGTTAAGCTCTTTGAATTCTTGGCAACATATGCAACAACATTGATGTTTAACTTTGGACTTGATTCAGCTTGCATCTATGTGAAAAGATCTCACAAGTTTTGGTGTTTCAACAAAAATCTGTCTTGGACAGAATTTTTCTAAGTGTTGGAAAATGGTGTACTTTCATATTTTCAGCCATTTTGGCTCACTCATAGCTCAAAATCCACAATGAATTGGAGTTAGGTCTAGTTGAAGTTTTTGTAGAGGGCAATGAGATCTACAAATCAAGCTTTGGATGGGAAAAAATGGCCTTGTTGTTTAGGAGTTATGACCCTCCAAAGTTGGTACCCTAGCCACTTTATTTTTAACTTAGAAAATTTTCTAAGTTTTTATGGTTACCCCTTTTACAAGTTATCCAACTTTTCTTGATTTTTCTTTATGAATGATGATTCAAATCATACATTAACATCATTTTAGGGTTAAAAATCCATTTTGGGGAAAATCTCAAAAAGTCAAAGTTGACTTTTGTGCACAGTTGACTTTTTTATCAGATGAATTCCAAATTGTGCAATTCCTTAGGAAATCATGTCCTTGACCTATATCAAACTTGATGGACATGTTCCATGGGTGTCATGGGGTATATTGAGGCATGTCATAGGGTTTGGGAGCATGTCCTGGTCAAAAGTCAAAGTTACAGTTGACTTTTTCTTTAAAACCCTAATTGTGGTGCAGATGAAATTGAGACTTGTTGCTCAAGCTTCTTGGATTAATCCATTGTTCCAAATGGATCAATATAGTTCATTAGAGACCCTCAAACCCTATCTTGAGGTCTTGGCTCATGATTTGCCCTAAAAGTCAACTTAGGGGTGAATTAGGTCAAGAAACCCTAATTCTTGATTTTTGATGTATGCATCCCTTGAGGCCAAATTGACTTGATGATTGGGTCCATGAGGTTCCATGGAGTATATTAGGATATGTTTTGAATCATTGGCTCATGCCCAGATGAAAATTTCCATCTGGAGGCCCTGGTCGACCAAAACCCTTATTTGGTGACACTGGCGATCTTGAGGCTTGATCCACCTAGAAGGGAGCATCCTTGTGCTTGATCCTTGAAGTGGGAGTCCTTTTGATCCTTTGCGGATGTTTGAGAGGTTAGACAAGTTGAAGATCATGTCATTCCTTGATTGACCCTTTATCTAAGCACTCAGAGAGGGCTTGAAACCCTAATTTTGATTATAGTGGATGCTCACCCATCTTTAGGGAGACTAATGAGGTATGATGGTACTTCCATATTGTGATGGTGATTAACATAATGATGGGAAATCTTAGTGGTCAAAATTTGGGGTGTGACAATAGCAAAGGCTTTGGTTGAAGGTGATGCCACAAAGCAATATACACTTTTGTGGAGGTATTCTGCTGAATTAAGGAGGGTCAATGCAGGCAACACTTGTAAAATTAATGTCACAAGAATTGCACCCACAATTCAACCCAGATTTGGTTATTTTTACTTTTGCTTTGATGGAATCAAAAAGGGATTCACCACCGCATGTAGACCATTCATTGGTGTTGATGGCTGTCATCTAAAGACAAAATATGGAGGAACTTTGCTTTTGGCTGTTGGAACTATCTGATGAACTTTGCTTGTGACAATGTGTGAATGGATAAGGAACTATCTGATGAATAGAAATTCTACATTAAGAGAAAAAGCTGATAGGTGGGAACATAGGATAATGCCAAGACCTAGAATTAGGTTAGATAAAGAAGTAGAACATGCTGGCAATTGGATTCCTACTTGGTCTAGTGACAGTATTTGGCAAGTTGAACATATTCATAATAAACAAATGTTCATAGTTGACACATCTAAGAGAACTTGCACTTGTAACTTTTGGGAGTTGGTAGGCATACCATGTAGACATGCAGTTGATGCCTTAGGGTTTAGGAATCAAAAACCAGAAGACTATGTAGATGATTGCTACTCCAAAGAAACATATGTGGCATGCTATGACTTCAACATTAGCCCAATTAATGGCCAAGACATGTGGCCTGAAGTTGACACTGAGGAAATGTTGCCTCCATCATACAAGAGAGGCCCTGGTAGGCCAAAGAAGTTAAGGAGAAGGGAACCTGATGAAGATCCTAACAAAACAAGGACAGAAACTACTTATTGTTGTACTAAATGTGGAGTGCATGGACATAATACCAGGAGTTGTTTGATTCAAGTGCCTGTCCCTGAAGCTCAGAAAAGAAAGGTATCATTTACAAATTGGTCTGCTGATCTTTCTCTAATTCAGTATGTTTTTTATGTGACTTTGTAGGCCAAACAACCCAGACAAAAGGTGGCAAGGAAGTTGGAATTGAGGAGAAGTGAAAGAACAAGGGTACTAAAATGCAAAAAGCTTAAGGGAGAAGGAAGTAGCCAAGACCAACCATGGACTATGTAGACAATGGCCTGTTTTGAATTATGTTGTACTTTTGATTCCATCTAGAAGTTTTTTGTTAACTATTATGACTACAACACTGCTTTGGCTTTAGCCTTGTAGTTAAAGCATTTATGTATTTTGTTCCCAACAATGTATTATGACTTAAGTATTTATTTTGTTATGACTTTAAGTATGACTTTAAGTATGAAAATTATCAAGATATGGTTTAAGTACAACTGCAAGCACAATGATCAACTTAATTGAATTCATATACTGGATAATATAATTGCATACATATACTGAACAAAACTAAAACATGTTTTTCATTCATCATATGGTACAGGGACCAATTCCAAAATACAATAATGTTACAAGGACTTAAAGACAAAAAAACTGAACAACAACACAAACAATTGGATTCACCATTTCAGATAACCAAAGAACATCCCCCATGAAACAACCAACAATAGCTTCAACAGATTCACTTTTCTCTTCTCCTTCTCCAGCTTAATCTTCATCTTTGTTTTTTTACCATTTTCAATCTCCTTGACCATGAACCCCAAATCCTTCAACACTTCAGAGCAGTTGCAACCGCCTAAACATCTAACATCACTTGCTGGATTTCTTTCAAGCTCATCGTCCCAAATAAACAACTTGCAACCAGACATTAATCCTGAATTTTGACACTTCCAAAATCGTCTTTTAGGGTTTTCAAATGAATTTGACATAAACATTTTCATGCTTCTATTGCAACCACAAACCGGTGCTTGACCATGATGAGAGTTCGCAGAAGAAAACGAGGCCATGGATGTTGAAGGTATAAGAAGAAGAGAACAGACACTACGGGAAAAGAGGGAAAAGAGGGCGCTTTTTTTACCCTATAAAAGCGCTTAAAAGCGCTGTCTAAGCCTGCGCTGTCGTAGGTAAAGACGGCGCTTTTTTATTTATGAAAAAGCGCTCTCTAAAATGGAACTTTAGACAGCGCTTTTAAAAGTGCTGTCTAAAGTATACCTTTAAAATTTAAAATTTTTTTATTATAAACTTTAGAAAGCGCTTTTTCCTTTAAATGCGCTCTTTAAAGGTGCTTTTAGACAGCGCTTTTGAAAGCGCTGTCTAATGTATACGGAAAATGATTTTTTTATATACCTTTGGAGAGCGCTTTTCCCTGAAAGCGCTCTCTAAAGTTGACTTTAGAGAGCGCTTTTTCCTTAAAAGCGCTCTCTAAAGTATACCTATAATTTTATTGATTTTTTATGCGTATAAAAAATCCCATTTTAGCCATTTTTTTTATGCAGAAACCTGCATAGTTTCAAACCAGCATTTCTTATATAATTTCTTGCAACAACAGAATTCTTATACATTTCAAGAAATAGAATTCTTGCAACAACAGAATTCATATATACATTTCAATAAAATTAACATTCACAAAACTTACAACAGAATTCACAAAATTCTTGCAACAAGAGAATTCATATATATACATTAACAGAATTCACAAAATTTACAACAGAATTCTTCTTGCAACAGAATTTTCTTATATTCACAAAACTAAAATTTACATTCCCAAAACTATACATTCAAAAAAAAATTTTTAGAAGAAAGAATTCGCACAATTCTTCCGTAATATAATTCAATTGTTTCCTTGTGTAAGAAGAACACGCCATATCTTCGAAATACTACATAACAAAACAAAATACGCATTATTTAGTTAAAAATAATAAATTATATGACATATCCGATAAATATTAAAATAAATCCTAAGTTATAAAACCATGCATACCCTAATAGGAATCTCCAATTGTTCCATTTGAATGATTTCTCTCATGAACCTCAAAACGAAATACCCGCAGTCTATTCCATTACGCTGACGAGGGCACTACACATAGACAAACAAATAAGAAATAATATATAGATGTTTTGTGTTATTAAGTAACATCACTAATAAGCAATATTGTGAAAATTAATATACCTCCACTTTGACCCGTGTAATATTGGTTGATCTAGCCCGTGCTACTCGAGTCTCTCTTTGTGCATGATATAGTAGTATAGCTCTATAAAAGAAAAACGTAAACTTAGAACAATGTCACAGAAATAATTAGATATACAAATACACACGAATATTTCGAACAGTCTCACTTACGTGTCAACCACATCCTTCATATTCTGATATGTGGACCAATCAGTATCCAATGAATTAAGATAATAGACCACTTCTGTTATAGGATTAATGGCAACCAACAACCAGTGTCCACTGTAAAGTATAACAAAAGTTTAGATGGATAATTTCTACGCAAAAGATACAAATTAAAGATTAGAATGAAATTATAATGAAAATCTTACCCGTTTCCAGTATTATACGGTAAAAGAAATAGACATTCTGTGTGGCTGGCCGTAAATCGCTCAAGTAAGTGGTCTCTTACTTCAATTGCATTCATACTAATTCTCGGTGCATTAACAAGGCTGCAAGAGAAGAAACGGAATTTGTTTGACAAATCCGTCCCCCGCATGAATTTTTCATACATGCACCTTAAATAAAAACATAATAAACATTAGACTATTATCATTGAAATGTGTAAATAAATTGTTCAACTAAATAAATAATAGATTGATTGGAGTACCAGATGTATGAATGCATAACATCGATGCCTAATTCAGTATGATTGAAAACCTGCTCCATGTCCTCTTTTCCGATTATCTCGGAATGAGGAAAACCAAAAACACCTTCGTCCATGTTGATTTGATGAATAGCACCTTGCAGCAAATCTGACATTTCCAAAAGTGTTTCTAGACACGTCTGAAAGTGAGGTCTACTTTTTTCCTTCACGGTCCTTGTAGGAGCTTTTTTCTTACCGGTCTGTTGTGAAGGTTGAGCAGTAACCTAAAATCATATAAGTTAGGTAAAGTAGAAAATCATGAATTCGGATAATAGAATAACACTTAAAAGCTACCTCTCTGTGTGATTCAACAGACTCGTTTTGCAGCAAAACCCCTTTATTCTTTGCTGCGGGTTTTGTAGGAGTCTAACATTACCATGTAAAAAAAATGTAAGTAATGGTTCAGAATGATTTTCATAATCGTTCAGAATTGACATTTGAATACTAAGAGATTCGTAATGGTTTTCAATATACCTCATCACCTATGCAAATGAGGTCTAACGGCCATGCAACAAACGAACCTATTGCATCCCGCAGCAATGTAACCTCTGAAACCGAGTCTGGTATCGGTAGTAACGCATCCGTATCTAAAGCGATATCAACCGACACTTTCAGATAACCTTGTGGGAGCGGATGATGGTGAAGTAACGCTCCCGCAAAGTTATGCACTTTTCCCTTGCCAACCATGCGATAAGTCGGAAACGACAAATACAGCTGGCAAGATGAAATGCCCTGAAGCAATAATAAATATATAACTGTTAATATGTATAAAGGTCAAATAAAATAAATATGTCAATTTAATTAAAATAAATATGTGCTAATTACCTCGGGAATTTTATTTGGAGAATTGATACTAGCTTTGTCACTAGCATCTTTCAAACCGGACCCGCGCCTTTCCGCCTCATATCTCTCTTTATCCTGTTGCAATGCTTGGACTTGCGCTTGTAGTGCCATCACAGTTTGCATGATTTCTTGGGTGGTGGGATTTTTTTTCCTTGATTGCTTATACAAGGATGATGAAGTCACACCAAATCCTTTACCTCTCACCCGACCGGGATACTCAGGAACATTTAGTACTCGACTAAGAATGCTCCTGCAATCATCCTCACCTGCGGGTATGGATTTAGATAGATTCTCCTGAAATTCATTGATATATCGAAAATTATTAGTGGGGATTAAAAATTAATTATAATTTAATAAAATTTCAATTAACTTTGAGACATAATGTTATACTTACACATTCTTCATAAACATGCTGAACATCTTCTGTAACAGCTTCACCCTTACCCACACGAGCTTCCTTCCACAAAACATGGTCCGGAAGTGATGATTCTTCACTTTTAGACTCTTCTAACTACACATTTAGTTAAATAATAAGTTCATCAATTATAACACAATAATACAATTAATAAAATCATAGCATTAATATATACTTACCAATTTTTGTTGTAATCGTGCATATCCCAAACGCCCTTTTCTGTATGGATATGCGGGGTTTGATGCTCTTTCGCGATTAATGGCACTCAATTTCTGGATAAAAAATTTTAAGTCATATCAAAACAAACTAATGAAACACATATATAATACAATCAATAGACATGACAAGACAACATTACATTGAATTCTCGGTTTTCCGTTTGTCTACAAAAATGCCCCATTCTTGCGGTGTAATCACATCCGCATACAACGGTGGAAGTTCTGCTTCAACAAAATTTTTGTTCTCGTCCCTAAGATATTTGTTTGATAATAAGGCTCTAAACCCTCTGTGTCTCTTTCCGGCCAATTGAAGACAATACTTTTGCCGGCTTTCTTCAATATTAAAGGACCTCTACGAAAAAACATACACATATAAACATAAAGTGTTTTAGTATAAGTAAATTAAAGACTTAATCGTCAACAAAAATCTAATAACATCAATCATATTTGGTAAGTACCTGTATCTCAGTCCATATCTTTTCTTTACCGGCATCCAACGATTTACTCCTCTAATTATCACTAGTGATTGGAATGTGCTGACGGACAAGTGAACCAATGTATGAAGATAACATTGAACCGTTAGGCTCAACTAGTTGGTTCTGTTCACTCCAATGTACATCAAATCTCATCCCTTTATCTCTAGCACGGATGATTCTCTTCATAATGGTTTTTCCTCTTTTTATTTCATGTTCTACATTCGAAGCTTCATTCTGAGATTCCTGTGTATCTTGTGTCTCGTGGGTGTCTTCCTGGTTATTAGACATTTTACCTGTAAGCAAGAAAAAAACAAAAAGTAAATGACAAATATAAACTCATAAATAATTAATACTTCACTGTTAATGAATACTTACAACTTACAAAGCCTAAGCAAGTTAAAGTGAAAATTGAAAAGGAAAAGAAAAATAATTAATAAACACTGAAATTGATACTTGTTAGTAACAGGTACCAAGTAAATAAACAAACACCCTTATAAAAGAATGATAAGATTCTGAATTTCTAATTCTAACAAGAAATTGATACTCCTTCCATTTTTAATTAACAGGTTACTTTCACTTCATTCTCAACCCTTTATCTAATAATCCTTCCATTTTAATAAACACTGAAATTGTTATTGAAAACATCTAACAAGATTCTGAGTTGCTGAAAACATCATTAACAGGTTACTTTCACTTCATTCTCAACCCTTTATCTAATATTCCTTCCATTTTAATTATCATATATAGTTTTTTGTTACTATAAAATAAGTATCTAAATAAAAACATGGCTAAGTTGGTACACAAACATCATTAACAGGTTACTTTCACTTCATTCTCAACCCTTTATCTAATATTCTATTATATATACCAAACAAGAATAACAATAATAGTTTAAAAATCAAGAGAAATAAATTTATAAACAAAAAACATCAACAAAAACAACGAACAACAGTAACAACGAACAACAGTAACATGCAAGAACGATTTACGGCCAGCAACAACGAACAACAGTAACAACGAACAACAGTAACAACGAACAACAGTAACATGCAAGAACGATTTACGGCCAGCAACAACGAACAATGTTAGAAGTAAGAACAGCAACAACAATGGTAGAAGTAAGAACAGCAATGTACCTCTTCTTCGTCACGACGGCAGCAAAACGACGGCAATGGCAAAGGGTTTCAGCAGAGAAGAAAGAGAGCAAGGGTTTCAACAGAGAAGAAAGAGAGCAAGGGTCGCGAGAAGAAAATGATTAGAAGCAGTTTCAGAAAATGAAATGTGTTTTATATTTTAATTAATTAATGACCTTAGAGGGCGCTTTACTTAAAAAGCGCTTTCTAAGGTGAGGAGACTTAAAGATCTTAGAGGGCGCTTTTCTTAAAGCGCTTTCTAAGGTTAAACTTTAGACAGCGCTTTTCGAAAGCGCTCTCTAAAGGCTATTTTTAGAAGCCTTATAACAGCGCTTTGTCCTTAGAAAGCGCTGTCTAAGGTTTACCTGAAAATGTCAAAAAATATAAAAATGAGTCTGGGGCGAGGGGGATTCGAACCCCAGACTCAAAGCATGGCAAACAAACACACAAACCTCTTTGACCAGCGGTACTACGCCCTCATCCATTGTTTAGACTGACTCCATAAATATATAAAATAAGTTCACAACATATATATTTAAATATATTATTTGAATAATTTTAAATATAATTTAAAATAAATTAAAATATAATTTAAAATAATTTAAATATATTAAATATAATTTGATATATTAATATAATTTAAAGTATATTTTAAATTATATATTAATATAATTTATATATATTAAATATAATTTAATAAGTTAAAATATTTGTATTTAAAACATATATATTTAAATATATTATTTGAATAATTTAAAATATAATTTAAAATAAATTTAAATATAATTTAAATATATTAAATATTATTTGATATATTAATATAATTTAAAGCATATTTTAAATTAATATATTTTAAATTATATATTTATATAATTTATATATATTAAATATAATTTAAATAAGTTAAAATGTTTGTACTTAAAACATATATATTTAAATATATTATTTGAATAATTTAAAATATAAATTAAAATATAATTTAATATAATTTAAATATATTAAATATAATTTGATATATTAATATAATTTAAATTATATTTTAAATTATATATTAATATAATTTATATATATTAAATATAATTTAAATAAGTTAAAATATATAATTTAAATATATTAAATATAATTTGATATATTAATATAATTTAAAATTCGTTTCCATACATAAAGGGCGTGGGTTCGACCCCCCCTTTTGCCAAACAACAAATACAGCGTTGTCTCAGAAAATGTTTAGAATTGTTTTATATTTTAATTAGTAAATGACTTTAGAGGGCGTTTTTCCTTAGAAAGCGCTTTCTAAAGTGAAAAGAAATTGAGTCCTATTAGAGCGCTTTCTAAGGTGATACCTATAGCAGCGCTTTTTAAAAGCGCTCTCTAAAGTGATACCTATAGCAGCGCTTTTTGGAAAGCGCTGTCTAAGGTGACACTCTTTTACATTCTTTTACAGCGCTTTTGAAAAGCGCTTTCTAAAGCTTTTCTTTTAAGGCGCTTTTTTTTAGCGAAATTTTTTTATTCTTTTTAGCAGCGCTTTTGCATAAAACCGCTGTCTTTTTGGTGCTGTCTAATCATATTTTTGGCGTAGTGAGAGCCAATGTAGAAGAAAGAAGAAGAAAACAGTGCCAATGTAGAAGGAAGAAGAAGCAAAACAAATTTGTAATGTTTTTTGTATTTGGTCCCTCTTTATTTAACGGTCCATTGATTAAATCCACGTGTGTAAAGAAAATTAAAAAAGAAATGATAAAACAATATTCCACCTCAGCACCGTCTGCCAACTCAGCTTTTTTTAAACGTTTCATTGACGGCAGGAACTATAATCAAAAGAAAATGAACATGTGGGGACTTGGACCGAAAAAAAAAAGATACAGGGACTAAAACCAAAATCTCGCCAACTTACAGGGACTAAAACACTATTTAAGCCTATATATATATATATATATATATCATAAAAAGTACACGTGTTTACTTTTCAAAAAAAAATACATAAAAATTATGAAAATTATCTTATTTCTATAAAATATATATATATATATATATATATATTCAATAAATTTGTTGTTAACTTTATACCGAAAATATTATAATCATTATCTATCAATGTATTTCCAACTCTCTTGATTTGTATTACTCGTCGTATTTATAAAAAGAAACGTTTTTATTTATTCATCTTTTTAAAATTCAATTTAATATTAATTATCAACTTTTTTTATTATTTATTATAATAAAAAAATAGATGAAATCAAATAACAAAATATTAGAGATTATAGAATAAATAATAATAATAATAATAATAATAATAATTTTTTAACAATTTATTAACAGTGTTAATAACAAAATGTATAAAAAAGTTAAAAACGATATGAAGAAAGAAAAAAACCTGAAGTTAATTCTTAGGCTTAAAACCAGTTTGAGTTTAAGTTTGATTTGAGTTTGACTCTGATTGATCTCTTATGTTTTCTAGACATTTCAAAGGTCAAACATAAGAAGAGAGAGTGAAGTTGCTTCCTTTTTTTTGTCTCTTACTGTCATCGATGGCTAGGAAATTTTACAAATTCCTATTCCCACTCACGTTGACCTAGAAAACATGACATATTTTCTTTAAGCCTGATAACAATTTGTTTTTATTTTCCCTTCCGTTCTAACTAATAATACGAGAATTTGAAAATGATAGAATCACATTTTTTCCACTTGGTCTAACATTTATTCTTGTATTGACAAGTACATTCTATCATTCATTTTAGAAGTATGAAATTGTAATTTTAGAAGTATGGTTTATCCAACGTGGAAGGCAAACGACGGCCGAACGATGGATGTAAATCAACTATTAGGATGGAATTGAGGATTGTGTATTGGTGACACTTTGTCATTGTATAATTTTTATGAACAATTTCGATGTAATTAAGTTATTTTTGAGCAAAATATGTGATGTGGTCAGAATCACAAAGGATTAATAAGTGTTAAACCTAGAATAAAAATACTGGCTTGTAAGCGACAATTCTGTCCGATAGAACCCTGGAATCTACCTGAAAAAGAAAAGAAACTCTTGAATTTTATTAGGCTTAACTGTACTTTTGGTCTCTTTAATTTGTGTGTTTTAAATAATTGATCCCCCTATTACAAAATCAGCGATTTAGTCACTTAATTTTGATGGTCTTTGGATCTTTTTAATCCTCCTCTATTTTTCATAGGTGGCAATGATGACTAGAATTTAAAAATTATTTTTAATTGTGTGGAATAAATGAATAGGATAATTTATTTTTTAATATTTTTTTACATAATTAATAATTTAATAAATTATTATTTAATAAATTTATTAAGAGTTTAACGATAGTACATTGTCAGTGTAAAACAATTTTACACATACAACCAATTAAAACTTTTATATTTGTCATGTCTTTTCAGTATTTTAAAAATAAATAAAATTTATTCTGATGCATGTCTCTCAAAGTTAATGCTTTTCCTTTTTTCTCATTTATTAATTAAATTTTTTGATATAATTCAAGGCCTACAACCCATTTTTAATTGCAACACGTGGTTTGTCCTTGATGACCCACTTTCATCTCAACATTTTTATCCAATTATATCCACATGTTCAAACTTTATAAACTTTAACATAACTAGTAAATTAATCGATGTGGGACTTACACTATACTATCAAATGCAGTCATGCACTACAGGCTATTGCTTCATCTCTCTTAAATGTTTTGCTTCATCTCTCTATCATCCCCACACCACACCACTCTCATTGTTACATAATTTCCCTTTTTCTTTTGACTTCTACTCATGTATCTATCATAAACTAAATGTGTACCGATGCTTGAAATTGATGATCTTGGTGAGAGTGTTTGGAAATTTGAATGTCTGGATCAAGAGGTTGGTTTTCCTTATTTTGAACATGACTAGTGTAAGAATGGGTTTCAAATTCTTTATACATGCATGAATGAATAATGTGTTTGTGTTTTTTCCTCTGTAGTCATTGGCTCGGATAAACAAGAAAGATTCATTGTTTTGATTTTTCTTCAAAAACATCTCGTATACTGTTTCATATCAAAGGTGTGTTGGGTGTATTTTTTGAATCAAAAGATATTATATTAACTCAAAAAATAGTCAAAACAAGGTGATCAAAGATCCAACCTACAATGATAAGAAATAAGCCTATACCATCAAAAGAGCTATGTGCTTTCTAAGCTTTTTTTATCCCTACCCTCTATAAACTATACTATCTATAATCTCTTCACGAGTATTCATGTATGTCCTCCAAAAATCTTTCCATTCCTTAACTGCCATACTCCATATATAGTTTCAGTGACGACAAGTTTTAGCAGTCTCGCTTTCCACCCTTTCCTTGATGTATTCTCCTTGATCCAACCTTGTTCAACCGCCCAGCACTGAGGGGCATGCTGACAGCCAATCCAATCCAAAATGTGGCGCCATATATCCTTTGCAATTCTACAGTCGAAGAATAGGTGATCCAAACTTTCATCCGCTTCATTGCATAAGTTACACACTGTATCAGTAATCATACCAAATTTAGTTAGCGTATCTTTTGTTCCTAATCTCCCATGACAGACAAGCCATGTGATGATCAATGCTCTAGGCCTAGCACAATTGCCATTGAACAAGAATCTCCATTGGACTCTGCTGTTATCATCCATCAAAACATCATATAAAGTCCTCATCCTGAATTTCCTCTTACTGGCCATAGCGTTCCAGGCATCTTGGGCCAGATCAACCTGTCCTCTCAAGTTCATTATGTACTTCATCACTCAAGAACTGCTTTTACTGATTGTTGCAGTCATGACATCTTGTCCCTTCAGATAGTGCATGTGCACCCATTTAACCCATAAGTTATCTAATTTCAGGCATAAGTTCCACAAGCATTTCAACATTGTTATCTTATTCCACACTTCCATATTAAAAATGTTCAGCCCCACTTGTCTTTTTGGTTTACAGACGGTTTTCCATGCTACCGGGCTTTTCCTGCTAGTTTCACTGCTCCCAGTCCAGATGAAGCTTCTGCATAAGCCTTCCACCTTGTGAATGATAGTTTTAGGGACTGGTAGACTCTACATCCAGTACTGGATGATTGCATTGATTGTGCTCTTCACCAATTACACTGTTCCTGAAAAACTCAATAATTTGGAAGTCCAGTGTCGAATCCTTGCCATAATTCTATCTATTAGGGGCAGGTAGTGATTGATACTAAGTTTTTTACAAGTAAGTGGTACCCCAAGATACCTAAATGGTAACTGACCCTCATTATAAGTAGTGACTTCGTTCATTTTCTCCTTGGTGTGTCTATACACCCCACCACAATAAATGTTGCACTTGTTGGGGTTTACTGTCAAACCTGTTGTCATAGAAAAATTCTTAACAGTTTTCACCAACATTTCTACTGAAACAATGTCTCCTCTGCAGAATAAAAGTATGTCATCTGCTAAAGTGAGGTGGGTGATGCCCATGCCTTCACACTTTGCATGATGATTAAAATTAGGGTCTAGTTGCATTTTGGCTAAGAGCCTATTCAAATATTCCATCATCACTACAAAGAGCAGGGGGGAGATAGGGTCCCCCTGTCTTAAACCTCTTTTAGCATGCAAAAGCTCAGTTCTCTCACCATTGATATTGAAATAGTAGGTTACAGTGGTTACCATAATCATTATCCATTGAATGAAAGTACTAGGCATGCCAACTTCCTTGAGAATGTTCTTCAAAGCCATCCAATCCACCATATCATACGCTTTTTGAAGGTCTAGTTGAAGCATAGTCCTTGGTGTACCCCTTTTTCTATTGTATCCTTTAAGGAGCTCATATGCTAACATAATATGATTATGGATTACTTGGCCGGGTACAAATGTCGCTTGAGACAGTCCCACAATACTGTGAAGCACCTTACCCATTCTAGCAGTGATAATTTTTGAGATGATTTTGTAGAAAGTATTACAACCGGCTATAGGTCGATAGTCCTTCACATGTTTAGCTTCACCTGACTTTGGCACCAATGTTACAACAGTGGTTGAAAGGGACATATATCCTTCTTTGGTCAAAAAAACTCCATGATTGCATCAATTACATCTTTTTTGATAATGCTCCAACAAGATTTAAAAATTTTGGAGCCATAGCCATCTCCTCCTGGAGATTTCAGATCACCTATTCCTGCCAGTGCATCAACAATTTCCTTTTCAGTCACAGGCCTCACCAATTCTTCTCTCTGCTCCATATTAAGTTGTCCACCACTTCTTAGTGCCTCAATGTCCACATGGTTGAGGTTTGTGCTTTCTTGACCCATTAACTTGCCATAGAACTCAAGCACTTCTTGGGCAATATCATGTTGGGAAGTTAAGATAGTGCCATCCAGTTTTTGAATGACTCTCATCCCATTGGAATTATGTCTTGCTTTTAGATATGCATAGAAGAACGCATTGTTTCCATCCCCCATTTTAAGCCAATCTATTTTTGTTTGTTGCATCATGGCCTTTTCCTCCATTTCATTCCAACTGATGATATCTTCTGTCAGTTGCTTAACCGTTTCAATTTTACCAGCATCCATCTTATTGGTGTTTAGGTCTGCATAAACTTTTTCAAGTTCCTGTCTTGCCTTGGTGATTTTCTGCTGAATGTCTTTCGTGACCCTATTCAGTTTTAGCAAGTTAGGTTGTAGCCTCTTCAATTTTTGCCACAGTCTTTGCATAGGAGTTCCTTTAGTTGGTTGATTCCAATTCTTCTCCACAATCTCATGAAAGCCAACAATGTCCACCCGGCAATTATTGAATTTGAAATTCTTCTTTTTTTCTAGCAGGGCCTAGCACAGTCATGTAAAGAATAGCATGGTCAGATATATGCGGTGGAAGTATGGTCAGGATTGCCTCATCATTCTCCTGTAACCATTCAATATTAGCTAGAACTCTATCAATGCGAGAATAGATAGGGCACGCAGCCTGTTTGTTGGACCAAGTGAAAAATTCACCTTGACTATCCATCTCATGCAAACCAGTGTTACTCATCATTTTCTGAAGGTCTACATATTCAGCCTCAGTAACTATTTTCCCACCAATTTTGTCCTGGCTATTGGCCACGTTGTTAAAATTCCCAATAGTGCACCACGACCCTTGTTGATTGGCATGTAGATTCTTCATGTCAGTCCACAATCTTTTCCTCTTGTCAAATTGATTGTGAGCGTAAATGGCAGTCATCCGGAATTTAAATTTACACGTGCTATCATGAACTCCACAATGAATGTATTGGTTGGACCTTGTCACACGTCTAATATCCACCATTGAATCATTCTAGCCTATCCATATCCTACCATTTTTTTGGTGATCATAGTTATCCATGTATTTCAAATTCTGACATAACTTCTTCCTAATATTTGCACCTTTGTTTTCCTTCACCCTTGTTTTAATCAAGACTACTATTGATGGTTGTAACTTTAGGAGACGGGAGCGAATCTCCCTAATCTTACCAGCCTTGTTAAGCCCCCTTACATTCCAAGAGGCTAACATGGACCCCTGTCAAAGGGGCCATGTGAGGCATTCAAACCTCCCAAAGCATCAAATATGTTTAGGCAAGGTACTCCATTAGAGGTTTCAGGGATCAGAATACCTTTACCTCTATCTCTAGCTGGTTTGATGAGTGTTGTCCACTTCTCTTCATCTTCCTCAGTCCGAATTTTCGGCCTTACTTTTGGTGTATTGACTTCAGACACAATCAACTCTTTTGCCTTGGTGATATCTTGAGTAACTTCCTTGGTTGGAACAGGTTGAACTAGCTTTGTTTTCCATACTTTTTGCTGAGGTCCTGTTTTACAACGGTGACCTATTTTTTAACATTTATCACAGAATTTAGGTCTTCATTCATATTCTATGGGTTGCTTGCGCTTTCTCCCTTCGTTATCTGTGATTGTAATTTCATCGAGCAGCTTATGTGTGATATCGACTTCCACCAAGATTCTTGCGTAGGACACTCTTAGCTTATGCGTGGTGCATTCATCAGTGACTAGTGGGGATCCTATAGCACTTCCAATCTTATTAAGACTTTTCTCCCCCCATAGGTGTAGAGGGAGTTGTGGTAGCTTAAGCCATATGGGCAGGGTTCGCAGTAGGTCTTTTTTGAGGTTGAAATCCTGTCTCCATTCAACTATTATCAGCGGCGCATTCCGTATGGTGTATGGGCCCTTCATTAACACATCTTCCATATCCTCATAATTCTTGAATCGGAGTATGAAATAGTCGTCATCGTGATAGTAGAGGTCTGGGAGATGGACAAAGTTCCACGTTTTCACCATGAAATTCTTCATCATATGCATGTTGATGTCTTCACCGAGTATGTATACAATTAGGGCATTTTCCCAAAATTGCAATTCTGAGGCTACATCATCATCTTCAATCACAATATCAATTTCTCCATTGACAACTTTAGGGGCAACATATTCCATTGTTCTTCCCTTCGTCGGATTTCGATTTCCACTAATTACATCAACCCATAGTTTTCTAGTTTCTAGGTTTCCGTTTTGGTCTGCCTTGGGGGGTTCTTAATGCACGCTTTCACTGGGTTTGTCTTCTTTCATCTTTGTTCTGTCTGGATACTCCTCGTCATTTTTTTGCACTGATTCCACCACCAGTTGAATCTCCGACGATGGTGGGTGATTTGGTATCGGAGACACCGTAATTTTTGGACGTCCCCGAGACCTCTTCGTTCCAGCCATAAATCTGATTGGTGGGTGTATTTTCATTTGGCCTAAGTTTCATTAATTAATTTCATTGTCATTCTCAATATTCTTTAACATGGAGTTTTCTTAGTACTTGTTATGTTACTCAAGAAAGCCAATATGCTACAATACAATCATTATGATATAAGATACCACGTAATCCTACTATATTTGTTTTGATAATCCAAAACATCTTTCTCAGATTCAAGTCTGCTCGTAACCATTAATTTGCTTTTTTGCTTTTCGATAGAGAATACGCATAAGCATTTATTTTATTCAAATTTTCAATTTGGGGTTAAAACCTTAGGAGAATGCATAGAAGATTGTTGAGTTTCTTGCTTCCCATTTTGCTGAAATTTCAACATTTTCAGTACACATTCAGTTTATGATAGAGATTTGAGTAGAAGTCATAAGGAAAAAAGAGGAATTATGTAACAATGAGTGCGGTAAGGATATATGAGTCCCACATCATTTTTTTCGTAAACAATTTTAGTGTTTATAAGAGTCAATAATACATTATCCATTGTATTCTTAGACACAAGTTTGAAATGGATCCAATTATGGATTAGGCTTAGACCCAGAAATTCTTTATAAAATTTTAAATAATTAATTTCTAAAAATATTAATTAAAACAATTAATTATTAATTTATTCTATAAAAAATATTAATTAATAAATTATCCTAGTCATCAATGACATATCATTAAAAAATATTTTTTTATCCCAATCATTAATGTCACGTATGCAAAAATGGAGGGGGGCCACAAAAATTCAATGACCATCAAAATTAAGGGACCAATATCGTTGATTTTATAATAGGGAGACCAATTGTTTAAAACGCACAAATTAGGGGGATCAAAAATGCATTTAAACCATTTTATTATTATCAAAGATAACTTTGACTGTCCACCCAAAGGTGTTTAAATACATAAAAGGAAATTCTAATAGGTTTTTAATCCAAACAGAAATAAAATAGAAAAAATAAACCCTCAGGGGCTTTTTGTCCAAAATAGAAAATTTCAAAAATTATTAAAATATTGTTTTCGGCCTTCCTACATCAATATGAGTTAAAATGAAAAAGAAATTAGAAGAAGAGAAAGAAAAAGAAGAAAAGTGGACTTAAAAGAAAAAAGGAAGCAAAACAAGCAAAATAGCCCTTGAAACTATTGTGGTTGCAATGCCCTCTATCGTGGTCGCAATGCTTTTCATCACGATCGCGATGCTTTACATCGTGTCACAACGGATTGATGATTTGACACATTTTGGCTTGTTTAAAAGGAAAAGAAAGACACTTTTCCAAGGGCTATGAAATTTGAAAAGGAATATGACGGCAAGGCAAAATTAAAACTCAAGAATTGGAGTCTTCAACCATTGAAGACCTCTTTCTTCATTTATTCTCTATTATTGTTCATCTAAACTCGTGGTAATTACTCGTATAACTATGAATAACTAATTTAGTATTGATTAGGTTTTGTTAGACAAAGTCGATTGGATATGTTAAACTATATTGTTGACTTTATACTATTTTATTGATTTGATATTCTAGTTTTTATTCAGTTATTCTTGATCGTAATGTATTTTATGTGTTGACGAGTATATCAATTAAACCTAAAATTATAGCTACTACGGGCCCTAACGTTGTGAACCAGATCTAGGATCATTGTTCAAACTTAGTAATTGACTTAGGAATAAATAATTATAAATTTATGATCAAGAAATTAACGAGCATTTTTGCCTATTTTTACTTCGAAATTGCCTAAGGAATTAAGGAATTTATCATTAAGAAGAGTGAGTTATACACTGAGGAATTGGGTATAACGATTCTGATAATTTTCGTAATTCTAGAAAATTACTTAGAGAACTGCATGAGGTTCATGTTTTTGTGAGGTTCATGTCTGTTTGTTTTTCCGAGGTTCATGTTTGACACTGATATCGTTAGATTCAAAATTTGAAAGAACTGCACGAGCAAGTTGGAAGGCGTGAAGAGAAGCACAACAAGCTAAAAAAACAACTAGAAGAAGAAAGAGAAGACATGGCTATCCCACCAAGACAAACTATAGGGGATTATTGCAGGAGAACTAATGTTGCATAGATATCCTTAGGTTTTCAACCTGCTAACCCTGTTACTTTTGATAACAAAAAATTTGTGCTTTCAAGTTTAAGAGACAATTCGTTTGATGGGCAAGCTATTAGAGATCCTTGAAAGCTTCTGGCTACATTCTATGAAACTTTTTTGATGAGCAAGTTGAATGATGTAACTAAAGATTAGGTAAAACTACGGCTATTTGGTTTCTCTTAGATAGGTCGAGCATATGAGTGGTTGCAATGTATACCAAAAGGTACTATTTAGACTTGAAAAGAATTGGAGGACAAGTTTCTATAGATGGTTTTCACAAATGATCAATTTATAGAGAGAATAGAATAATCTCTAATTTCGACCAAAATAATTATGAACCATTGTCTAATGCATATGAGAGATTCAAGTTATTACTCCTAAGATGTCCAAATCACAACATGAGCAATATGGAACAGATGCAACATTTCACTAAAGGTCTAAAAGCTCAATTAAGAATGCTTTTAGATGCCTTAGATGGAGATACCGTAAAAACTAAGAATGAAGATAAGGTGAAAGAGTTTATCGAAAGAATGTGCGAGAATGAATATCGCTCAACAAGTGATAGAGGATTCAAATCAAAGGGGTGTACTTGAAGTAGATTTGAATACAGTAATATTAGCCCAACTTGAGGTTGTTTCGAGACAATTAGTTGCAGCCGCTATTGTTCAAGCCAATGTTAGTCAGGTTCAGATACTACGGTGTGATTTTTGTGAGCGAGGGCTTGCTAATGGAAATTGTGTTCTCGAGGGGTATACAGAAGAAGCATATTATACTGAAAATTTTCAAAGAGGTAACTCTTATTTTAAAACTTATAATGTAGGTTGGAATGATCATTCGAACGCCAAGTGAAGTAACAACCAAGGAGCTCCTCAAGCCCTTCAAGTTCCTCAAGCACCACAACAAATTAAACCATCACCCCTAGAAAAAGCCTTGACCAATTTTATGAAAGTCACTCAAGCAAGTTTTGAACAACTAGGAAAAAATCAGGAAGCAATGTTTAAGACCCAATAAGCAATGTACAAGAGTCAAAACACCATGAGTAAGAACATCGAAGCTTTCATAAAAATATAGAAATGCAAATTGGTCAGTTATCTAGAAAAATAGCAGCACAACCTAGCTTAAGTGGGGGATTCACTGGGAATATGGTAAATAACCTAAAAAATGAGATTTGACATGCCAAAGAGTTGAGAGACATGTTAGTTTCCACAATAAGAGATCCTAGGAGTGAAAGAAAAACAAAGGGAGAAAAAAAATGAGAAAACAAGTGAAGACACATGGAGAGGATACACACTTGGCGAGCTAACTGATATAAACTCACCTTTGAGGAGAACCAAGAAGCAAATTCTCAACGAACCAAACCCCGAACTCCCTTATTATGTCAAATTACCTTATCATATACTAAAGAAAAATCCAAAGAAATAAAAGAAGATATATGGGCAGTTCAAGAACTCAAATGAGGATGTCACCAAGCATCAAGTTAACGTTCCTTTTGGTGTAAAGCTTTAGAGAAAATGTCGATTTATGCAAAATTCATGAAAGTTCTACTAACTGGGAAGCACAAGTCAAAGTATAATGAAAATATTTCTTTAGCAGAAGAATGTTGTGCCATCATCCAACACAAGCTGCCATTGACTCACCCAAGTAGATTTACTATTTTGTGCTCCATTGGTCCGTAGAAAATTGATCATGCACTTTGTGACTTAGGGGCAAGTATCAACTTGATGCCTCTATCGATGATGAAGAAGTTAAATTATGGAGAGCCAAAACTAACTCAGATGACCCTCACTTTAGCTGATAGATCCATCATTTATCCTTATGGTGTTCTGGAAGATGTTCTGTTAAGATTAAATGAATTATTGTTTCCAGTTGATTTTGTGATATAGGATATGACAGGACATTCCTAAACACCATTATTAAAAGGGTGGACCTTTCTTAGCAACTGACGAAGCTTTAATTGATGTGGAAATGGAAGAGTTGATCATGAGATTTTGTTAGGAACATATTGTATTTAATGTGTTTGAGGCGATGTGTCATCATAATGAAAACCCTTAATGCTATCGGGTTGATGTGGTTGAAGAGGTAGTTGAAGAAGTGTCTCCAAGTGAGTCGCATTTGTTACCTATTGAATATATTATGGTGAGTTATATTTACACGATTGAGAAAGGACAAGATAAAGAGGTCAAGGAATATGTCCCGATCATATCAAAAAGTGAGACCGTGAGTAATCCTGAACCAAGTGTCTTAGTGTCAATAGAAGCTCAAAATTCTAAGATCCTTGAATTAAAAGAGAATCCTTTAACAAGTTTGAAAAAAGAGAGACATGGAAGAGTGTTGAGAAATAATAGGTGAACACGTGGATGGAACAAATGTGATATAAAGAGAATAAATTTGACGAACTTCACGCACAATATCAAGTTTGATTTCAAACCAATTAGATACACATATACAAATCTGAATGAAGAACCTAATTAGAGAAGAAATGGTCAAGCTAAGGACCTTAAAAAAGTGTTGCATGGGAGGCAACCCACAGACTTATGTTATTCATTTTTAAGTTTTAGTATTTTCTTTAATCACTACTACGGAAAAGGCATTTAACAACGGTTGGGAAAGATATATAACTACACGGGACTAGACGTTGTTATGTAGAGTGTCGTTGTATATGTGGTACTTACAATCACAGTCCTGGGATCGTTGTTGTATAATAGAAAGCGCGCGCCATATCACAACGGTTGGTTAAACCAACCGTTGTGATAGAACTATTGTATTTTATATTATTCTGGTCAGCTTTCAGTATACAACCACGGTTAGGTTTTATAACAGTTGTCCAAACTTCGTCTGTTTTAAATATGAAATTTTTTTAGCTTTTCAAATTCTTCCCTATTTTTATCCTGTACCTATTATAACCACATAATCTTGTTAACCATGCATAAAAAGCACATCTCAATAGATCGTAAAGATCATAAAAACAGCTAACATTGTGCATCAAAAGCCAAAATAATATTTACATCAAACTATACAATATGCTTACATCAAACTGTACAATATATTCACATCATCAATACAGAAAATAAGTCATTAGCAATAGATCAATCAGCAGGACCCTTAAGCATATTATGGATATACGCCCAACGTTTACAAAGATCTACAAAGTCCTCGACGGGTAATGGGGTTTCGTCGTTAAACATCTACATAAGAAAGAGCAAAAAATTGAATATCATGAATGAATCAACAACTTATATATTAATTTATGTTTACATTTTATGAAATATATACGTTATCCCATGAATTAACAATGCCTGCAAGGACAATGTTTAACATGTGTTTCATGACATAATAACCACACTCGTAAGTCCCGGGTTGTCTCCTCGTCTACAAATTTAAGCAAAATTACATGAATATAACCACACATGAATGTAAATGAAAGAAACAGGTAATCGGGCCACTTACTTTAGGAAAGATCCATGAGGGCTTTCTTCTAACATTGTTCATCATATTCACTTGCTCCACAACATTGTACATTGAAAATGAATTTTACATATTACATGATAAACTAATTACAATGTCAAAGAAAATGAATTAAACATGTACACACTTACGAATTAATCATCTCTTTCATTTTCTTTTCAAGTGGATCATACAAGGAACACAATACAGTTACCGTATTCGTCCTAAATGATATGATGATCAATTACCAATGACCACTGAATAAACATGAGCATATATAGTATTAGTATTTGCTAATACAAAACTAAATATAGAATACGTAAACATCAATTACAAAACTACTTACGAACAAAGAAATGGTGCTAAGTAACATTCTTTTCCTCCCTCATTTAACCGTTTTTTCAAGTAATCTAGAATGTCTCTTAGTTGATTAAACGTCCATCGAATAAAGAGCGGATCCAAGATTCCATAAAGACTTGATTTATTCAACTCTATACAAACACGGTGAATGTACCTAAATGGTTCAAGAAAATGAATAAATTAAAGGAGGAAATACAAAAAATGATAATTTTGTATAATGACATGTACATTCAACTATATACTTACGTGCATCACACTTGCAATATCCCTACATCCAACCACTTATACCCACCGAGAAAATCCCTTACATCCTCAGGACTGTTATAGAATAACTCCAAACATGGACAATGTTCTAGCGTGAGAGGTTGCGTATCATTTATCACTGCAACACTCAAGAATATTGTGGTGATTTCACTTGCGTTAGGGTCCATTATGTCATTGCGGTTATCTGGAGGGGCGGGAGGGGTTAAACAATTACTTCCTTTGGTAGAAGCACGACGTACAACGCCTACTTGGAGTTTGATCATCATCATCATCACCATCAACATAACTATGATCTTCATTTGTACGTTGTTCGAGGTTTTCACTTAACCTCTACATCATAATATTCAATTAGAACATAAAACAAAAATAAGCATAATATATATCACACATTTCCAATAAAACACTAACATCTCAAGTAAAGCACATACGAAATACAACTCTTGAAATCTTTCCATATCTTTCTCCCTTTTTCCTTCTCCTCTTCTAACATCCTCCGTTGTTCTTCCAATTTCTTCTCAACATTTTCAATCTTTTGTCTTTATGCAATAAATTTCGGGTTTTTGGTACTTTTTCTTTGAGATCCAAAGAAAGTCCTCAGGTCGGCACCTTCTCCAACACCACGGACACGCCCACCATGCTCATCTGTTCCAATAGGTTCTACTAATATGTCATGTCGGGTTCTAGAATATATGTGCCTTCACGGGCCGCCTCAACCAACTTATCCTAGATAAAATGAGCAATTTACATATTTGTTACCAACGCATTTAAATAACAAATAACATAAGCAAAACAAACCATACTTACAATTTTCTCAGCAACTACTCTTGACGCCTCAGAGGTGTACTCTCCATTGGGTCTTAATCTAGCCATCTTTCATTTCTCATGTCTTGAAGGTGGAGATGGGATGTGATCATCTCCTGTTTGTGTTTGTTTTTCGAGCATGATTCTTTTCTCAAATTTCCTATAACCCCCACGAGACAATCTATGGGGATACATGTTCTTCCCCTTGTTTTGGATTCCTATGTCGCTTTTAACCTGTTATTAACATAGTAAAATACATAATGATTAGTATCTATAACTCATTAGCATAACCCTAAAGGTTACACAAGACTAGTACTAACCTTGAATTCCTCAGAACGAAATATCTTCACAAACTTGTTCCATTGCTTCTTCGATATAAAACTATATCGAATCCATGGACGAGCAAGACCGCTTTTAGGCTTCCTAATGTAGTCAGCCATGAGCTAGGACTTAAATCCCCTCCAACGAGTACCCGCATAAGATATCTACTTTTTTTTAACCTTTGAGTCATCGGTAAACTCAAAATTCAACTACATACATTTAAATCAATATATAAGTATGTATTAGAAATTATAGGTAGTGATATCGAATATATGAAAATTATAGTATATAGTACCTTAACATCTGTCCATATGCTTTCTTTGACTTTATCATCCACTTATTTCCAATCATCTATCAGTATACTCACTTTGCTACGTGCAAGGAACGCAACTTAACTCTTAAAAGTAGAGTAATGTTCACAATCCATTAATCTGTAGAAAGAATCAAACTCGATCGGAATTTTTTCACCTGATGAGTTGCAGACTAATGTGAATTGGGGCATCATTGTGACACCTCTTTGTGATCTTTTAGATAGAGTATCATTTGTCTGAGTTTCATTCGCGCAACTCTCATATGTTTGAGTTTTTTCGCTAGTATCAGATGTTGAACTCGACAAGGTCGATATCTATGTTCAAAAACAACAACAACATGAACAACAAGAACATAAACAAAAACCACAACATAAACAACAACCACAACAATGGCAAATGAAGTTTACTGTAGATGCATGGCGAAAATATTTTACATACCCTAAACGTGATGACTAAGTAAATGATGTTGGTGTTGGTGTTGGTGTTGGTGTTGGTGTTGGTGTTGGTTTTGTCTTCCTTCCTTATAGCAATGACGGTGTTGTTGTCTTCCTTCTCAATGGTGTTCTCTTCCTTCTTGACGTCATGATCGTGATGGTCTTGTCAACCTCCTTGACGATGATGACGAAAATGACAGGATACTGAAGAATGGATACTGAAGAACAATGGTGTTTTGGTTTAAATGGTGTATTATTTCAGAGTATTGAATGTTATGGTTTAGGATTGAAATTGTGTATTATTTCGTCAACTAGTTTCTATTATCAATGGATACTGAAGAGACAAGCTAACTAGGAGTGTATATTACTATAAAGCTACCACGACGGTCAATACCAGCAACTGCTATGATATATTACTTTCATAGTGAAATTTCATAAAGAAGCGCCAGAGTTAAATTTACAATTAAAAATTTTAAATAAAAAACAAAATATATCACGACGGTGGAACTCAACAACCGTAGTCATAACCCTTTAAGTTTTTTATTTATAGATAAATAAAAAAGAAAAGGCGCGCCTTAACATTAAAGGAATAATATATATGAGGGAGCTGAGGTTCGAACCCATGAAAGATTAATGGTATCAACACGGTTGGCTCTTCAACCATTGTTATATACAAATAATTTTTAATCAAAAAACAAAAATAAAATGATAGCGCCTTAGTTTAGAGATGTCACCACGTGTAGGGAAGAACTGTGGTGACCATGGCGTTGTTGTTTACGCGTTTTGTAGTAGTGAATGTTTTCCCCATTTTTATACTACATGTTCTTTAATTAATGAATGAGTTTGTAGACGTTGTTTCTTTCAGTTGTTGATTTTCTACCTTACTAATGACAATATGAAAAGCAACATGAAACAAATCAACAGAAAAGAATGAAAGAAACGAATTGATCATACTGAAGTCCCAAATGCAGATAGACAGTTGATGAAGAAAATGGATTGCTAACTACATTGTACTCAATCACTAGATACCTCAGCGAGTAAGGTTTGATCCAAAAAATTAATTGTTTACTTTTCCTTTTCATGAGAGTATCCGTACAATTGTTATTTTCTATAATTTGCTTTATTGTTGACTTAGTCTATTGGTCTGATAAACTACACACTGAGGTACTTGTTTATGGAAACTCTGAGCCTTTTCAAGCCAACATGTATGAAATGTTTATATATGTTATTTAAACCATTTGATTCTGAGCCCTTTGTACTGCGAACCATGATAATTGGGACGCCAATTATTTCTAATAAGACATGGTCTCAGTAGACTAGACTTCTTTAGACTGACTCACATCTAAAGAATGAACTAGGGAGGTTTACACATATTATATGTATATGTTAGAATATCAGTGATATTAATGTATATTTCCAACTATGTATCAGGTGATCAAGATTTATATGACACTATAAATATAAAATATATTGAGAAGGATGATAATTGGGACCCCAAATATCATCAATAAGACAAGGTCTCAGTAGACTATACTTATTTAGATTGACTCGCATCTAAAGAATTGACTAGGATATTTTACATGTATTATATGTATGTATAACAATACTAATTTAGTAATGGAAGGTAGGATTAATTAGGTTACTTTATTAATTTATTATAACCTACCTAAGCCCATGAAACTATGTCCGACGACAGTTAAGGCGAGTAAACTATATAGTATTTTACTTATCTCTACTGATGAAGTTAAATAGGATCTTAGGAAACATAGTATTCATTATGATTATGGTGTCATCTTATGTTAGTTCCATTAGGAACGTACTGGGATGTAGTATCTCCTATATTATGCTTGACTCCATGATATAGTAGGAGTTAATGTAAGAATGGTGTAATTGAGTTATTGGAAAATTAGTACGTTATGTGGAAAGGGTGTGAGATACTCTGATGGAAAGTTCAAGTATGCCTTAACCGGGTAGAAAGGTAGACAGTGATTTAGAGGCCTAGATCGGGAAGCTCACTAAGATTAGTATCTCACTCCACGTTGTTATAATATTTTCAGGTAAGCAGGTATTTGGATTGCACTCACATATTCATACTTGGCCCCGAGGATTCGATGGAGCGTCTTTCTGCTATGTTGAAGAACTCATGATGTATTAGTTATTTTGACAGTTCGTTGTAAATTTTTAATGTATTCCAAATCTATATGCTTGCATTCATGTATCCAGTGCCAATTATTAATATCATTAGTTGTTATTATAGATATATGACTAGTGGGTATTGTAGTTGGGTAACGCAGCCTAATATCTAGTCATTTGAATTGAAAGATTAAATCTTTCTACCCTCTTTGGAGTTAGGAAAAAAAATTAGTTTTCTTATCCGATGCAAAAGTATAAGTTTGGGATTGCTCTTGGAAGTTAACAACGTTTAAGTTTGGGGTTGGGGTACTAGAGAAAAATTGGTGTATATTAAAAAAAATAGAGATATAGAAAATAAATAAATAAAAAAGTTAAAATGAATTCGTCAAAATATGATGAAAAATGAATGAAAATTACCAACAAATTGCATTCTCTAGTAGGGATTAATTAGGTAAATATTGTTATGAAAGGAATATGGTAACATAAGGAAAACTAGATACCTAACTACAAAGGTTTAAGCTTAATATCTCAAAATATCTTACCTTTACTTAAGTCTCATTACAACCTTAAAAGATCTTAAAAGTGTGTATTTAGATATCACTTTGATTTACTTTGTTAGAAATCTTGTAAATTTATGGTAAAATGCTTTTGTATGTTGATTGTGTGATTACCCTGTCAATTCAAGTGAAAATTGTGATATGAGAGTCAGGTTGAGTGCATGTGAATGTTCGAAGAACTTTTTGGACTTAACTAGATTGAAGTAGGGAACAAAAGTGATGATCAGGAACAAGTGAATGGTGATTTTCATTGGTAAGGGTAAGCATTTTAGTTTTGTTGAAATTTTTAGTTTACAAGCGAGTTACTTGAGGACAAGTAACAGAGTAAGTTTGGGGTTGTGATGATGACACTCTGTCATTGCATAATTTTTATGAGAAATTTCAATGTGATTGTGATATTTTCAAGAAAAATATGAGCTAAAGTGAAAAAGAAATTAGAAGAATAGAAGAAGAGGAGAAAAAAAGAAGAAAAATGGACTTAGAAGAAAAAAAGAAGCAAAACAAATAGAATAGCCCTTGGAATTATCGTGGTTGTGATGCCCTCTATCGTGGTCGCAATGCTTTTCATCATGGTCGCGATGCTTTACATCGTGGTCGTGATGGGTTGTTGATTTGACATGTTTTGGCTTGTTTAAAAGGAAAAGAAAGGCACTTTTGCAGGGGCTACAAAATTTGAAAAGGAATGTAACGACAAGGCAATATTGTAGTTCAAGAATTGGAGTTTTCAACCATTGAATACCTCCTTCTTCGTTGATTCTCATATATTTTTTATCTAAATGCATGGTGATTAGTAGATAGTTTACTCTTGATTAGGTTTTGTTATACAAAGTTTATTGGATCTGTTGAACTATGTCGTTGGCTTTGTAATATTTTATTGATTTGATATTCTAGTTTTTATTCAGTTATTTTTTATCGTAATGTCTTTTATGTGTTGATGAGCATATGAATTAAATACATGATTATAGTGAATACTGACCCTAACGTTGTGAACTGGATCTAGGATAATTGTTCAAACATAGTAATTGATTTAAGAATGAATAATTATAAGTTTGTGAACGTGAAATTAACAAGTTCTTTATTGTTTTTATTTCGAACACGCCTGAGGAATTAGGGAGTTGTCGTTAAAAAAAGTGAGTTACACACCAAGGAATTATGTATATTAGTCGTGTTAATTTATCGTAATTCTAAAAAATCACTTCGAGAAAATAGACGCATTTGCCAACATTGAAAGTCAGTGGACTTAAAACGAAACCTAATTGATTTCTAATTCTCGTAACTTCTATCAATTGTATTTGTGTAATTTAATGCATGATATTCTTCACATTTAGGTTGCTTCGCTTGAATCAAGTTGCATTTCTCTCGAGTTCTCTAGAGATATGCTTAAAAACACAAGGTATTTGTTGTTTCTTCCTTTGTTCCTCTCTAATATTTCATTTATTCTTGAATATGGAAACCCTAGGAAACCTATATTTTGATATTCTCATTGTACACTTTAGTAATGTTGAAGTTAGCAATGTCAATTCTAGTACTAAACCGGAGGTGGTTGATTTTCAGTATAGAGATTAAGTCCCCACTAGAATATATATGAAACATGTTGGGGTAGGGTTTATCTTTGGGGAAATCTATATGACTAACCTCATTCCTGTAACAACCCTCATAGATGATCGTGCGGCAATAAGTTTAGCTAAGAGTTTAGAGTATCTTCTGGGCCGACCAAAGGACCAAATAGCCAAGGCTCAAATCATCTCAAATTCACTCCACTTAACCCAAGGTACAAAATTAGTTCAAATGGAAAATCAAGGTACATTCTCGGATCTCCACTTTTTTACTACAACCATCTTGAATTGACTTGGGCGTTGGAGTCCTAACCACGCAAGTCCTCCCCACACCGTTGTAAAGGGGATCAACATCACTGGTCCAATATCCTCAATTCACCAACTACATCCATATCTCTCGTTCCTGAATGGAACAATGGCGTTGTAGGTGGGATTCGAATTTTAATTCCTACGATTTCCATGATTTCAAGATCACACTCTAGCTAATCAATTTGTAACCTTTGAGAACCACCAGATCAAGAACAATTAGGATCGAGTGCAAAGATATTGCACATCCGACCATACTCTTAGACCCTGGGGAATCTGGCTGTAAGACCAAAGACAAGCTAAATCGGCATTACCGTTGAAGGTCTACTTATCTAGTCATCAAGTTGTTTCACTATAACCAAATTACCTCATTTTGAACATAAATATTTTTCCATCTTTTCTTTTTTCCTCTATTGTATTTCTTCTTGTATATCTCTCTTTTAGCACACTAAAGGCGGGGAAGGTAAAGACTACAAGCATTTTTGTGTATCTTATATTGATTACATGCATTTCTGCGTAGCCCCCCCCCCCCCCCCTTTTCGGATCTATCCAATCCAAGGGCATCGGGAGGTTGATCTCAGAGATGTCCAACTCGATCTAATTCATATCTCGAAGGAAAGGAAAGGGATCTTATCCATGGCTGGGGAACGGTCCTCTGTGACATAGAGATAAATCGAAACTAATTCAGTGGTTGATAAATACATTAAACAAATACACACTAAAATAGCAGACGCTCATTACAGCTAACAAACACATCAACCAAATGTGGTGGTGAACAACTTCTAATCTGTTAAACCTTGAATTACAAAGGACTGTCGTCAATAAAGTCCAAAGATTCCTCACACCCCAAAACAAACAAAACTCTGTGGGTGTCATAGCGTATACCCACATCTCACCGATGAACATCGGCAATGCCCTTGTGGCAAATAAACTTTACATTGCAAGGACAACGAACAAACCCTGGCGCTATAATAACTCACAAACAACTAAAATGTTGCATAACACTGAATTAAGGGAGCCCAGTATTGGACTCAAAGTTACATAATGCACAGCTCACTAAGATAAAAATATGTTTTATAAATACCAATTGTCATTACACCCAAAGCGCAAAGCCTGGGAAACATTACAGGAAAAAAAATAACAAAAAGAAGAAGGGAAGTAGTCAAGCAGTAACGCTAGGAGACGAGGTATCAAGATCACCCTCTAGAGTACCCTTGGGACTAACCTGGAAAAGATTTAACTCTTCAACAGGAATTAAAGAAGTAGGGAAAACCACCTCGCCTGTTCCAGGACCCAGTCATAAACCTCGTACACTCCTTGCATTCTCCGTTGAAGGAACCAAGGAGCATCACTTTAGCCCAACAACCTCGTCTTCAAGAGTTTTATAGGCCTTTATATGAACTTCAACCTCCTGTAGAAGAGTTTTTCGATCCTCCTCTGCACGGAGGGTCGCCTCATTAGCATAGTTAGAGATATCTTGACGTCAATTCTCCTTCTCCGCAAGAGCTGCCTCTAGCTTATTTACCCGGGAAACAAGGGTAGAGGAAGAGTTGTGTGTCTTCTCATCCTCTTCCAAAGAGTCAGCAAGCTTAACCTTCTCCTGCAGTTCATCCAACTCCTTATGAAAAGTGAATCACCTCTTCTTCATAGCTTTGCACTTCACCTTCCAAGTGTCCCTTTCCTTGGAGGGATTACCTTCAGCCAAGACGTCACCTCGGCCGGTAATGACCATAGAGAATAGAGAAGAGACCTGTTATATTTTATGGGTGATCTCAGAGACGAACTTCATCTTCTCCTCCTTATAAAGGTGTTATACGAAGCATAAGTCCCCCATCGACACTACCGTAGTAGGTTCCTCAAGAGTGCGAGCAAGAAGGGAAGTATTTGCTGCCCCTGAAGCATCGTCCCTAGAAAGGTGAGACTGTTTAGGGGGTACCTTCTTCTCGGGGGCACTATTGCTCTTTGTCCCAACCCCGATTTGTGCAAATTGTAGACGTGGATTTCTCCTCCACAATCAACACAGTTGTAGCATTTACTAGTTTTTTGACCCCGAGGGAAGTGGCAGCAGTTTCAGTGGTTAAAGGAGGAACATTGGGAGGAGAAGGAGAAGTCTTCTGAGGAGAGGGCACCATGTCCTGGAAAGTATGATCAAACTTGACACCTTAAGCACTGGAAATATCAAAAACATATACAATTTTTCCATGTTATCTGCAAAACATAATCATGTGGGTTAAGAAAAAAACTACAAGACCTCTTCCTCACCCAAAATCTCTTTCATCTCCCCTTGGCTGACCGCACTCAAGATGGCGTAAGTGTCAATTTGTTTCTTCCTCACCTCAGAAGAAAGCACCTCGTAGCCCAAATATTTCTTCATAACCAAACCATTGAAACCAGGAATGCGGGTCTTCCTTCATCGTTGCCTCATCAAGAGAAAGGAAGCTTGGTTTAGTATGGTAGAAAAGAGCATCCTGGTAGAAATGAGATAAAGACCAATACTTCAAAAATGTGCCCATGTAGAAGCGAGAAAATTTAGTATAGGAGTAGCAAAAAGTAAGGTGGTCCTCTAGCAAAAGGGGCTTCATCATCAAGAAGTGCCCTAAAAAATTGCCTCAGTCTTGGGTGAAGTGGCAAAACCAATGGTCATCTGTGTGGAAGCTAACAAGTCCTTGATCGCGATAGTCATCCCGAGAAGTGTGAACTATGTAAAATAAGTTGAAGAATAGTTTTAGTGAAGGCTTCCAAGACTTACGCTCGGCACACAACTGGAATACCTTCATGTGAATGGGTAACCTTTAAGTGCTTCAAGATGTCCACTTCGAAATCAAAGAAGGGTAATTGTAATCCTATTATAGTAAATAGGCACTCATAAAGCAGGAGCATGCAATCATCAAAGGAGCTATGTATCCTCTTCTTTAGGCCCATGGGAATAACTGACCATTATTGAGGATCACCAACCATGATGCAAGTATCCTCTCTCGTTGCTTTAGTATGCAACATGGATGGGGTACCTACCACCTTAGCATCCACCTAGCCATACCTCATTGCATTGCCCGACTCCACTAACATTAATCCTTTCCATCCCAGGTGATCAATTTTAGAATATTCGTCGGGTGTGATCTAAGACACTACATCCTACCTACCCTGAAGATCCAAGTGTGCCTTCACTTCATCATCGTTAGGTTCACATTTATTGATTCTCAAACAAAGCTGGATAAATTCATCAGCATATTCTCTCATCTTCTTAATAGGTTGTATCTCCTCCTCGGTTAAAACATGTGGGGCATAAGAACCTCAATAGTATCTTCCCTTTAACCCTCATTTGATAGAAGGGCTTTAAAAGAGTCGAGCAAGAAATCTCTTTCATCAAAGGTGTTCCTAGATTCCCTTTTTTAGTCAGAATCATGATATAGGGACGTAATTTCTGGTTCTATGCGATCATGAGTAGGAGGTGGAGATTTAAATCAAGGGATGCCCCATTTCTCACAATAAAAGAAGAATCGCTCGTTAGGTTAACAATATTATCACCCATCCTGACTAGAAAATAAGAAATGCTGAAGGTAAAGCTAGAGTTGAGGAGGATACCTGGGTATGTGAGATTGATGAAGTGGAGCAAATGAAGAAGGTAGAAACTTCGATCAATGAACTACTAGTGCTCTGATAAATGCTCTCAGGGATGAAGAGACAAATTTTTTTACTAATAAAGTGAATGTGAATGAACTTGAATGCCAAGGATTGTGGAAATATTTTTAATGGTAAACTCATCCTATTTATAGGCAAAAACATTTGAACGACCCAAAATCAGTGATGAAGAAGATTTATGAGACCAATTGCTAAATTTCCCCTTTGGAATACACGCAAACTCTAGTATAATCAAGTGCACTATAAGTCGCACCATCCCCTAGCTTGTTGCATTAGAAAATCTGTTACAAGAAGGCAATGAAATGTTTTAATGATTGGAGTGTAGTTAATGCACTTGTTCCTCCACTACTTTTCAACTGACTATAGGCATTTCAATTCTAGCTCCCATCAGACCACATCCTTGAATGTCAGCCAAAATCATCAAAGGCTTCCCTGACTCTCTCTGTACCCAGCAAAGCATTGGGGACAACTGTTCTAGGTCAGCCAAAGGCTCAAATAGCCAAGGCCCGATTCATCTCAAATTCATTTCACTTGACCCAAGGTAAAAAAATCAATTCACGTGAAAAAATCAAGGTACATTCTTTGATCTCCACTTTTTAACCACATCCATCTTGAATTGTGAACTAACAGGGGCGTTGGAGTACTAACCATGTAGGTCCACCTCACACCGCTGTAATGGAGATCACCATCACTTATTCAAGATCCTTAGTTCACCAACTCCATCCAGATCTCTCGATCCTTAATGGAACAGAGCGTACACCGAAGCATAAAGTTTTTTAGGATGGAGTGATATTTTAGTTGAAAGAGTGATCCATATGTTTGACTTACATTAGCCATTTTTGCCTTTGAATAGTAAATAAGATATTGTGAAGAAGGTTTCACCACCAACCCTAGAACAACCTCCTAATGCTGAGAACTATTCTTGGATAGATGATGAAGTTATGGGAATTCAGTCCTTTTATACACGTGTTAGACTGAAGTTTACTTAGCGGAATGTGGGATCATCATCAGAATAGCTGGTGATGCTCCTAAAAAATGAAGCATGTATTTATATCCAATTTGAGGTGTATGGAATGCTCATGTACAATTGTTTATTCTCTAGAATGTGTGTCACCCTCCCTTTTCAATAGTTTCAAATTTAAAGTTATTAATCACCATGGAATTGCGCTTTCCCAGTTGCCTTTTGTAAACTAGGCTTATGTGAAATTCTTTAAACACTGGTGCAAGTACAAGAATAACATACCAATGTTGGTGTTGTTATTTTATCTATTTCATTTTTTGAGGAAGTGTGTTTATCTTAACCATCGCCAAAGGTTGATCTCCTTGAAGCGAGGTTATAAAATATTTCTAACGTACATGGATAGCTTCAATAATTGCAAATGTATGTATTACTTAGTCACCTAAGCGAGATATAGCATTCCATGTGGAAAAATGGGGGATAGTCCTAAAGCTATTGTGTTTGATGACAATTCTTTCATGGCCATGATTAGCCTAGGGAGAGAATCATATTGACCTATTGAGTGCGACCTATCTGAAGAAGAAGCAAGGTTAAAAAGGGCATTCGTAAAATTATGGTGCAACATTGAGTGTACTAAGGAGGTTGATTCTGAGGGCACCAAGTATCCCAAAAAGAAACCCTGATGCATTGAAACTTGCCTCTTACTTGAGGCAATTAGAAAAAAGAAAAGGAAGGAAATTTATGGTGAGGAATATTCCCATCCTCAATTCTTGTTGTTTTATCTTCTGGTTTTCTTTATCTTATCTTTGTGACCTAATGTATTTCATTCCTTTTTGCATATGTTTTTGATAAACTGGATTTCATAATAACCTTGAAGAAGATAGGAAGGTGTGTTACTTCCCTACTAGTGGTGTCAATAATTTTTACTAACTTCATAGAGAAAGACATCCTCGTGGAGTTAGACGTTATCGTAAAGATGGACATCCTGGGGAAGGCTATTGATATTGGGAAGAAGATGTGGATTAAAGAAGGAATATATTATGAAGAAGGTTGATGTGGCAAAAAAGGTTGATGTTCAAGTGGTCTCTTCCGCTACGCAAAAAAACTACAGAGCCGCCATCGAACTTTATTTATCCCAACGGGGAAAGGAAAAACATTGAGAAAACCTCAAAAGGGAATGAACATGGTCTCGCAACCAAATTCAGGTTCGGGAGTCGATTACGCAAAGGGAAAGTATTAGCACCCCTCACGTCTGTTGTACTCAACGGGGTCCAATCTAGTTTTTCTAATCAAAGGGTGTGTATATCTAAAAACTTACTTGCTAATGGAATGCATGAAGGAATTAATTGGGAAAAAGAATAGGTTTTTATTATTGAGTTCGTCCTAGTTTTGCAACCCAGTGCCTACGTATCCTAAAGAGAATCAGAACTTCGTAGTTCTTGTTGAAAAAGTTGATTTGTTGGGTGCTTTTTTTATGAACGATGATAAGTTCGCATTCTAGCAGTTAGACAATGTCTGTTTGCGGTAGAACAGAAATAGCATGTCCTTTCTGAAAAGGTTTTAAAGAGAAAAGAAACCAGAAGGTAAAAACGTTTTAATTTGTTGGAGTGTTTTGTTAGGAGATACATTAAATGGTCCCCCAAGGCTGGGGGTATTTGAGTACATTCTCCTTTAGTTTTGAAAATATTTGAGTTACGTATTATACTAAAGTCTATGACAATGAGAGCGAATACTTTGTACAAATGGGCCAAGCGTCTCACGTACAAAATACTCTAAGAAGGGGTAAGGAAGGCTCCCGCTAGCTTTTCCCATGTACTTAAGGCTTATGGTGTATTTATATGTATCATATTTATTAAGTATTTTCGAATTTGGTAAAGTAAAGAAGTTTTTGTTTTTTCAAAAGAAAATATTGTAATGCAAAGAAGAAAGGGAAGTCTAAAGAAAAACTTGATACTAATTGTTGTCATGCAAAGTTGACTTAAGGTTGAGATCAAGGAAAACCCTAATCAAGTTGTCATGCTTGGATTAAAATCCTAAATTCTATCTTAATTCAATCTTAATCAAAGATTAATTTGAATTAAGAAACCTAAGGGAACATGTGAAGCACACAAGCAAACAATCAAGCAACAACATCAATTACCAAGCAATCATCAAGGTTAATTAACAATCATCAAGAAAATCATCAAGCCCATGACAAAAGAAATGATCAAAAACACACAAGCATGTTAATATAAATCATCAATCTCATGCATCAAATATATCATCACAACTCATCAAAAGAATCACAACAATCATCAAGGCAAGGCATCAAGGATATGGCATTAGATTTTGAATCAAAAGCAATACAGAAAATAAAAGAAAATAAAGTCAAAAAAATAAAAAATAAAATGCCAAAATAATTCCTAAAAATATTCATGATATTTAAACATTTTTATCATTTCAAAAAAAAGAAATTAAAAGAAAAAAAACAAATAAAAGAAAAAAGAAATAAGAACACAATAGTAAAGCAGGGAGGTGTAAGCCATATTTGTGGTGTGTGTGCAAGCAAAAAGGTTCAGGCCTGGTCTGTCGCGGTGAGAATCGGATACCATAGCTATTGAGTTAACTAGGCTCACAAATCTTAATTCACCACCGATCTTTAATTTATCCAATGGAAGGGAAAAAGAACGAATAACCCATAAACATCTGATGCAATGCAAAGCAAAAGAGAATCTAAGGTTCGGGGTTGGTTATACCTAAGGAAGGTGTTAGCATCCTAAGTATCTGTAGTACTCTACAGGAACCTCTTGTTTTATTTGTGTTATTTGTTATTTGTCTGCTAAAGAGTGAAAAAGTAAAGGGAGACCTAAGGTGTTATTTCTAAGTATGCTCGCCAAGACATCGCATCTCGTGCCTACGTATCCTGACGGGAATGGAATCAGAGCATTCGTAGTTCCCCTCAATAAGGGTGAGGACCTCTTGACTGTGGTCAAGGTTCCAATGGGGAGTAAGCATTCATAATCATGACATTTATATGGAGTGCGGCGACTCCAATCCTAAGGCTAGGATAAAAGGGAAGTAAATGTCCATGGCAGAACACCTACATAGAGTACGACGACTCTAATCCTAAGGCTAGGATAAAGGGTAAGGTAAACTAGTCTCGATCGCACGGCGGTGTGAGATAAGGGAGTTAGTTGTTAGTGGTTTATTCAATGTTTACATGTTTATCGTGGATTAAGAACTTAAACGGACATGGCAAATCAGGATTATCAAAGAAGGATCAATGTCATAATCAACATCTAAATCAACTAACCAATTAACTAGGATTTTCATTAATTAATCAAAAATTTCATTAGTTAGAGTTTCAATCAAATAATTAAAACTCTAATTAATTAAACCTTCAATATTATACATTTTAAATAAGATTTAACCAAATTAATTAAAAAGACAATATTTATACTAATCACTTGTTAAGACAAGAATGGAACTAGATTAAGGTTAAGAAATAAAATGATGCAAATTAAATGATGGGGTGTAAAAAAAAAACTTGGGCTTTTATTAACAAACCCATCCGACCCAATTTTAGAGATGATAATAATAATAATAATAATAATAATCTATAACATATATAAAGGCGAAACTTGATTTTGGTGTAGCCTATTTTTATTCTAATTATACCATTTTTATATTTTATTTTAAATTTCAACTTCTCTTTTACTAATTGTTATATGGAGGTTTTTACACTTCTTTCATTCAATTTTTTTTTAATTTTAAAAATAATTTAAACTAAAATACAAAATTAACATGTAAAAAATATCATTTATATTTTTACCCGCCTGCGCATTATAAAAAGCGGACAGACGGGCACGGGAGTGCCCGTCTGGACGCTAGTAATAATAATAATAATAATAAGGCTTAAATAGTGTTTTCGTCCCGGTAAGTTAGCGAGTTTTTAGTTTTCGTCCCTGTAATTTTTTTTTGTTGGTTTTAGTCCCTATATCTTACTTTTTGCTTGCTGTTTAGTCCCTAAAGCCAAAATCCGCAGGAAAATCCGAAGGTTTCCTGCGGATTTTCCTGCAGATTTTCCTGCTGATTTTGGTTTTAAGGACTAAAACGAACGCGAATGTGAAATATAGGGACTAAAACAAACAAAAAAATTACAGGGACGAAAACCAAAAACACGCTAACTTACAGGGACGAAAATACTATTTAAGCCTAATAATAATAATAATAATAGTAAAAAAACAAAATAAAATTGAATGCTCAGAGAAGACCCTAATACTCTTTCACTCTCTCGCCTTTCTTCTTCATCCCTACACGCAACTACTTCTCTTTGCTTCTCTATCTTGTTCAAACTCTTTCGCCTCAAAGAAAAACAACATTCATAATCCATAAAACATGAACATCATCAATCTAAAATCTAGATTTCGCAGGGAATAAATACATAAAATGAACCCGCAATCACGATTATACATGGAAGACAAACAAGTATTGGAAGAAAGGGGCAACAACCCTAGACTCGGCACCATGTTCAACACGCAGCAAATCAACGAAATATCATGGGAGAACAAGTCAATCAGCATGCATAGTCAAGGATTCAAACAAAAAATAGGAAGAGAAGAAAGAAAAAAACTCGCCGAAAAATGAACTTTCCGGCAATGGCAACGTTGATGAATTGACCTTAAGGTACGTCTTCTTTCTCACTCCTTCCTCTGGTTTCTGCACTTCTAGACCTCCCTCTCCTTATGCTATGTGCGTGAATTATTGTTGTTACTCTGAGCTATTGTGGTTGTGTGTCATAGCTTTTCGATTCGTTTTCGTCTCAATTCTGTAATTGCAGTGTGTTGTATATGATAGTGTTTCTGCTGCCGTTGCTCTTTATTTAATTTCTGTCTTTTCTTTTCTACTGCTATGCTGCCTATTTTTTTTAATTCCGCCTTGATTTCAGTTTCCAAAACAAACTTGTTCGACAGGTTGCAGCTATATAGGATGTGTTTAGCATGCTACGATCGGGGTATTTGGAGGCGTTTTCCCAAAAGGCTCAATGTAAAGTCTTGCTATGGGTGGGGAGAGAATGTTGTTGACTGCAACTATGGTTCTGTTTGGCAAGACATTTTTTGAGCTTATAGCTTATGTCTTATAGCTTATAAGCTCGTATGACAATAAAAGACCTGTTTAGTAACATTCTTTGAATCACGAGCTTATAGCTTATAGCTTATTTTTCAGACGCTATTTTAAATAGCGTTTTAGCTTAATTTGTCCTTCTTGCACTTGTAAGGAGATTTTGAACTTTGTACATTTGCGTCTTGGATTAATTTTTGAATTTATAAATCTTGGCATGGTTGGTGAATCTTAATCATTTTTTATCTTGTATGCCTTCAAATGTTAAATCTTCTTGAATGGTATTTTGTGAGAAGAAGTGATCATGGAACTTCAAATCAAACATGAAATTTGTCTTTGATTTGTAATCTCGTGAATTCATAACTTTGACATAAGGCTTGAAAAATACTTGGAACCTTGGATTTATGAACTTGAATCGATGAATATGAATCACCTTCTTTTTGTATCTTCGTGCAACAACTAAGAACCTAAAAATGGGGGACTCTTGCATAACCTGAATTTGAAAGTGGGAAAATATTGTAACTTGAGTGAACAATTTGAACTTGAAGTTTGTAAAAATAATGAATCAATTCGAACTTTTTTTAAAGAACATGAACTTCACTTTGTTAACTTCTCGCTACAACTTGATTCAAGACTTTTATCCAAATTCACCATTTCAATACATATTGATCACAAACTACCGACAAGAAAGAATTCAATCTTTTCTCTTAAGATCAAAAAGAAACCAAAATAATAATTCAACCTCGTGAATAAGAACGAAGTCTTTCTTGAATTAGGCTTGACCTGTGTTGCCTGCATAGTTGATGGTTTAAATGATGACGACCTCAGCACATGAACCATTCTCTGAATATAAGGATGCAACCTGTAATACCCTTTGCCATGAAAACCCTAACCAGGCTTCCATTGACCTTGCTCAACACCAATGGGAAGAAAATAATAATCCTCCTTGGGGAATACACTGAAGCTTCCGAGAAATTCTGAGTAAAATGACCAGTAGAAAACCTTAGGACTCCTTTAATCAGAATCTGTTGATCACATCTTGAGGTACTTGACTGAGAGAACGATTGTTATTTCTACTTGAAACCAATGTTCCTGCACAAACTCGTTAGTAATAAAGCACGCAGACATGTAAGATGATGCACAAAGAGGTGGGATACTAGGGTTAAAAATTAGGGTGTGACATAGTCCAATAGCATTTTTTGGCATCACACAAACTCAGATCAACTAAAAGCAGTGTTATGGGCTTTGGAGGGAGTATGGCAATAGCAAACACGTAGCAGGCCCAACCGAATTCAAACTCAATCCAATTCCAGTTCAATTTCTTTTTTTCTACTTTCTGAATATTAAGATATTATTACAATTATTATTATTAACTAAAAAGAAAGTTAAACAAAATGAGTCAGCCAATAGCAAAACAACAACGCATCAGGATTCCAATATTAAAAAAACACACACACACATCTTCTTCTTCTCAGGCAAGCTCACCACCGCATCGGTCGCCACATGGCAGCGGTGACGGTGGTTTCATCTCCAAAAATCAACAAAACTTACATAACATGGCTCAATTTCATGTTGATATCAAATATGCACTTAGTTTTCACTGAATCTCACTCAATTTCAAGCAATCAAACAAACACATGAAAACCCTAGGCAATTCAAATTGAAACTAAATCCAGTATGTGCAGAGTTGAAGCTCAAGATGCTAGGGATATTATTCATTAAGCAAAGGCGCACACAGAGGTAACAAATTTGATGCAAAATGATGCCTACATGATGGAGAATGAAGAGCTAGCAAACGTACCTATGGAGTGAGTCCGGTGCACCTTCAAAGGTGAAGAAGGTGATCAATAATGATTAGAAAAGCTTCCTTGATGGTTCAGGAATGTGAAACTATACTCCACTTGCCTTGATTTTTGCTGAAACTCTCCAACCAAATCAACTTGTATGATGAAGAAGATGAAGTTGAACTGAGCAATGTTATAGTTTCATAAGAAAACTAATGCATACAGAAGCTTCAATAGGAATTTTTGATGAAGATTGAAGCAAGAAATTACAGAGAATTGAAGAGAAAAGTGAGATTCGAAATCTGCACTTTGAGAGAGTTTTTTGTGAAATTTTCAGATCTGAACTTTGGTGAGTGAAGCTTTTGGAGGGAAATGTGCTTATATAGTGAGTTCACCTAGGTATGGAGTGATGTTAGGGATCAATCCTGAGGCATGGAGTTGGTTATCTTGCATTGGAGTTAGTTAGGATGAGAATTGAACTAACATGGTAGGTTTGGTGCTATGCTCGGGTAAGCTTGCTTCAGGTTTGGATAAGAGTTGCTAGGCTTGTGTTTGTTGAATAAACTTTAATGTTCTGTTTAGTGGGTCTTTATTAATTTGTTAGTGGAGAATCTAAGAGTCTCATGTAGTTGGAAAGCCAAAAGATAGTGGGCTATTATTAGCTTTTATTGTTTGTTTGAATAGCAGAACCTTTGGGTCTATATAAAGACCAAGATTGTATTTTTCATTAACAAGTACAAGATCAATATAGAATACTTGTGCAAAGTACTGCTTCTGTTTTATCAAATTGGCATCAGAGCTAATGGCAAATACCGTTGCCGCGTTTAACGAAGGCGAATTACGAGAACTGGAGTATCCAAATGAAAGCTCTTCTTGGATCTCTAGATGCGTGGGAGGTGACCAGGGATGGTTTTGCAGAACCATCAGACACCATGGAGTATACGGCGGCTCAACAAAAGGCATTGAAAGAGACGTGTTCGAAGGATAAGACGGCATTGTATATGCTGTTCCGAGCAGTTGACGAATCAGGCTTTGAGAAAATTGTCGGTTCGACTACGTCGAAGGAGGCTTGGGACACGTTAGAAAAAGTGTTCAGAGGAGCAGACAGAGTGAAGCAAGTTCGACTCCAAACTCTTCGTGGAGAATTGGAGAGGATGCAGATGAAGGAGTCAGAAACTGTATCTGACTACATCACGCGTGTACAAACGGTGGTGAACCAACTCACTAGAAATGGCGAAGCAGTGACTGATGCACGAGTTGTTGAGAAGATTCTAAGATCTTTAACAGATAAATTTGAGAATATTGTGTGTGTAATAGAAGAGCTGAAGGACCTTTCGACGCTCTCAGTCGAAGAGCTCGCGGGTTCTCTCGAGGCACACGAACAACGAAAGATGAAAAAGAAGGAGGAAGCAGTCGAGGAAGCAAATCAAACGAAGGAGTCAGTCAAAGACGAAAAGGTACTCTATTCTCAAAACTTTCGAGGAAGAGGACGTGGTCGTGGAGGTCGTGACAATGGTCGAAGTGGTCGAAGCAGCAACTTCGACAGAGGACAGTCGAGCCAGCAAAATTGGCGTGGCAGAGGACGTGGTCAAAGAGGTGGACGGGCGAACTACTCCAACGTCGAATGTTACAAGTGTAACAAGCTTGGTCATTTTGCAAAGAATTGCAACTTCTTCAAATGTTATAACTGTGGTAAAGTGGGACATCTTGCAAAAGATTGTCGAGTCGAAAAGAAAGTAGAAGAAACAACCAATCTAGCTTTGGAAGTCGAAGCAAATGATGGTTTTCTGTTGATGACTCAGAAGGAAGAAGACGCGGAGAATGACACTATGTGGTATCTCGACTCTGGAGCAAGTAATCATATGTGTGGTCACAAACACCTGTTTAAAGAAATGCAAAAGATTGAAGATGGTCATGTGTCTTTCAGAGATGCGTCGAAAGTGAAGGTCGAAGGCAAAGGTACGATTTGTTATTTGCAGAAGGATGACTTGACTGGGTCAATCCAAGATGTTTATTATGTACCAGATCTCAAGACAAATATTTTGAGTCTGGGACAACTCACAGAAAAAGGTTACTCGATATTCATGAAAGATCGAATATTGCACTTGAAGGACAAGTTAGGGCATTTGATTGCTCAAGTCGAAAAGGGGAGAAATCAAATGTACAAGCTGAACTTGAGGAGTGTTCAAGGAAAATGTTTGCAAATTAATGTCGAAGACAAAGCGTCGTTGTGGCATCAACGCTTTGGTCATTTACATCATGTTGGTCTGAGAAGGTTAGCGAAGAGGAACATGGTACACGGGCTACCAGACATGGACTATGAAGGAAAGTTCTGTGAAGATTGTGTGCTTAGCAAACAAACTAGAACCTCATTCCAAAAGAAGGCATAATATCAAGCTAAACAGATTCTCGAATTGATCCATACTGACATTTGTGGACCAATTACCCCAGAATCTTTTAGTGGTAAAAGGTACTTTATTTCCTTCATCGACGATTTCTCACGAAAAACCTGGGTTTATTTCTTGAGAGAAAAATATGAAGCATTCGAGGTGTTCAAAAAGTTCAAAGTGATGGTGGAGAAGGCAACTGACAGACACATCAAAGCAGTTCGTTCTGACAGAGGTGGTGAGTATACTTCGACAGCCTTTATGAAGTATTGTGAAGAGTAGGGCATAAGGAGATTTCTAACTGCACCATATTCACCGCAACAAAATGGTGTAGCTGAAAGGAAGAATCGAACAGTTCTTAACATGGTTCGATCAATGCTTAAGAGCAAGAACATGTCGAAGGAGTTCTGGGCAGATGTTGTGCAATGTGCAATTTATGTTCAGAATCGATGTCCACATTCGAAGTTAGAAGATCAAACACCACAAGAAGTATGGAGCGGACAGAAACCAACAGTTTCTCATCTCAAAGTATTTGGTAGTGTGACTTATGCTCACATACCAGATCAACGAAGGACGAAGCTTGAAGATAAAAGTCAGAAGTACATATTCATTGGCTATGATGAGAAGACGAAAGGGTACAGGTTATTCGATCCCATAAGCAAGAAGGTGATAGTGAGTAGGGATGTTCAAATAAACGAAGCGAGTAAGTGGGACTGGAACAATTCGACAGAAGTCATTGTCGAAATTGGAGAATCACCAGTCGCTGTACCAACAAGCATTTCGATAGAGCTTGAAGATTCTGACAATGAAGATGAACCTCGACAACCCAGAATGCAAAGTCTACAAGATCTGTATGATTCGACAAGTGAGGTACACTTTGTATGTCTGTTGCCAGATACTGAAAATATTAATTTTGAAGAGGCGTTGCGAGACAAGAAGTGGAAAACTGCTATGGACGAAGAAATCAAGGCGATTAATCACAACGACACATGGGAGCTGGTCGAATTACCAAAAGGTAGTCAACCCATTGGTGTGAAGTGGGTATTCAAGAAAAAGATGAATGTCGAAGGCGAAGTGGAACGATACAAGGCGAGACTTGTAGCAAAGGGATATAAGCAGAAAGCAGGAATTGACTATGACGAAATATTTGCTCCTGTTGCAAGAATGGAGACAATTCGACTACTCATTTCACAAGCTGCTCAATTCAAATGGCCAATATTTCAAATGGATGTCAAATCAGCATTTTTGAATGGTGTGCTCGAACAAGAAGTCTATGTCGAACAGCCACCAGGGTATATGAAAGCTGGAGAAGAGAAGAAGGTGCTGAAATTGAAGATAGCACTTTATGGACTGAAGCAAGCACCACGGGCATGGAATACACGTATCGACACATATTTTAAAGAGAATGGGTTCAAGCAATGCCCTTATGAGCATGCTCTTTATGTAAAGAAGAATGGAGGAAATATGTTGTTTGTTGCTCTCTATGTCGATGATCTCATCTTTATGGGTAGCAATGATCAGATGATAGAAGAATTCAAAGGCACGATGACACGAGAATTTGAGATGACAGATTTGGGTTTGATGAGATTTTTTCTTGGTCTGGAGGTTCGACAAGAAGAAACAGGAATTTTTATTTCACAAGAAAAATATGCAAAAGACATCTTGAAGAAATATAAGATGGAAAGTTGTAATCCGATCTCGACGCCAATGGAACCAGGTGCCAAGCTGTCGAAATTTGATGGGGGAGATCGTGTCGAAGTGAGCAAATATCGAAGCTTGGTAGGAAGTCTTCGTCATCTCACATGCATAAGGCCATATATTTCGCTCAGTGTCGGAATTGTAAGTCGATTCATGGAGGAACCAATCTATTCACATTGGAAGGCTTTGAAAAGAATCCTTCGATACATCCAAGGAACTGTGTCACTTGGAATGTTTTATTCAAAAGCATAAGATTACAGGTTGATTGGTTATTCTGACAGCGATTGGTGCGGTGATATTGATGATCGAAAGAGCACGTCTGGATATGTGTTCTTTATGGGAAATACTGCTTTTACTTGGCTTTCCAAAAAGCAACCAATAGTAACACTTTCGACGTGTGAAGCTGAATATGTGGCAGCATCTTGGTGCATTTGTCATGCAATATGGCTGAGAAGATTGTTGAGTAAAATGGAGTTAAAACAGGAAGGTGCAACCGTGATACACGTGGACAACAAATCAGCAATTGAGCTAGCAAAGAATCCAGTGAATCATGAAAGAAGCAAACACATCGACGTTCGATTCCATTTCATTCGAGAACATGTGAAAGAAGGAAATGTTGAATTGAAGCATGTGGAGAGCAAAGACCAAGCAGCTGATATCCTCACAAAGCCATTGTCGAAAGAGCTTTTCGACAGAGGAAAGAAAATGATAGGCTTGGTGGACGGTAGAAACATTTAAGTTTACAGGGGAGTTTTGTTGAATAAACTTTAATGTTCTGTTTAGTGGGTGTTTATTAATTTGTTAGTGGAGAATCTAAGAGTCTCATGTAGTTGGAAAGCCAAAAGATAGTGGGTTATTATTATCTTTTATTGTTTGTTTGAATAGCAGAACCTTTGGGTCTATATAAAGACCAAGATTGTATTTTTCATTAACAAGTACAAGATCAATATAGAATACTTGTGCAAAGTGCTGCTTCTGTTTTATCAGTGTTTAGGGTTGGTTAATTATGTTTTGGTGAGACAAATAAGCTGGCATGGAATGAATTGTGTTGAGTAAGTTGTTTCTCAAAATTAATTTTTTGTTTTTGGCAATTTGCAAGCTTTTTGGTCATATTGCAACAGGCGCGTGGTTTGGTTTATTTTCGTAATGTTTGGATTAGCTTTATGTATGAATTCCATGCTGGAAAAGTCTAGTGCAAAGGCATGAAGTGGACATTGCATTGTGGACTAGTTTTGAATTTTTTTTAGCATGATTTTGGATAGAATTTTGCAGCTATTTGAGACATGATTTTGGACAGTTTTGGAAACAAAACCCTCTAGCATTGATTCATGGTTTTAGACAAGAATAACATTGGGATTGCTATGGATTATGGATAGATTTTTTAACATAAGTGAAACAAGTCAATGACAAGTTTAAATGAAGTGGTTTATGGCTAATGTATGGTTTTAAGCATTTTTAAGACTTAACAAAATGATGGACGTGATTTGCAATTTTGAACATATGAACTTTAATGAATGGTGATGATATTTGTAACTTGGACATTTGAAACTTGAATCAAAATGATGATGAATTGATGGACTTGAAACCATGATGAATGCCTTAAACTTAAGTAACTTACTTGCAAAGAAATCCACCTAAATGAATATTTCAACTTTACATGTTTACTACATTTGATATAACCAACTACTTTGATATTTTGATCCAATTTTGAACCATGTAATCACTTGTACCAACCTTCAAATTAAACTTTAATTCAACTCCTCAATCCACAAGTAACTTATACTACAAGCAATAAGCAAATGAAAGAAATGATGATGTCTTGAGCATAATGGACCTCTTGCCTCCTATCATATACCATAGCTTGAGGTTTTGCAATTCTATCCACAAACCCTTAACTTGATGATCCTAAATGGAATGCCTTGAGAAGTTCTTGAGGATTTATGAAACTTGAAGTGTAGAGAAACTTGTCACGAAACCCTAATCTTCCATTGATGACTTTGATACAAGACAATGCTTTGGGTAATCCTTTGATGAGGATGAAACCCTAATCTCCTTGAAATGTACATTGAATGAAGAAAATGGATTGAGTTGTTGAAAAACCAAAACCCTAGTCCATAGTCTTCTCAATTGAGAACAATGATGAAAACCTAGTCACTTGAGGCTTTTGAGAAATCTTGAAGAAGATGACCTTGATACTTGATGAACCTTGATAAGAAGATGCTCATGATGATGATAGTTCAAACCTTGCCCCAACTTAAATGTAGTAGGAACCAAATGAATCACCTTTGAATAGGGAAAGCCCAAATCACAAGAAAACTCGTATCCTTAGGAACTTATGAAGTGAATGATTGTGAGTTCATGACCTAATGGACAAATGCATATGTATGAGAAACAAAATCCAATTAGGGTTAGAAACATGAGGGCACATTTTAGAGTACAATAGTCTCTAAGCCTATTGAGAAGAAGGTGAACGCTTCAAACACCTTAAGTGATTTTGCCATAGAAAGAGGTTCGGCAAAGATCAAGAACTGGTGGACCTACATAAAAGAAACAAAAAAAATGACTATAACCCTAATGTATTTAATCAAGGAGGCCATGACTTCCCTCCATAGTCTTTGGCGTTCACCTCCTTCCAATTCTCATTTTTTTTAGTGCATAAGGGACGTAGGAGCATCAAGGATTTCAAGTACATCATTCCAGTGTGTGATTCTGAGTTGTTGCACCCCAAAATTTGCCCTCTTGTTTCTAACTATAGCTGGCTTATGTTCGCATCCATGTGCATTCATCATAACATTAATCATGCATTGCATTGGGCTTCGAAGATGTGGGATCACAATGTTTTTCTCACAATGCAGAGCTTTTTTCATTTCAAAGAGTGTTTCAGTAGCATTGAGAGTTGAACAGGCAGTCATCAGAGTCTTCAAGCATTTATTCTGCTCGGCAGATGGTTTGATTATTTCATAATCAAAAAACAGAAAGCACATAGTTCATATAATCTTGTTCCAGACAAGTTGTCTATCATGTTTCAGGCATTATTCAAGGGCTTTATCAGTGGCTAAGGTTCAGGTGTGAAGCCAGGCTTAGAACAGGTTGCAATAGGGTGATTTTTGCAGTTTTACCTTGATGTAATCGATTAACATACAGGTGTTAATTGATTACACCCCTCCAGAAGGCGCCATTTTTCAAATTTTTGGGCATGTAATCGATTAACTAGATCATGTTAATCGATTACACCCAGTCGGTTTGACCACAAAATGGCATAATTTCAGCACTGTAGTAGTTTCAAACTCATTTCAATCATTTGGGTTCACACTTGCATCAGTAGAAGGATCTAGAGTGCTTCTAAATATCATATATTTTCAAAATGATAAATATTCTTATCACCAACTTCTATAGTTTGGAAAGATCGCGATAACCTAACTGAGCATGGATCGTGAGTGGAGAATTTTTGGTTGAGCATGTCTTAGATGACACTTAGAGGTAATAAAGAGCATGAGACTCACATCTGATGCCAATTGTCTGACCAGAACTTCGGTCTTGCAGGGTAACATTACTGCTAGTGAGTGTGATAATACAATCAAGAGAGCGAGTTATGTGAGTGCAACTTCTATGTTAGATGTTTTGAGTGATGTCAAAACTATAAGAAAGCTTAGCATTTATGTAAGTCGGACGGTATCTCTGAGTATGTGTGGCACCCTTGCATTAGAGGTATTAGGAATAATCAAAAACCACTTCAAAATTGTCCAAAATTATGAAAATCAGTTTCAGCACAAAAATGCACTGCATGTGCCGGCATATGTAACCCATTTTTGAAGCCTGTAGCTTCTGTTTTGTTTCGGTCGACACACACCTTCTTCAATTCGGCACATACTGGAAGTTTCAACATTATGTGTCAGCACATACGTGTTTCAGGCCGGCACATCTACTGTCCTAAATAAGGCTGTAGGTTCTGTTTCTTTTGGGTAGGCACATATGCCCTTTCAGGTCGGCACATGTTGTTATTTTTTACAGTATATGCCGGCACATCCAACCTTCAGGCTGACACATACTGTTTAAGTTGGTCAATTTTTTAATTCCTTTTATTCCGAGAATTTCCTCTTTGCCACCAATCTTCCAAAAAAACTATAAATACAACATTCATGCTTCATTCCAAACTAGTGATACCATAAAATTAGCCTGCATTTGCTCATCATCTTCAACCTCCGTCCTATGTCTACACACTGACAAATCACACATAATAATATTTTGTTGGGGTGCCAGCTAGGCGAAGGCCTGATAACATCTGATTAGGTTATTGTGTAGACGAGAATATCGGGTTGATATTTGTAGGGAATTTCATCCAGAAAAACTGCGGGTTTGTCCTCCAAGATCGTGTATAGATTTGGGGGTTTTCATGCAAGATGTTCAAGAGAGCATTGCGGCGTTGTGAAAGCCTTTGGAGATAAAGTATGTAAAGGACCCTTTGGAGATAAAGAACGCAAAGGAAGTAACAAAGAACGACGAATAGAATTGAATTCTTGTGTAACAATCAGTGCAATTGATCGTGCACGAAAGCTTTGGAGATAAAGAACACAAAGGAGTAGCAATATCGACAAGTTAAATGGCATTCATTATTATCTTGGTCTTACTCAAGATCAAAAGAAGAAAAAGGGTTGAATCAACATCAGAACCAGTAGTGTTCGTATGGTTGCTCTGAACACTTTTCTTGTAAATCGAATTTTTGCATAGTAAGAAAGTATCATAATTCCACATTGGAAATTAGGCGCAGACGTACCCACACTCGAGGACAAAAGTGGGGAACTGCGTGAACAAATCCTTGTGTCGATCTCTCTATTATCTCTTTACTCGTTTTATTTTTCATTATGCAATTTGTCAAATAGCATTGATTAATCGATCGAATCTTAAGAATTTTCATGTGATCTTTTTGTTTTAACCTGATTGTTGATGAGATTATAATCACTTTTGATTATAAGTGGTTTTCATATCAACAAAAACGCAAAGTAAATTCTAAAAATTCGTTCACACACCAAGTGTTCGATAAATTGCATAGTTCAATATTTTTTCTTATTATCATTGGAAATAGCCTTACTAAGTTCATTAGTTTAAACGAGTAATAACGTGATACTCGATTAAAGGTTATATTCAATTATTGTGTTTGTCATTCCATATTTGGCTTTGCATATCCGAGTTCCAATAAGTAGGTTGGTATAGATGACTTTTGTCGATCCATACTAAAACCTTCTGCGCGCTCTCTTTTTCAAACAATTTTAAAACCCAAATTTTATTTGGTGGTTTTGGCGGTTTTGGCTTGGGTGTCTATTCACCCCCCTCTAGACAAGTCGTCGTAGTCTTCGTCTAACAAGTGGCATCAAGAGCCCGGTTCATTCTGTGCTTCGAAACACTTATTAGAAAATGGCTTACGAACCTAAAAGGGATTATAAAAGAGCTCCAATTTTCACGGGAGAAAACTATAGTTATTGGAAAGCTTGTATGCAAATTCATGTGAACTCTTATGATAAGGGTGTTTGGGAGGCCATTCAAAATGGTTCTACACCGATAACACATCGTGTTAATGATGTTAATGTTCCTAATCCCGAAGCACTATGGAATGAGTAAGATAATAAGAAGTGGGCACACGATTGGAAATCAAAAAACATTATCGTATCCGCTTTTGGTGTTGATGAGTTTTATCGCATTTCTCATTGTGCGACCGCTAAGGATATGTGGGACACTCTACAAGTTGCCCATGAGGGGACTAATTAGGTCAAACAAGCCCGAATTAACACAATCAAGAATTCAAACTCTTTCGCATGAAGCATGGTGAAACCATTGTCAAATGCAAAAGCGGTTCTCACATTTTATTAATCGTTTAAACTTGCTGGGTAATCCTATTTCCAATGTTATTGCTACTAACAAGGTTTTGAGATGTCTTACTAGAAACTGGAAGCTGAAGGTTACGGCCATCAAAGGAGCTAACAATCTTACAACACTTGATCTCACCATCTTGTTCGAAAAGTTAGAAGAACACAAGCAAGAACTAAATTGCTTGGATGTACATGAAAAGAAGATTGAGAAAAAGAAGAAAAAGGATAAGGAAACCAATAATGAAGAAGTAATGAAGTCTAAAGCTCTCACGGCTTCAAGCTTCAAGTCCTCAAAGGATGAGCATCCTTATGACAATGATGGTAGCAACAAATATGTTTCGGATGACGAAGAGATGAGTTTCTTTGGCAAAAAGTATCATAAATACTTGCAAAAGAAAGGTGAAAAGGACTTAAATAAAGGGTACTAAGTCTAAAGGACAATCTATATCCTCAAGGGAAGATAAGTCCAAAGGAAGAAATACAATACCTTCATACTCCAACAAAAATGAGAAGAAAATCAACGTAAACAACATGTCACACATAGAAAGGCTTGTGTGCTTGGGAAAGCGACATTGAATCCTTGAGTGATGAAGAATCAAATGATGATGAAGAATTATCCAACTTTTGTATTTTAACTCACATCAAAAATAAAAAGAAGAAGGAGTATAAACCATCAAAGTATGATGAAGTTTGTTTCTCCAGTCATTATTGTGAATACTAGATGAAGGACTATGAATCATTGAGACGTGATGAGATATGTCTCTCTAGTCATCATCAAGGAGGTAAGAAAATTAAGTTAAACTCCTCTCAAAATAAATATGTTGATGAATTGGCTCATTTAGATTTACTTAATGCTTTTGAAGTCTTACACAAAGAAGCTATTGAAGCATTCAAAAAGTTGGCTTCAAATAGACAAATCTTTTTATACTTGGAGGCAAAAATTTCAGAAACGGAAAAGAAAATGGAAGTGTTAAAGGACTCTTTAGTATATGATCAAAAAGTCAATAATAAAGAAGATGAAAATCCATTTAACTTTGGATGTGATACTTGCTACATTTGGCAAAAGGAGGTTAGGACTCTTAAGGACAAGTTAATCAAGACTCAACAACCAAATATTACCTATGTTATAGATATAAAAAAGTTTAACAAACCTTTGAATCCACTGTATAGTAAGTACAGATTTGTTGAAAAGAAATTGAATAGGAAACATGACATTTCTCGAAATATAACTTGTTACTACTGTTGTATGAAAGGTCATACTATTGCCAAATGCAAACTTAGGAGATTTTCAATCCCTAATGGCATTTCTAAGTGGTCACCTAAGTGCAACAATTGTGTTACTCACCCTCAAGGACCCAACAAAGATTAGGTACCTAGTTTATCTTATTGATTTTGGAGGAAGAAGTGTTTTGATTCTATGAAGAAGTTGTGAGGCTTCATTCATAGTAGCATCAAGACATTTGCTAGATAACATATTCAAATCAAATTGACTTGGTGTCAAGAAGAAGGAATATGTTTTCTAGAAGCATCAACAAGAAAAAGCTCTTTGGTAAAAGATATTGAGACAACTTAGAAAGGTGAATATGAATGAAGATGTGTTGAAAAGATTTTGTTGATGGTAGGGTTGGCATTTGTTAAAGCTCTTGTTCTAAAGTTTCTCGTGAAATGCTCGTGCATACTCTGTTTGTATGGTGAGGTTGTATCGTTTCATTTTCTTTCTAAAAGTAAGCTATGTCTTTTATCCTATTTTATTTAAAGGTATTTCAAATACATGTTGGATGTTATTTGTTCTTGTGTTTACTTCCAAAAATTTCTATTGAACCTGTGATTATTTCAATTTACATGCTTATAGTGACCTAGATCAAATTATACAAATATGTTTGTTTTTGCCTTTTTATTTCTTATCTATGCATACTTGTTTTTCTAAATTTTTCGAATACATAGCCATTAACAAATATTGTTCAAAACATACATATAAGTCTTTTTTAGTCATGCATGAGTCAAGTCACATGTCTCCAAATATGTCGAATTGTGTCTCCTGGTGCTTCTCTAACAACCTGCAAGCATGTGTCGACACATGATGCACTCAGGTCGGCCTGTGATGAGGTCATTTAATGTTTGTTGATTTTGTCTCAGTATGTGCCGACACATAATTCGTATGTGTCGACACATAAATTCATTTTTCAACTTTGTTCTTTAAAAACTAGTTCAGTATGTGCCGGCACAAAAGTAGTATAGGTCGGCACATAATGTTTAATTTTTTTTTAAATGCTTTAGTACAGGTCGGTGCATGAGACACATGTGCCGGCACGTAATCAAATTGGGCCGACACATGTAAAATGAGAGTAAGGGTTTATCTCTTTTCATCTTCTCCGTCTCTTTATTACCCTTCTTGTTCATAAACTCAAACAAAATTCTTTTTCTCATCAAAAAAATTTCGGTCAAACTCTAACACTCTTTCAATTTGGTCATCAAAACTATTCCAAACCCACTATAACTCCTTCAATATTCTATCTTTAATGTCATTTAAAACCCATTAATGTGTACTTTAGTTTTCCCCTCCTCATACATTGTGTAGCGTGCGATTTTTGTCGGTGACGCGACCACCTTATCGCCATGGGTTTCTCCTCACCGTAATGGTAGGAGTTGGGTGCTACTTTCTGATTTCTTATTTATCCTATGAAGCTGGAAAGGAAAGGGAAGCTATCTAAAACTAACCTTGCACGCAAATGTTTAACTGAACAAATGCTTAAAGAGATTCGAGGAGTTCGGGGTCAGGTTATACAATGGGGAGTTGTCACTTACCCATCCTATATGTGATTATCCACAGGTTGTTAGCAATTATCCTTATTGGTTTCTACTTACTGGTGTTTGTCTGTTGTGGGTTGGGAAAGTTTCTCCTTTGGGAGTGTTGAGAGAGATTTTGTTTGATTTCGGGATTTCCGATGTTTTTGGTAAGGTACTGGACCTAAGGTTTTTGTTTGGTGTGCTCGCTAAGATTTCGCAATCTTATACCTACGTATTCCCGTTAAAGATAAACAGGGAAATCAGAGCAATCGTAGTTCCTCATATTCTATGGGAGGAAAAGATATTTGGTGTCTTGTTCAAAGCCTAAGATTGAAGCTAAAGTTTGTATTTGTGTCTTGTTCAAAGCCCAAGATTTAAGCTAAAAGGTTATTTGTGTCTTGGTCAAAGCCCAAGATTGAAGCTAAAGGTTTGACTGAGAGAGAATTTGTCATCTCTAAAGAGAGACATCTTGTCTGTTTTTTACAAATGTTTGGTGATTGATCATAAAGGAGAATTACTTTAACTGGGATATGTGAATCCAGCAATGCCATAATTTTCTTTGTAGGGGATTTGTCCTGAAGGGGAAAACTTTAACTCAGTGTAGAGCAATGACATTTTTCCTTAGGAATCTTTCATGCTAAGAGAGGGACAGTGGCGTGGATGTAAATAATCCAGAGGCTTGCCACTTACAGCAATTAGATGAAAGATGGAGATTTACCAGGATAAGAGATGGACCACAGCTTGTATATTTGAATCAACGAGTGTGCCACTTATAGCAGTTATCTGGGATTAAGGTTTGTTTTGAATTTTCTGTTTTGATGTCTGATATACAGAGAAATGTCTTCCTACAGAGAGTTTTTTATTTCCTCTGAGGGGATGTTGATTTTTGTGTGCCTTGATCAAAGCCCAAGGTTGAAGCTAAGAGATTGATTGACTCCACTGGGGAGGTCCTTATACAAAGCCTTAGAGGAGGCTAGAAAAGACTGACTCAACAAGAGAGTGTTTATCTATCTTGTACAAAGCCCAAGATTGAGGCTAACGGAGAGACTGACTCTTTTGGGGATATCATTATACAAAGCCTAAGAGAAGGCTAAAAGTTTACTTTTCCGGGGAAATATTTTGTCTGTCTTGTACAAAGCCCAAGATTGAGGCTAAAAAAGGATTTTAATTCTACTGGGGAATATTTGTAGGTGTCTTGTACAAAGCCCAAGATTGAGGCTAAAAGGGGAAACTGACTCTACTGGTGAGAGGTTTTATCTATCTTGTACAAAGCCCAAGATTGTGGATGAAAGAAGATTGACTCTGCTGGAGAGTATGATTTGTCTTGTACAAAGCCCAAGGTTGAGGCTGAAAAGAGAATTGACTCAACTTAGGGAGATTTATATGTGTCTTGTACAAAGCCCAAGATTAAGGCCGAAAAGTGAATGATTGACTCAACTAGAGAGTGTTTTTATCTGTCTTGTACAAAGCCCAAGATTGAGGCTAAAAGGTTGACTCAACAAGAGAGTGTTTTTCTTTTGTACCATTGACTCAACAAGAGAGTGTGGAAAGGTGATTGACTCAACAAGAGAGTACTTTGTTTGTCTTGTACAAAGCCCATGATTGAGGCTGAAAAAGGTTAACTCAACAAGAGAGTATTTTAAGAAAGAAGATGGACTCAACAAAAGGGTGTTTTTGAGGCTAACTCTGCTGAGGAAAATCATTATACAAAGCCTAAGAGGAGGTTGTCTTCTGCTGAGGATTATTGAGATCCAGAGGCAGGTCCAAGTCGGGGGATCAACTCTTGCTGAGGGTTTACAGAAGAGTAGAGGTATTAGATGCCTTGAGGTTCTGATTTGGGATAGTGTTATACTGATGATAAGCTGACCCTAGCTGGAGAATTTTAGGATTAAAGACTGAGTTTTAGATCCTGTGAGGGTTTTAACTCTACCGGAGATTGGTTAAATGACCAGGGTTTTTTCCTGTGTTTGTAGGGAACTTGAGAATGTCTTTGAGATCCAAGAGGAGATTAGACTGTCCAAATCTACTGGTATGGAAGGTTTATCTTTGCATGATGCCCAAGAGGAGGCTGGTATTTTAAGGGATGAGAAGCAACCCTAAATTGTCCAAGGTTTTGACTCTTTAGAAAGACTGCTCTAACAAAGGATGACTAAGTTATGTCCTATACCTTTAAGAGGTCTTCAGGGTCCTTGTATTAAGCCCAAGAGAAGGCATGAGACCTTCTAAGAAGCCGGAGGGTCCTTGTACAAAGCCCAAGAGGAGGCTGGGATGCTTTTAGGAAGCCTGTGGGTCCAAACTTAAGAAAAGTTCAAGAAAAGTTTCACCGGGAATAATCTTTCCTTTAGTGAACAGTCTAGGGTTTGAAGAAATTCAAGAGAGGTTTCACCGGGAATTAATCCTCTCTGGGGAAGTGAATTTCTTTGACAATTTTTTAATAGTGACAGTCTGAGAAAAGTTTCACCGGGAATAATGCCTTTCTCTTTGTTCCATATTGTATAAGCCCAAGAGGAGGCAAGACTGTATCTGGAATTCCTATGGGGAACTAGTTTTGACTGTTGAAAGAGTGACCACTGGCTTTATCTAATCCTATACCTAATTGCCAGGGAAAACTCTAAGCAGATAATATACAGGCATATATATATATAGATGAAATATATACTGTATGTAAAAGAGGGTAGGAGGACTTACAGGTGAGCAAGCTTCCAGCACAAACAAATATATATATATATATATATATATATGTGTGTGTGTGTGTGTGTGTGTGTGTGTGTGTGTGTGCAAGTATGTAAAAGAAAGATGTTTAAAACTTACAGGTGAGCAAGCTTCCATTGTAACAACTGTATGGTTAGTTGTTCAAGAAATTAAAGAAAGTTTTGATAAAAACTATGAATTTGAACCTAAATAAAAAGGGAAAGTTGTTTTGAAAAGATTGGGGTTTATACTCAAGGAGAGGCCCAGATGAAAAACAGTAATCGTACCGTTGATTTGAAAATTGTATCGGGACTTATACAATGACTGAGGCCCAAAAAAGGTTTTCTATACAAAGAGATGGGTCTTACAACTCAAGGAGAGGCCCAAAAGTTTGAAAAAAGAAAAGAAATAGGACTTACAACACAAGGGTAGGCCCAGATGAAAATGTTTTGAAAACGATGATCACGCCGAGATTTTTGAAATCGCGGTGGGACTTATACAATGAATGAGGCCCAAAATGGTTTTTATGTACAAGGAATGGGTCTTAGACTATTAGAGTCCCATAAGTGTTTTGAAAAAGATTTGTGAGGGTGAGAATAATCAAAACCCTAAATTGATTTTTAAATGTATTTTAATTGAATAAAAATTCAATTAAAATGATCAAAATTATCAAACATGTGTAAAAAAACAAGTTGTGATCTTGGATAAATGTTTGAAAAATTATGTTTCATTCATAGAATGATTTGAAAATCATTTTAATTTGCAAAATCAAGAGAAAGAAATGTTTTGAAATGTTTTAAAAACAAATAAAACATAATTCTTTACAAAAAATACTAAATATATGAAATAAATAATATTTTTGTGAAATTTTTATGGAATAAAATATTTTAACATTTTTGGGAATTTTCAAGAAAAGAATCAATAAAAAATAATTAAAATTGAGATAGAAATTAATTTTGGAATTAATTAAACAAAAACCATAAAAAAAAGCAAAATATGGCAAAATGATAGAATGGTCTGGGTGGGTGTTGAACCCACGACCTCAACAACAAACACACATTTGCGCTACCACTGGGGTGGTGATATATCCATGTATTAAAACCACCCCATTAATACATAAGGGATGCCTTGTTTTTGGCCTGGCCAAGGCACCATGCCTGGCCCTTGCCCAAGGCAAGGCCTGATTTTAGGCCTCTTGCGTGAAGGCTCTAACTTCCTCATTTTTCCATGGATTGGGACAAAATTTAGGTGTATCCTGCCTAGAATTTCATGAGGAAGCCAATGGTGCCCCTGGAATTTTCAAAAAATGTTTCCATTTTAAAATCCGATAGTGATTTCAAAATAGGCCAAATTTTGCATGTTCTATGTTATCTCATGGTACAGGTAATAATAGCATGATAAATTGGTTCAAACACAACACATATGATATGTATGAGAGGTCCATGATCAATGGACCTCAAAGCAATGCATAATTTAGAGAGTTCAAGTTATGATGCACTTACCTCTTGGAGCTTCTTGTGCTATCTTCCAAGTTCCTTGTGCCAGAAGTAATTCAATGCTTTGAACACTACTGATTGATCCCTTAGAAGCTTTTAGGATGATCAAAACCAGCTGGAATCCTCAGGAACAAGTATAGGCCTTTTCTTGCAAAAGGGGCAAAAGTGACCAAGATAGTAACTCTCTCAAATGGTGTTCCAGATGAGGGAAACCAATTGAGACAGTTTGAGGATGATATTTGGAGTGTGTTTGAGGCCTGGTTTGGTTTTGGAAGTGACTGAATCAAGACATGGCTTGAAAAATGCAGAAAAGTCAAATTTTGAGGTTTTGAAGGTTGACTTTCTGATTTTGGTGTTTCAGATCACAAGTGAGTGTTTAAACAGCTTAGATATGACATATTGGATGTGTTTGGATCATGAGTTGTAGTGGAATTGATCTCTAACTCAAAAACTCATAGATGACTTGCAAAAGAAGGCATTTTGGCCTAAATAGAGAGATTTTGAGGAAAGCATCAGTTGTAGTGTTTTGGTGTACTCAAACTGAGCACAAATGAGCTCTATTTATAGTGCAACAAGTTTGTTTTGGAAGCAATAGTGAATGGCAGTTGGTACAAGCCTTTGGCCAATGTTGATCCAAGGGAATATTTAGTCTCCTCTAGCCATTGACTTGAGGTTAGGGCACAGGCCTATGGTCCTTTGATTCAGAGCTGAATCTTGACTCATTCAGTTAGAAATGTCTCAGTCCATGCCACCTTGATGCATCCATTGAATTCTTGGAAACAAAATTGGAGTCTTTTGAACTTTTTAGCCTTTTTAGGTTTGTTATGGCTATATGTAGATTCTTGGACTTGGGAGGCTTGGGGATCATATCATTCCCCTTAGATTTTATCCTCTGATGTGTCCAAATGGATGACAAGGCTTAGAGTTGTCCAATTTTTCCAAATCGAACAAAATGCCAAATTCTGCCTTGTACAAGACAGTTGGAAATGGTGATTTTGAGGGGATCATATCTCCTTGCTCAGGTTGAGTTATGGGAGGCTCTTGTGCTTTTTAAAAAGCCCTCATATGATACAATACATGTGTGATCATAGTTTGTATTGAAACTATTTGAATCCAACTGAAAAATCCTCATGAACATTGATGTCCAAGGCTGGTAACTTAGGCGGATTTTCACTAAGTGTTGGAAAAGTGCCATTTACTTCATTTTTGTCATTTTGATCAGTCCATAACTCAAAATCCATGAGGATTTGGAATCTCTTATAGTAGACACTTTTAAAGTATGTCATATGGACTTTCATTTGAGCTTTGAATGGGAGAAAAAGGCTTTGTGGTTTAGGAGTTATGATCTTGCAAAGTTGGTACAAAATCACTTTTGTTCCATAACTTAGAAAATTTTTGGTTTCACATGGTTGCCCCTTTTGCAAGAAACCTAACTTTTCTTGATTTTCTTAATGAATGATGATCAATACCATACATTAACATTATTTTTTACTTAGGGGAACCATATTTGTGAAAAAATCCAAAAAGTCAAACTTGATTTTGTGCACAGTTGACTTTTTATCGGATGAAATCCAAACTCTGCGATCCTTTGTGAAATCAAGTTCTTGACCTAATTTAAACCTAATGGATGGATTCCAAAGGTGTTATAGGGTGTATTGAATCATGTCCCAAGGTTTGGGAACATGTCTTTGTCAAAAGTCAAAGATACAGTTGACTTTTCCTTCAAAACCCTAATTGTGGTCCAGATGAAATTGAAACTTGTGAATCAAGCTTCTTGGATCAATCCATTGTTGTAAATAGATCAATGTGGTGTATTTGAGGCCCTCAAATCATGTCTTGAGGTCTCGGCTCATGCTTTTCCCCAAAATTCAACTTAGGGGAGAATTAGGTCAAGAAACCCTAATTCCTGATTTTTTATGAATGCATCCCCTGAGGCTAAATTGACTTGATGATTTGGTTCATGAGGTCCCTTGGAGTATCTTGGGTTGTGCTTTGAAGCATTGGCTCATGCCCATAGGAAAAGTTTCATCTGGAGGCCTTGGTTGACCAAAACCCTAATTTGGTGACACTGGCGATCTTGAGGCTTGATCCACTTGGAATTTTGCAACTTTATGCTTGACTTTTGATGTGGGAGTCCTCTTGATCCCTTATGGGTGTTTGAGAGGTTTAGACAAGTTGAAGATCATGTCATTTCTTGATTGATCTTTTGTCTAAGTGCTCTGAGAGGGCTCAAAACCCTAAGTCTTGATTGTAGTGAATGCTCACCCATCTTTGAGGAGATTGATGAGGCATGATGGCACATTCATATTGTGGTGATGATTTGCACAATGATGGGAAATCTTGGTGGTCAAAATTTGGGGTATGACACATTGCATCTTCCTACAAAAATTCTATATATTGTGTGTTTATATGTTGTTTCCTTGCATCTATATTTGATATAACTATATTGTTGGTTGTGAGTTACCTCATATCTCTCAAATTCCAACTGTTCTGGTTGGGTCATTTTGTCAAACACCTTGCGTACGTCTTCTGTTTGAGAAATTTCTTCATGGCTCCTAAGCTTGCAAGAAGTAAGGTTGTTGCTAGAGACAAAGACAAGGTTGGCTCCTCATCTAGGGAACTAGAAACTGTTTTTGATTTGGTTGACCAAGAGAATTTGGAGTTCTTCGAAGAAAAGTGTCGAGGAAAGAGTGTGTCAAGGCAAAATTACTATAAGGTACAAACTTCTAGGAAACTACACATTCCTGAGGTCGTGGATCGCATCAATCATCAAGAGATCAATTATTTTCTGTCATTGAATCAAGATTACAATGAAGACTTGGTTCGAGTCTTTTATGTCGGGTTGCACAAGCGCAACAAAGCTGAGTTCAGCTTTCATATCGGAGGTACCTCCTACACATTTACAAATGCTTTGTGGAAATCTGTCTTTGGTATTACGATAGGAAATGAGCCTTTAGTTAAGCACTCAAACGTTCATTCCGATTTTAAGTGGAGATTGCATTCAAATGAGCAGTTGAAAGCTCTAAGAGATAAGTACAATAATGAGCCAATCACTATGGGGTGCCTTAAGAAATTTCCACGCATTCTCCATTGGATTGTTTCTCATGTATCGCGTCCCAAAAGTGGAGGTTTTTCAAGGGCTGATAATACGGAGATTCTCCTTGTTTATCTTCTTCTCAACAAGATTAAGATAAATTGGCCGTATTATTTTGTGCATCGTATGTTCAGCATTCAAGCTTGCAACAAAGGGATTGCATTTTGCTATCCATCTATGATTGTTAAGATTCTCAATCATTTTAACATCAATTTCCCAAACTTGGTATATGTCTCTCCAAGTGCAACAAATGAGTTCACTCAAAGGACTCTAACAAATATGAGATATCATTGGGACTCCAAAAGAAAAGTGTGTTGCTATCAAGTTCCTTCATCAAAGAAGAAAATATACAACTTTGATGATCCCTTTGAGCCTACTGAAGTAGGTGATATCATGGGGTGGAAGGCTATGATGAAGAAGTTGGTGATGTTACTCAAAAAGATGTTCCTATGACTGATGTGAATCCTGAAGGAAATGCAGCTTGGATAAATGCTACTGCAGGTGTTCAACAAGAGCATCAACAGACTTGGGAAGATAATTGGCAGCAAAATTGTTAGAGTGCATAAGGTGCAAATTAGAGGTTATGATGCATGCTACATGGGGTATGAAGGTGAATCCTAAGAGTATGGATCCGGGTCTCATGAAAACAGGTATGAATCTGATGCTGGAAATAACATTGCAATTATGGCTATGCTTTAAACTATGCAGAAGCAACAAAATTAGAGATATGAAGAAGACCAAAATTGGCGGGCTGAATTTCAAGTTGGTGTGTATGAAAGGCTGAACGCTCATGACACTAATTTTGAGATGTTCATTTTGTTGGTGCGGTAAAGCGGCAAGCAACAAAAGTTTTTGGAAGTATTTATCTGGGAAATTATCGTGTCCACAGAGATTAGTGTTATTGAACAACCGTTCAACAATTTAAATGTTATTGAGTTTGGATTTAACACAGAAGCATTAAGTTCTGATACCCATGTGAACATTAAGCCTAAATCTATCTCTAGAATCTAGAACCTAATAGATGTTCATCCTAAATCCGGATTCAACCCGTCCATGTCTGCAACAACTCAAACCCAAATAAAGAAAGCAATCATCAACATTAATTTATAAAATGAGTTTTATACAACACCATGAGCAATAAATATACATATAATCAAGGTAAACTTACATACAAATTTACAACAAATGGAAACTACAAAGGGAAGAGAGAACAGGAATCAAAATCTCTCGCGGTGTCAATCACGATCCAAGAATCATCCACCCCTAATCGTCGAGTTGCAACCTCCATTGATGCTTTTCTAAGCTCTAAACTATCAAAAATGAAGGTTTGATGAATTGGGAACAAATACCCCAAAACATAACCAAAAAAATGTGTTTTTACCCCTTTAAATGTGTTTCTGCCCAGACTAATTCGCCTGACGAAGTAACAGTTCGCCCGGCGAGCAAAGGCGGCATTTTCTACTGCTTCTGGAACTTCTGACATGCGTCTGGCTAGCCCGACGAGCTCAGGGCAAGAGCTGACAGTAATAGAAAAAATTCAGCATCTTGTTTTCTTCATAACTTTCGAACCGTAACTCCGTTTGAGGCCCGGACGGAAGCGTCGGAAAGCTTATTCCATGCTCTATCTAACAAGAATAAATATAAATGCTTGAATACCTACAAAAATAAGATAAAAACAATTAAACTCAATGATATTTACACAAAAATACTAGTATACACTAAATATACATTTTTACAAACAAAGTGGGGTTTTATTCAAAGAATTCAATACAAATGAATCGATAAGTGCCGCAAAACTACTACTCAAAACACGGCATTTTGGCACTTATCAAACTCTCCCCAACTTAAAACAATGTTTGTCCTCAAACAAAGTCAAACAACTTAAAGAAACAAAAGACGATAATCTAAGAATCGCGAATCAACAGGTTTTTTAAAACGGAAAACAAATGTATGGTTCAAATAAAAAACGTACAAGTAAAGTAAACACCTACCACCATCCTACAATGACAACATGAAAACGAAACAAATCCTAAGTACAAAAATCATGCCAAACAATCTAAAACAACACAAGCTAAATCATGAATCACAACTAGCAAAAATTCATCGAGGGGTGAAAAACACACAAAGGTGAGGATTTGACACTCATCCAACAATCTTACAAACAAAAGACTAATTTATGCATTCATCAAAAAACTCACATTGAACATACAAAGGAAATAATCACAAGGGCTTTTCAAGGTTGTAATGTGGCTTGGTTAACAAACAAGGGGTAATTCCTAAAGCTAATCGAAACAAAAACTTGCCTAAACCTAAGGGAGTGATCAACTCACAAAAGTTCAAACACAAAATTTTAATCAAACTTCTTCTTTCATCCCAAGTGTTACACCAAACACGCCTTACTTATTAGCACAATTATTTGATACTCGTTTTGTTTTTCTTTTTCGAAACTTTTCTCTTTTTTTTTCTTTTTTTTCTTTCTTTTTCTCTTTTTTCTTTCTTTTTCTTTTCTTTTTTACAACCGTATAGCAACCAACAACAAAAGTGAGCAAGCATTGCTCTCCCGAACTTGAATTCAACCAACATCAATGTGTGAATACTCCCTACTTTCTAAGGCAAGGTAAAAATTCAAACAACAACACATGGTTGAGGGTTCAAGAAAACAAATAATCAACATCCATTCAAAAAGGTGAACTAATGCTCATAGGCAAGCATCAAGTTCAAAAACAACATGGACATTGACAAAAAGGCTCAAAAGGGGTTAACAAAAGTTCACACACTCACAAAGTGAATTGACTATTCGATTAGGTAGTTGTGCTCAATAATCAAACAAAATGCCTTGATCATTTTCATGTTTTCATACAATCAACACAAACAAAAGATTAAACATAATGAAATCCAGTTAAAACAAGAATTGTGGCCTCCAGCATATATGAACAATGGAAAGCTTCCTTACATTTGGGGGTGAAAAGGGAACTAAAGTGATTCAATCAAAAAAACAAGTAATGCAAAAGAATGAATCGCATGGAATTTGTACGAATGAAAAGTTTCCTAAACATCTTATGCTATAGAAAGCGATAAACGAGTACCTGGCGTGTACCAACTTCAAAACAATATCATTACCATACATCCGCAAGTTGAAATGGTCAACTTGGAAAATCACCTCAAACTTCCTCAAGATACTCAAAACAAGCTCTTGGACAAACACAAAAATAACAAATTAAAACAAACTACTATAAACATACTAAAAGATCGGGTGAAATTGAATTAAACAAGTTGAAAAGTGAAGATTTGAGAATTTTAAGAACTGGTCCAATTTCAACTTGTTTAACTAATTCACCACACTACTTATACTAATACAATAAAAAAATAAAGAAACTAAAAACAATAAAGAAACTAAAAACAATACAACATGCTTGTTTTACGTCATAAGCTCGACGCCCATGGTTGTCAAACTCGCGGGTAGTCTGGGAAGCATAAACGAGTAGAATCATGCATATAATCGTTTTTCGATAGACTCGGGTAGACTCGTACAAAATCGTATAGACTCGCGAGTCTATAACGAGTTTTCGAGTCTATAAGTTTTTTTTTGTTTTTTTAAAACCAAAAAAGACCTAAATTCCCCAAAAGAATTTATTTTAATTTTTTATAAAAAAAACATTATTGTTTTTGCTTGTACGAGAATTAAAAAGTCTCTCTCTCCTAGTCTCTTGTTTCAACAATGTTTCTTCCCCTTCATCAACAACGTGAGTTTATTCTGTCTCTTTCTTTATTCATGTTTGTGGTCATAAATCAATCCTTTGTATGTAAGTATTTTGTTATATGTTTCACTTGGATGCTTCCCATGTATGATATCTTGTGTAAAGGATCTTATGTAAAGGTGATGCATTATTTTCCAATCAGGTCCAATGATCCCAATACGCATGTATCAATTTGCATGTGACAAAATAGTTTAGAAAATTTATGATTTATGGAAGAAAATAGTTTAGGAATTATATGTTACCTATTGAAGGGTAGAATTTCTATGGAGATATGACTCCATAATTAAAGAGGTTTGCAATTCATGTTCTAAGCTTAACTTGTAGCTCCTATGGTTATGAACGTAATTGAAGTTCCTAAAATGGTAATGAATTATTATTTGTTTACTTATAGACTTGAATTTAATTTTTTAGAAACATTGAGTTGAATTATTATTTAATTTTTAGGTTCATACAAAGAGAAGAAATAGGTTGCATAAAAAAAAGGTGAATAATTTGGTTTATGTCATGTACAATTTAAAGTTGAAAAGTGGAAAAATCAAATCAAATAGTGTTGTTCTTTCATTCAAAGATAGTCATTTAAATGATGAATGGATAATTGAAGAACATAATGAAGAAAATTTGCTAACAGAAGTTAATGTTGAGTAAGATGATGTTATTATTAATAGTGTTATGGAAGCTAATGTTGTTGTAACTAATATTGTGCAAAGTGGTGGTGGTGGAAATGTTAAATTAGGTGGAAGTGGAACTTCAAACAATCTAACATTGATTAATGATGAATAAGGTGCTTCCTCTGAGGCAGAGTTTGATGATGATACTCAAGATATCGATAAAGATGATGGTGATTATATTGGTGGTTGTGATTTCAATAGAGCTTTGGATGTTTGAAGCTATTAGCATATCTATTTTTGTTTTTTTTTGCTTGATGTAGTAGTCAATTAAGAAGAAATTATTAATTTAAGTCTTTAACTATATAGTTTACAATTTTTTTTGTTTTATTATCGAGTTTTTTATGTTAAGAAATTTGTTATGCAGTGTGAAATTTAAATTTTCATGATAATTGTTGTTGTATTGTATATTTATGTCATAAACGAGGAATTTATAAGTATAAAAACATAGTCATATATGTATCCCTTATAAGTTTTTTAAAGTCATTTTAATTTGCCATAGACTTGTACGAGTTTGCGAGTCGAGTCTGCGAGTCGAGTCTATGGACCCTTTACGAGTCTGAGTAGACTCGCGAGTTTGACAACCTTGTCAACGCCTATTATTTACAAACCAACACGTTACTTTGGAAGAGCCAAATGCTTTCACTCCCGCCTTTGCTCTCATCTCTTCGAGCTCTAACCGGAACTACACATCTAACCACACTTTTGGAAAACGTGAAGAGAAACAAATATATACACTATATTCACAAGTATGCAAAACATGTAAAATTCACAAATATGGTAAACATATACAAGTATCAATATAAACAAGTGAAAATAGACAATATATACGATATCTACAAAACTCAAAAACAAAGAAACTATCGCAATGTGATCCAATAAAAACATCAATCCCCGGCAAGGCGTCACTCTGTTGGTGCAATAAAGCGGCGAGCAACAAAAGTTTTTGGAAGTATTTATCCGGGAAATTATCGTGTCCATAGAGATTAGTGTTATTGAACTGCCATTCGAAAATTTAAATGTTATTGAGTTTGGGTTTAAATGGGTTTAAATTAAATGCGGGAAATAAAACTTATGAACAGAAAAAGAATTCAGTCTTTGGAGAGTAGAGAACTCTCGGGTTTGCATTTCATATACCCTATCAAATACTTAAACTTACTACCCAGTTGTACACAACCTAAATCACTCGTCAACATTATCATGTATCTTTCACACAGAGGTTATCTCTAACACAGAGTGAGACAATGACCGTATTACTTGCTTCGGCGATCTCTCAGCACAACACAAATAACACAGAAGCATTAAGTTCTGATACCCATGTGAACATTAAGCCTAAATCTATCTCTAGAATCTAGAACATAATAGATGTTCATCCTAAATCCGGATTCAACCCGTCCATGTCTGCAACAACTCAAACCCAAATAAATAAAGCAATCATCAACATTAATTTGTAAAATGAGTTTTATACAACACCATGAGCAATAAATATACATATAATCAAGGTAAACTTACATACAAACTCAGAACAAATGGAAACTACAAAGGGAAGAGAGAAGAGGAATCAAAATCTCTTGCGGTGTCAATCACGATCCAAGAATCATCCACCCCCAATCGTCAAGTTGCAACCTCCATTGATGCTTTTCTAAGCTTTAAACTATCAAAAATGAAGGTTTGATAAATTGGGAACAAATACCCCAAAACGTAACCTAAAAAAAAGTGTTTTTACCCCTTTAAATGTGTTTCTGCCCAGACTATTTCTCCCGACGTGCAAAGGCGGAATTTTCTACTGCTTCTAGAACTTCTGGCACGGGTCTGGCTCGCCCGGCGAGCACGGGGCGAGATCTGGCAGTAACAGAAAAATTTAGCATCTTGTTTTCTTCATAACTTTCAAACCGTAACTCCGTTTAAGGCCCGGTCGGAAAGCTTATTCAATGCTTTATCTAACAATAACTAAATACCAATGCTTGAATACCTATAAAAATGAGATAAAAACAATTAAACACAATGATATTTACACGAAATTACTAGTATACACTAAATATACACTTTTACAAACAAAGTGGGGTTTTATTCAAAGAATTCAATACAAATGAATCGATAAGTGCCGCAAAACTACTACTCAAAACACAGCATTTTGGCACTTATCAAGCTTCTACTGTTCAATTCAAATCAATCCATGGTGTCATGAGCAAGAATAATGGGATTGTCCAAGGGAAGATCAACAACGTGTACTCCGCAGTTACTCACCATGATGAGGAAGCCTCTGACTTTTATGAAGAAATGTGTAGGGGTGGAAGAACCTATCGCAGACGTCATGATGGAGCTGGTGGACGTTGATGTGTCATGTTGTTTTATGATGTTTTGTTGTTTTTGTTTCATGCATTTCATTTCATTTTATTTCTGTTTTGAACAAGTTGTTGTCTTGGCTATGTCATTTGAACAATGTGTGCAACCTTGCTTGGTTTATGTATTAATGGATAATCTGATTTGATATTGTCCCTATCTATTATTATTTCTTCTAGCGTGATAATTTGTTGTTATTGTTCTTGTTGTGAATGTGTTATATGTTATGTAACATTTTCACATTGGATTAAGTAGTGACATGTTCTTGTCGCTAGGCTAGGCATATGTGTGTTCCGCATCGGGAGTTCCATTATATCGTGTTACAAAGTTGTGACGCTATTAGAAGCAACTTGAATAGCTTTCTCTTTGTTGCGGGTTATTTATCAATTTCGCTTTATTACACACACACACAAATACATATATATATATATATATATATATATATATATATATATATATATGGATATGTGATTGTTGCTCTTCTGTGCAAAAACGCCTCTAAGTGATATATTACTATTTTATTGGAATATGATATTTCTCACGATTTGCATTTCTTCTTTTTGATATTTTCAAAGGGCGAGAAGAATATGTGAGATGAAGAAGGAAAGCACAAAGTTAGGGGGAGCGTTTGATATCAACATGAAATGCCTTGTCGCAAGTTTTGACATCATCAAAAAGGGGGAGTATGTGAGTGCAACTTCTCCGTTAGATGTTTTGCATGATGTCAAAACTATAAGAAAGCTTAGCATTTCTGTACGTCGGACGGTATCTCTGAGTATGTGTGGCTCCCTTGTATTAGAGGTATTAGGATTCATCAAAAACCACTTCAAAATTGTCCAAAATCATGAAAATCAATTTCAGCACAAAAATGCACTGCATGTGTCGGCACATACGTAACTCAAGCCGACACATGTAACCCATTTTTTAAGCTTGTGGCTTCTATTTTGTTTCGGTCGACACACACCTTCTTCAGGTCGGCACATACTAGAAGTTTCAACATTATGTGTCGGCACATACGTGTTTCAGGCCGACACATCTACTGTCCTAAATAAGGCTGTAGGTTTTGTTTCTTTTGGGTCGGCACATATGCCCTTTCAGGTCGGCGCATGCTGTTATTTTTGACAGTATATGCCGGCACATCCAACCTTCAGGCTGGCACATACTTTTTAAGTTGGTCAATTTTTTAATTCCTTTTATTCCGAGAATTTCCTCTTTTCCACCAATCTTCCAAAAAAACTATAAATACATCATTCATGCTTCATTCCAAACTGGTGATACCATAAAATTAGCATGCATGTGCTCATCATCTTCAACCTTCGTCCTATATCTACACATTGACAAATCACACATAATATTATTTTGTTGGGGTGCCAGCTAGGCGAAGGCCGGATAACTTCTGATTAGGTTCTTGTGTAGCCGAGAATATCGGGTTGAGATTTGTAGGGGTCTTCATCCTGAAAAACTGTGGGTTTGTCCTCCAAGATCGTGTATAGATTTGGAGGTTTTCGTGCAAGACGTTCAAGAGAGGATTACGATGTTGTGAAAGCCTTTGGAGATAAAGTACGCAAAGGCCCCTTTGGAGATCAAGAACGCAAAGGAAGTAACGGAGAACGGCGAATCGAATTGAAGTCTTGTGGAACAATCAGTGCAATTGATCTTGCACGGAAGCTTTGGAGATAAAGAATGCAAAAGGAATAGCCATATAGACAAGTCAATTGGCATCCATTGTTATCTTGGTCTTACTCAAGATCAAAAGAAGAAAATGGGTTGAATCAACATCAGAACTAGTAGTGTTTGTATGGTTGCTCTGAACACTTTTCTTGTAAATCGACATTTTGCATAGTAAGAAAGTATCCTAATTCCAATTGGAAATTAGGCGCAGATGTACCCACACTTGAGGATGAAAGTGGGGAACTACGTGAACAAATCCTCGTGTCGATCTCTCTATTATCTCTTTGCTCGTTTTATTTTTCATTAAGCAATTTGTCAAATAGCATTGATTAATCGATCGACTCGTAAGAATTTTCCTGTGATCTTTTTTTTTTAACCTGATTGTTGATGAGCTTATAATCACTTTTGATTATAAGTGGTTTTCATATAAACAAAAACACAAAGGAAAATATGAAAATTCATTCGCACACCAAGTGTTCGATAAATTGCATAGTTCAATATTTTTGCTTATTATCATTGGAAATAGCCTTACTAAGTTCATTAGTTTAAATGAGTAATAACGTGATACTCGATTAAAGGTTATATTCGATTATTATGTTTGTCATTCCATATTTTGCTTTGCATATCCGAGTTCCAATAACTAGGTTCGTATAGACGACTTTTGTTGATCCATGCTAAAATCTTCTGCGCACTCTCTTTTTCAAACAATTTTGAAACCCAAATTTTATTTGGTGATTTTGGCTTAGGTGTCCATTCACCCCTCCCTCTGCTCTAGACAAGTCGATGTCGTCTAACAAGTTAAACAACTGACTGGGAGTAAATTAAATGAACAATTAAGTACATAGAGAATAGAAGTAACATAGAGAAGAGGTAAAACTTAAACAGTGTCAATTCCTTCGGATCAGATTTGAGAACCATTGGCAGAAGTTATAGTAGGTGAGAAACCAAAGGTAGAGAGGAAAGAGAAAAGGTTTTTATTACCGGTACCATGATCAGAAGCACCATAATCAAGGACCCAAGGTCCAAGAGAAGATGATTGAGAGAGGCAAACAGATGAATTACCACTGTGTGAAATTGAAGCACTAGAATATGAGTTCTGATATTTTTGATACCACCTAAGGAAATCATCGTAGTTTGGCGTAAAGTTCTGAGAAGTAATCATGAGTATCTGAAGAGAGGAAATATCTCGCGAACCAGGTGGGAAAAAAGGCTATGTTTGAACTGGATCACAATTTTCCATGATTGGAAAATAAAATATCTGAGGGCGGATCTGGAACAAGGGCAAGGAAACAAGTAGTGCGATGGAAAAGTCGTCGGGATCAGCGGTTGGACACGCTTTCACGCGTCGTGCATGTGGCGGCGCGTGAGGCCCGCGCGCGGAGATTGAGGCGGCGCGTGCAGGCGTGTGTGCGTGCTTTTGACGGTGAAAATTTGGGGAATTTCTGGATCAGAGGAGGCTCTTATGTTGGTAGTGTTGGTTTGTCTGAAGGTCGCCAGAAATAGTAGCTGCGGCGGCAGCAGTGTGGTGGTAGTCGAAAAATCGATGCTGGAAAGAGTCACGACAATGAAAGGAAGGCAAACCAAAGTTGAAACACGATTAGTCAGAAAAAATTTATCACCACAAAATAGTGAGTCAACTAGGTAAAACACGATAAAATATTGTCTCTCAATAAACTCTGAATATTATGTTGAAATAAGAGAGAATAAAAAGATATTTAAATAAATTGTGTGTTTAAATTACACTCCGAAAATTGTTATATATACATACAAAATTTAGAACTAATTACATATTAGTTTAATGGAACTTTTATATATACAAATATTTTTATATATCAACACATGTCCATAGTTGCATCCCTAAAATTATAATCATACTTCAAAATGACAAATATTCTTATTTAAACTCGGTCCAATTAATTTTCTACAAATTCAGGTCATTTACACTTCCGCAAACTCGTTTCACTTAACCTTCTCCAAATTCAATTCACTAAGTTATTACAAATTCAACTCAATAATTTTCTATAAACTCAATTACCTTAAACTTCTGCAAATCTAATGTGCTTAAACTTTCGTAAACTCATTTCACTAAGTTTCGTAAATTTAGTTTAATTACACTTCTTCAAACTCAACTGACTTTAACTTTAACTTCAGGAAACTCAATTCCTTTACACTTCTACAAACTCAACTTACATATACTTATGCACAAATTTAAACAGCGGATTTAATTTCCAAAATCACAACATTCATTAACTTATGCCACAAAGTATCAATAATGGAAGATCTCATGATTTAATTTTTTATTATTATTATTTGCTTGCGTACACTTATAGAAATTCAAATTTACATAAACTTGAACTAGGTTTGTAACTATATAAGCAAATCGAATTTGCAAAAGTGTAACAGAGCTAAGTTTGCAAAAGAGAGTAAATTGAGTTTACAGAAAATTTAAGTAAACCAAATTTAGTCCACTTCTATGTAAGATTCCAGTTGAAATTTTAATTTCAATTTAAGAATATTTTAGTCATTTCAGATGTAACCAAATTTTCAAAAGTGTAACCAGAAAAAAAATTGATATGCTATAGACATTACAACTTACAAGCATCAATATAATTGTTACAAATTATGTGGTCAGTTACAGAAGAATGTAGGAAGCTGCAAATTTAAAGTACAAGAGCGACATTACACTTATAAATAATACAGGCTATAAGGTTGTTTAAAGAGCTAAGCATTATTATCTGCAACCAAATATTAATGATCTCAAACAATAACGACTCTAGTGAAGTCTAGTAGTAAGACCAACAGGTTGCAGTGCAGCAAGAACTTTGACAAGCTCCATCTTTTTGCTGGAAAGAGCATTGGGTTGGGTTAGTTCAGGATCAACAGAGGAAGGGGTTGTAAACACTTTCCAACTTAGTATGTCGTAAACAGCGATCACTTAAGATTTTATGTCAAGGTTGACAAAAGCATCCATAGTTTCGCATGAAAATAAGCGAGATAAGCTCCCTGCTAAAATATATATTTTTCTTCTCTTTCCACATTTTAACCTTTTGGCAAAGCAGCAAACACAAGTTTACCTCTGAAAAGTGATTGGCATTAAAAGTTACTGCTGCTCCTATTGCTCAAGCAACTTCCTGACTCTCAAATACAGATGCTACAGGAGTAGACTGAACCCCTTTTAGTGCACGAATCAAGTTGACAGGAGAGAAACCATTGCGTCTGCAGATTCTGGCCCATCATTATTCACACTTGGTATAATGTTATTGGGAGATACAAAATTTACAAACTCTTTGAGTTCTGTAAAGCTGGAATGCTCGCTGTAAGGAACTTCATACCTAAAAAAAGAAAAAATTTGGTTGGTTAATAGTTGCACAAACTTAAGCAAAGCAATAAGGCTGTTTTTCTGACTATCTTTGTGCGCCTATAGACTAGTTTAGTGAATATGAATAAAAATGCACCATTGAGGTCAGGGATTTGGTTTAACAAGCTCTATTGAGCCAAAAGATGAGAGGGAGCATGGAGGTGTGCTTTGAAGGAATGCAATTCATGCAAGTATATGATTCAAGATTTCAACCATAAGTATATAATCATAAATCTAAAAGATTTTATATAAAGAAAATTAAAGCATCACCTTATAACAGTACCCTGCTGCCACCTTTTTCCAGGAGACTTCTTTTTACCTTTGCCAAATGTCCAACCAGTAGGAGAGAAAGCAACTATAAGACTGAAGCGATTCTGAATAAAGAAAATACATCTGATAATTAGAAATGTGAAATTCGAAGTTAAATGATACATAATTCAGTACTAACTATCCAGTTCAAAAGTTGTAAAACTGATTAGTAAGTAGACTAAGTAGCAGCCATGGATCCTTTATCAGCCACCAAGCATTTGGTCATGGAATGGTTATCAGACAAAAGATCAGATTCAAAGTAGTAAAGAATACTAGTATTTGTAGCTATATATGTATTGTACATAAAGATGTGCCTACTTTAAGATATGTTCCTTGTCAACATTGAAAAACACCAGAGAGCTAGCATATAATGGTTTTGATAGAGAAACAGGTAGCAGCACTCACCGCATATTGACTTGATATGTGCTTCAATCTTTTGAAGCTTGCGAGTGTCCACATAGGGGCAACATGAATATTGCTTTCATGCTCATTTGAAGTAAACCACTGCATATCCTCCTCAGTAAATTCTAAACAGTTTAAAAGGCGTAATTTGGCTGCAGTCACATAAACCTTTTTGTGAAGCGAACGTGCAACCTCCAAGAATAGCCTTTCTTTTCCTATAGAAACATAATAAAACACGAGGTGTGGTAACTTTTTCTCATTAGTCTCCCTGTAGTTGGGCAAAGGCCGATATAATCAAAAAACCAACTCCCCAAATACTTAAAAAATATTAAGTTAGAGCATATTCAAACAAATACTAAAGGGAAAAGATAACCGTAGTTAAGTATAATCATAAATAGTCAGAAAGAGAGATGAGTTTAGCTCTACCAATTGTATAGCTGCCAATCAGAAAAAGAGTCCGGGGATTAAAAGCTTCTGCTTGAATGGCATCAATAACAAATTGTATTACAGCTTCTTGTTTTGGAAAATCATACTGTAATGAAACATATTACAAATCTTCAAAATATGTTTGCCACTAAAACATAAGAACAAATTATTATTATTATTAGTATTACTATTAATATTATTATAAGCTTGAATATCTTGATCTTATAATAACAATATAAGAACAAATTAGTAAATGGTGAAGACTGTCAAAGTCAGTCATGAACATGGGTATTCTAAGAGTTTATTAAAATGACAAGATATAGCATACTAGCCAGTTGTAAGTACTAACATTTATTAGTACATTTAGAATCTTGGATTATCTTTAAAAGGTTTTTAGGATATCATTTTTATATCTTTATTTGTCAACAGCTACAATTTATAACTTATGAGAAAGACCCTGAATATTTATTTTTGCAATTAAAAAGCTATCTTGATTTTTTTAACGCATTTCTAATTAAAAAACAATCTTATTAAAATAAAATAAAAATGATTCAAATATTCATCACGGTTATAATTAGACTTATATCTGCAATCTCCATCACAGTTATAAGTTAATGGAAAATAGCTGGAACTGTTAGAGAATTGTCACCACAATGCCACACTCCAAGAAAATAGTTGGAACTGTAAGAGAATCCAAGGCCTCTGAGAAACCATTGATTCAAGAAAACTAGTCAGGACAGAAATTGAAAATAAATTCACTTTTACACTGTCTCAAGTAGCAGGAGTATAATGTCTTGACTAGTTAGCTAATCATGTCATGAACATAAAAATAAAAAAAAATAAAAAAAAAAAGTTCCAAAGCAAAAACCTAATAAGTCGTGTTACAAAGATTATTTATTATTCACATATGGACTCACCTGCGGATTGCAGTATGTGGTATCAAGAATTAAAGTATTAATAGGACGTATCTGCAGGAAAGGGTTGTTTGCCATTTCTTCACTATAACGAAAATCACCTGTGTGAAGTACCGCCTAAATAAACAGAAAACTAGCTAGTAAGTTCTACCAAAACAATAGGTAGCCAGTAAACAATAATTAAGCTCATTAGGAAGTCATTTCAAGCCATACCTGACCATTGGGAGGTTGAAAGAGTATTATTATGGAACCTGGGCAGTGGTTGGCATCCAAGCAAGTCACGCCAATACCAGCTATTTCAACCTTTTGGTTTAGAGGCAAAATATGTAACTTATCATATGGAATCCCTATGTTCATATTTACAAGTCTAGCTGTAATAGAGGAGCAATAGATCTTTCCATGATTGAACGACTTGGTGAGACCTTGATAATCTGCATTTACAAATGAGAACCAACAGCCAGAGAGCAAATTGGAAGTCTGATTGCAATAATTTGCTCATAAGGAGCTAAACCCCTGAAAATTTTAATTTTTTTTATTTGTAGTTTTAACTTGAGTCTCCATTGAGTTTATCATGTGACCTAAAACACAAACACATTTTTCTGGTAGGGGAACGGGCATCAAAACACCCAAAAGTAATTTAGAAAAAGACAATCCACACTTTCATACGACATATATATATTTATGCTTTCGCATGTAAGACACATAGCACTGTCTCTCACTTTTGTGATTGTCATTCGCGCAGAACATATAACACACCACTTGTCAAAAACTATTTTGTTACCAAATTGCCTACATAGATCTACTGTGAATATACAATCTCTGGAGTGATTGTATAAACTAATCATATGACCAAATATGAGTACTACGAAAAGAAAACATACCAAATCATAAAAAGTAGTAAACTGGCATGTGTTCATGGAGACCTGTGTCAAAGTTATTTAGAGCTTACAGTCGGTGTGCCTATTAAATACTAGTATAGGTAAGTTCATAATTCTTAAAAGCTAAAACTTCAAATCTAAACTGTAATTTAGAGGCTAACCAAATTGAAACAGTTCATGAATATAAAACAAGGATCCATAAATTTAGATAAATATTGCATAGACACAAAAACACATTTGTGCAGGAAATCAGTAACTGGACCAAGAATTACAAATGGTAAAGATTGAATGTCTAATACATGCAGAAACAGACTTACGGTCCATGTGGAAGTGTGTAAGAAACCAGTGAGAACAATCTCCTCTTAGGTATTTGAAAGCATCCTACATAAATTAGATGTGTTACTCAGACACTCAGATCCATATCAAAAAAAGATATGGCAAAAACCGTGATGAAATACAACAAGTTTTTAATCTTCTTAGTTTACTAGCTATCTAAAGATGAATTCATTGTACAAACATTGTTTCTCTATCTTCTAGTATTTTTTCCTAGTTCAGCATGTCAATATAAATCATGATTAAGAGGTATGCTCAGTTTGAATTGTCATCCATGTGGCCAGTAATCATCTTCCTGACTGGATGTGATAAATTAATTACCATGCACCGCACATAAAAACCCATTTTTCCTGGGCAATAGTGCATCAGAATACAACATGAATGTAAAGTGAGAAAAAAAAAGGCTTATTTTCAGACCAGCTTATGCTTTCTTTCTAGCTATAAATTATCCGGAATTGCCTAGAAGAATGCATCAAGGGAGAATACACAAAACACGTGAACATGTATAAAATAGAATATTACTTACCACACGGAAAGGTGTTCCTTGTATGGCACACCATTTAGGAACATCACGATTCTTTGTATTTGTTGACGTATTGTTTGCTTTGCGCTTACGACCAGAAACTGAGCCACTGTTTTTCACTTCATGTTGTTCTACAGGAGGGGCAGAAACTTTCTTCTCATTGGTAGCAAATCCCGGAAAATATTCAGTAATCAACTTGTTTGCTACTGGTTTAACAGTACTGTCAACTTTTCGTTCAGATTTGTCATGTTGCAATTTGACATTCTGGTTTCTAATCCTTCTGGGCTCTACCCAAGAATTCTCATTATTATCATTTGAAGAGGCAATTCCTCTTCTAAGTTCTGACAGGGCATGCACAATCTTTTTTCTGGGACCAAGTGCAGATATACCCATGTTTAAGAGATCCTTCAAATATCAAAGGAAAAGTGGGAGGAAAAACCCCCCATTAACATAAATCTTAAACCTTTAGCAACAGAGGAAAGCAAAAAGACAGGTACTTCATACAGACAACAACATATTTCTACTTCTATTTTATGCTACGCTTTGAAATTTAGATGTAAAAGCCCAAACCACACGCAATTTTTAGATTTCTAATAGCATGAATGTAAGTACTATTCTTCAAAATGTCACTATAAGGCCTAATTGCAAAATGATTACTTGGTCCAAGTAAGTTGAATATGGTGGATTGATCTTCCATAAGGAGTGGAAGAGCCTAAAAAGCTCATTTTCAAATTCTGCTTAAAAATTGTAGATTACAGTCAAACAACTTCAAGGGCTAAATCTGTATGGCAAAACATGTGAACCTAAAAGTGATGGTATGATTTGAGGTAATTAACAAACATAAACTCACCTCTTCAGTCAGCCATTGCAAGGTATCCCAATCAACTTCTTCCCTAACAAAAACTTCTTCATATTTAGCTAAACCAAGATCACGTATCCAATCAACAACAGGAGAGACTTTCAGCCCAAATTGAGCACCCACCTCGGCATTAGGAAGAGCAGCCTGCATAAAATATTAAGATTTTTACAGCACTATCTTATAATCAATAACCAGTTCTGCCCATTTGATTCTTCAATTCTTCAACTCTGTGGTTATATTTGAACGATAAACTAAAGGGGCAAAAACCTAGCAATCGCAAACCTAGTTAAAAACCTACCAAGCTAAAACACTAAAGTTCTACTAAAAAATGAAATTGATGCAGAATTTAACTGCACAGTAATTGTAATTGATATAAAAAATAAAAAAAAACTAGAAAGATCTATCTTACATCTTCTCCAGTTTTATCAAGACATTGATTGGTATGAAAATTCCGTTGTTCCTCCGTTAAATCAGAAATATCATCACCACATAGAGGACAATCAACTGAACCATCAAACTCATCGCGCAAATTCACCTTCGAACCGGACTCTCCATAATCAAACACCTTAGTTCTCGACACCACCAGCCTAGACTCTAACGAATTGTTCGAATAAGCGCGTTTGCTATCCTTCTTCAGCTCCGACACGTAAGAACAATCAGCTTGAACAGTGGAATCAAAATCTAATGTGGAAGGAATGAAATCCAAACTACAGTTACCGGAATCGTAACGGTCATCGTGATTGTGAATGGGAGAGAAGGGGGGAATGTTCTCTTTGCCAGGAAACGGTGTCGTTTTGGTTTTGGGTTTTTTGGATGGTCGTTGATTGTTGGAAAGTGAAAGAGGTTGAGTGAGAGGAAGTTCGAAATCGTCGTCGTTGTCATCATCATCGTCGAAATGAGTATGATCCAAATTCGCCATAGTTGTAAAGCTTGGTTCTTCTGTAAGATCTTGAACAAGATGGGGATAAAGATAAAAACAATATAATAATAGCGCCTTTTTCAAAAAACGATTGGAGGGAAAGGAAATTTTTATTTGTTTTTGAATCTCCCTCTATTTGCTACATGGGCCCGTAGCCAAGCCCAGTCCAATTATTGGCCCAATAAACTTTCTTTAATTTTATTAATTAATAACTAGTCTTTACAATATTTAATATTACTATAAGTTGGTTAATTTTACCTGGAAAAATATGAAAAATCATACATTACTTGCAAAAATAGTTGATTAATTTTAAATTTTGTAGGTCCCGATTTTTTGGTGGGTATGATTAGTTTTACCTATTAATATCACATTTGCATAATTCATAAAACACATACAACCAATCAAACTAGTCTACTTTGATAAATTTGTTTTTTATTTTTCTATTTTGTGTATACTTGTGTAATTATTTACACCAGTTAAATAACTTATAAATTGGAGGCATAGTTTATTATGTGGTGTAATTGTTTGAAATGCATAGGTTGGCACAAATGAAAGTTATTAGTCGTTCATTTAGTTAACTTTCAAGTTTGAAAAAAACTTTACGCATCCAGATAGCACTACTATCAATATCACTAAAAATTTAGTTAATTAAATCATGATTATATATTTAACATATGCACTTATGTTAAAATACAAGTTTTTCCAAGATTGACCAACTAACCGTTTTTGCATTAAATAGGTCAGTCCCTTGTAAACCTAGTGAATCCACTGTAAAAACTATGAATGTCGACTTTAAAGGATCCTCCTAATTACTTTAGTAAGGCTTTAGTTTACCCCCAATAAAAGAACTAGCAGTGATAATAATCACATCCTTCATCACACAGCATATTGCTATAGAGATACTCGATATCACGTATCAGGTCTTTTTACATCGTTAGGGTAATGGTTCAATGTGAGGCTCAACATGAAAGAGAGATGGATATCAAATGAGTCGATTATGGTGATAAGTATGTCACTTTTATCATTCATTGAATCCAAGGGAACCAGGGTCAATTAGACATTTCACATCAAAGCCATGTGGTCATTGTTACGACAAGACATTCATATGTTTAATATAATCATATACAGTAAGTATATTTCATTTCTATATATTAATAGACTGGTACTTTTTACACGACTAAACTTGGAGGAAACCCAACGGAGAATGATATGCTAAATCATGATGATATTTGATTTATATGAATGATATGGTTATGAGGCCTCATGTTGTAGTAAAACAAATTGGTATGTCATAATTTTCTCCCTATGACGACATTATATAAGAAAACAACTTGTCTTACGCTGGAGGGCAGTTGTTGTTGGCTCAGTAGTAGGAATACAGAGACTCGTTGTTGGTTACTCATCTCAACAAAACTGGTGATATTATTCACATAGATCAACAAAACCAACAACATATCGGTTTGGACTATATTTGCAAGTTTTAGCCCTAACGAGTTCAAATTTACCAAGACTAGCTAATGATTATTTTAAAGAGTATATATGGATTACAAATCCACCGTACAAGTATAATGTTCCAATCTTGCTAGGAATTTGTAATACCCTAATTTTTACCCCTAAGATCCCACATGTCATTTGCATTTCATGCCACAAACAAGATCACACATTGGTTCCCTCTTCTATAGGTTTGTACCTTGCAGGGATCTTTGGGTTCGTGTGTGTGTGTTTGTTATTTGTTTATTGCTTAATTTGTTTATGTTTACTAGCCATTAATTAAAATTCAAAAAAATATTTTGTTTTCTTTTACTAACATTTTCAGGGGAAGAACGGGTTAAAAATACCAAAACAACAGTCCCTTAGCTCGAACGAATTTTATCTAAACAAAGTCAAAGTTGATCTGCAATTAATTCAAGAATTATCTGATTAAGAGTTTCCAAGATTTAATTGATTATTATTCAAGGAATTTCAAGGTTCATGTGTTTATTTCTGTGTCTTCTTTGACGAGCAAAAGAATCAAGCCGGAACCACAATAGTGCAACAAAATACTCATTTTTCACAAATTTTGCACTGAGTAACCAGTTAGCGGTTATGCTGTAACCGGTTACCCTCGTGAAATTTTGAAAAATGGCAGCAAAATCAAATTTCAGCAATTGGCACCAATCTCAACCCTTGATCACTTTTGGAATATGCTAGACCACCTCATTTTAATTCCCCTACATCACTTTGATCATTTTCCACCATGCACCTTCACTAATCACCACTCTTTTGATAATTCCCTCCAAATTTGAATTCCAATCCTAATTTTGATCATCCAAGCCTAATTCCAAACTACCAAATTTCCAAACCTAAACTCTATAAATAAAGGCTTCATTTCATTCATTCTACAAGCTTTTGATAGCTAACAAACCTCTTGCAAATTCTCTTCCCAACCACAAAATTCACCAAAGCTCACTTTTCTTCTTTTGAAAGTTAACAAGAATTCACATTGAATCTTGTTCAACTTTGAGCTAAACCTTCATCCATTCTTATTTTTGTTCATCAATTATAGTAGATCAAGGCTTTGGAGTTTGGATCTTAAAGCAATTTGAAGGAATTTTTAGGTTTGAAGTGGTAATTCATCCTCCACCATTATTGAAGCTTCATCTTCATCTTCCATAATGTAGATCTTTGGAGATCTTTGTTACTTGATCCTTTGGATTTTGTAATTGTGTTTAATTGCTGGTTTTCACTGTTATTTTACTTCAAATTTCGTGCAATTTCAGTTCCATGATCACAAAGTGTTTGTAAAAAGTTTTGGAAGTGGATCATGCTGAATTTTGCACATTTGTCTGCATTCTGGTGCAGAGTGACCAGTTAGCAGTTATGCTGTAACCGGTTACTCTGTGTTAATTTTAAAAAATTGCGCCTATTTTGAACTAAGTAACCGGTTAGCAGATATGCTGTAACCGGTTACTTCAAAGCAGAATGCATATTTTCACTTGTTTTTGGGGCTGTTTTGGTTTTTCTTCCTCCTTAGTCCCCTTTCTTCTTGTTTTAGCCTTGAAATGCATTGTTGAGATTAATTTCTCTTCAATTTCAATGGACTTTGGATATGGTTAGAGTAATTAAACATTCATTAGTTCAAATCTATCTTTTAATGAATTGTTGAATTCATTTGAGGTGCTTTGAATTAGTGATATGTTTTCACACTTAAACTTATCAATTAAAAGTGATTGAACTTGAAGATGAAAGGTTTTTGGCGTTGTAATTCAATTGGCCTTCTCTTCACCTATTTCCTTTTATTTTGATCGATGAAAGTCTTATGGATCTTAGAATTTCTTTGTTGAATTCTTGATCAAGACTAGATCGTTACCTATTTTCTTTTCGTGCGGTATTGCTTTCGGATGACGATCTACATATCGTTCATCTAGCATATATTAGCACAAAGAGCTATTGACCGACCTCATTGTAGGGTAATTACTCTGTAAATTACTCGGCGATTGCTTAACATAGCGCAACATTTGTCCCTCTTTATCCAATTCAAAATTTTATCCAATCGTGGTCCGGACCTTGATTGGTCGCGTCAACCCAATGGTGACTGATCTTTTGCATTATGTCAATAATCTTTGAAACTTCTCGTCGTAGAGGATTTGGTTTTACCAATCTTCTGTCAAGTTCATTAACTTTGGCCTAAGTGCATTGTTTAATCACTATAATTCATAATACGAAACGGAATAATCGGTGAAGGCTTATAGCACTAGAGCCTTGTGCTACTAACCACTAACTTCTAACTTCTTTACTTTTCCTTCTCGCTCCCTATCTCTCTTTATTTTTTATGCTTTATGCCATTTATCATATCATGTTTATGTTTATGTCATTTTTCTTTTGTCCACTTGGACCATATTATCTTGTGCTTTGTTTTTCTTTTGCCCATTTTGGACTCAAAAACATTAATAAAGGATTAAACCACTAAAAGACTTGTGCTCTTAATTGTTGGACTATGGCCATTATCCTTTGCATTGGATGACCTATACTCTTGATTATGGACTTATGGACTTAGAGTTAAGATCTTAACCTATGCTTGGGAGTTTGTGATGGAAAACCTTGGATTTTGGATACTTGGAGTCCTCTTTTGAAGACTTATTTTGAATCAAGACCAGATCAAAAAGGGAAAAATGCTTATACTATGGAGCTCGTCCATGTGGTTAGATCTTTCTTATCCTTAGCTTTTATTTTCATGCACTAGGATAGTCACTTCTTCTCCACCCCTTCTTCAATTTTCAAAATCTCCTCTCTTTTTCAAAACCTTCTTGATTTCAAACTTAAAACCGCTTTCATAATAAAACCTTGACTTTGTTCAAGTGTTTTTTTAAGCTTTGTTTTCTTTAATAAATGTCAATCAATATTAATCATATTTTGACCATTTCATAAAAACATAAAAAAATACAAAAACTCGTCAAACTTTTTTTGTGTGCCTTGTGCATTTTTTCTTTTTAAAACCTTTTCATAAGTTTAGACATGATTCATTTCTTTAAGCGGAATTATTCGCTTAGAAATGACGAATTGTCTTTACACTTAAAATCAACCAAAACATACAAATTTTTTTTTCTTTGTACCACAAACTACGGGGTTTTGATCCTACATTGCACGTCGTGGGTACGTAGGCATAAGGCGATAAGTCTCTCCAAACACAAAAATCTTAAAAAATATTTCTCTTCTCATCTCTCCTAATCTCTTTACAAGCAAACCATTTTCAAACCAAAAAGCGGTATATATTTCAAAGGGCTCCTATAGAGTACTATAGACGTTTTGGGTGCTAACACCTTCCCATTGCGTAACAAACCCCCCTTACCCATTCTATGTTTGTTCTTGTTGTTTTAGAACTCTTTAGGTCTTGTTCGCTCTTTTTCCTTTCCCTTTGTGGATAAAATAAAAGTGCGGTGGCGACTCTTGTTTTTTTTAGTTAAGTTAATCAATAGCTTACACTCACAAATTTCCCCGCTACAGAAAAGTGGCGACTCTGCTGGGGACTATCTCCCTTGAGGGGTTTAGCCTACTTTGATTTATTTACTGCTTTTTGTTTGATTTGCTTGTTACTTGTTTGTTCTGTTTGGGAGTTCCTCTGTGTGTGAGATAGGTCCTATACCCGGACCAGAGTGCACTTTGAGATAGGAGGATAGTATAGTCAAGGGAACTTTGAATGAGTCGAATCCTGAAAAAGAAGAACTTGAGAATCTATCCAATCGGTGGTTGCCTCTTTGAAATTACTGATGCTGATCGAGCGATCGAGAAGGCATTACTTTTTCCATAGAAGCCTATAACACTGAGGACCGTAGTAACCCTTAACCCATCCTAGCCTTTTTAGGAACGTAGCGCGGAAGCTATGAAGATGCAAATCTGATTTAGCTGTCACGCGATGCTACACTCAGGTTAGATTCTCTTGAGGATAACTACCAACCTCCGAGCAAATCGGTGCGCTGGTGTGTCTGATAGTGGATTGTGGACCCTGGGCACTTTGTTAGAACCGCTGTTTTCTGCAGGTACAATGAATACGAAACCTTAGTACACACCATTGTGGGATTGGTTCTTACCCTTGGCTTCATGCTCGTGACTTAAACCTTGACCCGTGTGCTTTGTGTGATCTTGTTTGTGGGTGTTGCATTCATGCACTCATGCATTCATGAGCATTCTTCTAAGAAGGTTTCAAGGAACTTAAAGGTGTTATTGCAAACATTGCAGGAACTTTTGTTATGGATTTTGGAAGAAGAAGTACAAAGAAGTACACTTTCAAGAATCCTAAGTTAGGGGGTTTGAGATAGCTAGGATCTTTGGTTGTTGATACCAAGAAGTTCGAGTCCATATATGGAAGGCTTTTATCTCTCTTGAAGGTTGATATGGCTGAAGGATTGCTTGCTACTTTGGTTCAGTTCTATGACCCTTTGCTTCATTGTTTCACCTTTCCTGATTATCAGTTGGTACCTACGCTAGAGAAGTATTCTCTCCTGCTTGGTTTGCATGTTCATGGTCAGATTTTCTCTGGTTTGGATCCCACTCCCGAGCATGATGTTATTGCGAAGGCCACTCACTTGAAGGTTTCCGAGATTAAGGCTCGCATGGATACCAAAGGAAAGATTCTTGGGTTACCCGCTAAGTTCTTGATGGATAGAGCTCATCACTTTGCTAGTGTGAAGAACACAGTTGCTTTTGAGGCTATTCTTGCCTTGCTTATTTATGGACTATTCCTCTTCCCGAATGTTGAGAACTTTGTCGATATCAACGCTATTCAGATCTTCTTGATTGGGAATCCAATTTCCACTTTGCTTGCCGATGCTTATCATTCTATTCACCTCAGGAATTTCCATGGTGAAGGGATGATTATTTGTTGTGCGCCTTTGCTTTACAAGTGGTTTATTTCTCACTTGCCGAAGTCTGCAGCTTTCTGGAATCTCAAGGACGGATTATATTGGTCTCAAAAAATTATGTCTCTCAGTCATTCTGATATTGAATGTTATGGCCGTGTTCCTTCTGGAGCGATGATTATTGATAGTTGTAGTGATTTTCCCAACGTGCCTCTTCTTGGTACAAGGGAGGAATCAGCTACAATCCGGTGTTAGCTCGTCGTCAGTTGGGATATCCTTTGCGAGAGGTACCGAAGAACATTCATTTGGTTTGTCTCTTTTTCAAGGAAGAAGAATCTCAGGTTGCTCTCAAGAGAGAAATTGTGGAAGCTTGGTGCAGCATTCGTAGAAAAGGAAAGGAAAGTTTGGGAAATCTGAATTGTGTCTCTTTGGAACCTTACCTCTAGTGGGTTAAAAATAGAGTTATTACTTTGAAGATGCCTTATGCACGTCAGGAGCCTTTATCTCTAACTGCTAAGAAGCCTATTCTCTACTTTATGGAAGACAAAGAGAAGCTTCAGATCGCTTTGGCCGAGATGCAACAAGAGAGAGATGCTTGGAAGAACAAGTATCAGATTGTTGAGTTAGAGAATGCAAAGCTTCAAGAGCACTTCAAGAAGAAGAATGAAGATGAAGTTGCCAACAAGAAGAGAAAGGCGCAAGAGGATTTATTTTCCTCTCGCATTCAGCCAATTTCTGATATTCCGAAGAATTCATAATCTCCTTGGAAGTTGATCGTTAATCAATTATTGATTGAGAAGACTTAGATGCAGGCCTACATCAAGAAGCTGGAAGATAGAGCTGGGACTTATTCTCATGAGATTCTCTAGGGATCTAGTTCTCTTTATTCTCTATTGTTTTAGGATTCTTGAATTTGTACTTCCGAGATGTAATCTTTTCCATCATTAATGAATGAGATTTTGGTATTTCAAATAACAATGTTTGCAATATGCCTTATATTTCCTTGAAATTTTGCATTTACATCTTGCATATCAAGCATCATTTTGCATTGTTTCTTGCCTTTTCTAGGTGTCTTATTGTTTCCCTTTGGTCTTCATTCAGCCAAGTTGTCGCACCAGTATAATACTCGGGCTAATATGAAGAAGAATATGGATCAGTTGCAACAAGAGAATCGTGAGCTTCATGAGGAAGTGACGACTCTGAAGGATGGTTTGGAAAAACTCACTGCTATAATGGAAGCTCTGGTGGCTGCTCAGAATTAGCCATCGCCTCCTCCTCCCCCGCTTTCAACTCCTGTGTAAAGGACAGTCATTTCTGAGATTGTCTCCACGCCCATCTCTATGGCACCTGCTAGTGTTCCTCAATACTTCGTGCCTCCTAGTTTCCCCTGGGGTATGCCTGTTAACTTTGTTCCTGAGGGTTATCAATCACCACCACCTCCTGAAATTCCAGTTGTTCCTACCATTCAACCCGTGATGACTGTGCCACCGCCTGTGGTTCATACTGTTCCTTTTGGTGAAGAACAAGTTTTCCATACTGCTCCAAGTGAAAATGCCAGTGCTTATGATAGAATGGAAGAGATTCAAGACCAGTTTTCTAAAATGCAGAAAGAGATCAAAGCCTTGAGAGGTAAAGAGCTGTTTGGAAAGAATGCTCATGAGTTATGCTTGGTTCCTAATGTGAAGATCCCGCATAAGTTCAAAGTCCCTGACTTTGAAAAGTATAAGGGTAAATCTTGTCCGATGAGTCATTTGACTATGTATGCTCGTAAGATGTCGGCTCAGAAGGATAATAATCAGCTTCTCATTCACTACTTTCAAGATAGTTTGTCCGGTGCAGCTTTGAAATGGTACATGGGACTCGACAGTACCCGAGTTTGCACTTTCAAAGATTTGGGTGAGGCTTTTGTGAAGCAGTATAAGTATAATGTGGATATGGCTCCTGATCGTGACCAGCTTCAGGCAATGGCTCAGAAAGATAAGGAGACATTCAAAGAATACGCGCAGAGGTGGCGCGAGATTGCTGCTCAGATTAATCCTCCTTTGGAAGAAAAAGAGATGGCCAAGATTTTTCTGAAAACTCTGAGTCCTTTATATTATGAGCGTATGATTGCTAGCGCCCCAAGTGATTTCATTGAGATGGTTAATATGGGGATGAGATTGGAAGAGGGTGTCCGTGAGGGACGTTTGTCAAAAGATGGTAATTCAGCTGGTAATTCCAAGAAGTATGGTGGAGGATTTGCCAAGAAGAAAGAGGGTGAGACCCATACCATTTCCCATGGAGGGAGCAAAAAGAGTTACAGTAAGAATAGTCAGTGTCAGCAACATGTTGCATCTGTTACTCCTGTTATCAGTTCAGCTTCTGTTGTTCAGGCAGCTCCTGTGCAGCAACAACGTTCTAATCAACAGAACAATCAGAGGGACCGTTTTCAGAAAGATTTTGATCCGATTCCGATGACCTACACAGAATTGCTTCCTTGTTTAATTAAGAAGAATCTTGTTCAGACCCGTGACCACCTGTTGTTCCAAAAGATTTGCCATGGTGGTATAAGCCCGAAGCTCATTGTGTTTTCCACCAGGGAGAAGCGGGACATGATGCTGAGAACTGTTATCCACTGAAGATGGAAGTTCAAAGGTTGGCTAGGAGTGGTATTTTATCTTTCGAAGATTCCAACCCTAATGTCCAATCGAATCCTCTGCCCAATCATGGCAAGGCGTCTGTCAACATGGTTTATGGCTGTCCTGGTACATTCAAAATCTTTGATATCCATTGGATCCGCAAATCTCTTGTGGAAATGCATGCACTTTTGAGTGAATACTATGATATTGATCATGATTATGCATCTTGTTGTATCTGTTCCGTGAATCCGTGAGGTTGTGTGATAGTGAAAAGGGATATTAAAAGAATGATGGACGAGAATTTGATTGAGGTCACTGCTAAAAGAGATGAATATCAGAATGAGGTGAATGTTATTGCACCACGCTTTAATATTCCTGAAAGAGTTGTTATCTCTTATGATAGTCAGAAGACCGCTGTTACGCCTTTGGTTATTCGGTTGCCTGGCCCGGTACCCTATGAATCTGATAAGGCTGTTCCGTATAAGTACAATGCTACCATGGTAGAAGATGGTAAGGAAGTGCCCATTCCTTCTCTGTCTTCTGTGGTAAGCATCGCTGATGTGAGTAGAGTGACCCGAAGTGGTCGAGTTTTTGCTCCTGAGCCTCCAACGATTGTGGAGAATGTTGCTGCTGGCAAACGATATCAATATGAGAGTAATGTCGAAGCTTCTGGTCAGTCCAGTGGTTCGAAGGCCTATGAGGATGAAGTTTTGAAATTGATCAAGAAGAGTGAGTACAGTGTTGTAGATCAACTCTTGCACACCCCGTCCAAGACTTCAGTGTTGTCCCTATTGGTGAATTCTGAAGCTTATAGGAAATCTTTGCAGAAGGTATTAGAACAATCATATGTTGAACATGATGTGACTGTTAATCAGTTTGATGAAATTGTTGCCAACCTCACCGCATGTAATAACTTGAGCTTCTGTGATGAAGAGTTACCCGAGGAGGGGAGAAATCACAATTTGACTTTACATATCTCCATGAACTGTCAAGAATATGCACTTTCTAATGTGTTGGTTGATGCTGGTTCTTCTTTGAATGTGTTGCCAAAATCTACTTTATCAAAGCTTTCTTACCAAGGTCCTCCCATGAGGTATAGTGGGGTTGTTGTTAAAGCTTTTGATGGATCTCGAAAAACTGTGATTGGAGAAGTTGATCTTCCAATCAAGATAGGACCATGCTTCTTCCAGATTACTTTTCAAGTAATGGATATCCGTCCTGCTTATAGTTGTCTGTTTGGCCGACCATGGATTCATGAAGCTGGGGCAGTAACTTCGACTCTCCATCGGAAATTGAAATTTGTTAAGAATGATAAGCTAGTAATTGTTAGAGGTGAGCAAGCGATGCTGGTGAGCCACCTTTCATCCTTTTCATATGTTGATGCTGATGAGACTGTCGGGACTTCGTTCCAAGCTCTTTCTATTGATGATACAACTGTTAAGAAGAATGAGTTACCCATGTCTTCTTTGAAAGATGCTCTGCATGTGCTAGAAACCGGTCGGGCTGATGGTTGGGGCCGAGTCATTGATGTGGTTGATAACCTGGGCAAAACTGGTTTAGGCTTTACGCCTGGTACAGTCAGAAGAGATTTGAGGCGTATTAATGAGACTTTTCACAACACTGGATTCATCAAAAAGATCATTCTACAGCTGTAATTCTTGAAGATGACCCTGTAGGCTATATCCCATTTGGTTCTGAAAGTGATGTCATTCCTGCTGAAGATTGGGAGCCTTATTTGGAAGACCCCGGTTATATGTCCCCAGAGGATGCATATGTGCCTTTTTATTCCCCTCGGAAGAAGTTTAAGGAACCTGAATATGAAATCAGTGCCATCATTGAGGATGATGAAGAGGAAGAACTTCCCAACTTCGTGACACATGGACAGATCTGCTAGAATTGGATAGCTGTTCATATTCCCACTGTTGTTCATATTTCAAAGTAATTTGTTTCAGTCAGATGTTAAGAAGAAGATTGTGGAGCTTCTTAGAGAATATGTTGATGTGTTTGCTTGGTCTTATCAAGACATGCCTGGTCCTGACACTGATATTGTGGAGCACCATTTGCCATTGAAGCCTGAATGTCCACCTGTGAAGCAGAAATTGAGAAGAACTCATCCTGACATGGCTGTGAAGATCAAAGAGGAGGTTCAAAAGCAGATTGATGTTGGTTTTCTTGTGACTTCTGAATATCCTCAATGGGTGGCCAATATTGTGCTTGTTCCAAAGGAAGACAGAAAAGTCTGAATGTGCGTCGACTATAGAGATTTGAATAAAGCTAGTCCGAAAGATGATTTTCCATTGCCACACATTGATATGTTGGTAGATAATACTGCTAAATTCAATATATTTTCTTTTATGGATGGATTTTCCGGTTATAATCAGATAAAGATGTCACCCGGGGATATGGAAAAAACAACATTCATTACACCCTGGGGAACATTCTGTTACAGAGTGATGCCCTTCGATTTGAAAAATGTTGGTGCAACGTACCAGAGAGCTATGACTACTTTGTTCCATGATATGATACATAAAGAAATTGAGGTATATGTGGATGATATGATTAGTAAGTCGAAGACTGAAGAAGACCATATTGAGTACTTATTGAAGTTGTTTCAACGTTTGAGAAAGTTTAAGCTCCGTTTGAATCCTAATAAATGTACTTTTGGTGTCCGTTCTGGAAAATTGTTGGGCTTTATTGTCAGCTAAAAAGGCATTGAAGTTGATCCTGGTAAAGTTAAAGCCATCCAGGAAATGCCTGCGCCCAAAACAGAAAAACAAGTAAGAGGATTCTTGGGACGTTTGAATTACATCTCTCGATTTATATCCAATATGACTGCCACATGTGCGCCGATCTTCAAGCTGCTTTGCAAAGATCAGGGTTGTGTCTGGATAGAGGATTTTCAGAAAGCTTTTGAAAGAATTAAAGAGTATCTGCTTTAACCTCCGATTTTGTCTCCTCCCGTGGAAGAAAGACCTTTGATCATGTATTTGACCTTCCTAGAAGAGTCTATGGGCTGTGTTCTGGGTCAACAAGATGAATCTGGTCGAAAAGAAATTGCCATTTATTACTTGAGCAAGAAGTTCACCGATTGTGAGTCTCGGTACTCAATGCTTGAAAAGACATGTTGTGCTTTAGCTTGGGCTACCAAACGCCTCCGCCAGTATATGTTGAATCATACGACTTGGTTGATATCCAAAATCGATCTAATCAAGTATATCTTTGAAAATCCTGCTTTGACTGGGAGGATCGCTCGTTGGCAAATGTTGTTGTCAGAATATGATATCGAGTACCGAACTCAAAAAGCGATAAAAGGAAGTGTTTTGGCTGACCATTTGGCACACCAGCCAATTGATGATTATCAACCTATCAGGTTTGATTTTCCTGATGAGGATATGATGTATCTAAAGGTTAAAGATTGTGAAGAACCATTACCTGATGAAGGGCCTGAGCCTGGATCCCCTTGGGGTTTGATTTTTAATGGAGTTGTTAACGAGTATGGTAATGGTATTGAGGCAATAATTGTTACTCCTCATGGTTCTCACATTCCTTTCACTGCAAGGTTGATGTTCACTTGCACAAATAATACGGCTGAGTATAAAGCATGTATTATGGGCTTGGAAGAAGCCATTGATTTAAGAATCAAGATTCTTGATGTATACGGAGATTCAGCCCTAGTGATTAATCAGATTAAAGGAGAATGGGAGACACGTCAACCTGATTTGATTCCTTATCGAGATTATGCAAGAAGGTTATTAACTTTCTTCAATAAGGTTGAGTGTCACCATGTACCCAGAGCAGCAAATCGAATGACGGATGCTTTAGCCATTATATCCTTTATAATTATGGTGAATCGGTGGAATAATGTGCCCAAAATCGATGTTATGCGGCTTGATATGCCAGCTCATGTGTTTGCGGTTGAAGAGATTGTTGATGATAAACCGTTGTATTATGATATTAAATGCTTTCTTCAAAATCAAGAGTACCCACTTGGGGCATCCAAGAAAGATAAGAAGACTTTGAGAATATTGGCTGGTAGTTTCTTCTTGAATGATGATGTGCTATATAAGAGAAATTATGACATGGTTTTGCTCAGATACGTGGATAGACACGAAGCAGACATGTTGATGAAAGAAATTCATGAAGGATCTTTTGGTACCCATGCCAATGGGCATGCAATGGCTAAGAAGATGTTGAGGGCAGGTTACTATTGGCTGACAATGGAATCTGACTGTTGCAAATTTGCGAAGAAGTGCCATAAGTGCCAGGTTTATGCTGACAAAATTCATGTGCCTCCAATTCCTCTCAATGCTATCTCTTCTCCATGGCCTTTCTCCATGTGGGGTATTGATATGATTGGAATGATTGAGCCTAAAGCGTCGAACGGACACCATTTCATATTGGTGGCTATTGACTATTTTACCAAGTGGATTGAAGCAGCATCATATGCCAATGTGACCAAGCAAGTAGTGGTCTGGTTTATCAAGAACCAAATCATCTATCGGTATGGTATTCCGAGCAAGATTATCACTGATAATGGGTCGAATCTGAATAACAAGATGATGAAGGAATTATGCTATGAGTTTAAGATTGAGCATCATAATTCTTCTCCTTACAGACCTAAGATGAATGGGGCTGTTGAAGCTGCTAATAATAATATTAAGAAGATTATTCAGAAGATGGTTGTTACTTACAAGGATTGGCATGAGATGCTCTATTTTGCTTTGCATGGGTATCATACATCCGTCTGCACTTCAACAGGGGCAACCCCTTTCTCTCTTATTTATGGTATGGAAGCAGTGCTCCCGGTAGAATATGATGTACTTCTATAAGAGTTTTGATGGAAGCTGATATGACCAGTTGAATTTGATTGAAGAGAAAAGAATGACGGCCTTGTGTCATGGCCAATTGTATCAACAGAGAATGAAGAAAGGTTTTGACAAGAAGGTTCGACCTCGTGTGTTCAGAGAAGGCGACCTTGTGCTAAAAAAGATCTCGACTTTTACCAATGATTCTAGGGGCAAGTGAACTCCTAATTATGAAGGCCCATATGTTGTCAAGAGAGCCTTCTCTGGCGGTGCATTACTTCTTACAACTATGGATGGTGAAGAGTTCACTCGTCCTATGAATGCCGATGCAGTCAAGAAATACTTCGCCTAAAGAATAAAAAGAACAGCTCGCTAAGTTGAAAACGTGAAAGGGTAGCTTAGGCAAAAATGAGCGTCTCGGTGGGCTGAAAACCCGAAAGGGCGGTCCAGGCAAAAATTAGAGACAAAAATAGAAATAATCATCCCGGTAGATTGAAAACCCGAGAGGGCAATCTAGGCAAAAGTTAGGGATTATGGCAAGTAACTGCATCTGGCCAGTCTTGATCATTTGAAAGCAACATTGTCTATCAAGGATTCTGCTTCAATCATCCACAACTAAAGTGTTGAGCACATCGGAATTCAAAGTTGTTAGGGAGAATAGTGGTCATTGTATTTCAATGTAACCCTTTCCATGTATTTACCATTTTCCAAACTTTGTAATGATCCATGGAGTTGCGCCATTTGCAGACTATCATTCCATTAATAAAATTTGGGCCCTTGTCCCTTTGTTTGCAATTCTTATTTTGTTTCTGTTTGCAAAGTTTCATTTATTTTTTATGATGATTTTTGAAACAAAATGTGAATAATTGATTTAAATTTTTGAAAATTATAAAAACATTTTTCTTTGATTTATGAATATAGAAAAAGAATGTCAACGGTTATTCCAAGAATGGTAGGATCAATGTTTTCCTCACCAAGGTTCGTTCTCACTCCTTTGGCAGAATTTATTGACAGCTCCCTAGTAGAGTTTGTCGATATTTCCCCAGTAAAGTTTGTTGTGTTTTCCTCAGCAAGAGTTTTGTTTACAACCAGTTGTCGACAAGATGATGGGTTCCTTCAAAGTTGTGTTAGGATGTGTTGAATTCATAAGGGTCAGTGTTGTTTGGTTCTTCCCCATCTAGGTTTTGATCCGGATCTGCCCCAGCTGATTATGATATGGTCAAGTAGTCGAGTAGTAATCCTCATATGGAGATTCATTTTTACTGTCCCCAGTAGAAATCATATGAGGAATTTCCATCAGAGTTTTACCTTCTAGGTGTGTTGTTGTTGCTTGGTATATTCCCAAGCGCAGAGCAGCGTTATCTTTCTCGGCAAGTCCAGAGCATTTTCTCTCCAGATTGTTTGTTTTCAGAGAGGATTGTGCATCACTATTTTGGGTGTTCCCCAGTGAAGTTGCCGATGATATCTCTATTCGAGGAATATTGATATACTAGTCACCTGTTGGGTTTTCTCTCATTCATGATGAGTATTGATCTAAAATCCCCCACAGTTTGACCTTGTTGTTGTTTTCCTCAACAAGTCCAGGTTGTTTTACTCAGAAGTGGTTAATCCTCAGAGAGCTTTTCTCTTGAGTCTCCAGCAGATCCGCCTTGTATTCACAGTGGATTTGGCGTAGATGTTTATATGTCTACAAATCCCCAGTGAATGCATTATTTCTCCGCAACAGATCTCTTCATCCTTTTGGAATGAAAGTTCTTGTGAATTCTTTATGATCCCTAGGAAATGTCAGAAAAGATTTGGGTTGTTATGATTCCCCAACAGTTTTCCTTCCATCTGTAATACCCCAAATTTTGACCACTTAGATTTCCCATCATTGTGAAAATCATCATCACAATATGGATGTACCTTTATGCTTCATTAGTCTCCCCAAAGATGGGTGAGCATCCACTACAATCAAAATTAGGGTTTCAAGCCCTCTCTGGGTGCTTAGACAAAGGATCAATCAAGAAATGACATGATCTTAAACTTGTCTAATATCTTAAACATCCACAATGGATCAAAAAGGACTCCCACTTCAAGGATTAAGCACAAGGCTACTCCCTTCTAGGTGGATCAAGTCTCAAGAACGACAGTGTCACCAAATTAGGGTTTTGGTCGACCAGGGCCTCCAGATGGAAATTTCCATCTGGGCACAAGGCAATGATCCAAAACATAACCTAATATACTTCATGGAACCTCATGAACCCATGCATCAAGTCAATTTTGCCTCAGGGGATGCATTCATCAAAAAATCAGGAATTAGGGTTTCTTGACCTAATTCACCACTAAGTTAACTTTTGGGACAAACCATGAGCCAAGACCTCAAGAGATGATTTGAGGGTCTCTAATATACCATATTAATCCATTTGGAACAATGGATTGATCCAAGAAGTTTGAGCAACAAGTCTCAATTTCATCTGCACCACAATTAGGGTTTTAAGGGAAAAGTCAACTGTAACTTTGACTTTTGATCAGGACATGCTCCCAAACCCTAATACATGATTGAATATACCCTATGACACCCATGGAACATGTCCATCAAGTTTGATTTAGGTCAAGGACATGATTTCCTGAAGAATTGCACAGTTTGGAATTCATCTGATAAAAAGTCAACTGTGCACAAAAGTCAACTTTGACTTTTTGAGATTTTTCACCAAAATGGATTTTTAACCCTAAAATGATGTTAATGTATGATTTTAATCATCATTCATCAAGAAAAATCAAGAAAAGCGAGATAACTTGTAAAAGGGGTAACCATAAAACTTAGAAATTTTTCTAAGTTAAAAATAAAGTGGCAAAGGTACCAACTTTGAAGGACCATAACTCCTAAACCACAAGGTCATTTTTTCTCATCCAAAGATGGATTTGTAGCCCTCATTATCACCTACAAAAACTTCAACTACAAGTCATTCCAATTCATTAAGGATTTTGAGTTATGGAGTGATCAAAGTGGCTGAAAAGTGAAAATGTCACTTTTTCCAACACTTAGTGAAATTTTCACTAAGTCAGATTCTGCCTCACTTTTTGCCAAATGTAGGGGGATTTTTCACTTGGAATCAAAAGAGATCAAAACCAAACTTGTTCAAACAGTTGTTGTATCATGTAAGAGCTTTCCAAAATGGCCAAGAACATTGCCAAATTCAACCTACACCATGAGATACAACCTTGCCAAGTTGCCTTGCTGAAATCTGTCAAGGCAAGGCAGAATTTGCAACTTTGGTCAATTTTCCAAAATCAGCCAAATTCAATTGCTCCTATCCACTTGGACACCTCAGAGGATTGAATCTAAAGGGGACAATCACTGAGCCAAGCCTCCAAAGTCCATGGAACAAGAAATAGCATGTTGAACCTAGAATGGCCAAAATAAGGACAAGACTTCAAATTTGGAAAGAGGCATTCAATGGAACCATCAAGGTGGCATGGACTGAGCCATTCTCATCTGAAATCAGTCAAGACTTATCCAAGACCAAGGGGACCAAAGCTCTGTGCCCTAACCTCTAGTCAATGGCTAGAGGAGACTTGGATTTTCATTTGCCAACATTGGCCAAACCTACTTACCACCTGCCATGCACTATTCCTTGCAAAACAAACTTGCTCTACTATAAATAGAGCTCAATTATGGTCAGTTTGAGTACACCAAAGCCATCTAACAGATGCTTTCCTCAAAATCTCTTTCTCTTGGCAAAAATGCCTTTCTTAGCAAGGTAGCTATCGGGTTTTGAGTTTGAGAGCAATTCCAATCAAACCAATCACTCACACACCTCACATACATCACATATGAGCTGATCAAACACTTAGATTACTTCTGAAACATCAATTTCACAAAATCACCAGCTGGTTGCTCAAATTTTCAATCAAAGTGCAGTTGAGGTACCACAAAATGATCCAGCCAATTTCAATCAAGTCCAACCATCCAAACACAATCCATAGGGTGTAGGGAAGCTGTTCAGATCATCACCACTCATCTGTAACACCTCCAAATCAAAAATCACTTTGAACTTGTTGTCACGGCTTGGAGCCTTCATGCAGAAATTAGGGTTCTTGAGGTTTCTTCGTGATTTCTTGTTGTATGTTTAATTTAAATGAAATTAAAGTACATAGACATGATCGTGAGGTTGAGACGAGCATAATGATATGTGGATTGCATGATATGATTACGTATTCATGGAGATTGGATAGAAAACGCAAATCTGAGAAACCAAGAACACGCGCGTGTTCTTCAGCTGTTCTTGGCGCCATTTTTCATAAATTCAAATATTTGAATTTTGTGATTTTGTTTAATTGATTCAAAAATTAATTTCTCTCTGAGTTTTAATGATTTTGAGTTGATTCTTTTTTTAATAATTCACAAAAATGTTAAAATATTTTATTTTCACAAAAAATCCCAAAAATATTATTTATTTCATATAATTGATATTTTTGTAAAGAATTAATATTTTGATTGTTTTTGGCATTTTAAATATTTTTTCTACATTGATTTTGCAACTTTTAATGCTTTCTAATTATTTTGTAGGTCAATACTTAATTTTTGAAGCATTAATCCAAGGTCACAATTTGTTTTCCATGTGTTAAACAATTTTTGATCATTTTAATTGAATTTTTATTCAATTAAATACATTTTGAAAACAAATTAGGGTTTTGGATTAATTCAACCCTCATAAATCATTTTCAAAACTTTTTGGGCCTCTTGAGAGAGTGTAAGACCCATCCCCCCTTGTACAAAAAATTTTTGGGCCTCACTTATTGTATAAGTCCCTCTGTACAAGTAAACGGCGCGATCGTCGCCCGTTTAAAAATAAAAATCATCTGGGCCTCTCCTTGAGCTATAAGACCCATTCAAAACACTTTGGGCCTCTATTAGAGTGTAAGACTCAATCCCCCTTTTAACCAAAACATTTTTGGGCCTCACTTATTGTATAAGTCCCTCTGCGTTAAAAGAAAACCTCGGCGCGATCGCCATTTTTAAACGAAAAATCATTTGGGCCTACCCTCGTGTTATAAGCCCCACTCTTTTTTTCTTTAAACCTTTTTGGGCCTCTTGAGAGAGTGTAAGACCCATCCCTTTGTACAGAAAACCTTTTTGGGCCCCAGTCACTTGTATAAGTCCCGCTGTACAAAGTCAAACAGTGCGCTCACTGATAAAACCCTGGGCCTCTCCTTGAGCTGTAAGCCCCAAGTCTTTCTTTTTCAAAGCACTTTCTCCTTTGATTTTGAATATACTGTTGTTTTCAATCTTTCTTTGTTGAACAACTAACCAAACAGCATGGAAGCACTCCAACCGAGTAAGTGGTTATCGCTTTCATTTACTGCTTTCATATTATAAACTGTATTGTGGGGCTGCTCACTGTAAGTCTCCTTTCATAAACTCATATCTACTGTGTAATAATAGTATAGATATTTCGAGTTTCCCCGGCTACTACGTCTAGAACTAGGTGACGCCGTTTCATTTATTCGTAGAAATAGACGCCTAGATCCCCAATAGGAGCACCAGATACAGTCTTCTCTTCGGCTGTCCTCCTTAGGAATCGTCAAGAAGCTCTACTCCCCAAGATGAATGTATTCTCCGTGAATGGCATCTTTGAGTTTCTTCCAAATTCTCGAACTTTCCTGACTTGATCTATTCCTTGTGGATAGCTTGCCTTGAATGTCTCGGGGTTTGGGTACCCACTACGGTCATAATCTTGGACCTTAACTAAGGAACCCTCTTCAAAAGCTAAAAGTCGCTGGATAGTAAACCTCGCACGTTTACCAGTGGTTTTTATCTTTAAAAGAGTTATCTCTCCTAATGGAAAGGAGATGATAGACCCACGGGCTTCTTAAAAGCACCGGCCTCCTCTTGGGCATTATTCAAGGACCCTACGGCTTCTTAGAAGTATTCACAGCCTCCTCTTAGGCTTCGTATAATGATCTCTTCCTCCGGGAATGATAGCCTCCTCTTGGGCTTCGTACAAGGACCCGTCAGCTTCTTAAAAGTTTCCAGCCTCCTCTTTGACTTCGTACAAATTGTCCCGACGACCTCCTAGAGGTATAGGAATAGAACCTAGTCATCCTCATAGAATAGTCCTTTCATAGAGTCCTAGTCATCCTCATAGAATAGTCCTTTCATAGAGTCTACTACTGTTTCTCAAAGCATAGTACAAAAGATAAAACTCTAGACACGGACAGTCTAACATCCTTGAGTCTCAAAGACATTCTCAAGTGACCCCTTCGTTAAATAGGAAGGAAACCCGCAGACTCGGACAGTCTCAACACCCTTTGGATTTCCCGTTTCCTCAAAGAAAAGGAGACCACCCCGATCCTCAGATCTAACCCATGAGTACAGTGATGCTCATATAAGAACTGATTTTCTCTTTCAAAATCAGTATACTGGACCTGTCACTTAACTGACATAGCCTCCTCTTGGGCTTTGTACAATGACTCTCCCTAGCGGAGTCAAACAACGCTTTAGCCTCCATCTCGGGCTTTGTACGAGATACAAAGACTCTCTTGTTGAGTCAAACCTTTTAGCCTCCATCTCGGGCTTTATACGAGATACAAAAACACTCTCTTGTTGAGTATAAAAGACTCCATCGTTGGGTCAAAAACTTTTAGCCTCTCTCTCGGGCTTCGTACGAGACACAAAGACTCTATTGTCGGGTCAAAATCTTTTAGCCTCTCTCTTGGGCTTTGTACGAGACACAAAATAGCCTCCTCTTAGGCTTTGTATAATGATTTTCCTAGCGGAAATTAGCCTCCTCTTAGGCTTTGTATAAGAAAACCACTGGTTAATCCAATTAACCTTTTAGCATCAAAGTTGTGCCTCGTTCACAGTACACAAACATCAACAACTCCTTCCCCTTCATCTAATCGCTGTAAGCGGCAAGCCTCTGGATCATCTATATCCATGCCACTGTCCCTCTTTTAGCATAAGAAATTCCTAAGGAAAGATGGCATTGCTCTACACTGACTTAAAGTCTTATCCTTCAGGTTAAAACCCTTTCTTCGGAAATTATGGCATTGCTCGGATCCGCGTATCCCAGTTAAAGTAATTCTCCTTCTCCCCTCTTTAGAGATGACAAATTCTCCCTAAAGTCGAGGTCTTTCAGCTTCACGTCTTGGGCTTTGAACAAGACACAAATAGACCTTCCAGCTTCACATCTTGGGCTTTGAACAAGATACAAACTACCTTTTCGCTTCACGTCTTGGGCTTTGAACAAGACACCAAAAACCAATTTCCTCCCATAGAATAGGAGGAACTACGAACGCTCTGATTTCCCTATTTCGGTAAACGGGAATACGTAGGCATAAGATCCAAAGAAAAGATCTTAGTGAGCACAATCAACAAAAAACCCAAATCCCATATCTCCATCAATCAAAAGCAGTAATTCAAAAGCATCAGTCCTAACATCCTAACCCTTGTTCCCCGCTAGAAAGTCCTAGAAAGAAAGAAAACCGTATTGGCGAAAATACAAATAACCAGTACAAAGGCCCCCCACATTGATAGCATCCGTAACCTAACAGACCGCTGTTTAAACTCAGTATGCAAGCAGGGTTAATTGGAGACATCTATTTCCCTTCCTTATTCAGCTCACAATAGGATAAAAAATGAATCGACCTGTAGTCAAAGGTCAAACCGCAGAGAGCGACCAGCGCTTAAGAACCGCGTCCAAAATCGCTCGCTACAGAAAAGTGGCATCCACCGTGGGGCCTTTCAAAGTTAGATCTAGGCACGGTCGTCCCCATTTTTCACAGAAAAGTGGCGCCCACCGTGGGGCCTATCTCTTCAGCTTCTTTCCTTTTTTCCTCCTTTTCACCTCTTTGGTTGATACCACAGATTGGGGCTTCCGTCGGGGAACCCATTTCTGTCAAGAACTTAGGATTCATAGCTTTAAAGGTCTAGGATGATTAGGACAAATATATATACTGCTTTTCCTAATTGCTATACGTGTTTATTTTTCTGCTACTGGGAATGCGTGTGATGCCGCATGTGGTGAGAATGAGTATACACTTAAGATAAGTGATGGCGACGGGGTCGACCATCAACCTCAGTGGAGGCTGACCAACGCAACCCATTCACTCTTCTAGCCAATGGGCCGGCTGTTAAGTCTGAGAAGCTGAGGAGCCAAACCCTTTCGTAGTGCGGAAACTATCGGAAATAGTTGTTACGCGATACTACCCTCATTTGAGGCTGGTGATCTATTCTCGGTGAATGGCACTTACTCTAAGATTGCTCCACAACTCGCTGGCGATCCGCTTGTTGTTTTGCTTTCCTGGGAGGAGCTGATGATAATGAGTACAGGTACAAAAATCACACTAGTATAAACCTTTAGGGATGGGTAGAGCCTTGACTTCATGACAACGACCCTCTGACCCCATGTTTTTTCTATGTTTTTGTGTGCTGTATTCATGCATTCGTTTAATAAAACATTAAAACATTCAAAAAACTTTCTCTTCTAGTCTCTCTGTTTTCCAAATTAAACTAAGACTGTGATTGCAAATATCAGAGAAGAGGATTACGCTAATGGATTTTGGTAGAAGGAGAACTCACCAGTATACCTTCAAGGTTCCAAAACTAGGGGATTTGAGAAGGTTAGCAAGGATGATCGTTAACCCAGAGGCTTTCAGAGCCAAGCACGGTGGTTTGCTACCACTGTTAAGCGTCCATGTGATTAAGGGGATCATGGACGCGCTCGTTCAATTCTACGATCCGGTTTATCGCTGTTTTACATTCCCGGATTACCAGTTGTCACCAACGCTGAAGGAGTATTCTCATCTGACTGATTTACATATCACTGATCGAGCTCCATTTTCTGGACTGGAAGAAATTCTAAAGAATCAGACTATTGCAATAGCAATTCATTTGGACGAGTCTGAGGTCAGGACTCACATGACCACTAAGGGTGGCATCCAAGGTTTGCCAGCCCAGTTCTTGACAAAGAAAGCTCTGTACTTTGCTAGTATAGGGAACGAGACTGCTTTTGAAAGCATCTTTGTCTTGCTCACCTACGGGTTATTTTTGTTTCCCAACATCAATAACTTCGTTGATATCAATGTTATTAAGGTTTTTCTCATTGGAAACCCTGTGCCGACTTTGCTTGCAGATGCGTATCATTCTGTACACTTGGTAAATTTGTACAGTGGAGGAGAGATCACATGTTGTGTACCTTTGCTTTACAAATGGTTTATCTCTCACTTGCCCAAGTCTATTGCTTTTTGGGATTGCAAGAGTGTCTTGCGTTGGTCGCAGAAGATCATGTCTCTTACCAACTCTGATATAGATTGGTGTAATAGGATTTATGAGGGAATTAGAATCATTGACCGTTGTGGAAACTTCCCCAGCGTACCCCTCATAGGAACTAACGGAGGAATCAACTATCATCCGATATTGGTTCTTCGTCAATTTGGATACCCGATGAGACACATCCCACTGGGTGTTCATCTGGAAGGTCTTTTCTTCAAAGAAGGAGAAAACGACAGAGCACTAAAGATGGAAATAGTGCAAGCTTGGAAACATGTTCATAAGAAAGGACGAGAGTCTCTGGGAAAATCGGACTGTGTCTCGGTGGAGCCTTATCTCCACTGGGTACAAACTAGAGCTCTCAAGCTAAAGATGCCTTATCCTCGTTACGAAATTCTTCCGCCGAGAGAATCTGTCATGTACTTCATGACTGAAACTGAAAAGCTTCAGGTTACTCTCAACAAAGTTCAAAAGGAGAGAAGATCTTGGAAGAACAAGTACCGCACCCTCGACGTAGAGTGTATCAAAATACAGCAACTACTAAAAGAGAAAGATGCTCTGATTGAAATTTTGGAGCAGCATGCTGTAGAGAATCAAGATGACCAAAGGAATTTGCTCGCTCCTTTCACCTGGCAAAGGAATGACAACCCAACAACGACCCAAGCGCCCCGGTCAAAGAAGAGGACTCGAGACCCATTAGTTTAGGTTTCTGTTTCTGCACTTTATAATCTACTGTATTTCCATTTTTGTAATCCTTTGGAATTCAATAAAAAGGGGTTTCCCCACTATTTGATATTTGTAATCTAATTGTCGAAGTTTATTTTGATTAAATAAAAAAAACAACAATTAATATAATCATTGCATTCATCATTCTCACATCGTGTATTCTCCTTACCTACGAATCTCACGTTTGTGTCTCGATTCTAGAGTCAAACTGTCTCATTCGTACAATACTCGGGCCAATCGTCAGAAAAGGATGGATGATCTTGAGGAAGAAAACAGAGAGTTGAAAGAAGAGATCGACGCTCTGAGAGAGGATATGAGAAAGCTTCGTAACGACATGCAAGCCATGACAGAAGCTCAGCTACAAAGAACTGTGATCTCAGAGATCACCTCAACGCCCATCATAGAAAAGTATGATCCTAGGTATCAGATGCCGAAAGATCGTCCTTGGGGCATGCCTGTTAACTATATCCTGGAAGGATATGTTCCGCCGATCACTGAAGATCAGGGAATCGCAACAGAAGCCGCTGGGCCTGAAGGTTACAAACTTTGGGAAAGCGAAGATGCCAGGGGCATACTCAAGACTCCTGAAGGTTACAAACTTTGGGAAACGCCAAGATTCACTGATGTAGTCACGGTACCACCCCCTGTGGTGCACACTGTCCCGGAAGGACAGATTCCACAGACACCTTCTGGTAAGAAGGAAACTATGTTCGATAGAATGGATGAATTCCAGGAACAGTTCCTGGAAATGCAGAAAGAGCTGCAAGCCATTCGCGGTCAGGATCTACTTGGAAAGGACGCCGCAGACCTCTGCTTGGTCCCAAATGTGAAAGTCCCGCACAAGTTCCAAGTGCCCGACTTTGAAAAATACAAGGGTAACTCTTGCCCTCAGAGCCATCTGGTGATGTACACTCGGCGGATGTCAGCTCAGACGGAGAATCAGGACCTGCTGATTCACTACTTCCAGGATAGTTTAACCGGTGCCGCACTCAAATGGTACATGGGTTTAAACCGTACTACGATCAGTACATTCAAAGATCTTGGTACTGCCTTTGTCCAATAATACAAGTACAATTTAGACATGGCACCCGACAGAGATCAACTCAGATCAATGTCACAAAAGGACAAGGAAACCTTTAAGGAGTATGCTCAAAGGTGGCGTGAAATTGCCGCTCAAATTTGTCCACCTCTTGAGGAAAAAGAGATGACAAAGATCTTCTTAAAGACCTTAAGCTCATTTTACTATAACCGAATGATTGCCAGTGCACCCATTGATTTCACCGAAATGGTCGGCATGGGCGTACGTCTTGAGGAAGCCGTCCGAGAAGGACGTTTGGTAAAAGACACTGGATCGACGAGCGGTACTAAAAAATATGGTAGTGCTCTCCCTAAGAAAAAAGAGCAAGATATTGGGAATATCTCTCTCAGAAAGCAAAGGCGGCGTTATCAACCAGTAGCAGCTGTTACCCCTGCTATCGGCCCCGCGCCTGTTCCTATGTATCATCCTCAGGTTGCGCAGAGCCAACCTGACCAACAAAGGACACAACAGCCTCTTCAGCAGGCTCGTCCTCCATATAACAACAACCGTACATCACGGCCACTAGGATTTGATCCTATACCCGTAACGTACGCAGAGTTGTTTCCGTTACTGCTGGCTAAGGGGCACATCCAGACTAAGTCTCCCCTTTCAGTTCCGGAAAATCCGCCTTTTTGGTTAAAAGCGGATCAAACATGCCCTTATCATCAAGGAGGTTCAGGGCATAACATTGAGACTTGTCTCAATTTCAAATCCGACGTGCAAAAGCTTGTTAGGAGTGGGCTCTTATCTTTCAAAGATATGAATCCTAATGTTCTGACGAACCCGCTGCCTCAACATGAGAAAGCTGCAGTCAATCTGATCGAGAAAGAGACTAACAATGTCTATCAAATTCATGATGTACTCTTGTTAAAGACCAATCTGGTCAAGATGCATTGTAGACAGAGTGGATATGGCCATGTGCCACCTCATAATTATCACCAGTGTGATATCTGCTCTAAAGACAACCAGGGATGTTCTGTAGTGCAAGCAGCTCTACAGGAACAAATAGATCTTGGATGGATCCAAGAGCACCGAGTTCGTGGAGTTAACATGGTTTACACGAATTCCAACATCATTCAGAACCACGACATCCGTGCGATGAATGACAACTTGGTGGCAATGCACTCAAGGCAAAGCCAGTATCATAATCTGCCGCGGCACGATTACAGTTCCTGTCTGATTTGCTCCGTAAACAAACAGGGATGCTCTTTCATACAAGAGGCCCTCCAGCGTCAGATGGATCTTGGATGGATCCAAGACTACCATGATAGGAACTCCTATCAAATCAACATGGTTCAAATCTTTGACATTCGCGTGATGAATACCAACCTGGTAGAGTTACATGCTGAGCAGGTCCGACTCGGATTCTTAATATCACATGATTATCAAAACTGTAAAGCGGGTTGCGAAAACGATCGAGGTTGTACCCTTGTCCAGGAGGCACTTCAACACTTGTTAAATCACTGGTGGATGCCAGTCTATATGGACGAAGATACTCAGCAGATTAGTATAAATCACAGGAATCATACTCGTCGTCAAAGTCAGGATGTCCGATCAATGGAAGATAACCTAGTGAGGTTACATTGCATTCAAAGTGGCCGTGGACAGGTGCCACTACACAACTATGACAGTTGTAGCGTCTGTTCGGAAAGTAACCAAGGGTGTTACCTTGTGAGAGCAACTCTTCAGGGTCAGATCGATCATGGAGAAATTCATCCATATCCAGGTTCAGGACCCATCATTTGGTCGCCGAACTACCTTGCCGAGCAAGTTGAGGATGTTGTTACGATCTCTGGTCATCACAGGACCAGGGATGTTTTTGCCATCATCCCTCTACTTGACGAATCTAGAGTTCCCAACCGGGAACGGATCAAGGTTACTTATGATGGTCTGAAAAATCAGAAGGTTCCCATAGTCATCTATCTACTGGGGCCACTACCGTATGAATCAGCTAAGGCAATCCCTTACAAATACGGTGCAACAATAATCAAGAATGGAAAGGAAATTCCATTACCCTCCGTCGTGAATATTGCAGACATCGGTCGTGTAACACGGAGCGGTCGAATCTTCAACCGAGGGGTTGGAGAATCCAACAAAGAAAAGGAACTTCAGGCAGAAATTCCTGATCCACCAGTCGGTCAATCCAGTAATCCTGACCTTTCGAAAAATAATGATGAGATGCTGAAGCTCATCCAAAGGAGTGAATATAACATTGTTGATCAACTGTTACAGACTCCTTCAAAGATCTCGGTATTATCACTGTTACTCAGTTCAGAAGCACACAGAGAGGCTCTACAGAAAGTCTTGGAGCAAGCCTTTGTGGAACAGGATGTAACAATCAGACAATTCGATAGCATTGTCTCTAACATCACTTCCTTCAATAATTTGGGATTTAGTGATGAGGAATTACCTGAAGAGGGTCGCCGTCATAACATGGCGCTCAATATCACAGTTAACTGCCAGGGCGATGCTTTAGCCAATGTACTGGTAGACACAGGGTCACCCCTGAATGTTATGCCGAAGTCCACCTTGATGCAATTATCATTCAAGGGCCCTCCGATGAGAGTCAGTGAGGTCGTTGTCAAAGCATTCGACGGATCCAGAAAAACGGTTATCGGCGAAGTTGATCTTCCCATAACTATTGGTCCTCACACTTTCCAAATCACTTTCCAGGTCATGGACATCCGGGCAACATACAGTTGTTTATTAGGAAGACCTTGGATACATCAGGCTGGAGCGGTCACTTCGACCCTCCACCAAAAGCTAAAGTTCGTTAAGAACGATCAACTTGTCACGGTTTGTGGGGAACAAGCCTTGCTTGTGAGCAACTTATCATCATCTACTGGTATAGAACCCGAGGAGGTTATTGGAACACAGTTCCAAGCACTATCGGTGAGCAAAGATAATCAGTTCAAAGGAGGAACCTCGATTTCCTCATACAAAGATGTTATCAAAGCGGTCGAGAGTACCGATACGACCGGATGGGGACGGCTTGTCATTCCTATTGACAATAAAATAAAGAAGGGTCTTGGTTTTTCTGCAACCTGTACCCAGACAGCCGCCAACGATGAAAGTCTTCATCCCCTTCAAAACTTCTTCCACAGTGGAGGTTTTCTTCACCCAGTGTCTCAGACAGTTCATGCTATCAATGAGGAAGATCCCTCTGACGCAGATGAAGAGTGGAAGTCCTATCTTAATGAGGACGGTTATATGTCTCCGGAAGAGGTGCCTATGCCTTTTTGCTTTCCTACGGAAAGTCCAAGATTTATACCAAGATCAGATGTCGAAATGATCTACGGAGATTGTGATCCGGAAGGATGCCGTGCTCCGCCAAATTCAATAGAGGAGGGCACTCTGATGAAAGACAATTTTGACCACAATTACTATGGCCCGATGGATGGCCTGCCAATGTGGCAGCCTTACCCAGGAGACTTGGGGCAAGAAAGTCAGCCGAGTAATGAAACTCAGCTGAGCATCATTGAACAGAATACCTGTGTCCCCACCATGTCATGGGATCAACACTCAGGTCATTCAGAAACTACTCAACATGAAGATGAATTCGCAACGTTTGCAGGACTAGAATTCATCAACTATGCTTTTCCCGAGGTCAACGTCATCGAGAGAGATGACTCCTCCAGTTCCAGAGAAGTATGGGACACCTTGGGACAACCGAGTGAAAAATTCGACTTTATGGTCAAGTACGCCGCTCCCGAAAGCTCTCGTATCAGGCTCCAAGATATCCAGCCAACTGGATGGGGAGATACAGCTGAGAGCATAAATGCTATGCAAAATACAACTGAGGAATTCTCCTACGACAATTCTGCCTGGGAGACAGATTCCAATGATCCTGCTCCACCAGAAATCAGCGTCATTTCTGAAGACAAATCAAGGAAGGTGCCAGACTTTGTGATTCACCGAGGAGTTCCCCGCCAATGGGTTGCCGTCGAGGTTCCGAAGGTCGTTCGTCAGTCAAAGTAATTGCCATCTTTAAACCTTTCACCCTGCCCAGGTGAAATAGATGTTTTGATAGGGCTCGTTTTCTGTAAATTTCCCTCTTCGCTTTGCCCAAAGCGACAGAGTTTTGTTTTATAGGGCTGTAGTTTCAAGATTCGACTTGTTCATTAATAAAATAATGTCGTTCTGTAATTTCCGCATTAATTGCTGTTTTCTCTTTTTGCTTTTTCAGAAAATGGTAATCCTAAAAAAAACCATTCAATAATAAAAACAAGCAGTAAAATCAAAACACTGCACACACTTGCATTTTCTCTATCTCTTCTAAACACGAATTATCACGTCATGCAGATTGCTTGTTTTATACCCCGTTGAAACATACGATCCGATGCCTTCTCCCAACTTTGAGTTCCCGTTATTCGAGGCTGAAGAAGAAAATGACAACGAAATTCTAGAAGAGATCTCCCGATTACTCAGACAAGAGGAAAGGTCCATTGAACCTCACAAAGAGCCGTTGGAGACGGTAAACTTGGGTTCAGAGCAAGAGAGAAAAGAAATCAGGATCGGAGCACTGCTCAGTCCAACTGCCAGAGAGGGTTTGATAAAGCTTCTCAAAGAATTTCCCGATGTATTTGCTTGGTCCTATCAGGATATGCCAGGGTTGGATACCTGCATCGTGGAACATCACTTACCATTGAGATCAGAATGTTCGCCAGTAAAGCAAAGGTTGAGACGGACTCACTCGGACATGGCCATCAAAATCAAGGAGGAGGTACAGAAACAAATCGACGCGGGTTTCCTCGCTACATCTGAATATCCTCAATGGTTAGCCAACATCGTACCCGTTCCCAAAAAGGACGGAAAGGTCAGAATGTGTGTTGATTACAGAGATCTGAACAAGGCAAGCCCAAAGGATGACTTTCCTTTACCACACATTGACATGCTGGTTGACAGCACAACAAAGTTTAAAGTATTCTCCTTCATGGATGGATTCTCGGGCTATAACCAGATCAAAATGGCGCCGAAAGACATGGAGAAAACTTCGTTCATTACCCCATGGGGTACCTTTTGTTACAAGGTAATGCCGTTCGGTTTGAAGAATGTCGGGGCAACCTATCAAAGGGCCATCACTACTCTATTTCATGACATGATACACAAAGAAATCGAGGTATATGTCGATGATTTGATTGCAAAATCAAGAACAGAGGATGAGCACGTTGAACATCTGTCAAAATTGTTCGAACGTCTAAGAAAATTCAAGCTCCGCTTGAATCCCAACAAGTGCACCTTCGGTGTCCGTTCGGGGAAATTACTAGGGTTCATCGTC